>QCXZ01000086.1:14403137-14603758 GCA_025024175.1 Rhyzopertha dominica | reverse complement strand
AATTGCAATGCGCAAATGTATTGCTACTGGTAAGCATATCTAACAATTCAAACTCATTGGATAGTGGAAACGGGTGTATTGCCGCCTTATATAGCGCGTCGCAGCGATTCGACATTAACAATGTGTTGTAATTATCTGTTGGATAGATCGAGTATATCATCCAAAGGTTTAATTAGCTTTCAGAACCAAGTGAAGACGTGATATATTGTCTAGAGCAGAACAGGCAACTGGCAGCGTATAAGCTTCAGAGCTTTAGGTATTTGCAAATTGCATTGAGCAATTGCATTGCTCTTGGTAAGTATATCTAACAAATTTAAACAAATTAGGACGGTGGAAACGGGTGTATTGCTGCCTCATATTGCGCGTCGCAGCGATTCGACATTAACGATGTGTTGTAATTATCTGTTGGATAGATCGAGTATATCATCCAATGGTTTAATTAGCTTTCAGAACCAAGTGTAGACGTGATATATTGTCTAGAGCAGAACAGGCAACTGGCAGCGTATAAGCTTCAGAGCTTTAGGTATTTCCAAATGGCATTGAGCAATTGTATTTCTCTTGGCAAGTATATCTAACTAATTTAAACGCTTTGGATGATGTAAACGGGTGTATTGCCGCCTTATATTGCGCGTCGCAGTGATTCGAATTTAACAGTGTTGTATRTATCTGTTAGATCGAGTATATCAACCAATTGTTTAAATAGCTTTCGCAGCTAATTGAAGACGAGATGTGTTGCTTGTCTAGAGCAGAACAGACAACTGGCAGAGTATAATCTTCGCAGCCTTAGGTATTTCCAAATTGCAATGGGCAAATTCATTGCTACTGGTAAGTATATCTAACAAATTTAAACGCTTTGGATGGTGGAAACGGGTATATTACCGCCTTATATTGCGCGTCGCAACAATTCGACATTAACAAGGCATTGTATGGATCTGTTTGATAGATTGAGTATATCACCAAATGGTTTAATTAGCTTTAGTTAGTTTAGTTTAATAAGTGTGTAAGCTTCAGAGCTTAAGGTTTTTCCAAATTGCATTGAGCAAATATGTATTGCTACTGGTAAGTATATCTAACAAATTCAAAAGCATTGGATGGTGGAAACGAGTGTATTGCCGCTTTATATTGCGCGTCGCAGCGGTTTGAAATTAACAGTGTGGTTTTTTATCTGTTGGATAGATCGAGTATATCATCCAATGGTTTAATTAGCTTTCGAAACCAAGTGAAGACGTGATGTATTGCTTGTCTAGAGGAGAACACAACTAGCAGACAAATTAGAAAGGTGGAAACAAGTGTAATGCCGCTTTATATTACGTGTCGCAGCGATTTGAAATCAACAGTGTGTTGTGTATCTTAGATAGATCGAGTATATCATCCAATGGTTTAATTACATTTCGAAGCCAAGTGAAGACGAGATGAATTGCTTGTCTAGAGCAGAACAGACAACTGGCAGTGTATAAGATTCTCAGCCTTAGGTATTTCCAAATTGCAATGCGCAAATGTATTGCTACTGGTAAGCATATCTAACAAACTCAAACTCATTGGATAGTGGAAACGGCTGTATTGCCGCCTTATATAGCGCGTCGCAGCGATTCGACATTAACAATGTGTTGTAATTATCTGTTGGATAGATCGAGTATATCATCCAATGGTTCAATTAGCTTTCGAAGCCACGTGAAGACGTGATGTAATGTCTAGAGCAGAACAGACAACTGGCAGTGCATAAGCTTCAGAGCTTTATGTATTTCCAAATCGCATTGAGCAAATGTATTGCCACTGTTAAGTATATCTACCAAATTCTAACCCATTGGATGGTGGAAACGGGTGTATTGCCGCCTTATATAGCGCATCGCAGCGATTCGACATTAACAATGTGTTGTAATTATCAGTTGGATAGATCGAGTATATCATCCAATGGTTTAATTAGCYTTCRAAACCAAGTGAAGACGTGATATATTGTCTAGAGCAGAACAGGCAACTGGCAGCGTATAAGCTTCAGAGCTTTAGGTATTTCCGAATTGCATTGAGCAATTGTATTGCTCTTGGAAAGTATATCTAACAAATTTAAACAAATTAGGACGGTGGAAACGAGTGTATTGCTGCTACATATTGCGCGTCGCAGCAATTTGAAATTAACAGTGTGGTATGTATCTGTTAGATAGATCGAGTATTTCATCCAATGGTTTATTTAGCTTTCGAAGCCAAGTGAAGACGTGTTGTATTGCTTGTCTAGAGCAGAATAGACAACAGGCTGTGTATAAGCTTCAGAGCTTTAGGTATTTCCTAATTGCAATGCGCAAATCTATTGCTACTGGTAAGTATATCTAACGAATTTAAAGGCATTGGATAGTGGAAACGGCTGTATTGCCACCTTATATAGCGCGTCGCAGCGATTCGACATTAACAATGTGTTGTAATTATCTGTTGGATAGATCGAGTATATCATCCAATGGTTTAATTAGCCTTCGAAGCCAAGTGAAGACGTGATGTATTGTTTCTCTAGAGCAGAACAGACTACTGGCAGTACATAAGCTTCAGAGCTTTATGTATTTCCAAATTGCATTGAGAAAATGTATTGCTACTGGTAAAAGTATATCTAAGAAATTTAAACAAAATGGGACGGTGGAAACGGGAGTTTTGTCGCCTTATATAACGCGTCGCAGGGATTGGACATTAACAAAGTGTTTTATGTATCGGTTAGTTAGATCGGGTATATCACCCTATGGTTTAATTAGCTTTAGAAGCCAAGTGAAGACGTGATGTATTGCTTATCTAGAGCATAACAGACTACTGGCAGTGCATAAGCTTCAGAGCTCTAGGTATTTCCAAATTGCATTGGGCAAATGTATTTGCTAGTGGTAAGTATATATAACAAATTTAAACGCAGTGGATGGTGGAAACAGGTGTATTGCCTGCTTATATTGCGCGTCGCAGCGACTCGACATTAACAAAGTGTTGTATGTATCTGTTAGATCGAATATACCACCCAATTTTTTAAATAGCTTGCGAAGCTAAGTGAAGACGAGTTGTATTGCTTGTCTAGAGCAGAACAGACAATTGGGAGTGTATAAGCTTCTCAGCCTTAGATATTACCTAATTTCATTGGGCAAATGCATTGCTGCTGGTAAGTATATGTAACAAATTTAAAGGTTTGGGTGGTGGAAACGGGTATATTACCGCTTTATATTGCTCGTCGTAGCAATTCGACATTAACAAGGCGTTGTATGGATCTATTAGATAGATATATATAAGCTTCAGAGCTTTAGGTATTTCCAAATTGCATTGAGCAATTGTATTGCTCTTGGTAAGCTTATCTTACAAATTTAAACAAATTAGGACGGTGGAAACGAGTGTATTGCCGCTTTATATTGCGCGTCGCAGCGATTTGAAATTAACAAAGTGTGGTTTTATCTGTTAGTTAGATCGAGTATATCAACCAATGGTTTAATTAGCTTCGAAACCAAGTGAAGACGTGATGTATTGCTTGTCTAGAGCAGAACACAACCGGCAGTGTATAAGCTTCAGAGTTTTAGGTATTTCCTAATAGCATTGAGCAATTGTATTTCTCTTGGCAAGTATATCTAACTAATTTAAACGCTTTGGATGATGTAAACGGGTGTATTGCCACCTTATATTGCACGTCGCAGTGATTCGAAATTAACAAAGTGTTGTATGTATCAATTAGATCGAGCTATGTTTAAATAGCTTTCGCAGCTAATTGAAGACGAGATGTGTTGCTTGTCTAGAGCAGAACAGACAACTGGCAGTGTATAATCTTGGCAGCCTTAGGTATTTCCAAATTGCATTGGGCAAATTCATTGCTACTGGTAAGTATATCTAACAAATTTAAACGCTTTGGATGGTGGAAACGGGTATATTACCGCCTTATATTGCGCGTCGCAACAATTCGACATTAATAAGGCGTTGTATGGATCTGTTTGATAGATTGAGTATATCACCAAATGGTATAATTAGCTTTAGTTTAATAAGTGTATAAGCTTCAGAGCTTAAGGTTTTTCCAAATTGCATTGAGCAAATGCTCAAAAGCATTGAATGGTGGAAACGAGTGTATTGCCGGTTTATATTACGTGTCGCAGCGATTTGAAATTAACAAAGTGTGTTGTGTATCTTAGATAGATCGAGTATATCATCCAATGGTTTAATTACATTTCGAAGCCAACGTGATGTATTGCTTGTCTAGAGCAGAACAGACAACTGGCAGTGTATAAGTTTCTGCGCTTTAGGTATTTCCAAATTGCATCTAGCAAATGTATTGCTAGTGATAAGTATATCTAACAAATTCAAAAGCATTGGACGGTGGAAACAGTTCTAATGCCGCTTTAACATTGCGCGTCGCAGCTATTCGAAATTAACAAAGTGTTGTATGTATCTGTTAGATCGAGTATATCACACAATTGTTTAAATAGCTTTCGAAGCTAAGTGAAGACGAGATGTATTGCTTGTCTAGAGCAGAACAGACAACTGGCAGTGTATAAGATTCTCAGCCTTAGGTATTTCCTAATCGCATTGGGCAAATGTATTGCTACTGGTAAGTATGTCTAACAAATTCTAACGCATTGGATAATGGAAACGGGTGTATTGCCGCCTTATATATCGCGTCGCAGCGATTCGACATTAACAATGTTTTGAATTATCTGTTGTATAGATCGAGTGTATCATCMAATGATTTAATTAGCTTTCGAAGCCAAGTGAAGACGATATGTATTGTCTAGAGCAGAATAGACAACTGGCAGTGTATAAGCTTCAGAGCTTTAGGTATTTCCAAATTACATTGAGCAATTGTATTGCTCTTGGTAAGCATATCTAACAAATTTAAACAAAYTAGGACGGTGGAAACGAGTGTATTGCCACTTTATTTTGCGTGTGGCAGCGATTTGAAATTAACAAAGTGTGTTATGTATCTGTTAGATTAGATAGATAGACCATCATCCAATGGTTTAATTAGCTTTCGAAACCGAGTGAAGACGTAATGTATCCCTGGTCTAGAGCAGAACACAACTGGCAGTGCATAAGCTTCAGAGCTTTAGGTTTTTCCAAAATCGCATTGAGCAAGTATTGCTCTTAGTATGTATATCTAACGAATTTAAACAAATCAGTACGGTGGAAATGGGTGTATTGCCGCTTTATATTACGAGTCGCAGCGATTTGAAATTAACAAAGTGTGTTATGTATCTGTTAGATAAATCGAGTATATCATCCATTGGGTTAATTATCTTTCGAAGCCAAGTGAAGACGTGATGTATTGCTTGTCCAGAGTAGGAATGACAACTGGCAGTGTATAAGCTTCTCAGCCCTAGGTATTTCCAAATTGCATTGAGCAATTGTATTGCTACTGATAAGTATATCTAACAAATTTAAATGAAATAGGACGGTGGAAACGGGTCTATTGCCGCTTTATAATGCGCGTCGCAGCGAGTTGAAATTAACAAAGTGTGGTATGTATCTGTTAGATAGATCGAGTATACCACTCAATGGCTTAATTAGCTTTCGAAGCCAAGTGAAGACGTGATGTATTGCTTGTTTAGCGTAGAACAGACTACTGGCAGGGTTCAGAGCTTTAGGTATTTTCAAATTGCATTGAGCAATTGTATTGCTACTGGTAAGTATATCTAACAAATTTAAATGAAATAGGACGGTGGAAACGGGTCTATTGCCGCTTTATAATGCGCGTCGCAGCGAATTGAAATTAACAGTGTGGTAGGTATCTGTTAGATAGATCGAGTATACCACTCAATGGCATTAGCTTTCGAAGCCAAGTGAAGACGTGATGTATTGCTTGTTTAGAGTAGAACAGACTACTTGCAGGGTACAAGCTTCAGAGCTTTAGGTATTTCCAAATTGCATTGAGCAACTGTATTGCTACTGGTAAGTATATATAACAAATTTAAAAGAAATAGGACGGTGAAAACGGGTCTATTGCCGCTTTATAAAAGCGCGTCACAGCGAGTTGAAATTAACAAAGTGTGGTATGTATCTGTTAGACAGATCGAGTATACCACTCAATGGCTTAATTAGCTTTCGAAACCAAGTGAAGACGTGATGTATTGCTTGTTTAGAGTAGAACAGACTACTGGCAGTGTATAAGCTTCAGAGCTTTAGGTATTTCCAAATTGCATTAAGCAAATGTATTGCTACTGGTAAAAAGTATATCTAACAAATTTAAACGAAATGGGACGGTGGAAACGGGTCTGTTGCCGCTATATATTGCGCGTCGCAGCTATTTGAAATTAACAAAATGTGGTATGTATCTGTTAGATAGATCGAGTATATCACCCAATTGTTTAATTAGCTTTCGAAGCCAAGTGAAGACGTGATGTATTGCTTGTTTAGAGCAGAACAGACAACTGTCAGTGTATAAGCTTCTCAGCCTTAGGTGTTTCCAAATTGCATTGAGCAACTTTATGGCTACTGGTAAGTATATCTAACAAATTTAAACGCATTTGGTGGTGGAAACGCGTGTACTGCCGCCTTATATAGGCGAAGAGCGAATTGGCGCCACCATCCGTGAAACTTGGCAATTTGGTTGGTAAACTAGTTTTCTGTAGGGTAAACATATTAGCTGTAAGTTGCTGTTAGTTGTATGGTGTATGCTGCTATTACTGTAGCGTAACTTAACTAATTCTCTTATTTACGCCTGTCTAGTGATAAGAGAATTACATCAATCATATTCTTTGATAGTAATCAACATGAGTGCTGGAAAATATTTGTTCTTTGCGAGTAAGTAAACAAAATTTCTGTGTTGTGGACTTTAACTGTTATGCAAATAGACAGATTGGTTAAATTTTACTGCTTTCTATCCAAAACTCATGAAGAAGAACGTCGCAAATTGTGGATTAGTAGCATCCACAGAGAAAATGAGTAGGTAAGGCATTCTACTTAATATTGTGCTAAATGTGTAGAATACCGGACAATCGCCGAGTTTTGCATACAATTAAAACACTGCCTCCTGAAGGTGAATCTAAAATGAATTTGCGTCTGGTTTTTGAAAAATGAGTTTTATACGTGGACCTGCGTTACGACGCACCATGTTGTTCCATATGCAATGTGGTGTCGCGACTCGCGAGGGTGGTTTCAAACAGATTTTGGTGTTTAGGCCGTGTTTTTTTTGCGTGGTTTGAAAACACTCGCGTAGCACGACCGAACAAAAGGAACCATTAAAGAAGCATGCGACACTATGCTGTACCTACAGGGAGAAACACAGTGTGCATATTATAATTGGAAAGTAGAGCACTACATACTTAAACCCTTACAATTCGAAAATAAAATGCAACCGTAAGAAACGGATATTCATGTTCCGGAAGACTGTTCTAGGAGTGCAAAATTTTACTTTATTTGACGAAGGTACGGTATTCTGTATAATTACCAATATTGCTGTTTAGTATTTTTATACGTCCCGTCAGTACGATGATCAAATTTTATGCTTTGTAACCGACGTTTGTAACCCAAAATATATCTCTGTATCCATTTTCTGTGATTACACTGCCTTTTGACAGAAGGCTGTAGCTAAGAATTACCCACCAAAAGTGTTATTTACCCGCTGCGAGGCGCTGCAAAGCGACACGCGCCCATCGCCTATAGGGCTCAGAAACATTTTAACTGTTAAAACTCTATAACCCAAGATGAAATATTATAAAATGAACTGCATATGGAAATAAACAACTATTAAAAATACGTTATATTTTCGTCTTAAATGTCTGTTGTATGTGACATTAATTTTGGAAGGCTACCACCGCTTGAAGTGCCGAAAAATGTATTAGAATTGCTTGTGTCATTTAAAACCCCGTAAGGTTGCGTGCTTACTTTGGCGCGTGTTTGTACAACAGCCATCGGGGTTGCCTACATCTGGTCACGTGATGGACATGCACTATTGATTTAGTTTGGTTATGTATTGACCAATTAAGTTGTATCAACATTAACAGTGTTTGTTGTACTACTACTCTGAAATAAGAGACTAAAAACATATGTACTTGTGAAAGTATAAAGTATATTAAAGTAAGTAATTAAAATACATAGCCGAAGCGGGAAGGTAGTGGAATTTCAAGAGTTGCCGGATTTTTTCAACGTGCGGTTGGCAACAACACTGAAGCACCACGAAATTTGACAAGAATCTAGGAAGAGACGTTCTACTTTGGCTGGCGAGCTTGCGCATGCGCATGATTACCTACAAATGCGTTACGAGGCGAGATTATTTCAATTTCGGAGACAAAGCACACTAAAAACAGATACATAAGTATATATTTATTCTTTTGCCAATTAAAAATGGTGTTTCTAATGCATATTATGTGGCAATTATCAACATATCCTATACCTACAAATAAATGACCAATATTGTTAGAAAAAACGTAAGTCTTTTAAGTTACACATTTGAACTCATTATCAATAGGATGTGAAATTAAAGTAAAACTCAACACGAATTATTCGGATGAATTGTAAAGGTAAAACCCATCATGGCTGTTGACAAATAAATACTACGTAGATGTGGCATCATGCGCACGCAACGTGACCATATTTATTAGAAATCGACTTTTTTGGTAGATTTCAGTAGATACATTTTATGTATTTAAAATTTATATTATTAGGATAATGCACAGCCCTGAAGTAATGCAGAGCTCTCAATACACATCACCGCGCCATCTATCGTCATGTACGATTTTCACAACATAGTTCACATCTGTAATACCGTACTTTTTTAGCAGCTGGTGTGCATGGCTGTGATATTGTACGTACAGTTCGATATTTCACGCATAGATGGTGGCGATGTCGTGTTCAGTGGGAGGCCCTTTTCCCCTTGGCCTTTGTTAGTTGTCATTGTCATTTAAGATCATACAGACAGTATTCAAGTCAAGTGAAGTGTAAACGTGTTTGTACCTTGCAATAAGAAATGAAAAGACATTACGAACAGTCGTATCGCGTCGATTGGGAGCAAGAGCCGCAATTTTCCAGTTGGCTTTGTAAAGATCGTGATGGTAAAAACGCCAGTTGCAAGATATGCAAATATGCAATTGTAAAATCCTTACACGAATTGCTTCTCTAAAAGAACATATGTCTTCGTTGAAACATAAAAAGAGAATGGTGGGGTATTCGGGAATATCTCAGGTTTGTAGAGATTTTCTATATAAAAATACCACAATCAACAGTCAATCTATTATTACAGATAAATAAATTTTTTAAGACTACAACAGTTGAGTGTGACGTGAAAAAAGCGGAGATTAAAATGGTAGCTGTATTGGTGGAACACAATCTACTATTTAGAGTAATGGATCATCTCAGCACTGTCATTAATGAATCATTCCATGATTCTGACATTGCCAAGAAATTTTCTTGTGAAAGGACCAAAGCGGCCGCAGTTGCATACAATGTTTTAGGAAAACATTTTGAGAAGAAGATGATTGAAGAACTAACTTCCACGTTTTCTGTTATTATAGATGAAAGTACGGGTATAAGTACTACCAAAACAATGGCTATTGCTGTTAAGTATTATTGTAAAAACAGAGTAAAAACAAAATTTTTATGCACAATAGATATTGAAGGCGAAACGTCACAACATCTGTTTGAAGCTCTCAATACTGCTTTGATAAATCGTGGCCTAACTTAAAAAAATATAATAGGTTTTGCAGCAGACACGACTAATGTTATGTTTGGAGAACATGCAGGTATAGTTACTAAAATTAAAGAAGTCAATCAGCACTGCATTCTTGTGAAATGCGCGTGTCACTCTATTGCTCTGGCAGTGAGCCATGCTTGTAAAGTTTTACCTAGATGTATTGAACAGTTAGTAAAAGAAGTTTACAATTATTTTTCCCAAGGTAGTAAAAGGCAAAGAGAATTCAAAGAATTTCAAAATTTTACTGAAACAGAACAGCATAGGATCTTAAGACACTTTGACATAAGGTGGCTGTCATTACACGTATGTGTTAATAAAGACCTTGAACAGTGGTCACCTCTAATGTTATTTTTTCAAGCTCAATACTTGGAAGATAGAAAACAGAATACATCTTGTGAATTTCTATTTAATTGTTTTAATAACAGTTTTTTAAAACTTTACTTTTATTTTTTACACTTTATATTACCCATAGTTAATAAATTCAACACCATTTTCCAAACGGACTACCCTGTGATTCACAGGTTATACAAAGAAATGTATAGTACGTACACTTCGATTTTAACTTGCTATATGAAAAGCAGTTACGTGAAGATTACTTCAATTAATGATTCGGACCCGCAAGCATCCATATATTTTTGCCAAAAAATTAAATTTATTTAGGTGTTAATATAGGAAAGCATCTAGACAGCATAAAAAATCAAACACATAAGGAAAAAATAAATGTTTTTTTGGATAAATGTCAGTTATTTTTAATTGAACTATCAATGCAAATAAAATCTAGATTGCCTCTCCAATGTGATCTTTTTCAAGAGACCTCATTCTTGGATCCACAGGTGGCTGTTTACAATAAATTTGTTAGTCTTGCACCATTGTTGTCAAAATTTAAAAATTTAGTGCCTGAAAATATAGTACAGACTATAGATAACGAATATCGTGAGTTTCAGCACTGTGTACAGATGTAGAAACTTTTTGGTTTAAAATTAGTAATATAGTAGATGTTGAAAAAAATTAAGTATAACAGTTTGTGTTCCTTTGTTAAACAAATATTATGTTTACCTGTATCAAATGTGAAATGCGAACGAATTTTTTCTGATTTTAACAGAATTAAAACAAGGATAGAAACATACTTTTAAATACAAATGTAACATCTATAATGCATGCTAAAGAAGGACTACGTGAAACAAACGAGTGTAGTGCCAGCTTCATTAAACTAATGAATGAGATCGGCATGTACAAAAATATAAATAAAAATTCAGAAGAAATAAATGGTTAATTCCATTTTGTAAATTTTGTTTTATTAACCCCTCCCCATTATTTATAATTTAGTAGAATAACATAATATATTCAAACTACTTGATTGTGTATTCCTGTGTATTATTTGTACTTAAATGGTAAACAATTAAATGAAGTACATATTAGTTACACCATATGTTACAGTCAATAAATCTATCTAGTGACTTTACCATCTGTATTCTGTTCTCATTCTACATTCGAGAAACGAAAATTTCATTTGATTTTGACCACAAATCATTGCATGTTTTTTTATACCTTGGTTAAAATATTTTCCTATCGTCGATAACTATTGCTAATGCAGGTGGATTTTTAGTAGATTTCTCTAATTTCTTTGGTAGATTTCAGTAGATTTTTTGCTAGTCTGTGGTAGATTAGAGTCAATGAAAAATATATGATCACACTGGCGCAGGCGTAAGCCCGCCAGCCAAAGTAGACCGTCTCACCCATGGATGTATAAAAGAGAGGATCCAGCTTTTCACATTTCTAAACTGATGCCAACATGTGATCACAGTCTAAGCGTTTATTTGTAGAAAGCATTGGATCTTCCAGTTGACCAGTTGTGTATGTCCAATGACTAAGCTACATGTTCACGGTCACACACCATTTGGGCGTTTGCGTGTTTGTTTTTATTTGGTTTTTGAATGTGCAAGACGCAGGGAATGATTTCCATATAATTGTTAACGATAGCAGTGATAAGATGATCAGGCAGTGTCAAATGCGCAGAAAGATTGATATACGTTAACCCAATGTTTCATTTCACAGGTATGTAACACCCAAGTAGTATTTAAGGTTAAGATTCATAGGCTACTACTGAAAGATGAATTGTTTACTAGTCTATAACGAAAAAAAAGGTTTTATATGCGTGCATAAATCATATTCATACAATATTTTTTTCCTATCTATTATTTTTAGGCTTCCGAAGCATACTGAAGGATGCAAATTACGGCACGCCAATGCCGCGGAAAGAAAACAAAGTGTTATTGCGCTAACTTCACGCCATTTAGATGTTGGCTTCACAACAATGCGCTTTCTGTTAATGAGATGCGGAATCCCCTCTTTTATACATCCATGTTTTATACATCCATGGTCTCTCCCCCTAGAGCCCTAGACTCTTGTCGAAATTTGCTCCTTGCTCGGCAGTTTGACACTTGGCAGCATGGCAGCCATCATAGACAAGAGACATATATAGACTATTGACTCCTTGTTTAATCCAGGGACCTTCGCGATAGTTCACAATCCAACCACCGGCGGCGCACTCGTTTGCACTTTATTAGGTTTACATGCTAAAATTAAGTTTTGCGTCTTTTATTGAATAGGAAAATAAAATAAGACAAATAGAAAGTCACAAAATATAATTAAAGTTTATCAAGTATGAATACAACATAACATAATAGTACAGCATGTCACATTAGTTATTAGTATATTTCTTTAATGTTATCTTTTTTACACATATATTTATAGTAACAAACCTCAGAATCTGCAGGAAAAGGGTACATAGATATGCCACTTGAATAGGTTGTCGGGCATGTTTTAATAGCACACCGATTCCCACGCATAATAGTGTTCTTTGTCAGTAAAAATCACAGAACAGCTTTGTAAAAAACTATACAATTACAAAACACTAGCTGTAGCAACAAAACAAGAACAATTTTTTAACTAAACCAAAACACAATCGCATAAACAAACGTACATAAACGCACCCACAAAACTCGAACTTCTGCTAACAACAACAACCGAAAACCGTTAACAGAGCCAAGCCAGTTTAAATGCTACCAGCGCGGCGTGGCCAGATTTACTTTTCGCACTTCAACCGTTTGAAAAGTGCTCGCCAAAATAAATCAAATTCACTATCACTGTCGCAACAGTGTTTTATAAATCAAAACGAACCATTCGTTCTTGTTGAATGTCATTACTAATACTTAATACTGCGAAATATGAAGTACACATTACAAACCTTTGACAAAGCTTACGAAACAAACTCGCTTGCTTCGTGTACGCTCTTTCACGTTTATAATAACCAGCCGGACTTACTCAGCAAGCTTACATTGTAATTTGTGCAACTTATAACACTAAGATATATAAAATCGTCCTATTCTTGACTATTTCTATTTAGCTGTCGCTGGAGTTTTTAAAGTGCTTATCTGGCTAAATCATACAATTTGGCTACACCGGATGCTAAAATGGAATCGCACAGGTAACTGTTTCCCGAGATAGAAACCAAAACAATACAAGTAGCGCTATCAGCGAGTGGATTGTAAATTACGAGTACGGTTCGGCCTTGGGGTATACAGTTAACCGCCCGTGACCGTTTGAAAAGCGCTCGCCAAAATAAATCAAATTCACTATCACTGTCGCAACAGTGTTTTATAAATCAAAACGAACCATTCGTTCTTGTTGAATGTCATTACTAATACTTAATACTGCAAAATATGAAGTACACATTACAAACCTTTGACAAAGCTTACGAAACAAACTCGCTTGCTTCGTGTACGCTCTTTCACGTTTATAATAACCAGCCGGACTTACTCAGCAAGCTTACATTGTAATTTGTGCAACTTATAACACTAAGATATATAAAATCGTCCTATTCTTGACTATTTCTATTTAGCTGTCGCTGGAGTTTTTAAAGTGCTTATCTGGCTAAATCATACAATTTGGCTACACCGGATGCTAAAATGGAATCGCACAGGTAACTGTTTCCCGAGATAGAAACCAAACAATACAAGTAGCGCTATCAGCGAGTGGATTGTAAATTACGAGTACGGTTCGGCCTTGGGGTATACAGTTAACCGCCCGTGGCAGCCATTTCAACCTGTTTTAAATGCACATTGCACGTTAACGTGTTTACGTGTTAATTAGTTGACGTTTTAAGCGATTTATTGCTGTGGACTGCTATTTTGCTGTATAGTAGGTAATTTGTGCTTACATGTTTCCGTAATATATATTATATTATTCTTCTTTTTCAGTTTTCACAGCCTCTTGGTTTTCTTCTGCCCAATTCAACAGCAAGTATGCAGGGAAAACATGTAACAATATTGTTAAGACTCTTTTGGCTCATTAGAGCTATGACGAGCATCAATTGGRGAAAAATTGTARCAATCTCAAATTGTAATGTGTCTTCGCTGAAGCCATGAAAGGTAGTGTTTCTTGCTTTCATATTATACATGCATGATAGTGTAACCTGCACACATTGTTGTGTTGAGTATGCCTACTTTTCGTATTTTTCCAATAAGTATGTAAGTAATTCGAATTTCAGAAATTCATGCAAATTACCATATTTTACATAATATCGAAGTAATTTTAGGTTTTGTACAAGACCACTTTTCGAAAAAACGGTTGCTTGTTTTTGGAGCCATTTTGTGACGTATTGTGTTCTATGTATGTTACGTGGTCTCCTATGCGTAGTTCAAATGTGTCAATTGGTGAGGTATAAGGGGAAGGATAAAAAGTATAAGGACTGCCGCAAAATAGTTTTAAAAACGATGGTTTTTTGAACAGTAGCTTTTKTTGTATTCTCAATAATGACCATTAGTATCAACAAATAATGGGTAAAGTTCTGTCATATTATGAAACATTGACATGTAGGTTACCATATCAGCTTTTATCTATGCAGAATTCATTAATATCTAGCTCAATAATCACAGGTTCACAGGTCACGTACAAAGTTTCATGGCCAAATGCTTATTCAGATATTGATGTAAATTGTGGTATTAGTATGTAACCAGCCCCGTCATTATCCGGTCAAAATAAATATTGACCTTTGCATAAATTTCCAACAAGCTGGAAATTTTCATGAACATTAGGGATACCATTATAATGAAATTGTGAAAAGTTCCTATCGATCTTATGTGTGCAAAAAATTTTATGCAATGTCAAAGTTTGCAAAAATGTTTTTATTTTTTAGCAAAACAGTTAATTTTATGTTAAAAATAGTTCAGACAAAAATTGTAGTTACAACTATCTACAAAAATTGTCCTTATACTTTTGTCCTAATATTCACCATTTCTGAGAAAAAACTGTTCTAAAATTTACTAAAGTTGTAATCTCCACAATAATAATAAGTATATACATATTTCCACGCCACATATGTGGTTTCCCCGGTACTCCATGGTCGATTTTACTGAAGTTTAATGGAATTTTTCCTATTCTTCTTATTTAACTTTCTCTTCTCTTCACCATCTTTTTCTTCTTCTTCATCTTCCTAAGGCAACATAAATTGTAACAGCGATACACCAGTTATTTTGTTGTTGATGTAAGGATCTTCTGTTGGAAATTCAACATTTGAACATGACTGGTCTTGATAACTAGTGCATGCTGGTGAACAAAATAAGACCTACCTTTATGCAGCCGCATTTCGAATTACACCCCTTTTTGCAGTTGCAGGAAATAGTATTAAGGAGCCGTTCTGGTGCAGGTGGAAGTAAAGTGTGAATTGGTTCCAACTCTATTCTTCTGGGTCTAGTTGATCAGCAAGCTTACTTGAACGTCGTAATATAATTGATAAAAATGTTAGTGGGCAGAAGCCGAGGTTGCAGGAAGACAAGCTAATTGCACACGTTTTTTATTATGTGTATGTTTTGCAAAATATAAGTAACGTAACTTATCTGTGCAAGTAATTTTTTTTGACCTCTATATACAGGCAAGAGAAAGCGAATTCATTGGGTGATTAGGTTTCTGGAGCAGAATTCATATCTTCAAAAACTTTTGTGAATGTAATTAAATAGGCAGTGTAGAGATGCATATTATGGAGAATACCACTGTAGTAAATTTTAGAATAGTTTTTTTTTTCAGAAATGGTGCATCTTAGGAAAAAAGATTAAGGGCAATTTTTACAGATAAGTTGTATGATCTACAATTTTTGTATGGACTATTTTTATCATAAAATTAACCGTTTAGCTAAAAAATAAAAACATTTTTGTTAACGTTGTCCTTGCATAAAATTGTTTGCACTCATGGGATCGATGGGGACTTTTCACAATTTCTTTATAATGGTATCCCAAACATTCATTAAATTTTCAATCTGTTGGGAATTTATGCAAGGGTACCCAAATTTTTCTGGATAACTTGATTGGACTATTAATCTTTCTACCAAAATGCCACTTATGTCCCGCTTAAAATCCATCAAAGCCAAAGTAAAGAGTGTCTAGTGTGCGCTAGGTGTTTTATACATTTCGTTAAAAAGTAATATATTTTATGAGACAAACAGCAGCATGAGAATACAATTTAATGTAAATCACAACATAATACAAACAATTATAAATAATATGTTTCTGTTTGCATGCCACTTGTTCAAATACTTGAATATGCGAACCTTGCATTGAAAATAGTAGAGCGCTTTAAACTTATATCTGGCACAAAATCCTTTGGAGTTATCTTGAAGCCACTTTTGCACCTKATTTTTAACATCTTGATTTACTGAAAATTTTTCTCACACAGAATCTCTAAGTGGTCGAAACAAATGGAACTAAAACCACACATTTAGTCAAAAGTCCATGACGTTTTTTGCAAATGGCAGGCCTTATTTTGTTTTCGAACATAGCATTTATTATTATTATTATCTACCTTAAATGTGATTTTCGAAAAATAAAAAAAAATGAGGGCAGCGAACTTGATTCATATGTATAAAGAAGGTGAAACTACATTTAATTTTACTTGGCAAATATCCTTTAGATCTCTTGCGTAACAAGAGTCTAGGGAGAGACAGTCTATTTTGGTTCCCGAGCTTGCGCATGCGCATGATTACCTACAAATTTAATAAATGTATGCAGCAATTAATATTAAAAGATTATCTCAACGAAACTGTCATTTTTGTAAGGAAAATTTTTTCAAACAGTCAGCAAAACTGTCTGTCATTGAAAACAGATATTGTAAACAATCATAATTCAGTCAGGTAAAAATTAGATTTTAAATTCAATAATTTGCAACCTTAATTACACATTTGAACTCCTTATTATATGATGTAAAATTAAAGTAAAACTACACTAATTATTCGGATGAATTGTAAAAGTAAAACCCATCATGGCTATTGACAAATAAAAACCACGAAGATGTGACATCATGCGCACACGCAAGCTTTTTTTTTATTTGTCAATAGCCATTATGGGTTTTAATTTTACAATTCATCCGAATAATTATATAGTGTTGTTTTACTTTAATTTCACATCCTATGATAAGGAGTTCAAATGTGTAACTTAAAAGACTTACGTTTTTTCTAACAATATTGGTAATTTATATGTATATGATAGAAACACCATTTTTGATTGGCAAAAAATTTAATATATAGAAATTAAGGTTGCAAATTATTGAATTTAAAATCTAATTTTTACTTGATTGAATTATGATTGTTTACAATGTGTGTTTTCAAGACAGACAGTTTTGCTTACTATTTGAAAAAATTTCCCGTACAAAAATGACAGTTTCGTTGAGATAATCTTTTAATATTAATTGCTGCATACATTTATTACATTTTTGGTGGTTTTACGAATCTGAAAATAATTTCTATCAATTTCGCTTTGCCACTTAAGTTGATTATTTTTCCCCAAAGCTAGAACTTATCGTATAAGATGGGTCACATCTCTTAATTGATCACCCTGTACATTGGTCATATGCTAACTATGTATCTGTTTTACTGTGCCCCGTCTCCTTCGAATTTGAATTAATCTCGTCTCGTAACGCATTTGTAGGTAATCATGCGCATGCGCAAGCTCGGGAGCCAAAGTAGACCGTCTCTCCCTACACTCTTGTTCTTGCGTATTGGCACATAAAACAAAATATTCACTTTTATTAGGCAATGGCTGTTCCATTTTTTTATTTCAAGAAATGAAAATATGGATTCAACTGTACTACGAGTATAAATTAGTATTTTTATTTTTAGAACAAGTCAGTTACTTCCACATCCAACGGAAGGGAGTATTGTATTAAAATAGCCGAAAACGTAAAAAAACAAAATTTGAGCAAAAAAATTTCTTATCTGTGTGTCTGTGGTTTTGTGTGTGGACACGATAACTTTTGAAAGACTTAACATATGAACTTGAAATTTGGCATACATATAAATTCTAATTACCCAAAGCGACCTATTGCTTTTGGGGTAAGTAGGGTATCAGGAAGAGAGTGAAATTGAGGGGTAACTACCCTTTTTGCAAGATTTTAATTTTTTTTTTGTTTTAGTATGTATAGTCTAGTATAATTGCGAGTATTATTCGTCCCTATAAATTTTCGGTGCAGCAAACTGTTTAGAAAATATTAGAAAAAAAGTGTCACTTAAAAGAGGCGGTTTTTCCTTAATATCTCCGAAAATACTTAATATATTCAAAAAATGAAAATAGACTTTTTAGAAATATTTCCAAAAAACGTATTTTGTACCCTGTCCACATGATTTCTTTAAATTTTAGTATTATATAGAAAATAAAATTTCTGATTGGACAATTTGATGTGGAAGTGTTGATTCAATTTGCAGCAGTTTTTATGTCCAAAAAAAATTGTGGCGAGAAAATATTACGTCATCTCGTGTAAATGTCAACTCTTTTGATTTGTCAGCGAATTCCACATACATACTTAACATATACTACCAATTCTAGTCATTTTGGGTTATATAAACTAAATTATTTTGTTGCGCTCATTAATATATTATTTGTTTTGGGCGTCATTTTTCATTTTGTATTTATCTCTGTAATTGTCTGTATAATTGAGTTTGAAGTTTATTTCAATCGGGCAATGAGAAAATTATAGAAAAGGTTTGCTAAGGCATTGCAAAACCACTTTGTTCAGAACATTTTGGTAACCTCCACTAAACATAATCAGTCAAGAACACCACGTTTTTTGTCTTTGTCTTGGCAAGTGTTTTTATATTTTGAAGATTTTACACTGTTATTCCAAAATAACACTCCTATCTTAGTTAGGGGATGTATCTTTGTTTTATTATTTCTGTCTTATATAACATTTGTTTATTTCGAATGTGATAATGACACTGGTATGGAGTGCGCCAAGCTACTTTGTTATCAAAATGTTTGTAATATACACACTAAGGCATTTAAAAGAAGGATCTGCAATGTAATGATTCAATTATATGACATATATTCTTAACATAATGCTGGTATTGTAATTAAGCTTGTGAAGTCTAAGCATTTTTTCTGCAGGAGAGTACATATCACAATTTTTGATCCTTTGTTCTTGATACCTCAACCTGTACTTGTTTAATAGATGTTTTTGTATCTGCTTTGACTTTTGCTAGAACATTTATAAATTATTTATCATGGTTTTATTTTTTGTAATTAAATTTGACTGGTCTATTAAGTAATCTATAACATATTATATATATTTTAATTTACCTACTATAAGTATTTTTATGAGGTAACAAATATTCACTACTAAACAACAGCTACCTTCTCAATATATTTCTGCATCTTTTAAATTTGTTGCTAGTAATGGTTTCAGTTCCAATTTGTTAATTTTAATAACATCTTTCTGGCTTATCTATACTTTTATTATATTTCCAAATTTTAGGTTTGGCACTTGCACTCCTTGTCAAACAGACAAGTTACCATCTATAATTTTTTAGCCCGATATTATTATAAGCAGATATCGCAAAACTGTTTACGATTTCAAAAGTTAAGATCCACAGGATACAGATTGGAGAGTTTTCAAAATATGAAAACTGGTTGCCACATTGCACATCGGAATTTGAAATTTCACATTTTTAAGCTAAAACTTGAAAACATCCTTTTGGTATTAGTGCGAACCAGATGATGCATATTTAAGGCCAATTCAGTTTCGAAATTTCATTTCTAAAATTTAGGTAGCTTTTTGTTAATTATATTTTCGGTTAAATTAATATTAAAATGTGTATTTAATTATATGTAGATAAACACAACTTGAACTTCTATCACTAATGTTAAATTGCTAATAAATTGAATGTTATTAATGATACTACTGACAAGAATGTGATGGCCGAGTGAATGAAGTGATATTTATAAACTACATATAACCTTGATCTGTAGGTGCCAGGTGTATTACAGGAAAAACTCATAAGTGTTATGACCCATAGATTCTTACTTGCAAAGCAAGCCATCCCAATAAAGTTTGGAGAAATAACTGGTGAATGACCAAACATCAATCTTGTTATGTACGGATTTTTCTAAAACTAACCCAACACCTTTCATCAAAGAAATCTATGATTCTTTAAACATAGTTTTTCAAACAAGCAGTGACAGACTGGAAAATAAAAGACTTATAATACCACATATAAATTCATGCTCACAAATATCTATTAGCAGCACTTCTGATATCAACCATTACACCATAAGTATTTAATCCAAGGGAAATTGTAGACAAAATTTCTTGTACAAGTAAAGTTTGTACCTCTTGGACCATGGAGACTGAATGGTTGTGCATGATTTAATAGCAGATTAACAATTTTATGTTCTACAAACGAACTTAGTAACACTAAGGCTTTATGGACTTCCTAAAATACATAGAGGTGGATGTTCTGTCAGACAACCTTTTTTATAAATTCCTGTTTCTCTATGAAGTTTTAAATTTTGAAAACACTTCTATTTACTTTTACTTCCGAACTATTTTTGCCAAAGACAAATGCTCCCATTTCCTTTAGCAAGTACCTAACCTTTTTAATTTCTTAACAAGTACAGCTCAGATGGTCAAATACATATAACAAACATACAGGTTCACTATAAAGTATGGAACCAGCAAGATATTTCACGTTCTGTTTGACCGATTTTTCTGAAATTGTGGATGGGCCTATAGGTGATTAAAATGCATTTTCTAGAATTTTTTCAAGCCTTGTCAGCTCCCGTTTTCAAGATATGAGGGCAAGTTGCATTTTTTTTTAATAGGAAGGCGGGTCAAAAGGCACTACATTGAAAACGATATTTTTTCCTGATTTCAAAAATATATCACACTTGTATAATTTATTGCTTCTGAGTTGAGAAAAGTGTGATAACAAACTTGGGTCCTGCAAAAAACTGGTGATAACTTTCATTTACTTTGTTATTTGCAATCACAATGCGTCAGTTAACTGAATATGATCGTATTGAAATTTTGATGATGATTGGTTATGGAGATAGAAAGCGAAGTTATTCGGAAGTAGTTGCATTGTAGAATGCAATTTATGAAGATCGTGAACCAATTGCCAGATCAACAGTTATTAAAACATTTCAATGTTTTGACGAAAGTGGCTGTGTTAAAAATCGTCAAAAACCAGGATGTCCAAAAGGTTGCTACGAATGAGGAAAGTAGCGTGAATGTCTTTTTGGATGTGCAAGAGAATCCCAATTGTTCCGTATTACAGCGTGCTCTCACTCACCATATTAGCAGAAGATCTGTTCAGCAAATTTTGAAAACAGAGAAGTTTCATCCATACAAAATTCACTTATTACAAGAACTGAGCGAAGATGATTTCTATCGTAGGATAGAATTTTGTGAAACTGCTACGGACATGATAGATGAAGATAGAAACATTTTAAATTGAATTGTTTTCTGATGAAGCGACTTTGTGCCTCAATGGTAATGTGAATAGACATAATTGTAGATATTGTTCGGACACAAATCCACATTGGATAGAACAAACCCACACACATGTCTGGCGTGCTATTATCGGTGAGCATATTATTGGGCCTCTTTTCATTGATGGAAATTTGAATGTGGTCAAGTATTTCCAGCTCTTGTGCGAACACATTATACCAGAACTTATTCTCCTGTTCCCTAATTGTGAAAATGCTGCGCTACTTTTTGAACAGATATGGTTTCAGCAAGATGGTGCACTGCCCCATTTTGCAGTCAACGTTGGTATATATATTTGAATGCTATATTTCCAGACAGATGGATTGGTAGGTGTGGAGTGATAGAATGCCAAGCACATTCCCCTGATCTGACGCCGTTTGATTTTTTCCTGTGGGGGGTATCTAAAAAATCGTATTTAAGCTGATCGGCCACATAATGCAGAAGATTTAAAAGGACGAATCAGGGCAGGAAAATATGCTACAAACAACATTAGAAAACTTTTACTCAAGGCTGCATTACTGCCAGGAAGTAAATGGGGAACATTTTAAAAAATACAATGTTTCTCAATAAATTGATCAAACTAGACGAAAATTATCACCAGTCAAGGAAAAATGGTAATACCTGGTTTTTTTTGTCCATTTTAGCGATAAAGAAAATTGTTTTCATTCTTTTCTTTCTTTGTCAGGCTTAATTATTGTATTTACACTTTTCTCAACTCAGAAGCAATAAATTGTACAAGTGTGATACATTCTTGAAATCAGGAAAAAATATCCTTTTCAATGATGTGCCTTGTGAACTCCTTTCCCATTTAAAAAAATTTTACTTGCATCCATATCYCGAAAACGAGAGCTGACATGGAGTTGACAAAATTCCAGAAAATACATTTTAATTACCCATAGGTCCATGCACAATTTCAGAAGAATCGGTGAAACAGAACCTGAAATATCCTGCTGATTCCATATTTTGTAGCGACTCTGTATACTTATAGCTGTGGTAGTGTGGTAAAGTTTTTTTTAGTTATTTCTTTGGCTTCGGAACAAATTTGTGCGAGTAGTATTATTAAAAATACTGCTGTCATGTTATTAATTAATTAGAGTTCAGCTCCTACCTGAATAATTTGTCAAGACGTTATTGTTAATATAGTATTTAAAAACATGTGATATGAAGTGACTTAATAATTTATCACATTTCAGACTTATACTACCTGTTTGATATGATGTGTGATCTAAGAGAAGCAACAGAACCAGTGAAATGCAGTTTGCAGTACATTTTTGTTGTCCACGTTTATTAGTTGGCAGAGCTTGATTGTAAGTATCAGTATGTTACATGAATTGAAGAATTTTATTAAAAATATTTTAAACAACACAGTTAAATAAAGTTTCCTGAAGTTATCCTATAAATTGCAAGTTTAGTTTTGATTACATCACTGTATTTACATACAGAGATAAAACAAATGCTGATGCATTAAAAACCTTTAGTAGAAAAATACTGTGTAATTAATTTTATTCTTAAGTAGAATAGCCAAGTATCAAATATCTTTATGCAGCTTTACAGAAATTTTACAATTAATGGGAAAAGCACATTGATTTTTATAGTAATTAATAGTGTCACCACATGCATGCTATGAAAGTGTGATAATAAAATAATACCAGAAACAGAACAGATAGTAACGAACTCGTTTGGAATTAACGTCTTTCAAAACAAATTTGGGATCATTAGTAATTGTTCTTCTCTCTTTCTAAATAATTAATGTATATTAAAAACAAGTTAATTAAGTAGCAATAGTGTGACATGAGAAACTTTGTTACAAATTAACTGAGAAATCATGTGCAAAATAACTTTGGAAAAATGTGAAGCCACCAAGCTAGAAAAATTTGTATCATGCTGGGTTTTATTTTTGGCATTTAGTGTGGTATGCTTCAAAGAAATGTATGTGTTGTGCTGGTTTGCAGCAACAGACTTTTTCTACTACGTGTTTCTGCAAACCCTCACACTGTTTTGTTGTTGAAAATATTAGATGACATGGAAATATGCACTTTACACCTATTACATTTTTTCGCACCAAACTTTCACTTTTTATTTTGACTGTTCATTTAATTTTCTAACAACTTTTTATATTTCAGGTACATGCTCTCAAAATGAAAACCAAGAGTAAATACAGTTTTCAATGGAGTTATCTGCTCCTTTTCGTGTGGTCAGCAAAATAAGAAGTAAGTGTTATTTGCCATAAATGCCAGTAACTTAGACTTACAAGCCGTTTGCCATTATATTAATTTCACTATTAAAATAAGTTCTTAAAAGTTTACTGAATATTAAACTATACGGTTTTGCTCTATTTTTGTAATTCTAAATTCTCTTCAATGAATATTTCATTATGTATGTGTGCACCTTTTTATAGTTCCATTGTGATTTTCCTTATCTAACATAAAATTACATATTCACTTTTCCGTTTTCTCGCTAAACTATACATTAATCTAAGCTGATGTTAAACAAACATGCAATGATGAACATCGGACTGCTCAATTTTGTAGTAAATTTTTGGAACAAAACATAAACGTCCTCAATAGATCTAATAAAATTTTTAATTTAGGCCATGGTAATGTGGTGTTAGATGTCCTGTTTTTTTATTTTATTTTGATAAAAACGAACAGGGATGATTTACAACGTCAATAATGGAAAAATTCAAAATAATGCACAAATAATGTGCATTATTATTATTAGGCAATAGTGAAAAAATGCATCAAAACAAGAGGTGGTAACAAAGCTAAGATAAAAAGAGAGAAAAGAAACAATAGTTGGTAACAAATGAGTAAAAAATAAAAATGAAAATATAATAGTAGCTTATAGACTTTTTTAGTAAGATATTTTAAAGAAGATAAACCAATAGAAAAAGTGGCTATATGAGAAAATTAATTGTTGTATAAGTTTAGAATTCACAGTTCTGGTGTGGTGTTAAGGAACATTAAAATTAGCAAAATTGATGTGAGGTTGACGTACTGAAATGGAGTAATTTATGTAAAAAGACAATATCAGTTTTCATCTGTTGACCATGTAGTGATAATATATTTTTGCAGAGATTTTTTTCGATGAGTGAAATATAAAAGTGTCTTGCAAAATTTGTAAATTAATTTATTAAAGAACTTACATGGAATATCCCCAATACTGTTTTTATATTTGTTATTAGAGGCGTTCCAGACAACACAGGCATCCTAAATGGCTTCGTACTAGTGATTCATATAGAGTTATATAGGAGGGAAAATGTTGAAACATCTTGGCATTCTAAAAATAAATCGTACATTTTCTAACAGTTAATGAACACTTTCTTTCTTATTTAGTGCAAAATTTAGTTTACTATCAAGTATTATTCCTGTCTACTACTTTAGAAAAATGCTTGAAAATTTATAGGTATGTCTGACAGGAATATTGTTTCTGGTGAATGAAATATGGTTTTGACCCCATTTTTTTATAGTACATTCAATAAGTGTTGAATTAAACAAAAAAAATACTAAAATACCATTTGTTTTTGAGATATCTAATGTTGAGTAATTGTTTTTCACGAAACAGTCTATGATAGCTAACTTTTTTATTTGACATCCAAGACTAGTGGTTTAAATGGGGAAGTTTCATGAATTTTTCAGAAAACTTTGTAGTGTTTACAAAAAAAACAATGGAAGATATCGACTAAAAGTTTGTTATTTTAAATATAACGAATCCATTTTTTATAGCGCATTTAATTAAGTGCGTCGAATTAAACAAGAAAATATTAAGGCACGATTACCCTATAGTCATTTGTTTTTCAGATATTTGATGTAAAATAATTGCTGTTCACGAAACAGTCTACAATAGCTAACTTTTTTATTTGACGTCATAGACTAGTAGTTTAGATAGGGAAGCATCATTTTTGAGAAGAGTTTAGGTATTTACAAAAAAAAATAATTGAACGTCAACTGACCAAGATATCTACTACAAATTTCTTAGCATCAGATATTTCAAAAACAAATGACAGTAGGACAGTAGTCCTGTTTTGTTTAATTCGATGCCCTTAATTGAATGTGGTATAAAAAATGGGGTCGTTCTATTTAAAATAACAAAACTATAGTAGATATCTCGGTCAGTTGATGTTCAATTGGTTCACAATATTCTTCTCAAAAATTCATGAAACTTCCTTTTTTAAACCACTAGTCTACAATATCAAATAAAAAAGTTACCGTGAACACCCTGTATATGAATCACTCCATCTAATTTAACTACATGAATAGGTTGACGAACTTTATCAAATGTTTTTCAAAAATAGATATACATAGCATTTACTTGTATTTTTTTGTCCATAGTTTTGATAAATGTTGTCTAAATTTGTCTAAATTAGTTACTATGGCTCACCCTTCTTAAAAATTATGTTTGTTGCAGGCAATTCTGTTCAATTTAAAAAAAGAAATTATCACTGATGCAAGCCTCAAAAACTTACTTTCAATAAAAATGAGTTATATTTTCCTGTGTCTGCTTGTCAGTCGTGATAATTATTTAGCTTTCTTAAATTTCATCATTGCGAGCCAACAAATAAAAGAAACTGAAACATGGCCAACCAAGCGGAGCAGAGTAAACTAGTAAGGGAAGCAAGCACATAAATTTTTGAATTCCATCTGGGACTTAAAATGCTGAGGAGTGTTATAATGGTAGCATAACTTCCAGTGATATAATGTAAATGGCTCTACCTGCGTCGCTATGCAGCAATTAGCTGTACTGATTTGACCCTGTGAACTAAAATACCCCGCCCGACTAGGTCGTGTCATTTTCTATGTCCGCGGGTGTACCTGAGCTTTTGATGAAAGAGAGGATGTTATATCATCCTTCCTGGACTTGTCAAAAGCCTTTGACTGTGTATCGTAATACTTATTCTTAAACTATATTGTTACAATCTCCATCCAAGTAGCTGTGATTTTATTACTTCATTTCTTTCTAATCTTTCACAGACAATTATTTTTAATGATGAGTTTTCTAATGAACTTCCTTTAAATATTGGTGTGCCTCAGGGCTTGGTGTTGGGGCCTCTGTCATTTTTTATTTTTATTAAGGATCTGCCACTCTGTATTGGCAGGAAGCAGTAACTTTATTTGCCCATGATACTACAGTCAGTTCCAGGGGCATCATTATCGATGTGATATAACATCATAGCTAGAGACCGGATTTTAAGCTTTTTTGCTTACATTCAGTTTTGAAAGCAACAACAAACTAGATTGAAATTTTGAGGAATTATATAAAAATAGTTTGAAACATATTTTTTTATGCTTTTTTGCTTATTTCTACTTCCCATGCTTATTTTTTAATTTAGTGCTTATTTGTGCTTTTTTTAATTAATCTTTTCTAATTTTGTATTTCATTTTGTGATTTATCTAAACGGTAATGGCACTGGCAAAATAGGACCGCACTGGAATTTAGAGTGTGCACACTCTTCCGATATTTCCCAGCACTTAAAAAAAAGTTAAATGAAAAGCTACTTATGAAATTTAAAATGGAGATGTTCAAGCAACAAACAATTGGGACATCTATAGCATCAGCTTCTGGATTTAATGAACAAAGGGAATTCAATTCAGATCTCTGTAGTGCTATGTTAAAAGCAAACATCCCTCTAAATAAATTAACAAATCAGTCTTTTAAAAAGTTTCTAGAGAAACATTGCAAAAGACATAATATTCCAGATGAAAGTACCCTTCGTAAAAACTATGTCACTCTTTTATATCAAGAGCTGGTTCATGAAATTAAAAACATAATTGGAAATAACAATACTGTTGACGAAACCACTGATAGTTGCGGAAGATATGTGGTAAATTTAATTGTAGGAGTTTTAAATGACGAAATTCCTACACAACCATTTTTAATTAGTTCAAAAGAATTAAGCAAAACTAATAGTAATATAATATCAAAGTTTGTTAATGAGCTGCAACTAATCAAAAAAGAGAGAGAGAGAGATAAAAATATTTATTGAGTGAACTCAAAGGGCTATCGACCGAAGTCTTTCCGCCCATTCAATTTTAAATATTACAAAGTATATTTTACGAATATCTAAATATATATAATAATGCATGTACGTAGTGACTGTTATTCAATCTTGTTCAGCTTCGTCTTTCAGAAGGGTATATAGAGGCTTCTCTGGGAATCTTCTGTGTCTTCGGGGCAAGTTTTGTATAGGGACTATTTGGTGTTCGACCAGTGGAAGTATCCTTTCTGATGCCTTTCGGGTGAGGTCGTTGAATCGGCAGAGGATAGGTTGGATTTTTGTTTGTTCATAGAGGAGGTTATTTGAGGGATTGTATATAGGATTCATAGGGTGTCTAATTTTTGTTAATTTCCTAAGGGTTGTTCTTTCAGCTGTTTCGATGTTGTGAAGTGCCGGTCTTCTGCATGTTTTGTATAATATGTGCCCATATTCAATAAGTGGTCTGCATATCATTTTGTAGATGTGTGTGGCGGTTTTCAGATTGATTCCTTTGTTTTTGTATGTCAACGATCGAAAATGCATGGCTCTTGTTATAACCTGACGCTTAGCCTGTTTGGTGTGTTGGTTAAAATTAGTTTTACTGTCCACCGTGATCCCAAGATATCTAACACTTGATTGTGGCTTAACTGTGTTGTTGGATATGCTGATCGTGGGTGATGTATCTTTAAGGGCATGATGGAATATAACCATTCTACACTTTTGTGGGTTAACCTCTAGCCTCCATTTGTTGAGCCAATGTGTGATCATGTCTGTGCCTTGTTGTAGAGTTTCTATAGTTGTACTTAAATTTTTTCCGTGACTCAAAATTGCGGTATCATCTGCAAATTGAAGTACGTATGTATGGCGGTTAGGTTCCTCCACCAAACCGTCCATAACCATGTCATAACCATATATATTGTAAAGCCATGGTGACAGTGGTGATCCCTGCGGCAGCCCTTGCTCCGGAGCAAGAGGAGATGATATTATGCCATTAATTCGAACTTTGATTTGCCTGTTTTCCAGGAACACTTTGACCATCCACAACAAATAGCCCGGGCAGTCCACCACAGACAACTTATAGAGAAGACCCTTATGCCATACCGTATCAAATGCCTTTTTTATATCTAAAAATGTAGCAGCAGATTTCCAGCCCGCAATTGAGCATGCTTGCACATTTGATACCAGAATTAGTAGTGGGTGCACCGTTGTAGTTCCTTGCTTGAATCCGTATTGATGGTTTGGGATTCTATTTCCTATGTTGTGCTGCAATCGATTTTTAATAATCTTTTCGAAGTTTTTTCCAATGGTAGGGAGCAGGACTATTGGCCTATAGTTCTGTGGGCTGGAGTGGTCGTGTCCAGGCTTCGGGATCGTAACTGCAATGCCTTGCTTCCAGCTTTTAGGGAAGTATGTATTTTGTAAGCAGAAGTTGTACATTTTAAGTATTTCCTTGTGGGTGTCTTCAGTCAATTGTCGGAGAATGTTTCTGTTGATACAGTCATATCCCGGCGCTGTGTTTTTCCCTGTTGCAAGGACTTCATCATATTCTTCTTCCGTGATATCAGGAATTTCCGTTGGTGTATTGTTTGGTGTAAAATAGTTATTATACCACGTTGAAATATTTTGGAAGTGGTCTTCATCAAAGTCTGCATTATATTTTGCTTTAAATACTTCGTTGTAGTATTCAGCAAAAGCATTTGCTTTATCTTGTGCTGTGCAGTAGGTTGCATTGTTGTATATGATCTCAGGAGTTGCAGCCAAGTTTGTTTTGTATTTTGACAACTTCCTGATTTCTTGCCAATAGTTTTTACCCTTTAGTTTGTTAATATTATTGCATGTGTTGATCCATTTATCTTCTTTATATTGTTGTACCAGCTTATGAATGTCTTTGTTTAGGTTATTGTATATTGTTTTAAGTTCTATTGTATCTTTGAATTTTATTTGTCGGTAAAGTTGTCTCTTTTGTTTAATTAACCGTAAGATGAATGGTGGCAGAGTATAATTGTAGGTTTTCTCCTTCAAGGGTGGAGAATTATCTAGTATAAGTTTTGATAATTTTGTATTAAACTCCTCTATGTAATTCTCTGAGATTTTAGCTTTTTGACTTATAAACGCCGAAAGTTCTTTGTTAACTGCTTCAATATTGCATTTGTTGATATTCAACATGATGTTCTTATTTGTATTTGCTGGATACAATTGCATGTCAAATGATATTTCCATTGCGAGGTGGTCACTTCCCAAATCTGGAGTTAAATCCACTGTTATGTTATTCTTTATATTTTCTGTACACAGGAGTATATCTGGTGTACTGCTGGGATTAKTTGGCAKGATAAATGTAGGTAGTGTATTGATTTGGGTAAAATTGGAATTATCAAGAAATGTCTGGATTTGTCTTTTTTTTTGCTGGTTTACATTAAAATCACCCACTATCATGACATGTTCGTATAATGATGCTTTCACAAAGATAGTATCCTCTATTAGTGAATGTGGATGGATATACACTAAAAAGATGTGAAGTTTAGATTTATTGAAAGGAAGTGTGAAATGAAGGCAGTTGTTCAATGGATTATTGATTCTTGGAGGATTGGACCTTCCCATTTGTAGTTTACTATCACACTGTGCAAGACATCCACCCCTAATATTATTGTTAACTACATTTCCTTTTTGTTGTATTATTGACCAGTTCCCATAAGCATGCATATCCGCTTTATGTTTAGTTTCCACACATAATAGAGCATTGATCTGGTTGTTCTGTATGTAATTGTAAACAACTTCTTTCCTATTGTTGAACCCATTGATGTTGGAATATATTAATTTAATTGGTGACATTTTGACTTATTTGGGTACCTTCCGTAGGTTCGGTTGGAGATTCTTTGTTTTGTGACTCATTTAGATCAAACATAAGTATGTACATTCGATTGCCGCTAAAGACCACCGTAGTATCAATGTTGTAAAGGTATAAAAATCTTTTTTTTAGTTTTAGAAGTAGTTCGTGCCTATCTGTGTTGTCCTTATTTATTTTGGTATTATAGGTTTCAACTATGTGATCATGGTAGGTCATTGATGTATGTATTCTATTATTTGAGGTAATTTTTGGGTCAAGCTCATGTGTTTTTTTGTTAATAGCCTTAATCCTAGCATTGGGTATACCCTCAATAGGACCTTTTGGTTTTTTGGGGCATTTGGAGGACCATGCTTGGTGTTCGTCCGAGTTACAGGCAGCACATTTTGGGGGAAGGGGTGATGTGCATGCATCTGTGTGGTGTTTCCCTTGGCATTTTCTGCATGTTATGGGAGACGGGCATTTATCTGTTGAATGCGTATATAGTGAGCACTTTGCACATGGTATTGGTGATGGTTCTGGTGCTTTGCTGGGATATATTGGATAGTGTCGGTTTTTGAAAAATAAACCTTCATTCAACAGTGTCTCAAAAGCTTTCAAATCTCCCGTGATAATTCTTATTAATGTTGTTAGTTGGCCAGTAGCTTTCGACCTAATTCTCTTGCAGAATCTGTGTGGGACCTTTATTGTGTTAAGGTATTCACTTAATATGTCGTCTTCTATTTCTTTTTCAACCGAGGCAATGACACATGAATACGACATATTTATTATAGGGTTAGGGGCTTGGTTGTTTGGTTTTGTTTCTTGGTAGTGCTTAAGAATTTTATTACTGATTAAGTCTGTTAGTGTCTGTTCCACCAATGTCTTGTTCAAGTTACTTTTAAGCAAAAATCCTCTTGAGGTTTTGATTATTATGTCCTTTGATGTTGGATGTTTTTGTTGCCATATATCGGATATTTTAATTCTGGAAATGTCCTCTTCTACTGTAGTAAAATAAAATTTTACTCTATATTCTTGGTTAATAATGGTTTGCATTTTCGGAGAGTAGTTTTGTGTTGTATTATTTACAGTTGGTTTTTGTTGGTTGGCATTTTTTGTTGTTGTTTGTTCTTGTGGTTGAGTTGTATTATTTTTTGTTGTTGAAGGTTGAGATTGTAGTTTTTGTTTATGTCCGGCTTTTTCCAGTTGTGTCTTCTTTTTGCGTTTTTTGTTTTCTACAGTGCTGTAGTCCTCATTATCAGAGTTTTCCGATGATTGGATTATTCTTAGACAATCCATGCTTTCTTGGGTTTCAAGGGGCGTAAAGCCCCTGAAATCCTTGGATCTGTTGCTGGAGGCAATGTTTACTTTGTTCCCGTTTTTTGCACGAAAATTTTTATCTAGTATATCACTTTTTTCGCAGAAGAAAGGAGAGCACTAAAAATCACTCTACACTATCTGAATGCAGTTGCACGTAATGCTAATCAAAAAATATTTTATGAAAATTTAATTCATTGTAGTTGCTTAGCGCACAGGGTTAATCGTGTAGTTGAGACCATAAGAACTCAATTTCCTCTAGTCAATTAATTAAGTAATGGCAAAATTTTTTTTGTCAAAACAGCTTTGATGTTCAAAGAGAGGCTGCCTAATACTCCACTGCCGCCAGAGCCAGTGCTAACTAGATGAGGTACTTAGCTGGATGCTGCTATTTATTACAGCAATAATTTCGAGAATTTTAAACTGTTGATTATGGAATTTTAAAGAATCAGTAAGTAAATCTATACAAGATTGCCAGTGTGTTCTTCAAAAATATGAACTTCAAAATAATTTGGATTTCATAAAAAGCAATTGAAGTTTTGTGAGTGAAACGATTAAGTCTCTAGAAAAGCAGCAAATTCCTTTGGTCGAATCAATTAAAATGATGGACTGTTTCAAAAATGCCCTTAATGCTGTCCCAGAGCCCATTGGTGAGATAGTTCAATTAAACTTAGCACAAATTTATTCACAGAATACCGAATATGAAATACTCGAAAAAATTTATTCTCTTTTATGTGGTAAAACTGTGTCTAATTTTAACATGAGTCCTACAGCTATAGACTCATTCAAATATGCACCTATTACAAGCGTCGATGTAGAAAGAAGCTTTTCGCAATATAAAAATATTCTAAATGATAAAAGACACAATCTAACAATGGAACATTTGGAGCAATATTTAGTTATCAATACTTTCAAACTTGAATTGTGTATAGGTACTTTCCCTCTCGATATAATATTAATAATAATAATAATAATATCTTTATTCGGCAACCTGCCAGCAATCAAATACAAATGTGCCTAAGTAAGTGCTACATTATATGTGAGATAAGCTGGCAACACCGAAACGGTGAAGTTCAGTCATCGACCAAAAAGTCGAAAAACTGCTCTATAGTTCGTTTGTTAGGTTTTGCATGACAATTTTGTTTTATTATATCTTTATAGTTTGTTTTTTATTTTTTTAAAGCACAAATGCATAGTTTTGTTTCAAATGTTTATTTTTGTTTGTATTTTTTTATGAATAGCATCTTTTAAATTTATATTGAACTGTACTTTTTTAATAATAAACACTTTCAGTCAAAACAGTCTGATTAATTCTTGAGAATTTAATATTATATATATCTGTTTTTTCTGATTTTTTGTTTATTTTATTGCTTTATTGTTGCTTTTTTTAGATAAATAATATGCTTTTTTTAAGCACTTTTTAAAAATAAAATTTTGCTTATTTATGCGGTCTCTAATCATAACAATATTTCACAAGCAAAAATTTATGACTTGTGTGTTAGTAATGTTTTTGTTATGAACAAGGATAAGTCAATTCAGATGTTATTCTTGCTTAGACATGTTTCTACGGATTTCGCCAATTGGTCTCATTTTCTGGGAGTCATTCCTGATTTGAAATTTTATGGCATACATATGGTGAAAAAATAGAAAAAATTCTTAATAAATACATTTTTATTCTGCAGAATGATATTATATTATCGTTATTATAATTATATTATACTATAAATAGTATTATTTCATACGAATTGTTACTATGGGGTCACTCTTCTATTAGAGAACAAATATTTGCCGTACAAAGAGGCTTAGTACCGCTGATCTCTAAATAACTGGATGTCGCTTTGATACCAAAATACATGTAAATTATTTGTGATAGATTTAAGCCACTTTAGCGCCTAGCCGCTGGTCCTTGTACTAAAATTTTGACAAAGGTTCGCTTCTGCGATAAATATGACGTTAATGATTAACGATTAGAATCGTGAACCTTTATAGTCCGCATTAACATTATACATTATACACCTTTCACAGTAAGTAGCAAAGCACGTGATGTTCGTTTTTGTTACTGAATGGCATATTCGGCACCCGCAGCGATTATATAACTTAGGTATGGTGCATTGCGAATTTTGTAAAATAAGATCTACTACATCGAAGCACCTCTTATTGCACTTGTAAGTGTTTCTTATCTTTATAGTAATTGTGTGCAGCCAATACAACTCATCACCTGTCTGCAGATTTCCAAAAGATGATCGTAGTGTTTGAGTAGGAAACATGCACCGTACAAACTGGATATTACGTTTACTCATAACCATATTATATAGTTAAGGATCTAACCTAAAATTTGGACGCGCTGTTAAATTGATAGTACAAGTACCAGCGGCATGGTGGTGCACGAGTTTCTACTTATCACTGTTTTGAATAACTTATGCGACATCCAGTTATTTAGAGATCAGTGCTTAGTACACATTATAGACAAACTTAACTTCAGTGCAGAAATTCATTCAAAGAACTACAAATACTTACTCTACAATCTTTGTTCATCTATGAAGCTCTTAACTATGTTAAGTCTAATCCTCAGGCTTTTACCTGCAATAAGAATTACCATGCTTATGATACCAGGAAAAAAAAACAATCTTCATCTGCCTAACTTACATCTCGCTAGGATTACAACAGCACCTAATTATTCTTTTAAATTAAATCAAAACAATTACTGATTGACAATGCTTTCTACAGCTCTGATCAGTACTTTTTTCTTTTCCTGATACTTTTGTGTGTATATTATGTCCATTTTCTTAAAAAAAAACACTGCAGGGTTGCATATGATGTGAAAATGTTGAAACTTGTCATAATTGTATATGTAATTCTTATTTTTTTTTTGTTTCAGATGCCGTGCTTATCAGATGTTGACCACCCCATCGTGGGTTTCTCTGTTGGTAGACATCTTTGCTCGTCTACCAGCAGTCGTGTTGCGATATATTTAGACATCTTCTATTTGTTTTTTATTCGTTGATATATTCTTCAGAAAGCCTCAGACTAAAATGAGACAAGTTCTTCTTTCAAGTGCTTTTGTGCATGTCTGTTATTAAAAAATGAGTGTTTTGGAGTTACTTATTATATTTTATCTGTTAATGCTCAKCTTTCAGTAAGCTACATAGAACTGAGAGATGAGATTTCCAGGAAATGAATTTTTGCTAATTTTAAGGTTTTACCTTAATATCTGTTCGTTTAGTTTCTTGAGCTAAAACTAAGAATTGTAAGGTATCTATTTTCAAAAATTGGCTTCTATTTTCTTGGTATTGTTATCAGATTTGGTGGTAGAAGTTTTTGAAGGAGTGAATCGGGTACAGCAACATTTGTGTTTGTTACAAAATGTGTATAAAAAATGCAATTTATTAAAAATGGAAATTTGAGAGAATTGCTAATGATCGTGTCCAACCATATAATATTGTTAAATTGGAAAAGTATGTTTATGAGAAACACATACTTACATGTAAAGAGGACACCTTATGAATGATACATTAAAAATTGTTCATTGGTGGTTGTGGATATCAAATCAGTTGCACAGAATATGGTGTCAGGTTTGATCTACTCAAGGACATCATATTTGGTTTACAGTACTTACATCTTTTATTATGTTACCAAAGATCTTGGTTTCGATCTGCCTGACTGCATTATTTAGTTGCAAATAAACTTATTTTCTATCATAAAATAATATCTTATAGTTCAGCAACCGAATATATCTATCACTATCTGTTCGATTGCATGCTGTAGTTATAAGTAAACTTTTACTTTTTTGGTCATAAAATATCTTCTGTCGTTCCCTCAAGAAATATATCGACCCATATTTGTTCAAGTGCAAGGTATGGTTATAAGTAAACTTGTTTAAGCATGAAACAGCTTATAGCTCTGTCACTGACAATATGGACCGAATATGTCAGCCACTGATCGATTGTGGCTTTTTTCCCTTTTCGCAGGTGTGTTGACGTGCCAATCGACTGGGGCTCCTGGTAGATGGCTCTGTCACTCTGCCAATGTTTTCTGGTATCCTGGTACTTCTCCTAGGGTCTGGTTTTAAGTAAACTGATTTGTTTTTATTATGAAACATCTTATACAGGGTGTCTTGCATTATGTGTGCAACCTCTCGGAATTTGAAAACTGGTGCAAAAATAATACTATTTTACAAATAACTTTTTTTGAAATAACGCCTACCTACCGATATATTTACTCTTAAACCAGTTGAAGTAATTTCACCAAATTTTGGCTATTATTATTTGAAGTGGAAGCTGTTAAAATGATGTGCACGCACAAGTATTTTTTTCAACAATTTTTTTTTTATCTTTGGGCCTTGTAAACAAAAAAAGGTACTCTTTGTTCATGCGGCTAAATTGACCCTTGCTGAGAAAATTGCAGTTGAATGTTAAGATTCACATTTGAAGACTTCAGGGAAAGAATGTGCTAAGTCACTTTGGCAAGAATTTTCAGGAGAGCGTTTTTTAGCTTAAAAACCCTATTGCTTCTGTTCGAATTTACTGTCGTCTGAGGAACTTGATTAAATAAATTATCCTACTGATGGCCAACACTGTCGGAAAGTTCAGAACTCAAATTGCCATATATTTTTTTATTAGTGAATATAAAAGATACCAACCACATAAGATACAGGGAATGAACGGGATAAGTCAACTTAAGATAATATATTGAAGATACGACATTAGTTAGTTCAAGGCAACTAATTTAGCTAAGTTCTTTCCTTGTAAGCTGGGATTTTCTCCCTAGTTACTGTCTTTGTGTTGAGGCTCACTTTTCTCCCTAGTTTCTGGCTTTCTTTTTTACTCTTCCTAGTCTTTTTCTTTTTTTTTTCGACTTTCTATGGTAAGTTATGGAAGTATTCTTGAGCGACGGGGCCACAATACTTTTTTAAGTGTTGTAAATCTTCATATTTTTCAAGGGCAATTGGAAGCCTTTCTAAAAATGAATAAAGCATTATTATTATTATTATTATTACTCTAGTTTAGATAAAAAATATATACCATTATAAGCCCTCATGGGGTACAGAAAATCGTGTGGTGCAAGTAGTGGCCTTTTAATCTATTTTCCTTGCTTTACCACAGATGATATCGAAGGACCATTGAAGATATCGTGATGAACAACGAGTTTAGGATGCCCCCGTTTCACTTCTAGTTCTCTTACTGGTCTTGACAAAAAAGGACACTTCTTTAGGTACAATGGTTCTAGAAACTCACTCCCGTTTCACACCATACTTTGGTTAACACCCTCCACTTTGAAGGGTGAAGGTTTCTGCCGAGCGCTTTTAAATGTTTGGGTCCAGTCTTCCGGTAGCTCAGTTCTAGTTTTGCAGTTAATGAGACCCATATTTTTATCGCACTCCATATAGGAGTGGCCTCTTATAGGAAAATATTACCTTGACTGTTTCAAATCTTTTAAACACATGCACAGGGTAATGGAGATACCGGATGAGCGTAAAGTTCTTGTTTTGCCCTCCACAAGAATCGCAAAATATTTGACTTCTTGTGGAAGAAAGTGCATCACATAATCATGCAGAAATGAGCATACCTCATTTGCATTGCACAGAATCAGTGTCGGAGAGAATATGGATATTGAAGGAATAAAAAGACAATTGACGTTTATAGTACACGTCATTTGTGGTAATGTTAGGCAGTGGGAGGTTTTTCTGAAAGTCCATGCAAATAGTTTCAGCATCCACATGGTTCCGACTGTGATATTGACTGCTTCTTTTCCTTACATAAAACTTTTCCGCTTTTTTTGTGCACTTCCTTTTCAATCGTTTTTTTGTGTATTTCATTGTTAATTTTATCTTTTTCTTCTACAGGTAGGGTTTTAGAAAGCTTTGATCTAAGATCTTTGAGTGTCACATTAAATTCATCACAAGAACTGCAAGTGTCACATTGGGGGAACCCAAACGCCAATGTTAAATTTGATACTAAATATGGTTCTATAGGTTTCATACGAGACAGGTTTCTGTGAATACGTTTCTTTGTATAAATTGTACATTTTAGTAACGTTAAGTTCTTCTGATAGATACAGTTTTGTGGTCTTTTGCTTGCTATAGTGACTAGTCCTACCTTTAAAAGAAGCAATGTGTGTGCAAACTTCCTGTTCTGATTGTTTTGATACCTTTCGGAATTCTGTAGGAGCCGCTCCATCTAATTGTAACGACTTTTGAATTGTTGCCAACCTTCTTCTTGCTACACTATGTATTGCAATAAATGCATTAGCACAAACAGGAAATTCAGTAACAGCATCGCCTCTTAAATATCGTATTTTATAATATAGTAACAGGTGCGACAGATATTAAACCGGACAGATATGCACTTTGTTCGTTCCATGAGTGCATATTATTAAAGTTCTTGAGAAACTTTGACCTTTCTTCGGGAAGTATAACCTCAAAACATTTCAATTGCTTGCAGTGGCAATCAGGACCTTCTTCATGCGATTGAAGACGTAGCTTTTTAGCTACCTCTGTTACTCGACCTGTTCTTCGCCTTTTTTGGACGATTTTACCACTAAAGGCACTTCTTCATGCACAATACAACTCACAGAAAACAATACTTCGACTAACCTAGTCAGCAACACAGTAAATGCCAGTAGGGGAAAGTTGGGTATTGGCGCTCACTTCAGAAGACTACTAATTTTCTGACATAAATAATAATTTACGAAAAACCTGGGTTTGTGGCAATAATCTTTATTGGTAGTTTTAACATACAAAATATAAATTCTTAGAAAACTTAATGTAAAGGAACGTAAACTCTCTTTGTATAAAAATATGCAGTGGGCGCCATTTCACCCCTTGTAGGGGTATTAGCGCTCAACAATAACATTTATTTTCAATGAGTATTTTGAAACCGACACTCGTCACAATGTATCCTGAGGACCCAGACTGACCATCGGTGCATTCTGCATGAGCCCACTCTTCACACATATGGCACTGAATCCACAACTCCTTGTCTTTTCCAAATTCACCGCATACTAGGCAATGTTCAGTACTTGGATCACCAACTGTTACAGGAGTTGACACTCTGTTATTGGTTTTTTCTTGTTTTTATTCATCTCAACAGTTTTTTTCGGAAACTCTCTCTGTTCAGCCTTAGTCTTCTTCTTCAATCTCTTCTCTTCGTTTTCTTCCAATTTTTTCTTTAACGGCGTGGAGATCAGAATTTCTGCGTGCTTCTTTTCGCGATTTTTTTACCGAKTTTTTGGCAACAGTGTTAGTTGGCAAAGGCAGTAAGTCCTCAAAAGACAAATTTAGGATGGGTCTTGTGCTAGCATCTGCAGACTTATTTACCGACTGTGCCAAAGGAATGTCATCATCAGACGACCAATTTTCTGTTGGAGGTGTTGTGTGGACGGGGGTTTGTCTAAGTGCACCCTCTTTTCGGGAGATGGTGTTCGATGTACCGGAATTCTCTCTCTAGGAGTGGTATTGTTAGTTGGATTTGCAGTAGGTGCAAGTAAATCTGCAGGCAAGAAATCATCATCAAAAATCGATGGATTCAATGGTGATGAGCCTGCAGCTTCAAAGCCTTTTATTGCCTTTTCAATAGTTGCAACTCGAACATATGCATTCCGTAGCAATTCAGCAACCTCATAGTGGCTAATCTTTTCGTAATTGTGCGTTTTCATAAAGATGTCGCATTCCCGATCATATGCCTTCTTTAACGGGCCAAAAAAAGCTGATATCAAGGGGTTGCAAGCGGTGCGACGTATGGGCAGGAATTGACAATAGATGCACGCCATTTTTGCGACAATATTCGTAGCTTTGCAAACTGGAGTGGCTTTCGTGATTGTCTAATATAAGAAGAGTTGGATTTTCAGCGTTTGTTCCTGTATGTTTGACAAAGTGTTTTAACCAAACGAGAAAAATATCTTTATTGATCCATCCACTTTGTGAGCACTCCATTATGGAGCCTGGTATTCCGTTTTTTCCTAAAGCTGGGGCCATGCGTTTACGAGGATAAATCAACATGGGTGGAATGTATCCACCTGCAGCATTCATGGAACAACAAACCGTCACTGTTTTTCCACGTTCCCAACTGGTTGCTGCACCTACTTGTTTTTGCCCTTTTTGTGCATAAATTCGCAAGGGTTTGTGCACAGTCGTAATTCCGGTTTCGTCTATATTGTATATCTTTTCCGGGGGAAAATGAAATTTTACCATCAGCTGCTCCAGGAGTCCAAAAAAACGTTCAACCTCTGTTTTATTGAAAGCTGTTATCCGATAGATGCTGGTTGGTTCAGGCTTGCGCAAAGATATTTCAGGATGTCTTCTTAAAAAACCATAGAGCCAGTCTTTGCCAGCCAATTTCTTTCTTTATTGAAATAATTTGGAATTCCACTTTCAGTCACAAATTGGAAGGCAACTCGCCGGAGACCAAATGTTGTTATTCCAAAGAATAATCTAGATAGTTTAATAATGCGCTCAGCTAATTCATTTTCATCATTTGGTGGGATGATCGTCTTCCTTCCAAACCGTGGTAACTTGCATACACCTGTTTTCAGTCTGTCTCGTAATGAACTGTAGGGGACATTGTAATAACGACTAGCCTCCCTAACCCCAAGTCTTTTTCTCTACAGCCGCCATGGCTTTTTGCATTGAATCTAAACTCCAAGATCCTTTTTGCGTTGTACGTGGTTTTACACGAGGCATTCTGATAACAAGAGAAAAATGTATTTAAAAAAAGCTGTTGGGGTAAAGGCGCCCAGTTTGGGGTATTCGCGCTCACTGTGAGCGTTAATACCCCGTCAGGCAAAGTCGCAAGTTTGATGTTCACAACGGTAGAAGAGGTTACATAGGTTAGAATGTTTATACACCAAAATGACCGCAAAAAAATTTAGTTTTGCGCACAAAATAGAAATAACATCATCTACGTTGTTACAATGTCGTTACTGCGAGATACATACGGCAAAAACTTACTTGAAAAATGCGAATAAAACTAAATCTGCCGTAACTCAAGAGGCGAGTGGACCATGCCGCCCTAAACCGCTCAGGTAGTTTAGTAGGCTCACCGCTAGATGTCAGTAACATGACTTTCAAAAATATTTTCCTCGATGCCTCCCAAGAGACCTGAGCGGCATTACACCGTGAGCGCCAATACCCAACTTTCCCCTACACAATCGTAAGTTCTTCTGACTTAACCATTCTTTCCCTGAAGCGCGCGGACTACTCATGTTTCTTTCCTGTATACGATTTACAAAAGTATTAATATCTCCCGACCCCACACGTTCTTCCCCAATACAAATATGCTATGGGATAGAACAGTCCGGCAGCCAAATAATGGCATAGCAATCTCAGTTTAAGGCAAACTATGACTTAACACGTTCTTTCCCTAAGGTCTTCATTTGCACTGCGTAACTAAATGATTTTTTTTAAATCAAATTGCCATGATAAATAATAAAACTGTGTTAGATGTCACTGTTACATTGATATTTTGACAAAAATTTGTAGAAATTCTGAAATAATGGTAATGGAGTATTCATATAAATGAGTATGCTGTCATACTCATTTTTTATATGAATATTCAATTATTATTATTTTCGGATTTTTGCAACAAATAATGTAAAGTATTGTCAAAATGTCAATTTAACAGTGATATCAAACACAGTTTTATTATTTATCACGACCAATTTGATAAAAAAATGATTTAGTTAAGCAGTGAAAATGTGAATCGTAACATTCAACTGCAATTTTCTCGGAAAGGGTCAATTTTAGCCGCATGAAAAAAGAATATCTTTTTTTGTTTACAAGGCCCAAAGATAAAAAAAGCACTTGGCCGCCTCCCAGTCCCCCAAAGCATTTATTGAAAAAATGTGTGCATCATTTTAACGATTTCCACTTCAAATAATGATAGCCAAAATTTGATGAAATTATATCAACCGGTCTAAGAGATATTTTTGAAAAACTGTTTCGCTTCCCCCATGTTTATAAGTCAATATCTCAGCAGGCGGGCATTATTTCAAAAAAGTTATACTATAAAATAGCATTATTTTTGCACCAGTTTTCAGATTCCGAGAGGTTGCTCACTTAATGCGGGACGCCCTGTATAGTTCAGTCATCGGATTGCCATCTATCTGTTCGATTGCAGCGTGTGGTTTTAAGTAAACTATTTTTTTATAATGGAACATTTTACAGTTTTGTCTTTGAAAATATTGACTAAACAGGCCTGCCCCATTTGTAGTATTGCAGCTTTTGGTTGTAAGCAAATGTATTTCTTTTATAATGTAACACATTAAGCAGTTCATTCACTAAATATATCAGCTTCTATCTGTTCGAATGCAGCTTTTGGCTTCAAGCTAACCTATTTCTTTTATCATGAAACATGTTATGCAGTTCACTAAACAAATATATTGGTCTCTATTTGTTTGATTGCAGAGGTGGGTTTACTTGAAACCAAATCCACCTCTTTTATCACGAGGCAGCTTTATATAGTTGTCTTCCAATATCTCGGTCTGTTGATTGCAGGGTGTGGTTCAAAGGAGCTAAAACCAATTAACTTGCAAACTAATATGCGAAAATAATTTTTCAATGTGAGTTTTAAAAATTTGATTAAATACAAGAAAAATCACAAAAAGAAAACATGGATAGTAGAATGCGTTAATGGAACCATAAAAGCGTTGATGTGGAAATGAATAAATTAAATTTTGTGTACAGTAATATTAAAGGAACTGATCTTAAAACTAATTTTTAGTGGGCAATTGAGTTCATATATCAAAGATACACAGAGTTTTTCAAAAGAAATTCCTACGCAATCGCTGCTAAGAATTGACGAATCCAGTAACACTTATTAAGAGATGAAAATGACAAAAACATTCTTGGATGTTTTTATAGTGAACAGCTACAGTACATTCATGTATTTCAATATCCCGACATTTTTCTTGTTGAAAAAGTGTTAATAAGAAAAGGAAACCAACTCTATGATAAGTAGTTAGGATTCAGTTAGGATCTCGTCATCGAGATTATCCTCGTCATCGAGATGGATGATTTCCGCCGGTTCTTCTTCCTGCGAACTTTCTTCAATAGGTAGAGCAACCATATTTATCTGAAACCGCCTAATAGCAGCTTCAAACAGGTCCAACTCCTTCTGGTCCTGCAGGTTTATTCTTATGTATTTTATGGTCATGTTGCCGAGCAAATCCTCCAACCGTGCTCCCTTTTATGAATAACCTAGTTTAATCACCACCTTCTTACCGACCATTCTTGCCGCTTGTTGTTTAAATTTCAAGAACTCCTTTGTCACCACAAACATCATGTCTATGGGCAACTGCACCTCATCGGTTGTTTTTCAATCGTTTTATAGCAAAATGTATTATAAAAATGTGTTAAATTATTCAGCAAGCAGATAATTTATTGCAAACCACTTGAAAGCGGTTTATATGGTTAAAAATGTAGGGTAAGGTCAGGATAGATAGACAACCTTTTAGAAAACTCGAAATAAAGTCTTTATTGCATAATTTAAAAAAATCGAAAAAAATTACTAAATATAGTTAAACTGAGCTCTTTCCTTTGGCATAATTGGAGTGACAAAAATAAACTTTAATGTAACATAATACAGAAAAGAGTGAAAAGATATATTGGTTCATCTCTCCTACCGTAGGTGGGACAGATGGACCACCTGCGGAAGGAGAGATGGACCTCACTTACATGGACAGATGGGCCATTTTACCTCTTCTTTTCTTTTATTGACAACTTACCACAAGTTTGGCAAGTGTCTCCGTAGGTACTACATCCCCCATAGCATGCATTTGATCCAATCATGTCGCTTTCTTTGTGGACCTGTAATCCTCGTGGCAGTTCATTTTCATGATCGCTAAATATTTCTTCGCTTGACGAATTATTAAAAATCACCATGTCATCTGAATCTGAAGAAGTGTAATCACATCGGCGTTTAGACGAAGCATTTACGGATTTTTGCTTTGGCTAATGAACTTTTTTCTTGAATCTTTTTCGTTCTTCCTTGTCACTTGCTCCTTCTTATGTTTTATATATTCTGGAGGAGTTATATTCCCAGTTACAATGTTTCTACGCGCCCTTTTCACAACTGGTGTAATTTGTGGTACGGGTGAAATTTCTTCGAGACCTTTCACAGATGTCACTTTATCTCCTTTGGTGGGTTTCTCCGGGGCTTTGTTTTTCAGATGCGTTCCTGATGGGCCCGGTTGCGAAAGTTGTGGTTCTATTCTAGACTGTCCTGGTGAAAGGTCAAGTCAGGTCAAGATCTAGAGGCTCCCAGCTTTTCCCTGGTTTGAAGATTTGAATCAATATGGGTGGATCACTTGCTGCATTAAAAACGCATGATCAGGAATAACTTGTGGATTAAATGGACTCAACCCGGTGGCCTTAWAAGCGGAAACTCCGTTGTGGACCGTGGCTACTTTGCCCCAAGCTTCCCCTAGTAACTTGCCAAACTGAAATCTGTCCAGTTTTTTTATTTGGCTGACTTTTTGCCATAGTCGCACATGCTTCATAATAGTACCTCTTTAAAGACTTAAAGAAAACACGATCCAGGAGTTGAAGGTAATGCGTAGTGTGCTGAGACACACAAGACAAAATTATTCCATTTTGTTCAGCCAACTCTAATGTTTCGATGTTGGTTGTGTGCGAAGAGTGACCATCCACCAAAAATAAAACTGTTCCTCCTTGTTTTCTAGGTAGAATGTGCGTAGCTAACCAGTTGAAAATTTCGGACGTTACATAAGCCGATTTCTCCGACATTGTATCCTAGATCCTACTGGCATTTCGTCGAGCCAATCGTCCTTTTTATTTTTCCCTTTGAATATGCAGTAAGGGGTAAGAAGTTTTCTTTTGCGCTGCAACACGAAATGACGCTGATTGTTTCTCCTTTCTCAGCAGCGGAAATAGTCGGTACGCTCGTTGATCCCTTTTCGGCAAGCACCTCTCCAATTCTCGTGTTCAGCTGGAGGCCTGTTTCGTCCATATTATAAATACTGCCAGCTTTCCCGAGCAAACCATTTTCAATCAGGACTCTTTCAATTACTTGAAAATAAGCCGCTGCAGTTTCCCTCGTGATGGCTGGCCGTCTTCTTAGAAACGACTGCGGCCATTGCTTACCCGCCTTGCTTTGAAATTTTAAAACTCTTCAGTTAGTACATTTAAAGTTCAAGATTGTTTTATCCATCTACCGTTTTTATGTTTAAATTGTGCTAAATTGTAAGCCATTTTACGAACCTGGTTTCTAGTGGGAACAAATCCAGGTTTTTGAAGTTTTTTGATGTGGTTGGCAACCCAATATAGAATCTGGACCCAACCGATTAGTTTTGTTTAGATTATTGGTTGCCAACTTTCTTTTTAATGTGGTTGGGGGTATATCAAATGTGCGAGCGGCCTCATTGATACCCATGTCGCCCGATACAACTGCGTTAATTGCAAATGTTAAGTCTTTAGACGTCCACGTCCCTCTTGGAGGTACGTTCGTTTTACGAGTATACGTATTTGACATAATTCTGCAACAAGAAAAAATAGGACCATATCACCTCGTCACTACTGGTCCATCTATCCTTAACGGGAAGGATAGACGGATCAGTGCGTTCCCACGTATCAGAAAGCGGTAACTTGCCAGTTCTTAGGTTATAATTGCACTAAAACTCTATTTTGATCACTACATGATTCAAATTTGGGTTTTCTCTTACCTACACAGCAAGAACTTTTCATCACTTTAACCCATCAGAAATTTTCAGCGGCTTATAAACAATTATTGGCAATAATTCAGCTAAATTCGCGCGCGAGTAAATAGTGTTGCACTCCCCGTCTGCGTACGATTGAGATGCATGAATATAGGCACACAGAACAAGCATTGTTACAAATTCTCCATAATTATTGCGACTGGTCCGTCTCTCCTTGTGGTCCATCTCTCCTGACCTTACACTAAACGCTTTTTTTAAATGAAAATTATAAGTGTTTTATTTACAAAAATAAAACCATTATCCCATGTTGAGTTGAGATGCGTCTTCAAGAGAATGGCATCCTCCATATGTTGTCATCCTTTTTTAAAAGGTGTTTGTAGTTGTTCTTCTTGGCGCAGAACGTTTTAATATGTTTTTAGCTGCCGGTGCGGCTGAATCTTGAATATCCTCGTCATCGAGATTGATGATTTCCGCCGGTTCTTCTTCCTGCGTACTTTGTTTAATCGGCAGAGCAACCATATTTATCTGAAACCGTCTAATAGCAGCTTCAAACAGGTCCAACTCCTTCTGGTCCTGCAGGTTTGTTCTTATGTATTTTATGGTCATGTTGCCGAACAAATCCTCCAACCGTGCTCCCCTTGGTGAATAACCTAGTTTAATCACCACCTTCTTACCGACCATTCTTGCCTCTTGTTGTTTAAATTCAAGAGCTCCTTTGTCACAACAAACACCATGTCTATGGGCAACTGCACCTCATCGGTCGATTGGAAAATCAAAGTGCAGGGCACGTCCGTTTCTTTCTTTTTCACACTCTTGCTGATACACTCAATGTAAGGTAACTGATGTATCGATTTTCAATCGTTTTATAGCAAAATGTATTATAAAAATGTGTTAAACTATTCAGCAAAGAGATAAATTATTGTAAACCATTTGAAAGCGGTTTATAAGATTAAAACATACATGCAGCAATAAATAAACTGCTTTCATAGAATAGATAAGTAGCTAATACAAAAGTTTTAACATTATTCAGCAAACGTCAATCACAAACTTGATAAAAGGGTTAAATGTTATCAATAAATTGAAAAACCTGTTTGTTACTCAAAGCATATGAAATAATAAAATTTGTTTCTGTAAAGACCACGATATAAATCGCTTTCTGTGAATATCCTAAATGGTAATGCGTTTAACAGATAGATACAGTTGCTGTTTTATAAAAAGGTTAAATGTTATTGACCGCATTAAAATTAGGTTTCCGCTAGTAGAGGGATGATGAGCGAGCTGTATCAATCATTTGCATATTAGCCAATCGAGCGTGTGTGTAATTCGCGATCAAAATTTTTTTTCAAAATTTTTATTTTTAATTTTTCGATTTTTTTTTGCTGAATGTGTCGGGATGGGAAATATGACTTGAATTTGCATGTTGATAAATAGTATCTTATTACATGCATTCATTTTTCCCGGATTAATGATTGCTGCTATATTGCGATTATTGACTTTTTGAGTTGTTTATTAAATTTTAGGTTGTTATGGACTTCCGAGTATAAATTTTTCTGTACAAGTTATAGAAACAGCATTTGATCTGAATGTTTTTTTTTACTAAGGAATCCGTTTAAATATCACTTACCTTCAGACCTACGCACTTTAAAACACATCACTTTACACATCACTTTTTCGAGTTGAATTGGTAAGATGATAAACCATACATGTATACTTAAAATATTTATTTTAATATGACCTATACACTAGTAAGTAGGCCTGATGGTGGTTGTTGTACCTATATGGCTCTGCAACAAGAAGAAAAACACGACATAAGTATTATTAAAAGTTATATAGAAAAACGCTCACCCCTATAAAAGTGGCGGGTGCGGCCGTGGATATGGTGGAAAGCCGTAAAACCCATCTAATGGGAAAAAAGAAAAGTATGGAATTAGGTTCATCTTTAAAGTAAGAAGAAATGACAAGGACTTACGGTTTACCAGGTAGCCATCTATCATAAGCGGCCGCTGCATATCTGCGTCTAACGGGGAACAAGAAATAGAGTTACGTTTCTCTAATAATAATTATTTAATGACTTACAGGCAAAGGCAGGAGGCGGCGATGGTGGAGCAGGATTTGGGACGTGAGGGTTCCTATAACCCTCGCCTACGTCTATCGATCAAAAAGAAATAAAAATTAAAAAGTAACATAACAAGAGCAAATGCAATGACTTATTGAAAGCTGGCTCCTGGCGCGGTGGCTGTCCCACATCCGACAGGTCTACGGCTTCCTCATCAAGCTGCTCTGAAATTGCAACGAATAGAAATTAAAGCTTTTTTAAATAAACTAACCCGTCATGTCGTTCTCATCATCGTCAATGGCGATGATGAGCGATCGCTCTGACAACGCTGGCGTTGGAGTCCTATGTTGGATGTTTTCAACTATTGGGACTGGGGCTGGCATTGAGAGGTCTCCCTGGTCGAAGCGATCAGCTCGGAAGAGCTCATCTCGAATGGCCTCCCCCAGTATGTTAAAAACATCCAGCCTTACCCTAGATGTCCTACAAATAGGACACCGGATGTCCACGGCCTGCCTGCCACCTCGTAGGATATGTGCACAATCAGCGCATATATTATGGACTAAGCCACATGTCACAATCGTCACCGGCGGCGAGAAAGGCGTGAGGCTAATCTCAATCTTCAAGTAGCTGTAAATAAATTAAAACAAAAGTTGTAGAAATTATCCATGCTTTAAAACTACTGTTAACTTACACATTGTACAGCCGAGCTGCATATTGCTGGATTGACGCCTCCATTTCTCGTGGATGATTATGATAATGATTTCAGGAAGAAAAAAACAATAATGCTGTTTCGTGCTCATTTTTAGTTTTTATAAAATCGGCAATCCCTTCCAAAGAGGGGATGTTACTATGATCATTTCACAGGGTGTGTTCAAAAAAATGCCACCCAATCACCTGCATGTTTGAATAGTGATAGACAAAACTTTTTTCTCGCCTAAAATCCGAGAAGACCAGTCAGTCCTTTGCCTAAGATTTCGCCCCATCACCTTTAATGAACACCTGTCTTTTGTAGCGTATTCCGAGCAAAAGACTGTTTTCTTCGCCAGCAAATTAAGGAGACCAAGCCCTATTGTTAGATAAAAGTACCATTGTTCGCAAAAGCCGAAAATACGCCTACCCTTGTCCTGTCTACCTGACGGTCGCCCGCCAAATTGTCAACCGGCACCTCTAAGCCCGTTACGGTCTGTCACAGCTAGTGATTAAGTATAATTTTTGGTTCCGTATCAATTATAGGTCCATTTCAAAATAACTGCTCGGCTGTCATTGATGACAGGCATGCCCTTTTGTATCGTTAATTATTGCCCGACAGACTTTCCAAATCAGATAAAAGACGCCCTTATTTCACAAATATACACACGCCGGCCTTTCGAATTAAATCATTGTCAGCCCAAAATTATCAGCCGTCGATATCTAACAACTATAAACTCTGATTATTAGAAAAAAAGGTGGATACGGCTGGTTCTTAAGTGCTACATGCCATGCAATTATTTATAGATTACAGGTGTTCACCCCGCCAAATTGCGAACCGGCGCCTCTAAGCCCATTACGGTCTATCACAGTCAGTGATTAAGTATAATTTTTTGTTCCGCATCAATTATAGACCCATTTCAAAATAACTAACTTTTCGGCTGTCATTGATGACAGGCATGCCCTTTTGTATCGTTAATTATTGCCCGACAGACTTTCCAAATCAGATAAAAGACGCCCTTATTTCACAAATATACACACGCCGGCCTTTCGAATTAAATCATTGTCAGCCCAAAATTATCAGCCGTCGATACCTAACAACTATAAACTCTGATTATTAGAAAAAAAGGTGGATACGGCTGGTTCTTAAGTGCTACATGCCATGCAATTATTTATAGATTACAGGTGTTCACCCGCCAAATTGCGAACCGGCGCCTCTAAGCCCATTACGGTCTATCACAGTCAGTGATTAAGTATAATTTTTTGTTCCGCATCAATTATAGACCCATTTCAAAATAACTAACTTTTCGGCTGTCATTGATGACAGGCATGCCCTTTTGTATCGTTAATTATAGCCCCGACAGACTTTCCAAATCAGATAAAAGACACCCTTATTTCACAAATATACACACGTCGGCCTTTCAAATTAAATCATTGTCAGCCCAAAATTATCAGCCGTCGATATCTAACAACTATAAACTCTGATTATTAGAAAAAAAAGGTGGATACGGCTGGTTCTTAAGTGCTACATGCCATGCAATTATTTATAGATTACAGGTGTTCACCCGCCAAATTGCGAACCGGCGCCTCTAAGCCCATTACGGTCTATCACAGTCAGTGATTAAGTATAATTTTTTGTTCCGCATCAATTATAGACCCATTTCAAAATAACTAACTTTTCGGCTGTCATTGATGACAGGCATGCCCTTTTGTATCGGTAATTATAGCCCGACAGACTTTCCAAATCAGATAAAAGACACCCTTATTTCACAAATATACAAACGTCGGCTTTTCAGATTAAATCATTGTCAGCCCAAAATTATCAGCCGTCGATATCTAACAACTATAAACTCTGATTATTAGAAAAAAAGGTGGATACTTCTCGTTCTTAAGTGCCACATGTCATGCAATTATTTATAGATTACAGGTGTTCACCCGCCAAACTGCGAACCGGCGCCTCTAAGCCCATTACGGTCTATCACAGTCAGTGATTAAGTATAATTTTTTGTTTCGCATCAATTTTAGACCCATTTCAAAATAACTAACTGTTCGGCTGTCATCGATGACAGGCATGCCCTTTTGTATCGTTAATTATAGCCCGACAGACTTTCCAAATCAGATAAAAGACACCCTTATTTGACAAATATACACACGTCCTTTCAAATTAAATCATTGTCAGCCCAAAATTATCAGCCGTCGATATCTAACAACTATAAACTCTGATTATTAGAAAAAAAGGTGGATACGGCTGGTTCTTAAGTGCTACATGCCATGCAATTATTTATAGATTACAGGTGTTCACCCGCCAAATTGCGAACCGGCGCCTCTAAGCCCATTACGGTCTGTCACAGCTGGTGATTAAGTATAATTTTTGGTTCCGCATCAATTATAGACCCATTTCAAAATAACTAACTTTTCGGCTGTCATTGATGACAGGCATGCCCTTTTGTATCGTTAATTATTGCCCGACAGACTTTCCAAATCAGATAAAAGACGCCCTTATTTCACAAATATACACACGCCGGCCTTTCGAATTAAATCATTGTCAGCCCAAAATTATCAGCCGTCGATACCTAACAACTATAAACTCTGATTATTAGAAAAAAAGGTGGATACGGCTGGTTCTTAAGTGCTACATGCCATGCAATTATTTATAGATTACAGGTGTTCACCCGCCAAATTGCGAACCGGCGCCTCTAAGCCCATTMCGGTCTGTCACAGCTAGTGAGTAAGTATATAATGTGATGTGGTCACTTGTGTTTGGCGTTTCTATCATCGTCTTCGTTTCGCTTACGCTAACCGATCGCAATACGATGGATAAGGAATTTATTAAAAGGATGAGCAAATCTCTCAAGGCGTACTCCAAACACAAAATATTAGGCAGGATGAGCGTTGAAGAATTGAAAAATCTACCCAAGGAGGTTATTATTGCGTGCGCTGCAGATCAAATCGCTCAAGTGTAGCAGAAACTACCAGAACATCTACGAAACGATAAGGATATATGGCAGTATTCGTATTGTACCGAACATTTTGGTAATAATAAAACAAACGAAGCTGAGTTTGACGGTCCACCGCCGAAGAGGTTATTCTGCTGCTATTGCAATATGTCAGATGTGAACATTGATGTTGGAAAGTCGAATCACGATGGAAGCAATCATACTGTATGCAATGTTAATAATAATGATGATGATCACTCAAAATGTTATAAATTGTTATTTAATTGTTGTTGTAATCCACAGTAATAAAAGATCCCAATATGATATGGTAGTAGTCAGTTCTTTAATACCTATCATTCTAAGCGGAAGTATGTCTCGAACTTTTACGCTCATTAGCGATACAAGTGTTTTAAGCTCTAACTTTTACCCGTCTATTGAATTGGAACAATCTAAATCTAATGGCTTGGGTTTAATAGGATTTTACTCCTATAACTCTATTTTCAACATTGATGAAACAAATAACAGGGTAGGATTTGTTAGCAAAAGTTCAGACCGCGATAATTTCCCGCTATGTCGTAAAGATTCCTTCGAGAGCCTATGAAATCAGCGAGATAAATATGGCCCTTAAACGAGGTCTAGCGAAAATTATCGACGACAACAATGATCAGTTGTTTAATCTACAAACTAACAATAATACGCTTAAATGTAAAGTTATGTCGTCAACATTTGACATCGATTTCGGTCTTCGTCATTCAGTGAGTCCTGTACTAGGGTTTGAAACAAAGAAGCCATTAGCGGCTAATATAAAACATGAATCTAATTCACCGGTTAATATCACAAAAGTTAGGCTTATAGGTATAGACTGTAACATAGTAACCGGGGCATATTTTAATGAGCATGAACAGCATACACTCTTCGAGTTTGATATAGACGTTGAAGCCGGATACAAACTTACCAAGGAGCCAACTAACATTATATATATGCCAGTTCACCCGAGCGGTCGTCAGTTTATCGATGACATTACAATACGCATCTTAGATGACAACGGACATCTAATCAATTTCTTCGGGGAGAAAGTTATTGTAAAGGTTGCAGAAATTCTGGGTTTCGTTTATAAAAAAAATAATGTTTCAATGGTTATAAACCGAAGGGGGGGATGACAGTGGTAAATCTAAAAAAATCAAACAATAAAAGAAGGCGATCTATGATCCATGCTCCCAGTATTGTACTGAATGCACAGCAGTTACAATGAGCGCAGCAGCCACATAACAACGACAGCAGCAGCAGTTTCGATCTAGAGCTGCCGTATAAAATTTCAAAGCGAGATATTGAATTTCTAAAATCCATAGGATTGCGACCTCGACAACCATGACATTCAACAGCAATGTCACCAATAGCGAGAAACTTGAAGAATTCGAAGAGCCAGTCTTTGATGATTCACTCATTAGCCTGCATGAACATACATACAAGCCTTATGGATCGCAGCAATTCAACAATTCCGATGAAGTGCGAATCGCCGTCAACTTTCAAGATCTGATACTTGACATTTCCAACAGCTATCTGTACATTGAGGGTACGTTTACACCCAGTGAAGCCAACAGAATTTGCTACCTTACAAATAACACCTTTGCGTTTCTATTCGATGAGATTCGCTATGAGCTAGGCGGCGAACAGGTTGCTCTAGTACGAAAACCGGGTATTACGACGGCACTAAAAACAATGGTGTCATTTGACAAATCATATGCTCAAGCTCTTATTATAACCGGTTGGGGTTTGAAGGTGGACAGCCAATGTCTGCTGGATGAGACGAGTCATACGTTCAGCGGTAAATTACCCCTGAGCTACTTGATGGGTTTTGCCGAGGACTACAACAAAGGCATCGTAAACGTCAAACACGAGCTCATCCTTATCATTGCACGCAGTTTCAAAAACAGTTACTTTGGAGAAGTTGATGCTGAGGTTAAACTTAACAAGATTGAATGGAAGATTCGGCATGTGATACCGGAGGATCGTTACAAAATAAAACTTCTAACACGTATGAAGAAAAATGCCATTTTAAAGGTGCCTTATCGCATGTGGGATTTATATGAACTCCCTGCATTACGTCAGACCTCCTCCGATGTATGGTCTTTGAGAAAACGAGCACTAATCTTGAAAAGCCCCGTTATGTAGTTATAGCATTCCAAAATGCTAACAATAATGACAATCGACAGGCAGATGCCATCAAGTTTTTGCATGTCAATGTTAGCGATATTCGTCTCTTTCTAAATTCTAGCGTATATCCATACGAGGGATGGAATTTAAATTTTAGCAAAAACTCTATGCTCCAGCTTATTATGCATATGAGCAATTCCAAGGTAGCTATTACAACCGGTCAACATCTGATTCGCTCATGGATTATGGTGAATTTCTCTTAAATCCTGTATTTGTAATTGATTGCTCTCATCAAGCTGATGCTTTAAAATCGTCAACTGTCGATATCAAGATTGAATTTGAAACACGCGAGCAAGCCTTTCCAGCCAACACCAAGGTATATGCTATTGTTTTTCACGACGCCTTTCTAACATACAACTCTCTAGATGGCATTGTTAGCAGAATGTCTTCACTGTAAATATTTTACATGCCCCCTCTCCTCTACTTCACCCCTCCCCTCCTATTCGCGCTTCAATTCAAATATGTTTCTATACATACACCTTATTTCTCTCAGTTGAAGTTGAGGTGTATGTTGTTGTACTGATTGCTCCACGATAATATGTATTCAGAACCGTCATATTTAGTAGTAGATATTCAAGGATTTCAATATGGAAGAGGCGGCAACTTTATAGTCAAAGAACTTGCGGCTGTGTGTTTGCAGAGCAGAAGGTATATGCATGTTCTGTTTAAACCACCCAAACCTTTTAAGAAGTTATCTAAGCGAGAGCAATCTCAATATCGTTGGTTAGAAAGGAACTATTTAGGCGGTGTAAGATGGTCAGATGGATATGCTGATCTAAACATGTTACCATCTTTATTGCGTAAAATGCTTACATCATGCACCACAAATAAGAAGAGGAAGAATTCCAATTCAACAGATATGGACACGCAATCCATCGACGATGTGTATATACTATAAAAGGGAAGTGAGAAGAAAATCATTCTACAATCCTCTATCGATCATAACGATATGGGTATTGCTACCACAATTATTGATTTGGATGATTATCGAGCATACTTCCCCGATATTGAAAGCTTGCATACGGCACAACCATTGGACATACCAACATGTCTCTTCCACAACTGTCGAAAGGAATGTATACATTGCGCATTAAAAAATGTATGGTATATATGTAATATTCTGTCATGCTATAATTTACGTTACATATTGTAGAAGAAGAAATCAATAAAGAAAATTATAAGAATAATGGCATTATTTTATTCTAATATGTATTAGTAATCAAAATCCGGAGAAAAATGAAAATGAATGATACTATTTATCAACATGCAAATTCAAGTAATATTTCTTATCCCATCACATTCAGCAAAAAAAAATCGAAAAATTAAAAAAAAATTGATTGCGAATTACACACACGCTCGATTGGGCTAATATGCAAATGAGTGGTTCAGCTGTCCCAAACTATGTCTACTTCCGCTTACTGATTACAAGTTGCGATTATGCGAAATTACTAACTACACTTACACTAACTTACTTTACAACGCTTGTAAATTTTTTTATTTGTAAAAATCAATATCTCGATCACATTTTACTTCTGTAAGTAGTGTATTTAGATTCAGTCTGAGAATAACTACAAACGTTGCTGTCTTTGACAAATGCTCGTTTACATATCTTTCTATATCTTTAACTTCGTAGGAACCGGTGGGAATGGTAAACAGTTCTTTTCCAATACGAATTTTGTTATTTTCATTACTCTTATTTGGAATTATATAACTAAGGAAACCGATTAAACCCAAGACATAGTTTTCACCAGAACCCAGTATTATGGGTGGTTGAATGCTTGTTGAAAGAAGGGTTTCTCTTCCGGATGTGAAAATGTGACATTTTTTTTTGTACTATAAAAATAGCAAGAGCGAATACACTATACAACAGATATGTGTTCATAAATAAGACAAAAATTCAAAAGTATTGCTGTTTATTTAATTATTATCAGCACGTTTACAATATAAATACCAACATTTAAGATAATTTAAATTTTCTAATGCGCATCTCAATTTGTTGTTTAAATTCTGACCGCAATGAAAAGATCTAAATATATTCTTGAGAGTTTCTAAGTTTAGACAGCCCTCATCAACCAGATCTTTAAAAAATTGGATGGTCGCAGTTTCTTCCTGATTCCTTTCATGGCAATCACTTCTTCCAATCTAACAAGTAATAATAATAATATAATGCCTTTATTCGTGGTGCCCACGCTACAATAAAAAAGTACATCATCAATAATTGACGGCGAAACGGCGGAGTTCAGTTGTCGACCCAAATATGGATCAGCACCTGCTCTTCCACTCAATCGTAGACAATCAGGAAAAAATAAAATAAATTATGACAAATGACTGTAGTGAATATATAAAAAAACTAAAAGAAAGTTAAAGATGAAAAGAAAAACGGATTAAAGAATACACCTGTATGAAGTTACAGCTCGGCGAATAAATATGAAAGACCCTTTAAGTTAATGTTCGAGAAATCAAATATTTCTTGAGATTTTACTTTAAATTGTTCGGGAATTTCGTTACAGACTTTGCAGTTGTTATATGAATATGATTGTTTAAAAAAGTTATGTTTGTATGCTGGTATTGTGAGCACATTCTTTTTACGCATATTAATGTAATGAACATAAGTCCTGAAACGAATTTTGTTATAAAGATATGTTGGAGTTTTAGTTCAAATAATTACTTGGTTCAAAAATTTTAATCTCACGTCATTCCGACGCGTTAGGTGGTCAGATAGGCAACAAAACTCTTGCTAAGATCAGCAACCGCTTCTTTTGGACCGGGTTACAAAAAGATTTTGAAAAATGTGTTAAAGCATGCTTCTAATGCCAACATCGTAGAGTGTTAGTTTACCATCCGAAAGAGTATCTTTGTGGCCACATTTTCATGTAACATGTAAAGGTAAAATATAGTTATCTGGGATTACGTACATAAATAGTAACAGTGTTGGTCAGCTCTCAAATCCTCTAAATCTTCTACTTCCTCTAGGGTCATTATATATTTTTTCTTTTGTTTGTAGGTTTTTAGTTCGATGCTTTCCTTTAGGCATTTTCCTTTTTTTAATTTTTTAGTACTCGTAATACACTTAATAATTATCCCAATGAATATTGTTAGTGCTAAACAAATCGTCTGCTGTATGTATGTATTCCTAGAGCGCTACAAAGTAAAGTTACAGTGATAAATAACTGGAAAAACCTGAAAAGGAAATAAGTTATTGCTTATTTGTAATGCTTTTGTTGTTTTTCGCAAAGTTGTCTTTGTTTCCTGTAGGTAGCGGAAAAATAGGATTCAAAATGCAGGAGAATTATAGATACATGCACGATTTCTGTTTTGGCATTAAGGTGCGTTCCTTTCTTTATCTCATAATTAACTTCGACAATAATTGTCTTTGATATATCATAAGGACCACTCCATTTTAGTAAAAGTTTTTCTGATTTACCCACTTTTCGCATTGGGTGAAATATTTTTATCTCCTTCCGGGGTCGTGTTCAACATATCTTTACTATGGTAAAAGGGCGATATTACTATATTGTAGTGTTGGGCGCCAGGCTGGGAGACTGATGAAGTCATCAGGTGATGATGTGCAGTCGATTTATTTGCGACCTATTAAATATGTTTATTTACTACGTCTATTTACGCGGAACTATCAACGCGGAAACATAAAAAATACAACCTAAGCAATTGTCGCGTCCTTGCTGACACAGTTACGAATGTTTCTGTTCCGGTTTGCCTTACGCTAACCGGGTCACCACAGTATTTTTTGTCACACCTTTCTTTATCTAAAGCTTGCCTATTGTGTATATTATCTACAGCTATACTACGTGCTGCTAGAATTTATTGCATTAAATCTTGTGTAGTTTTATTTTTAGATAAATTGTTTATGTTCTCTTCAGTGGGTAGAATAGGTTTTTACCGTAAACTAGAAAAAAAACGGGGAGAATTTAGTTGTTGCTTGAACTGTTGTATTATATGCGAAAATTAAGTGTGGCAACATTATGTCCCAACTTTTCTGTGCTGTATATGTAAATTTAGAAAGCATGTCCTCTAGTGTAAGATTACATTTTTCAACTGGATGGTGCGCATTAGTGTACGTGGGAGAAATGCCCATTAATTCAAGTAGTTCCTGTACTAAATCGGAACGCCAGTTTTTCGCTCTATCGCAGTGCAAGTACTTAAAACACGAATGCCTGCAAACAGTGTTTTTATAAATAAATTTCGTTACTTAGAACTTTGAATGTTTGGTAAGGCTGCAAATTCCATAAATCTTGTTGTATAATCTGTTGGCACTACGATTACGATATTTCCAGATTCCAACTTAGGCAAAGGACCTAGTATATCTATACCTACTCTTTCGGATGGTAAACTAACACTCTACGATGTTGGCATTAGAAGCATGCTTTAACACATTTTTCAAAATCTTTTTGTAACCCGGTCCAAAAGAAGCGGTTGCTGATCTTAGCAAGAGTTTTGTTGCCTATCTGACCACCTAACGCGTCGGAATGACGTGAGATTAAAATTTTTGAACCAAATGATTTGGCATGACTATAAGTAATCACCTATAGATTGTGCATTCTTTTTTAACAGTACCCCGTCAATGATCCTAAAATTATTTGTTCGTCGTCTAATACCTAGGGGACAGGCAGGTAAAATGGGGTATCTACCTAAGGTTAAGACATCTACAAAAAAAACCTGCTCAATAATAAGAATGTTTTGTGGTTTTATTGTTAAAAAATACATAAACAATATATGCAAAATAAACTAGTTTCTTTAAAATAGATATAAAGCGTAAAAACAACAAAAAGTAACTACAGTCATTTTTTATGGCTATAAGGCAAAAAAAGCACGGAAACCAAACAGGACACGTAATTTATAGCTGCTTGCAAAATTCACAAACTAAGAAATCTCTTCATCGTCTTCTTCGTCAATTCCGTCACATGGATTATATATGTGCCCATCGTAAGCATTTGGAGCAAGTAGTCCATCCGTCAGAAGACACGGAATAAAGATCTCCACAATAAAGATACTCTGCCTCGATGTCACACGTGTCTTCACTATCGCTTGAAAATTCACGCTTTTTTAATCTTTGCTTTTTTTAATGATCTTTTTCACTTTGTTCTTTCCAGTTTTTTCTGTCGAGGGATAACAGCTGTTGGGCGTAATATTGGAAAAGCTGAATCGTTACATTTAGATGTGATGATTGGAGTGATGATCGCATCTTTTCTGGAGTTGTTTCGCCGATTAGAATAATGGTCTTTGATGTTGATGGCACTGCATCAGACGACGAATTTTTTGTTTGGACAAAATCTTGTTGAGGTGTTTTCTCTCTGTTTGCAATTTCAGTTGTTGCAGGTGGCAGATCTGCATCTGCAGGCCATACTCCAGTTCTTTTAATCCATTTATTGCTGTTGTCATTGTAGCGGCCCTCATGTATGCAGCACTAAATAATGCAGAAAGTTGGTGAAATGTTACTACACGCCCAGGGTTAGCCATTTTCTTATTTCATCGTCGTAGTAAGTGCTCAGCGGCTTCATAAATGAAAACGTCTAGAGCTTGCAAACGATGAGTTGTGGGAGGAGGGTAACGCAAAAGAATTGCACCATTATTCCTTGCGTATTTAATTAATTCTAAGTTCTTAGTGTCTGACGAGCATCTTTTGAAGCTTCCGAAAATTTTACAAATTTTTTAAACCATTTAAAGAACAGTTCCATGTCTATCCACCTTTTCTGATTCAACTAAACCCAACCGCCAGCTACCAATCCATCCAAAAACCCTTCCTGCATTCTTTTGCAAGGAAAAGATGAACACAGAAACATATCTCCGCAGTTACTAATTCGCCGCGTTCTCCTGAAGTTAAACCTCCCACCTGACTTATACCTTTTACTGCCATAATTTTAGAAGCTCCTTTAGGATTTACCGTAATACCGGTTTTGTCGACATTATATATTCTTTCTGCTGTTAAATTGTATTTTTCTACTAGTTCCACCAGGAGCTTGAATAGGGAAACCGCAATTCTGTTAAATCCCCTGGTTCTCATTCCCAAGGTTGCTTCTGGCTTTCTTATTGATAGTTCCGGATGTCTACTTAAAAAGCCTTGTATCCATTATTTTCCAGCAGCTTGCTTAGTTTTGTTAAATGGGTGATCAATTATATTTGATTAGGCTAACTGAAAGGCAATCCTTCTGCATTCCTCCATGGTAATAAACCTAAATAATCTTTCTTCCATATTCTTCAAGTAACTTGCAATTTCGTGTTCTTGCTCCTGTGTAAAAACTGGCTTGTAACTGCCTAAAGTTTTTGAAAGAGACGTTTGGATTGCGTCTTCGTTTTTAACGTCACGTTCGTGGGTGGTTGCAGTACATTAAACTGAATTAATGCCTGATAATATCCCATTTCGCCATTTACTACAGCTTTCACTGCCTCTTCCATGGATTCCGTGGACCAGCGCTGCCTTTCGGTAGAACGTTTATATTTGGACACTATCTGAAAAGAAACAAAAATATTTAAGATAGGGTAAAATAGGTTACCCCATTTTACCCTACGTTGGCCCTCCCCGTCTTGCCCGCTTTGCATTAGTTTAAGGTTAAGCGTAGAAAAAATCAAAAGTGTTAATTTCAATATTCACTGTAACATACTAAATCTTTACAGTTTTTAGTGATGACGGCAAAATTAGTTTAAAAATAACCTAGTGATACTTGCCTCGCTTTAAATTGCTCATAGAAATTAAAACTACGACTTAGCTGACATGCAAATATCAGTTTCCTTGACAGCAACTGTTTTGTTTGCATTAGGTGTTTGAAACTCCAGCAGAGGGTACGTCACTGTTTCGGAAAGGTAACTGTTGCAACAGAATGTATGTAGAGTTAATAATTTGGTTTTAAAGTACGCTACCCCGTTTTATCCGCCTTTCCCCTATAGAAGTATTTGTATTAGAATGGTTTTCGATTGCATTTAAAACCTGTATCAACTATTAGTAGGTAAAACAAGATGTTACAGCCACTTGTGTGTATATTTTCAAAACAGTATTATAAACCTGGTCATACCTTATTCTACAAGATTTTTGAACAGGATTTTTTGCATTATATATTTTAAGCTTTTATACTTAGTAAGTTTTTTTAATAATTTTAGAATAATATTGACATCTATATCTTCAGTGAAAAGAGAAAAAATAATTCGTATCTGTACTCTAGAATTATATTAACTGTAGTATCGGGCACCCCTAAGGAATATAATTGCAACTTAAATATATTTAAGTCTGAATCAATACTATCAGCCTTTCTATCATATTCACCGTCAAGTTCTTCTATATCGTGCTCCATTTCACAGCTGTTACCACAAGGTGCATTTGTGCTGAAATCATCTATTTCACAAGGCTCTTTGGCTATAGTGGCTTCAGAAGGGCAGATACTCTTCAGATCACATTTAATGCAATGCTTCAGAAATCCAGAGTATGTTTTAAAAACACAGGGGCAACTAGAACATTTCAAATTAAGGTGAGAGGAGCCTTCGAATAAACAGTGTTCACTTTTTAAATGTTTTTTCGCAAGAATGTAATTCATATTGATCTACTTGTTTCAAATCCGTAACAGATGCTGCCATAAAATCATGGCCGTTAAAAATTTTTCTATTAAAAGCAATATACGAGTAGATCGAAAACCTGAAACTCAATTTCGAGGAGTGAATGCAAGTGCATAGGATTCTCCTAAAATGTCGGCATTTTTTGGGGAGAAATAAACACTTTTGTCTAATGGTTGTAGCCTGTGGCTAGTGAGCTGCAGCAGCGTTAACATAATTGCATTATTCTCCTTGGCAAATTTAATAGCCCGAAGTGTTTCATGGTTTTCTTTTGCAAATTTCATTCCTCAATCACGCTTTTAAGATTTGCAGGCGGTTCAGAGCCTGTACAAATTTTCTGAACCTATAATCTTCTACTATTGAAAATGGAAAAGCAACAAGCAATCATCCATTTTCTTTTTAGCATGCAAATTGAGCTTCTTTTTTAAGTGACTGTCGACTGTTTGAGCTAATGATGATGTGCGTTCGAAAGCGTTACGGCAGGACGAGCGAAGGAAGTAAAAAAAAATTTATATATCAAAATTATGGTCGGCTTTTAGGTGAAGTGGAAATGAAATGAATTGCAGGAATCACGTTCATAGAAAAATAAATAGTTAAGTACGCAGACAAATTCTCGAACATGATGTATTTTATAACAAAAATAAACATAAACTTCAATCCTTCGTTAATGGAAATTACGACGTCTTAACAATCCAGCATTGCAAATGAGCTCACCCGTAGATAGGTCTACGTAATAAGTTACATTTCTATACTGTGAGGGGTTTTTAGTAATAATTACTGCGTCAATAAAAAATTACCACTTTAAGAAGCTGTGTAAAGTGCAACTATTTGAACTGTAATAATAGTCCTAGATATGTAGAAGGACTCCTTGTGTTTGGCTTACCAGTGAAAGGCACAGAAAGATGCAGAAAATGGATTATTAATAGTGGTATAACCATTATGTGTAACTATTTGTCTTGCAATAAATGTACATACAAAAAAACAGTTAGGGCCATTATTATAGTCATTATGAAACAAAATTGAGAAAATTATTGTTCCCCATTATTTCTCTCAAATATTTGTGTAACAGTTGGACTATTATGTTTTTAGTTTATTCTGGTATTTGCGTTAAGAATGATTGCTTTTTAAAAGTATAAGATTCCTTCATGGCTGTTCCGCTGATCGGCCGCTTACCTTCAAAACAATGCCAAACTACCATCGGCTAAGCTCAGTCAGATGGGGTGGGGGCTACATTCAAATTAACAATGTCCATAACAATTCTAAGACTCTATTGAGAAGATTAATGGGCGCCACCGAGTTTAACAAACAAGACGGAGTAAACCCGGAAACTTTTTTTTCTGAAACTAGCCTACTACTACCTAAGTTAATGTTAAGATTATATGAATAAATACAATATTTACACATTTCATTTAAATTCACGTCTGATACCGTGTTCAGTCTTTCCCTAACCTAAGGGTGCCTGGGAACGTCTGAAAACTATGTGGTTCACTCCTTCCGTCTGACTTCGTTGCGATTACCGCGCACCAAGCGCGGCCAATCAGCGTCCTGCACAGCCGGTCGATTCAAGACACTCAAATTCTAACGATGACGAAGGGGATTGAGGAATTTTCAATTGAACTCCCGGGCCAGTTATTAGGTAATAGTGGAACGCTAACCATCGATCTGTATGTTCCTCCGACGACAGACCACCACTCCAATGATCATGACGTATGGCCACAATGACATTCGATCACTACGAAGTTTTTTCAAAGCATGACGATGCGATGACGGGCGATACAAAAAACAACAACACAGCCCGCGACGGAAAACCCAACCGGTACCCTCGCGCGAACGCCAGCCCGCGCTAGCCGGTATAAACGCACTGTCGTAAACCTCCCTTGAGACCGGCTATCTCAACACAGAAGTGTGAGCCGGAAACACACCCTGCTACACACACACTCTCTCTCTTTAGAATTGCAACTCGCGTCCACGCAGCAATTATAATACTGCTTTCGTCTTCTCAACGGTACTTCCGACTCACTCACGGGTCCGTTGTATGGTGTCAGTGCCGATATATGGTACTTTCCAGGATGTTACACTTCCGCAACTTCGTAACTGGTAGGCGATACCACTTTACAAATTTGTAGCTTCGGTCCGCTGCCTCATCGCTTCGCATGTGAGTGCTGGCTCACGCATAATACTCACACGAAATTAATTCCCAACCCGTCGCGCGTCATCCGCATAATCTTTCCTTCTGGCCTTTTGTCGTTTTATGGTATCGCGGACTTTGCGCAAGGTATCTGCTATACGTAGCAGATATGGGGTGATCTCAGGTACAAAATTTTCAGACGTAATCACCGCACACTTGTCGCGCGAAATATCATCGGTTCTCGACCGAATGTTAAAAAACATGGAGCCCAGTTGCCTGACATTTGGCAGTGTTCATCGTGAACTGTATGACTGCTAATTGTCTTGACCATGTCCCGTGCTTGTCACCAACCAGGATAGTTAGTTGCGCTTCAACTGCTGAACACATCTGGGTAACACATTATCACAGCATTAATAAAATGGGGGGCCATTGTCGCTGATAACGTTCCTACAACCCCATAGCGCAGAAAATATCGTCCACCAGTACTTGTGCCGCACAAGTTGTGCGCACTCTTCTGCCGTAGCTCGCTTTAAAAACCTCCACCGTTGCCCTTACAACCGTTTGATGGCGATGGTGCTTGTAGTTGATAAAATCGCTTGCTGCAAAAACAAAACGACGACTTGGCTATCGGTTGTCAGATTAGGCAATACTTCCCCAATGGGGAAACTTAAATGCTAAATTTCAAAAACTAATGCGGTTGATTTGATTTTTTAAATCGTTGTAACTATATACTTTACGTATATTGTAACGAGACTCTTATTTTGTGGGTGTGGGCTGCAGAACGATGGGGAAACAAAAAACTCCTGGTGTCACGGAATCCGTTTATTAACAGCTCTATAAGGGTTATTTCGGCGCGACTAAAACAGACAAGTACACTGGAAACAATAACACAATGTTGTATTGCCGCAGATCACACCACGCGTCCGCTCCAGTCGACATCGATAAACCAATGCCTTGTATGTGAATAAAAATGAACTTTTTTGGCATCTAGCGAAATATAGTGGCGGTTTTTTTAAAATGAATATACAATAAAACCAAGTTTTACAGCCCTTGAATATCGGCCGTTTTGACACAATATATAACCCGCCTTAAAGCGATTATAAATAATTTTTGATAGGTGAATTTGTCATCGGGTGAGTTTCGTATTTATTTTTGCCGTTTTGTTTACTGCATTTGCATTCTAAAATTTAAGCCTTGGATTTTGGAAATAAAACTAGCCCCTGACGGGGGCAAAACTGGACTTTCTTGAGAAATGTCACTTAACACCTTCCGCTTGCTTCTTCAATTAAAATATAACACCGACTTTTCGTTTGAATTGCCCGCTATTATTACATATTTTCTTCGGCAGTACGTCTATTAAAACTATAGGTCCTGTGTACATTAAGGACTGACGAAATTCGGTGGCTTTTCATCGGTTTACATAATAAAATACTCTCGGTTGACGTGCAAACTCGTGTGGTATACGGCTTTTAATTTTTTATCGGAATTTTAGAAGCTCCTTTAGGATTTACCGTAATACCGGTTTTGTCGACATTATATATTCTTTCTGCTGTTAAATTGTATTTTTCTACTAGTTCCACCAGGAGCTTGAATAGGGAAACCGCAATTCTGTTAAATCCCCTGGTTCTCATTCCCAAGGTTGCTTCTGGCTTTCTTATTGATAGTTCCGGATGTCTACTTAAAAAGCCTTGTATCCATTATTTTCCAGCAGCTTGCTTAGTTTTGTTAAATGGGTGATCAATTATATTTGATTAGGCTAACTGAAAGGCAATCCTTCTGCATTCCTCCATGGTAATAAACCTAAATAATCTTTCTTCCATATTCTTCAAGTAACTTGCAATTTCGTGTTCTTGCTCCTGTGTAAAAACTGTGTAAAAATTGGCTTGCAAACTCGTGTGGTATACGGCTTTTAATTTTTTATCGGAAACTTGAAATATTTGCTCTGGTCGTAAGCCTGGCATTCATTTTGCCTTTTACTCAATATTTCAATAAAAAACTTACAACACTTAAACATACTAAGCGCATATTATAATCTAATGGTACTTGAGAAACCATTCTAAAATTCAAGCTCTAATACAATGTCAGCCGATGAATGTTCCTCATGTAGCCTACAATATTGTCAGGAACTGACTTCCAGAACTTTTGGATAATGATAATCCATATACCGACTGTTTAGAATAATATTGTTTTAACTCACATTGTGGTAATTATAAGAGAAGGGGAAAAGAAATCTGTACTTCCTGTAGCACTATAAAATATATCTATATACACATTAAAGCCTAAATAACATTTATTCTGTAAAATAAACAGGGAAAACTGAATGGCATATTCTTAGAACAAAAAATAGTATTCAACTTATTCTTATTTGTCCAGTACACTAGATTCCTTTACTGTTTTTGTTTTGGCGATCCTCCCATTCTCATTAATCGGTGGTTGATATTTTCACAAAAGAGATTCCTAAAATTCAGTATCCGTTGGAGAGAAATAGGTTCCTTGGTTCTTGAAGGGTTTCGTCTTAGCGATCTTTTTGTGGATAAAATGCTGATATTCTGTTGTTCTAAACGTCTAAACTTCATGAAGCTGCAATCTCTTTCGTAAATAATGTAAACCGGTCCGTTTTCACTAAGTGGATATATGTATGTTTACTTTTACAATAAGTATTCACGAAGTCTAATAAATCCACTAAAAAAGCGCTTTCAGCTATAATTATCTATCATCAGTGCCTCATAATGTAGATACAGGAATACAGAAGAATTTATAAAACTGACATTGTCAAATTCGAAATAAGCAATCTTAACTTACACATATATCGGACCGCATAGAACTGCAGCATATTTAATGTATATAGGAAGAAATGAATACAAATGGACCGAAAACGAAAAAGGTACTGACTGGATACGCGGATCTGTAAAATTTATATGAAAAATTAAATGAAATGTATAATTTGGAATAATTCGGCCTTTATTGTCCTAATTGAAAAAAAATACAACGTAATGAATTTGAATGTGAATTGATGAAATACTAAATATATTAAATTAATATTGAAATATTAAAGATGAGGAATGTAAACTAAAAATCGAAAATTAATTAAAAGTTGCTGAAGGTAAAATTACAAAAAAGGTTTACTTAATTTCGAAAAGGTCTGTTGAAGAATTAAAAACTACATGTAAAAAATATCACAAACAATTATCACAATTATAAGTAGAAACAAAGAACGTATGCTACAATAAATAACAATTTAAGATTATATGATGTACCAATAGGAGTACAAATAATAAATAACGATGTAAAAATATAGATTCTGTAAAAATATGTATATATATGTACAAATATAAAGATGGGTGGAAATTAGTCAGACGTACAGCGACAGATTATAAAGCGCTGCGTGTAACAATATTTTTTGTATAAGTTTTGTCAGCAGCTCGGCCTTGACATGTTGTTTGTGTTACTTGGATTTTTAAGTTATTACGACTGGTGACTCAAGAAAAACTAACGTACAATTTCCCGTGGGCAAAGGGCGGTGTTTTTAAATAGACGCCCACTTTTCTGAACGTTTGTCCTTGACCTTTATGTGCGGTCATCGCGAACACTAGCTTGACCGAAAATTGTGTGCGTGTCAATGGAAATGGTACGTCCTCCTCCGTTGTTAACTTAAATTTTGGCAAAATGACTTTTTGGGCCTTAAATTTTCCACAAATACTCTCTAAAATCAAAATATTATCTTTCATTTCTTTAACTACCGAACGTTTACCATTGCACAAATTTAATTAAGTATTTACATTACGCAACATCACAATTGCTCCCACTTTCAAACGCAGTTCGTGAGGAGGCAAAGACTGCTAGTCGCGCCCAAATAGACTCTTTCTTCCCCGGGAATTTTTTTAGATAGTATTTTAATATTAATTTCTATGGCGTCTTCGTTACGCATGCACAGTATGGCGATGTAGTAATTTATCGAAATTTCGTCAGTGGAATTTAAATTTTGATCAAAAATTGCATTTATTATCTTATCGGTCAATAAATCTGAAGGGATTGCCACGTAATCCTCAGGACCGTCTTCAATAGAAAAATTAACTTTATCGTCGCCAACATCTAACAGCCAACTTGCAAAATCGATTTCCTCAGGGGCAACACGCATGTTTCGAGTCAATTTCAAATGTGAAACGTGGCTCCACAAATTGAAATTTTTGGCGCATTGTTCGGCGCAGCACTTCCGTGTTTTACAACTGGCAGGCATTGACGGAAACCCCCACCGAATACACCAATTTTGCCGCMCAACGGTTTACTGTTTGCCATTAATTCTGAACTTATTTGGAGCTCATCGAAACTTCGTCCCATGTAATTACTGATGTGTGTATAATTTTGCGGGCCTTTTCTGAATGATTGTCTAAATTGGACACAGAAGTTTCACTTAGTTGGAGCGGCACCATGAACGTTGAGTGTACAGTGGCGCCATCCGATAGCAAACTCGCTGCGATTCACGATGCTGCCATACATAAAAAGGACATCTGGCGGCTTTTCGCGTAGGAGCATATCATCTCGAACAGATACGACTTCCCCGTACCACAGGGACCGTCGACCATGAACAGCGAGCGATCGTTCCGCTTTTCTATACTATCAACGATGGCATTAAACGCTGCCTTTTGTTCTACATTGCAGTTTTGTATTTTTTCAGCAAAATTTTGATCTAGCAGAGTTGCGATCCGTTCTTCATCGTCGATCGTGACTTGTTCCGTAGGTACGGACAGACCTAAGTTATCATTGTTGGTGCCCAAAGTGCGCAAAATTTTGTCTATGCGACTTAATGCCGCGTTATAGGCAGTGTCTTTATTATAACTTTTGCGTATATAATCTTCAGACAGAGGGTCTTTGGATTTCTCCCACAAACCGTGAGGGTCGGTGGACTGGATAAATACGCAAAGTAGAGCGAAGAAGTTCCGTAACTGATATGGCACCGCGCTTAAGCTCGCTTCTCGCAGCGCATCTTCCCATTGTGCGTCTGAATCTAACAATCCCGTCGCTCCAGCAGCCTCTTTAAGGGTGGCGTACAATTGCCGTTAACCGTGCGGACGTCTTCGTAACTGGTTTTACCCTTAACGTGAAGCAAACAAAGACGGAGGTAAAACCTTTCTAAATCGCGTTGTGAAACTGCATACATCCTTACTACAATGTTAAATTAATTTTTACGCGTGTGCCAACTTAATTTGTTTATCCCACGTGTAATGTTCAGGAATTTGATAATAGACGTATTGTCGAGCGATTTCTAATTCTTTATTTAATTCGAACCAACCGGTTAACATCGTAGGCTTGTCCGCGGCTTTATGAACGGCTTCTTCCCCCTCGCCCTCCTGGAAATGAACTATCTGTTCGTTCGGCAAGTGCACGTTCAATCTGGTGATTGAATGTGATTGTTTAAAAATTTTAAATTCACAAATAATGTAATATCCTCTATTTGAAGTGAGATATCTAGTCGAGGAAACTGGTGCATTCGTCAAAATTTATTTCTACACGGGCAGCATCGAACCCTTTGTAAACGTACAAATAAATATATTTAACCGATTTTATGGATGAACTTATTTCGTTGTTAATATGACATCTATAACGTAGAAGTTAATTTCGATTATAAGGCACGACCCAAGAATTATCCACGATTACATCTTTTCCCTCGCGTTTCGTAACAATCTGAATATTATTTTTTGGTCTTTTGTAGACCGGATAACCTCTAACGTTCAAAACAGTTTCCTCGCTAAAGGCTTTAGGAAACGTTCTATTGCATTTCTTTGGATCGTCCCTTCTGCATTGTAAATTCGACTGTTCGTTACATGGCCCATGAGTCATATGACCGAGAACTAAAGAAGTAAAGAGGTCGATCGACTGCCGTGGTATCGGTAAATTTGAAAGGTTCGTCTAAAATGATGAGCACGTGACAGTGCCGCAGTCCTCTTTTTTGAAATTCAGTTACTGTAATCCAAACCTTGACCTCGCCGAAAATTTGCTTCTTTGTAATTTGATCCATTAGATCATTTAATTTGAATTCAAAAACTGTTTACAATATCGGGTCTGTTAAAGTAAGATTCACCCTTTCTTAAGGTATCTTTAATTTCTGTCCACGACGGATTAGCCGTAAAAGTTAAAAAAATGTCTGGCTTTCCGTACCGTTGGAGTATGCTCATGGCATCAAAGTAACACTCCGTGTACATGCGTTGCGAACATCTGTGTGTGCTAGGCAAAATGACCGCCTTTCAAGTCATCTAGCCACCTTTAACGTAATCAGATAAACCTTTATAAAGTTTAAATCGTTCACTTCGATTTTCAAAGCGGCATCTACTATAAACTGTTGAGTTAGGCGGCCAACCTTAAAAATTCTATTTCGTTCGATCGGTTCATTTTTCGGTTGGCGATAATGCAGCAAATATTTATAATATTCGTGCATGGTCAACGTCTGTCCGTTGGGAAGTTTAACGAAGGATTGCCAACCTGGTTCTCCAGAGGGAAAGATGACCGGGTACCGAGCTCGCTTGGGCACTGTCGGTTTATCAATGGCGAGTTTTGAAATTTTTTTTGATCTTGTCACACGCATCGATGGGGGTATGATATTTTCCGTTGTTGGAAAAGGTGTTACAATTGCAGATTGCAAAATGTCGTAAAAATGTTGACGTAATTGTGTGACATAGTATGTAGTCTCTGATGGGTTGCCACCTTGGGCTAAGACGATGCTGTTAGGTACAGCATATTATGCGCAAGAGCTTATACCTTGTTGATGTTGAACGGGATGAAACTGTACTGTTGCCGAAGGGTACAGTTTAGAAATATAATCTCGCATGGAACTGTACGTAATGGAAGTAGTATTGAGAGAATCGAAAACGTGCACGGTACCGTTTTCGAACAAAACCGTGATCCAATGGCCTACTCTGTTGGCGTATTGCGCCTGATCAAGTTGAGACCAATTAATATTGATAGCAGGAGATTGATTCAATGTTAGGCTGTCGCCGAAGAGAATTCGGATATCACGGTGTGTGTGATTTCTCGATTGGAGGTTATCGAGAAAACCACGCTTATAATAAAATTGTGTCTCTTCTATGTTGTAAGTGGGAAATTGCCGATTAAATAATTCAATAAACGTTCCCATGACGGCGGTGTCGATGTAGCTGTCCGGTTGTAAAATATGTTCGTAAGAACCCATCGTTGCGCGAAGATAGCTAAAATATAAATAAAAAATTCGTTGCAAATGTGTAGAAATTGTTAAAAAAGTAATATATTATTTATCGATAATTTTATGATGTATTATCGCAATAAAGGACCTTAAATATGTCATGTAAAATTAGTAAAAATTAAAATGTTTTACCGATATTAATTACTGTCATAAATAAATAAATGATAATATACTATGATTGTGTTATAATTATTGCAATGCAAGGAAAATGCAGAAAAACATACATTTCTTGTGAAGAGTATATACGAGGCATGTTTTTTAAGTAAGTACCGTTTTGGAATTAAAAAAAGACATGCAAAGATATCGCAATAATTTTATCTTACATGAAAGCCTGTACCTTAATCTACTTTTCTACATAATTTCCGTGAATATTGAGGCACTTGTCATAACGTGGCACCAGTTTTGGAATACCCTCCTCAKAAAATTCTGCCGCCTGACTTGTTAACCACTGTATCACAAATGTTTCGACTTCGTTATCGTCTTGAAGACGCTGACCACCCAGGTGTTTCTTCAAGTGCAGGAACAAATGGTAGTCGCTGGGCGCCAGATCAGGGCTGTATGGAGGATGATCTAGAGTTTCCCATTTAAAAGATTTGATGAGATCTTTGGTCCGATTAGCCACATGTGGACGGGCATTGTCATGCAGCAAAACGATACCCTTATTCAACTTGCCACGTCTTTTGTTCTGGATTGCACGACGCAGATTGTTCAATGTCTTACAATAAGACGCTGCATTGATTGTCTCATTACGAGGCAGAAACTCCACTAGCAATACTCCTTTTCTGTCCCAAAAAACTGTGCACATGATTTTCCGGGCAGAAATTGTTTGCTTAAACTTCACTTTTTTGGGTGATGATGAATGTCGCCATTCCATGGATTGTTGTTTCGATTCTGGTGTGACATAGGCCACCCATGTTTCGTCATCAGTAACAATTTGGTCTAAAAAATCTTTACCTTCATTGTGGTACCGCTCAAGGAAAGTCAATGCACTGCCTAAACGTTGGGTTTTGTGCAAATCCGTCAACATTTTCGGAACCCAACGTGAACACAATTTCCGGTAATTCAAGTTCTCGGTCACAATGCGATACAAAACACTACGAGAATATTGAGGAAAGCAGTCGCACAATGATGAAATTGTAAAGCGTGTTTTCTCTCACCTTTTCGTTCACTTTCTGCACCAAATCTTCATTAACGACCGAAGGACGCCCATTCCGTTTTTCATCATGCATATTTGTGAGGCCATCTTTAAATGCTCTCACCCATTTCCTTACCATTCCATCACTCATAATGTTTTGTCCGTCAACTTCACAGATCTCACGATGAATATCGATCGGTTTTACGCCTTTAGCACTAAGAAATCGTATAACAGCCCGTACTTCACAATCGGCGGGACTCACGATTGTGGGAGGCATCTTAAACACTCAGTAAACAACGTATACAATGAAGAATCAAACTGTAATGGCGTCAGTACGTAGACAAGAGATGTAGGTAACCAGCGCGCATGCGCGGAACGCCGACCGTAGCGCTGCGGCGGCGGAATCGCAAAACGGTACTTACTTAAAAAACATGCCTGGTATATTGCGTAATAGTTAGAATGCAATATCAACAAAAATAGATCAATAAACATATTGTCTCATAAAATATGTATATTTGCAGGTTAAAAAATAATAATGTAATGTAAGTAAATCATCTAAATATTTTTTATAGTAGCAACAAATAATTGTTTTCTATAATTTTTTTTAACTTAGTGACGCAAATAGTTTTACTCGATATGAATAATGAAATTGTAAAATTGTATCTTATGTAATTACAACATTTATAGTGCAAATAAATGAAAAAAGTAGTTACGTGAAATTATAAATATTAATTTATATTAAAAATTGAATACGTAGTATATTGTCAAATAAAGTAATAACGTTTGCACATAAATATTTAAAAAAAACTCCTAACTTACCCTTATATAATGTAAATGGCAAACAGCAATAGGAAGTACTGAAAGATAATGTAATAATAATAATTTTAATAATAAGGATAATCACAAAGACAATAATAATAGCAATAATAAAAATGGTGGAATAAAAGTAATACAATGTATAGGATGGTTTAGTTATCGTGTTCACTTAATTAACAGTTTAGTTTGAAGACTTATGGAAAATGTTTGAAATATAATTGTACAGTATACTTGCCCACAATGTTAAAAGCTTTCACGTATTGAATGAAACGTGCATATTTGTAAATAAAACCATCCACTTTGTATAGCGGTTTTTGGTTATATATGAAATATATAAATACATAAATTATTAGTTTTAGAGACACGTTTATGTATTCCAGTTATCGTATTCACTTAATGTACGGTTTTATTTGAAATGAAAGCAGTAGCAACCAAATAATTCTTGTTAATATATCATATTTTACAGTGTGACAAAATTTGGAGTGCTGAACCAAATTTAAATTATTTTAAATTAAAAGCAAGCGTATCCCCGTAACTGTCAATTATGGAGCACACGTATGTTAACAGTATTTTGCTGAGGTTTCGATGCGTAATTAGAATGCGGTACAAAAAGTTAAGTTATAATTTAAAAAATGCCATTTTAGTTCAATATTGAAAGACTGAATGTGCTTGGCTGGCTTATTACTGTCGAGTTTAAGCTTTAAAGACGACGAATTAGCTAGCTGCACTGATTCAAAAGCACGACAATATTCCTCTAGAAAAGAAATCAATTGCTGATATGTAGGAAGGTCTACAAGGCTATACCTTAATTCAAATTCAGTACGGGTTTTTGTATTTAATTTCTGAAGTAATGTGTTAAATAGCAAAAAATCCCAGTTGTCCACAGGAAATTTGAGTGCACGCAAAGCAGCGAGATTTTCGCTGAATGTATCAATAAGCTTTCTTAAATCTTCTGACGTTGGCTTAATTATCGCGGAACTATTAAATATTTCGTGATAATAGTTGCTAGCTAGGTATCTTCTATTTTGGTACCTTTTCTTTAAGGTTTCGTAAGCTCTAATGTAATTATCATCAGTCAATGGCACTGATTTAATCAAAGAGAGTGGCTCTTTAACTATCGAAGTTGTTAGATAATGGAATTTTTCTATATTTGACAATGTGTTATTAAAATGAATGAGAGTATTATATAAGTCGAAAAAAGATGGCCACGATTTAAAGTCTCCATCAAAAATAGGTAGTCTAATTTTTGGCAATTTAGGACTAGACGGAGCAGCGGTTATATCGACTGAACGCGCAATATTGATCTCTATTTCCGCAAACCCTGCTATGACATTATAAAATGCTTTATCAGCTTCACTTCTAATAGCATCATGATCTGCGAATTCCTGATCATCTGTTAGGAAACCTATGACTWCGTTATGACACTGCTTAAATTCAAGGTAAACTTTATCTATTTCCGCGACATGAGCTTTGAATAACGGAACACTTGCGCTTCAATTAAACGATCAAAAGCAGTTTTTCGTTTTAGAACGGCTTTGTTTAATCTTATTTCAGCCATGATGATGATGGCGAATACCTAACAGTGGTGAAATTCAGATCACGGTTTCGAAATGTGATTAATAACAAGTTAAATCGAGTACAAAATCAAAATCAAGCAACAAAATTAATATGGCAATTCGAGCATTCCCACACGATAAGGTGACGCAGTGTGAATCGGTGCGATTAAAGAACTACAAACACTGATCGAAAAAGAATTCCAAAGTTCAAAGATAGCACTCGGAATACGAACGACTAACAAGCGAGTATAGAAACGAAAAGCGAAATGCGGCTTCCACAGTACTGGTAATAATTACGCGAATATATCCGGCTCGATACTGGACCAAAATGTTACGTATAGCACACACTTGGACTTACCAGTTGTGGATAGACACATGGAGCATGGAGCATGAAGCACTCGCGTTACTAGTTATGTGTATTTTTCGACGGTCGTCACACGAATACTTTTAATTTTTGGGAAGAGATGGGTAGATAGGTGGACCAAGCATGTGCAAGAATTAAAAACAAAAACGGTTACTACTACCAGTACTTGGTGCCTTAACAAATACAGTATGAAATTGTAATCGCAAAATAAGTGAAAATAACAAAGAAAAGTTTGTAATGTATGTAAAATCATGAAACAATAGTTATGAAAAAAAATGTGAGATATGAATAAAAAATAGTAATAATGACATTATGTAAATAATAATTATTTGACGATTGCCACAAAAAGTAGTTCAGTTTGTATCGTATGTAAACAGCAACATGTTCTGTTTAGCTGAGCACTGTTTTATGAAATTGCATTTTAATAATCGTACATAAATTATAAATAGAATGGCAACTTGATTGGTACGAACGACATTCACCATGTAACAGAACACGATCAGAAGAGTATACAGGAAATAACCGCACTGTGGGCTGTTTGCTGGAATTACGACGATGGCAGTTACTTGTGAAATACAATGCAGTCATCAGAGGTAGCTGTCGGAGGCAGTCAACTGGTAGATTTATACGTGAGAAATGGATGGTAGGTTGGATGAATGGATTATCCACCATAATCTGCCATGCTAAAAATAGAAAGAAATATAACATATTAATAGCATATCCAATAATAATAAAAGTGAATAATGAAATGAACGTTCAGTATATCTTAATATACCGTAAGGGATAAATAAGATGTTATTAGGGTCATTCTAAGGCAAGAGGTAATTTGTTGTATGAAGTGGCGGCACGGCATTTTTTTAAATTTTTGCAGAAGTATACATTTTTTTAAATGGAAACTGTTAATTTGAAAACGTTTACAATGTGGCCGATCAATTTGTTGGTTTTATCTCGTTTTATAAGTGACCAGGGGAAATACTCAATACAGGGGAGAGACAAGGTGCACAGGGGAGGATACTTTATTAACAGGGAAGACAGACATAAAAAACAAGGTTAATTCTTAGAATCAACTTTATTTAATATTTTTTACTTAAAATTATGAATTATTTTTAATCATACTTTTTATTTCTTAGCAGTCTTTCTTTGTAAAATTAAATGTTTCTTAATTATTAGGTACAAAACTATAAGTAATTCTCACTTTTCCTGTCCATTAAAACAAAAACCATCAAAATCAATAGACAACAATTAAATAAAAAGAAACAAAAACCTCTCTTTTGAATAACAGTATTAAAGTTTGCTTGTACTTAAGCTATAAAAACATTTTAAATTTTAAAGGTAATTAAAATTAATTTCTTCTAAAACCCGCGTTCAAAGACATCAACAGTTTCATTAAGAGTATAAAAAATACACTGCCCTCTCATGTTTTAAGTTAGAGGCGGGTAGTTCTTTTATAACCTGATCCCAGGTGATAAAAGAAATGTCATCATTAATTCTGAAGTTTTTGCCAGTTTCGTCACAGATTTTACAAAAAGCAACTTGAATTTCATCATTTTCCTCAACACCTGTGTACATTGCAACATAACGATATTCTATTTTTCGATATTGAAGTTTAACCAGTACAAAATCCCCATTATGGAACGATTTTTTCCCAGATGTTGATGGCTTTGGATCATCTTTATGCAGTCTGGATTTTTTGCTTGTGGTAGGTTCAGAAAGCTGTACTATTTCTTGAGGCTTCTTCGTGGGTTCTTGAGATGCGAATTTTATTAGTGGTTCATCTTCTGAATCACTAGCTCCATATATATTATTAACATGCAGACGAGATTTAGGACGTGGATAATCCAAAGTACCCAATAGAAAATAACGACATAAATCAGAGTCACAAGGGTTTTGTACAAAGGTTTGTACTTCTTCAGCGTATTTTGTTAGGTAATTTTCGCTGATATCTATGTGTATAATTGCTTCCGACTCAGGAAGGGACGCTTTTTTCGTTTTTATAGCTTGATATTGGTGCACTATGCTTAATTCATGATTCAAAAACTTTTCCAGCTTTGATTCCAAATCCAAAATAAAGGCTCTTGGTTGAATCTGTAGTGTGCTTTTAACGCATATTGGTACAGTTCKTGGTTTTTTAGTTTTTGAATTGACGATATCTTGACGTACACTTTGCCACTTGCTGTAAGATAACGGAATAGAGTCATCTAATTCCTTATAATGGAGACCTTTGTTTAAACACGTCTTGCACTCGTGTGATAAACATTTTTCGTTGAATCTGTTGCAGAACACTTGATTTAGAAGGTCCACGTTATTCGAGACAGATATTATCTTAGCGTTGTATAGTGATTTTAGCATTAAATCTATATTGCTATGTGTAACACACATGCAAGTGTTACGACTGTCGCAGCGTGGTTGAACAACCCACAATGGTCGGAGGTTGCAGAACATTCGGTAAGATATTTTTATGTATGTCTTTTCCACAAAACGTTTGTGCAAGCTGAGTAAAGTATCTAGCATAACTCGCTTTTGCTTTCGCTCGCCCTTTTCGTTATAAAGTCTTTTTTTCCTGCACAAAGTCTGCTGCTTGAAGTATCTTCCATAAGTTTAGCTATGCTCGTTTTCAAATTCTCACAGCTTTTACTTGAGCTACGATTTATGTCTATCAGTCTTGCCTATAATAATAATAATAATAATAATAATAATAATAATAATAATAGACTTTATTGCCAACGAATAAACAGAAATAGATACATTAATGTGAGATTCTAAAAACAAGATGTTGTCAAACGGCGAAGTTCAGCTTTACTGATAAATCAGCATGCTGCTTTACAACTTAACCGTAAATGTATATAATTGAAACTTAAAATTATAGCAACAAAATGCAAATTCTAAATACATTAATAGTAATAACAATAACAACCAAAGAACAACAAAGCACATAGCATCTTGAATATAATGAATAATATTCATTTAAAAAAGAAAATAAACTATGCCAGGGACAATATGATTTAGGTGCGGTAGCTATTGTCGACCCAAGAGGAGTATGGTTATATGTTTTTTGAAGGCAGGTAGCGAAAGACTTCGGATGTCATGAGGGAGAGAATTCCATATTTTATATATATTAAAAGTAACCGAACGTTCAAATTTAGCAGTGACATGAGGAGGTGCAGTAATGAGGTCCTTTCTTCTAATATTAACATTGTGGACATCTGTACGAAAACTAATTTTGTAATATAGGTACGCTGGAGTAAAAGTTTGTATAATTCTATAGTACAAGCACACCGCGTGAATCACCCTTCGGTTCTTGTGGTGGATATATGTATGTTTACTTTTACAATAAGTATTCACGAAGTCTAATAAATCCACTAAAAAAGCGCTTTCAGCTATAATTATCTATCATCAGTGCCTCATAATGTAGATACAGGAATACAGAAGAATTTATAAAACTGACATTGTCAAATTCGAAATAAGCAATCTTAACTTACACATATATCGGACCGCATAGAACTGCAGCATATTTAATGTATATAGGAAGAAATGAATACTAATGAACCGAAAACGAAAAAGGTACTGACTGGATACGCGGATCTGTAAAATTTATATGAAAAATTAAATGAAATGTATAATTTGGAATAATTCGGCCTTTATTGTCCTAATTGAAAAAAAAATACAACGTAATGAATTTGAATGTGAATTGATGAAATACTAAATATATTAAATTAATATTGAAATATTAAAGATGAGGAATGTAAACTAAAAATCGAAAATTAATTAAAAGTTGCTGAAGGTAAAATTACAAAAAAGGTTTACTTAATTTCGAAAAGGTCTGTTGAAGAATTAAAAACTACATGTAAAAAATATCACAAACAATTATCACAATTATAAGTAGAAACAAAGAACGTATGCTACAATAAATAACAATTTAAGATTATATGATGTACCAATAGGAGTACAAATAACAAATAACGATGTAAAAATATAGATTTTGTAAAAATATGTATATATATATATATATATATATATTATATATATATATATATATATATATATATATATATATATATATATATAACGTTGGATGGATTTAGCGGTCGTACTTGTTTATGTTGGGAAGTTTTGAGGGGTATTCGACCTTATGGGTTTGAAATAAGTACACTCTTTTTACATTGCCGAGCTTTCGACTATAATTATAGTCATCATCGGGGCTACGAATTTGAGGTTACAAAATTTAAGTTGCCAATCTTGCGAAGTTTTATGTAATAACATTCTATACTGGTTGTTTACTTTCTGGATCAACTGTGCTTTACTTAACTTTTACAAAAACAGTTTACCATACATTGATTTAGACGATTACAACAGATTAAAAATTTTCAAGTTTACACGTTAACGTGTAACGTGTTAACGTGTAAACTTGAAAATTTTTTAATCTGTTGTAATCGTCTAAATCAATGTATGGTAAACTGTTTTTGTAAAAGTTAAGTAAAGCACAGTTGATCCAGAAAGTAAACAACCAGTATAGAATGTTATTACATAAAACTTCGCAAGATTGGCAACTTAAATTTTGTAACCTCAAATTCGTAGCCCCGATGATGACTAAAATTATAGTCGAAAGCTCGGCAATGTAAAAAGAGTGTACTTATTTCAAACCCATAAGGTCGAATACCCTTCAAAACTTCCCAATATATATATATATATATATATATATATATATATATATATATATATATATATATGTACAAATATAAAGAGGGTGGATATTAGTCAGACGTACAGCGACAGATTATAAAGCGCTGCGTGTAACAATATTTTTTGTATAAGTTTTGTCAGCAGCTCGGCCTTGACATGTTGTTTGTGTTACTTGGATTTTTAAGTTATTACGACTGGTGACTCAAGAAAAACTAACGTACAATTTCCCGTGGGCAAAGGGTGGTGTTTTGAAATAGACGCCCACTTTTCTGAACGTTCGTCCTTGACCTTTATGTGCGGTCATCGCGAACAAGAGCTTGACCGAAAATTGTGTGCGTGTCAATGGAAATGGTACGTCCTCCTCCGTTGTTAGCTTAAATTTTGGCAAAATGACGTTTTGGCCCTTAAATTTTCCACAAATACTCTCTAAAATCAAAATATTATCTTTCATTTCTTTAACTACCGAACGTGTACCATTGCACAAATTTAATTAAGTATTTACATTACGCAACATCACAATTGCTCCCACTTTCAAACGCAGTTCGTGAGGAGGCAAAGACTGCTAGTCGCGCCCAAATAGACTCTTTCTTCCCCGGGAATTTTTTTAGATAGTATTTTATTATTAATTTCTATGGCGTCTTCGTTACGCATGCACAGTATGGCGATGTCGTAATTTATCGAAATTTCGTCAGTGGAATTTAAATTTTGATCAAAAATTGCATTTGTTATCTTATCGGTCAATAAATCTGAAGGGATTGCCACGTAACCCTCAGGACCGTCTTCAATAGAAAAATTAACTTTATCGTCGCCAACATCTAACAGCCAATTTTCAAAATCGATTTCCTCAGGGGCAACACGCATGTTTCGAGTCAATTTCAAATGTGAAACGTGGCTCCACAAATTGAAATTTTTGGCGCATTGTTCGGCGCAGCACTTCCGTGTTTTACAACTGGCAGGCACTGACGGAAACCCCCACCGAATACACCAATTTTGCCGCCCAACGGTTTACTGTTTGCCATTAATTCTGAACTTATTTGGAGCTCATCGAAACTTCGTCCCATDTAATTATTGACGTGTGTATAATTTTGCGGGCCTTTTCTGAATGATTGTCTAAATTGGACACAGAAGTTTCACTTAGTTGGAGCGGCACCATGAACGTTGAGTGTACAGTGGCGCCATCCGATAACAAACTCGCTGCGATTCACGATGCTGCCATACATAAAAAGGACATCTGGCGGCTTTTCGCGTAGGAGCATATCATCTCGAACAGATACGACTTCCCCGTACCACAGGGACCGTCGACCATGAAGAGCGTGCGATCGTTCCGCTTTTCTATACTATCAACGATGGCATTAAACGCTGCCTTTAGTTCTACATTGCAGTTTTGTATTTTTTCAGCAAAATTTTGATCTAGCAGAGTTGCGATCCGTTCTTCATCGTCGATCGTGACTTGTTCCGTAGGTACGGACAGACCTAAGTTATCATTGTTGGTGCCCAAAGTGCGCAAAATTTTGTCTATGCGACTTAATGCCGCGTTATAGGCAGTGTCTTTATTATAACTTTTGCGTATATAATCTTCAGACAGAGGGTCTTTGGATTTCTCCCACAAACCGTGAGGGTCGGTGGACTGGATAAATACGCAAAGTAGAGCGAAGAAGTTCCGTAACTGATATGGCACCGCGCTTAAGCTCGCTTCTCGCAGCGCATCTTCCCATTGTGCGTCTGAATCTAACAATCCCGTCGCTCCAGCAGCCTCTTTAAGGGTGGCGTACAATTGCCGTTAACCGTGCGGACGTCTTCGTAACTGGTTTTACCCTTAACGTGAAGCAAACAAAGACGGAGGTAAAACCTTTCTAAATCGCGTGGTGAAACTGCATCCTTACTACAATGTTAAATTAATTTTTACGCGTGTGCCAACTTAATTTGTTTATCGCACGTGTAATGTTCAGGAATTTGATAATAGACGTATTGTCGAGCGATTTCTAATTCTTTATTTAATTCGAACCAACCGGTTAACATCGTAGGCTTGTCCGCGGCTTTTTGAACGGCTTCTTCCCCCTCGGCCTCCTGGAAATGAACTATCTGTTCGTTCGGCAAGTGCACGGGCAATCTGGTGATTGAATGTGATTGTTTAAAAATTTTAAGTTCACAAGTAATGTAATATCCTCTATTTGAAGTGAGATATCTAGTCGAGGAAACTGGTGCATTCATCAAAATTTATTTCTACACGGGCAGCATCGAACCCTTTGTAAACGTACAAATAAATATATTTAACCGATTTTATGGATGAACTTATTTCGTTGTTAATATGACATCTATAACGTAGAAGTTAATTTCGATTATAAGGCACGACCCAAGAATTATCCACGATTACATCTTTTCCCTCGCGTTTCGTAACAATCTGAATATCATTTTTTGGTCTTTTGTACACCGGATAACCTCTAACGTTCAAAACAGTTTCCTCGCTAAAGGCTTTAGGAAACGTTCTATTGCATTTCTTTGGATCGTCCCTTCTGCATTGTAAATTCGACTGTTCGTTACATGGCCCATGAGTCATATGTCTGAGAACTAAAGAAGTAAAGAGGTCGATCGACTGCCGTGGTATCGGTAAAATTGAAAGGTTCGTCTAAAATGATGAGCACGTGACAGTGCGGCAGTCCTCTTTTTTGAAATTCAGTTACTGTAATTCAAACCTTCACCTCGCCGAAAATTTGCTTCTTTGTAATTTGATCCATTAGATCATTTAATTTGAATTCAAAAACTGTTTACAATATCGGGTCTGTTAAAGTAAGATTCACCCTTTCTTAAGGTATCTTTAATTTCTGTCCACGACGGATTAGCCGTAAAAGTTAAAAAAATGTCTGGCTTTCCGTACCGTTGGAGTATGCTCATGGCATCAAAGTAACGCTCCGTGTATATGCGTTGCGAACATCTGTGTGTGCTAGGCAAAATGACCGCCTTTCAAGTCATCTACGCCACCTTTAACGTAATCAGATAAACCTTTATAAAGTTTAAATCGTTCACTTCGATTTTCAAAGCGGCATCTACTATAAACTGTTGAGTTAGGCGGCCAACCTTAAAAATTCTATTTCGTTCGATCGGTTCATTTTTCGGTTGGCGATAATGCAGCAAATATTTATAATATTCGTGCATAGTCAACGACCGTCCGTTGGGAAGTTTAATGAAGGATTGCCAACCTGGTTCTCCAGAGGGAAAGATGACCGGGTACCGAGCTCGCTTGGGCACTGTCGGTTTATCAATGGCGAGTTTTGAAATTTTGCCTACAAATTTCTCACTCAGGGAAGTCTTTTTTGATCTTGTCACACGCATCGATGGGGGTATGATATTTTCCGTTGTTGGAAAAGGTGTTACAATTGCCGATTGCAAAATGTCGTAAAAATGTTGACGAAATTGTGTGACATAGTATGTAGTCTCTGATGGGTTGCCACCTTGGGCTAAGACGATGCTGTTAGGTACAGCATATTATGCGCAAGAGCTTATACCTTGTTGATGTTGAACGGGATGAAACTGTACTGTTGCCGAAGGGTACAGTTTAGAAATATAATCTCGCATGGAACTGTACGTAATGGAAGTAGTATTGATAGAATCGAAAACGTGCACGGTTTTCGAACAAAACCGTGATCCAATGGCCTACTCTGTTGGCGTATGCGCCTGATCAAGTTGAGACCAATTACTATTGATAGCAGGAGATTGATTCAATGTTAGGCTGTCGCCGAAGAGAATTTGGATATCACGGTGTGTGTGATTTCTCGATTGGAGGTTATCGAGAAAACCACGCTTATAATAAAATTGTGTCTCTTCTATGTTGTAAGTGGGAAATTGCCGATTAAATAATTCAGTAAACGTTCCCATGACGGCGGTGTCGATGTAGCTGTCCGGTTGTAAAATATGTTCGTAAGAACCCATCGTTGCGCGAAGATAGCTAAAATATAAATAAAAAATTCGTTGCAAATGTGTAGAAATTGTTAAAAAAGTAATATATTATTTATCGATAATTTTATGATGTATTATCGCAATAAAGAACCTTAAATATGTCATGTAAAATGAGTAAAAATTAAAATGTTTTACCGATATTAATTACTGTCATAAATAAATAAATGATAATATACTATGATTGTGTTATAATTATTGCAATGCAAGGAAAATGCAGAAAAACATACATTTCTTGTGAAGAGTATATATGTCGAATCCATAAGCCGTAATTGTACATTTCATGAAAAGGATGTCCATTTCGTGAAATGGGTCCACATGCTGAAATATTTCAAAATTACATCATGTGGACAAAAATTCTGTCCGTTTCTTGAAATGGAAATCATTATTTTCCAAATGATGAACTGGTGCAAAATTACAGCAAATGGATGCACAAATCGTCCATTTCACGAAAAGGTAAGAAACGTCCACACAGCTTGCTGAAAATATAAAAGGTCGTTGGAAGCGGATGTACACTTCGCGTATTGTACAATACTGGTCAATATCCAGATCATGAAATGAACAAGCTATCGTTCAAAACATGAAACCAAAAGTACCTACCTGGCCTGCTACCTATGTACTGCAATGACAGTTCGTTAAATACTTACCACTGTACGAAAACACAGACGATACTACGGAAAGATGTTAATTGCAATACAAAACATAAGTAACAAAAACATATATTTCGAAAAGATACAAAACAAAATAACCATACGATACGAAAAAAGTACAAAATATTACATAAACTACTCGATAAACGTAAATATGGTAAGATTTTAAATGCAATAAAAGACAGGCAACATAAACATATACTTAGGAAATATATAAAACATAACCACATTATACGAGAGAAGTACAAAACATAACATAAACCATTCGACAAACGTAAATATGTATAAATTACCTAGGGAAAACTTAAAACATACATTTTAAAGAAACAGAAACTGCAAAAAACCTAGGTAAGTGAAACTGGAAAACCTAGGTAAAATTGAAACTTTTATCTATCTACTTATTGATACAGTTAAGACTGCTGTGACAACGACTTGTACACAATCTGTTCGATTTCTTACAAAGGCACCTTTTTGTTTTGCACTGCTGTTTAGAGGGCTTACAAGCGCATTTTGCAACCCCTTGGCCACCCGAGCTTGCTGCAACTGCTTCTCGTAAAGATAGGTGTTTCGATGTACGAAGATCCTCAATTTTCAAAAAACTGGAAGTAGCATGTTGTAATGAATCATGGCCGTACCAACCTTTTATTACACCATATTCAGTGGCAACTTGATATACATCGTTTTTACAGTCGATTATTATTCCCACGATATTTTGGGGGTCTGTTGGCCCTCTGTCGACCTTAGGAACGCTTACCAGGACACAATCATTAACAGTAAACGTAATTTTTCTATGTTTAGGTGACAACATCTTTTCTGCTGCACGTTTTTGGCCTTCATAGGCAGCTTCTCTTTCCTTTCGTATATATTCTTCGCGAATGGTTAATTCCTCATTTTCATTCATATTTGACTCCATAGCAGCAACTTCAGAAAACTCACCATCCTCGCTTCCACCATCACCGCTCTGTCCATTGTTTTCTGTGGTAAGTAGCTGACGTTCAGGTTCAGAGATTACACCTGTTAGATCGTTTTCAGTTAGAGTTTTTTCATTTTCAGATATCTCCCCAGGCAGGTCTTCCAGATCCTCTTCATTCACTAAACGTTCCAAAACTTCCTTTGGTAGGTTGGATGAAGTGAAGCCCACGCGCGGAATGTGACCAAAGAGAGCCTTATATGGTGATCGCCCAMTTATTCTGTGGTGAGAAACGTTTTTKTACCATTGCACAAAATGTAGACCCGTAGCCCAGTGTGTGCAATTATGATCGGACATCCAAGCCCTGATCATGTTTTCGATGTCCTGATTACTGCGTTCAATACTGCCCTGGCTTTGAGGATGTCGAGGGCGCCCATTTACAATAATACACTCAGGCCACAACTGTTTCATTTCTGTTATCACGTGATTAACGAACTCTCGTCCGTTGTCACTTTGCAAGATTCGAGGTGCACCAAAAGTCAAGAAGATTTTTAAAAGTTGAGATGCCACTTCTGCTGCTCTTTTTGTCTGCAAAGGTCTCAACGATACAAATTTAGTGCTATGATCTTGGTAATTCAAAATCCACTTATATTTACCATCCGGAAGAGATTGAAAATCGATAAGATCAACCTGTCCTCTTTCGTTGAAGTCTTTTGAAGTTATAGGTTTTACAACTAGCTTACGAGAGATACTTTTCTTTTCGTTGCAAGATTTGCAAACGCCCAAGTATGCTTCAATGCAAGGTCTAGGAATAGAATATTTAATTTTTGCCGCATTCCTCATTTTTACGTTCCCTCCGTGTCCTGTTGAAATGTGTATTTCATGGCACCTTTCGTAAAGGTCTTCGTATGCAACTAGATATTTAATTTCAGTGTCACCGTTGCCGTGCTTCTTTATTAAAAAATTGTCATTGCCAACAGATAAAATATCGTATGTACTGAGTAAGTGATACTCCCGCCGAGTCTTCTTGCCCCTAATAAATAAATACTGTAATTAAAACAATAACACACAATACATTATTACGAAAGTATTAATAACACATTTCGCGTTCTCATCGGTCTATTGATTTGAAGAAACAATTTAAAACAGCGCCAAATTAGCATGGGCTCGAATTTCTGTAATTTTTGAAAAATATCGGCAACAATTTCATTACATGACGTGGATGTCCATGTCACCAACTGAATGCATGCGCAAGAAATTTGTACCCAATCTAAACGACAAAATATCCAAAATGTATGCCATATTTGTGAGTAACTTATGGAAGTGTACTAGATATATCTTATTTGAAAATAAAAATAAATTGCGTTTTCCGATTTTGATGCTATTCTTACATTTATTCTTGCGGGGGAGCCCGCGAGGTATTGTTACGCCACTGTATAACTTACGATTTTTGTTTGGCACATTGGATTTCTTTGATGTCGGTTGCCAGGGACTCCTTAGAAAACGGCTTCTTTGCTGGTTGTTTAGTATAGAATTCTGCAATTTTGGCGTAAAAGTTCTCTTTTGTGTTGTACTCCATTACACAAATGTGAATTACAACAATAATAAACCACGCACACAACCCTGGTTGCTTCCACTGAGGACTGAATTGGTTCGTACTGGTTCGTTTCGGCTCGTACTACTCCGCATACGCAGTTCATTTCATGTTTTGGACAAGAGCTTGTTCATTTCATGATCTGGACATTGGCCAGTTTTGTACAATACGCGAAGTGTACATCCACTTCCAACGCCCTTTTATATTTTCAGCAAGCTGTGTGGACGTTTCTTACCTTTTCGTGAAATGGACGATTTGTGCATCCATTTGCTGTAATTTTGCACCAGTTCATCATTTGGAAAATAATGATTTCCATTTCAAGAAACGGACAGAATTTTTGTCCACATGATGTAATTTTGAAATATTTCAGCATGTGGACCCATTTCACGAAATGGACATCCTTTTCATGAAATGTACAATTACAGCTTATGGATTCGACATATATATTGCATAATAGTTAGAATGCAATATCAACAAAAATAGATCAATAAACATATTGTCTCATAAAATATGTATATTTGCAGGTAAAAAATTATAATGTAATGTAAGTAAATCATCTAAATATTTTTTATAGTAGCAACAAATAATTGTTTTCTATAATTTTTTTTAATTTAGTGACGCAAATAGTTTTACTCGATATGAATAATGAAATTGTAAAATTGTATCTTATGTAATTACAACATTTATAGTGCAAATAAATGAAAAAAGTAATTACGTGAAATTATAAATATTAATTTATATTAAAAATTGAATACGTAGTATATTGTTAAATAAAGTAATAACGTTTGCACATAAATATTAAAAAAAACTCTTAACTTACCCTTATATAATGTAAATGGCAAACAGCAATAGGAAGTACTGAAAGATAATGTAATAATAATAATTTTAATAATAAGGATAATCACAAAGACAATAATAATAGTGTGATGCCTTTTTCGTTGAGCGGCGGAACGGGCCTTCGGATCGGAGAGCGGACGGACGGACGGTTACGCAATGAGCGATATGGTACGGTACGGTGGTGACGTAAGCACTAAGCTCAGCGTCAAAACGGTTTCTCGGGCGCCAGTTTTTTATTATCCTGAGGTATGCTCCTCAGACCCCTACACACGATCCCTCTTACGTGTGCAGACCAGGGTAGCTGCAGTGAAGATCGGCCCTCCAGGGAACAACTCGAGGGTGGAAGCCGTCAGCTGTAAGAGATGTTAGCGGGGTGCGGGGAAGCAAGCGGTGCAAGCAGAATGAGACCAAGTCAAACCTTTGACAATTTATTCAACACACTTATAATTACACAATCAACAACTCCTAATGGTTATGCAACCCCCCCCCCCCCCATGCGGTAACTAAGCCAAGCCAAGCAAACGATTGTCTAAATCTACGGTGAGTAATGTTATTGGTTATTGCCAATAAGTTTTTAAAAACAATTTATTTTATCCAAAATACAAACGGTTAATATGTGAATACAAGTATCGTTATACCAAGCTATGAAACTACAACCGAACTAACTCTACCAGCCTTAAGTGCTATTTATTACTTTTCCTTATCGGAATAAATGTCTACTCAGCTTTCGCTCTAAGTCGCACATCTACAGAGCGCGCCGTGGCCTCGGTCCTGATACGGGAGAGGCCGATGTCCTTGGGGTGTTCATATGGAAGGACATAACTCCTCCCTCCTTAGAAGGGAAACTACCCTTGGTAGTTGAGCGTTTGTTCTTTATCCTCGGCTGTGGTCGTTGGGGTACGATGGCACGGCTTTGCGGGCTGAGTTGCTGAAACAGTTCTTCGTTTTGCAGCCCAATAAGTTTTAAGTTTTAGGCACTTAAATCCCATAAAAATGATTGCACTTCCCACTAGGATGTACACCAGGATATTTACCGCACTGTGAACACTGGCATTTGGTAATTTAGCGAAATGTTTTTCGACGGTGTCACGGGTGGTTTGCAGTTTCCTTTCCAAACCTCGTACGTAGCCGGTGTTGATTTCTTCTAGGTGTAGTGGTTGGATTTGATGGACGTTGTCCTCGTGAGGGACGTCGATGCGTATCAGCTGGGGTAGCTGTATTTTCTTTCTTGTAAACGATATCCTGTTGTGGGTTTCCAGTACATTATTTTCTATGGTTAGGCTGCACTGGTCTATGGTTTCAATGACATACGTTCCTCGTAGAGGGATGTCTTCGTGGACGGTCCCGCAGGTTTGATGAGCCACTGTCAATTTGGGTGCGTGGAGGATCCATGCAGATTCCTTAATTTGCTCGATAATTGGACCTTTTATTGCCACGGGCATGTATTGGCAATGCGCTGGTTTTTCCACGAATTTTGTTAATTGTATTTCACAGGGTACTCGATCGGTCCATGAACTTTCTTTTGACGGTGAACATATGTAGCCTGAATCTTGAATTTCCTTACAACTTGGCGAGGTGATGAAGTGGTTTGAGTTTTCTAGGAAGTAATGGACTGAAGGAATCAGGATAAGATTTTGCGTATTTGGAATGGGATATATTTCAAAATAGTTATAAGTCTGACATTTTACTGTAGCAAGTTCCAGAATGAAAGTTATTTGTCTCGATTTAACATATGCTTTTACGACTAATAATTTTTCAATGGCAAATAGGTTGTCGGCATTTACATCGAAAGGAAAGCAATATGGCTTAATGAGATTTGTTACATTTTGTATTTCTTTCAAAAGAATATTTGAGCTTGTTATCGCGCCATGAAATGTTTGCGATCTAGAGAAAGATATAGCGGTTTCTATATTGTTAAGTATATCCATCATTATTTGCAAAGTCAGGGAGAATTGAGAAATTACTGTATGTGTTAAGAAGTAGTTGTACAGATTGACGTTGTGAATTTCGGATTTGTGAAAGGCTGCCTCTATTTGCATGATTTTGGATTCTAATTGAATTTGGTTTTTCTTTAGTGATTCTATGTTTGCCTGAAAATTAGAAATAGCGTCGTTCATGATAGATATTTGATTGGTAATTGCATTTTTCAGATAATTTTGATTATTTCGCAAAGTGTCGATTGCACTATCGTATTTCTGTGCATCCTCGTTATCAAGATTTCCTGTCAATGCTTTAATAAATGTTCCTAAAGGATTTAATAATCCGCGTTTAATTCGTGTAGCCGGAATAATTTGTTCAAGTTTAAGTTCTATTTGAGTGAATAGATTTGATGTTATATTAATAGAATTTTCATAAGCTTCTTTATATTGATCTGAATATGATGAACGATTTATGCCAATATTCAAAGAGTGAAATGATGATTTTAAGAAAGTATATTCTTCAAGGAAAGGTTCCAAATTTAGGATGTGTACAAAGGACCATTTCGAGTGTTTGACGTAGGCGTCACCAAGTTTTACGGGAAGCATTCCGATGTTACTCTTGATTTCCCGAATTTGAGGTGCAGGGTTCGTTTTGTCTGTCAGTACCGTCGTCAGGTATCTGTAATTTTGAATTTAATTTTGGTCTGAGTTCCTTGACATGAGTAATAAATAATTTATTGTTTGTGGGGTTTAGAATTGAAACTCTATTATGCTCTAAAAGTTCAACAATTTTGAAAGGACCGGCATAACGATTCGAGGACTTGTTCCGAGAACTTCCGTGTGCCGTGATATATACCATGTCGTTAACTTTGAAATTGTGAATTTTGGGTTCATGTACTTCATTTCTTGTTTGTTTTCGTTCCTGTTCTTTATGTGTTACTTGTTCATAAAGAGATTTTACTTTGTCCGCATGAGAATTTACGTAGTCTGTATAAAAATTTCGATTTGTCAGAATGGAAGGGTCTCTCAAATTCGTGTGGCCGTAGACCAATTCGAAAGGTGTATAACCAGTAGTTGAATGAATCGTATTATTGTAAGCTATTATTACATATGGTACTAAATCTGTTTCGTTAGGATACTGTTCTTTTAATAACCTGTAATGTTCTAACATTGTGGAATGAAATTTGTTCACAGGTGCATTACCATCATGATGATTCGGTGTGGTAAAGTGCACTTTGATTTTGTGTGAATTTAGCAGATTTTTAAAAGTTTCTGATTTAGAAAAATAAGATGCGTTATCGGTGACAATTTGTTCAGGAATTCCGTATGCAGAGAAAAATTTAATAAATGCGTCACATATGTTAGTCGAATTTTCGGCGACAATTTCATATGCTTGAGCGAATTTTGAAAACTTGTCTATGAATGTTAAATATTTGCGTTTGCTTAGTTGAAATACGTCGGCATGAACAATTTGGAATGGCCTGGAAGGAGTTTCCGTTAAAACTTGTGGTGTATCTACTGAAATTCTAGAATACTTTGCTCTTTGACAAATTTCACACGCGTTTATGAATTCATTGATGTCCTGTTTCATTTTGCACCAATAATAATTTCTTTGTATCCTCTCTAAGGTTTCTGAAATACCTCGGTGATTGGTCTTTGACTCGTGATAGTTTTGGATAATTAAAAGTTTTTCATCTTTATCGTACAGGGTGTTAACTAATTTAGAACAAGATATTATTTTTGTAATTTTGGGGTCAAAATCTTTGGTGTACACTTCATTAAAAGTGTTATACAAATCTTTCGTCCTGAAGTACATGTATGCAGTTTTTCCTGGAATGATTCTTTCAAGTAACAGTTTTTTAATAAGTACTCTATTAAAAGTCGGAATTGATATGTCGATAATTTTGTGAGTCCCGTCTTGTCGTTCTGTCAGAGTTATAGTCTGAAGAGGGTTGTGACTTATGCGTAGTTGATATGGTTTATTGTTAACAATTTCGTCTAATATTGGTATTGGGTCGCGAGATGTAAAATTGTTCGAGGAATGCACAGTGTGACTTTTAATGGGCGGTCGGATTTGTATGTTCGAAATTATATTGATTCTCCTAGATTGATTGCTTGGGTTTTTTCTTACTGGGGATTCCAAAATTTCTTCAACTTTTATGTTGGGATCAATTTCACCATCAATTAAAATTTCACTTAAAATTTCGTCCAGTTCATTATCGCTCATAAATTTTGAAATGTCTGAGTTTATGTCTCCTGGCTGATTAATGACTGAATCTGTTTCTAAAGCGTTCAATTTTGCATCTGTTACTGTTTTATCGGTATAATTACATACTAGGATTTTAATGCCTGAATTTGAAAATATGTGATTTAAAATTGATCTTACTTTTGACCAGCTAAGTTTATCTAAGCCACATCCTAGTTTCGGTATTGCTAATTTCGTAATTTTATCGTTTTTCAGGGATCGTTTTAAATCGACCAATGCTTTAAATAAGTCTGAATACAAAGGTTTGTCGAAATACTTATTTTTAGTTATCAGATAATACAAATTTCGGTTTTCAGTTTTCAGTGATGCTACTTCTCCGAGATTTTTGTTTTGTGAAATGAGTTCGTCTATTCCTCCAAATTTATTTTTGATTCTTAGAGCTAAGCCAGCATTCATGAAAAAGTCTTTCGATACGCAATGGGCTAAGGCATAATCACACGGTAGTGAAAGAATATCCTTGTTTACCTCTGTATAACACGGGCAACTATCAAATTTTGTGGATTTCAAAAAGTCGTTGTAATTTAGATCTTCAGGAACTGTTATTCTGCTTAACGCATCAGCATTAGCGTTTAGCTTTCCTTTTTTATAAATGATTTCATAATCATATTCTTCCAACCTAAGTCTCCACCTGACTAATTTAGAATTTGGCTCCTTTAACGAAAATAGCCACACAAGCGGTCTGTGATTGGTGTAAATTTTGAAGTGCCTACCAAATAAATAAGGCCTGAAATGTTTTACTGCCCATACTATGGCCAGTAATTCCTTTTCAATAGTAGAATAACGAGTTTCTGACTGATTTAGCGTTCGAGAAGCATAAGCAATAGGTCTATCCTGAGGGGGTGAACCTTGAGACAATACTGCTCCAATAGCGTAATTAGAGGCGTCAGTAGTTAATATAAATTCTTTGCTGAAATTTGGATATTGGAGAATTGGAWCGTTACATAATAATTTTTTACAGGTTTCAAAGCAATTTAGAAATTCCGGAGTGTGTTCTATCTTTGCATCCTTTTTAAGACAACTTGTAAGTGGTTTGGTTACCTTTGCAAAATTTTTTATAAAGCGGCGATAATACCCGAGAAGGCCTAGGAATGATATTATATCACGAGATGTTTTTGGAACAGGAAATTTTTTTATGATTTCGATTTTATCTGGGTTCGGACGTACACCATCTTTACCAATAATATGACCTAAGTATGGAACAGAGTGACACAAAAATTCGAATTTGTCAAGTTGAATTTTTAGATTTGCCTTTCTTAAACGAGTAAATACGTCTCTTAACCTTTGAATGTGTTCCTGTAATGACGTGGAAAATACTATGATATCGTCCAAATATACAAGGCATTTTTCATTTTGTATTCCTCTCAAGATGTTGTCCATGACGCGCTGAAATGTCGCAGGTGCATTTCTAAGGCCAAATGGCATTCTCAAAAATTCGAATTTTGCGTTGTTAACAGAAAAAGAAGTTTTTGGGACATCTTGGGGATCTACCTCTATTTGATGAAAACCGGATGTGAGATCAAGTGTCGTGAAATAATTACAGTTTCCTAGTTTGTCTAAAATTTCAGTAATATTTGGTATCGGATATTTATCGTTAATTGTTCTTTCGTTTAGCTTTCTGTAATCAATTACTACGCGCCATTTTTGTTTCCCGGATGCATCTTTCTTCTTCGGTACTATCCAAACTGGAGAATTCCACGGAGAATTTGACGGTTGTATAATTCTTTGTTTTAGCATTTTGTCGATTTGGTCTTGTATTTCGACTTTATGAATTTCTGGAAAGCGATACGATTTTGTGGATATCGGGGTATCGTCTTTCAATTTAATTGAATGTTTAATCTGATTCGTAAATGAGAGTGGCAACTGATCACAATATAGGATGTCTCTAAATTCATAACAAAGTTTACGAATAGCCTCGTATTCCTCTTGATTTAGGTGCGATAGTCGCAAATTTTTTAAATTCTGTTTCATAAATTTATCAATTAAATCGTGGTCGTCATAAAAGTTTTTTTTCGATAAAATTTTGTTCTGTTTGCTCAGTTTCAATGTATGGTTCCAAAATAAAAGGTGTTTCAATGTTTAGCGTTAATTGTTCTTCGCTTTTATTTAATATTGTAACAATAGCGAAATTATTTTTGACGGTAACAAGACATTGTGGTATTTCTACATTTTTACCAATTTTTGTGTAAGGAAGTATTCCTTCTTTAGTTGGGCATTGAACCGGAATTTTGATGACCTGTTCTGATCGTGGTGCCAAAGTTTGTACCATAGGTAAATAATGAAAATTAACGTTCTTTAGCGGCTTCGTTTGGTCAGAATTTTCGTTTTCTAAAAGTAATTTTATAGACTTATTTTTAGGTAATTTTAGTAATTTGTGTTCACAATCTATCTGAGCATGAACTTGGCTTAATAAGTCAAAACCTATTAGTCCATCATATTTAGGCGAGAAATTAAAAAGATAGAATTTGAAATTTTTACTTGAGGGGAAATTTTGCAATTTTGGCAGATTAACGACGGAATCATGGTAAGTTGTACCATGCGAGGTTGAAACAGAGAAATATTCGTTCGCAATGAATTGTGGAAATAATTTTTGCGCTAAATTTGGTGACATGAAGCTACGTGTAGAACCTGTGTCGACTAGAAATTTAGCATTTAGGTCTGGCATATAAATATGGGGCAAATTTTTTATATTAAAGTTATTGAATTCTAAGTTTTGTTGTCGTCTTGGTCGGTCAGATAAAAATTTGATTGATCATCTTCAGGTACAAAGTTTTGTGGGTCTTCGTCGATGGTTTCGTCTGTCATTTGTTCGAATAATTCGACTTGTTCGTCTTGGGGTTCATCAATCTCCTGATCTGCATGATTTAATTCCTCTGCTACCCAATTAGGCCTAGCAGTTGGCGTGAAATAATTTTGTTGTCTTGGAAAGTGAGAGAAATTTCGTTTTGTTGATTTAATCGAAGATATACTCATTGGTGTCGGTCTGTACTGATTGGGATTGGCTCTTACGCTTTGATTATTATTTGGGGTTTGAGTTGGCTTTGGTTTGCCAAACACTTGGGCATTTGTGAAGAATTTTTGCGGTTTATAGACCGGCTGGATATTAATCGGGTTCCGGGGAAACGGAACGGGCTGTGAAGTAGACGGCTGTGCATGATAATTTTGAGAAAAACTTTGTGCTTGACTGTATTGTTGCGGCATTGGTTGTAATGGTGGTCTGAACAAATAATTACCTGGGGTAACCTTTCGTATCGGATTCGATCTTTGAGCAACATTAAGCGAGTTTGAGATATTCTGGGAATATTTGAAATTTTCTTCTTCTATAACAATAGCTAATGCGTCTTCAATTGATTTTGGATCCTTCATTCTAACCATCATCTGTATCTGACTCGGAATGTGTCTAATGAAAGTTTTTAAAGCGAGATCATCATATGTTTTATTCATTATGATTTTTTTCCGGTGCGCTAAATGGTGACAAATTCACTTTTGCTCTAATTAGCTCGCGTGTGTCTTGACACCTCTGACCAAAGTTAAACGTGGTTTCGTTTTTGAATGGTTTCAAAACTAATAAATCTTGAATAAGACATTCGACACTTCGTTGGTCCGCGAATGTACTAATTAATGTGCGTTTTAACACTTCCCATGTTTCAATTTCGGTGCGATTACCAACCAATAATAACGCTCGGTCTCTTAATTTACCTAATACGGCATTAAAAAGTGTGTCATTAATTGGATCGGCAGGGTTGTCCCTGTTCGCGTATTTTCTGAAAAGTCGTTCACTCGAGTTTAAAAATATGTTTAACGTGTGGGCACTCCCATCGTAAACATTAATGCTATCTAGATCTAATTTTTAAAGAGTGACGTTCACTTCTCTATTAGCCATTGTAGTATTTGAATCTATTGATTCTGAACAATTTTGACTGTCGAATTTTAAAATTTGATTCAGTAGGACAGTAATGTCCTCGACAGACATACAATTATATTGAAATATATAAAGGAAATAAATGTAAGGTACTCACAGGATTATTATTATATTCTTCATCTGTGGTACTAATTCCGATGCTCTTGGCGTTGGATGGTCCCTATGACCTGGTTTGCGTCTGAAGTCTGGTGGTCCGTATTCAGCGGTGGCACCTGGGGGATCTTCTAGACGGAGTTCGTTGTTTTTCTTGGTTCGCGTAAGATAAACGGGTAAACGGTAAAAACCGACGATTCCGTATACTGCGGCGATATCTCCCGTTATCCTACTGACTGCGCCAGTAATGTTATTGGTTATTGCCAATAAGTTTTAAAAACAATTTATTTTATCCAAAATACAAACGGTTAATATGTGAATACAAGTATCGTTATACCAAGCTATGAAACTACAACCGAACTAACTCTACCAGCCTTAAGTGCTATTTATTACTTTTCCTTATCGGAATAAATGTCTACTCAGCTTTCGCTCTAAGTCGCACATCTACAGAGCGCGCCGTGGCCTCGGTCCTGATACGGGAGAGGCCGATGTCCTTGGGGTGTTCATATGGAAGGACATAACTGGTGCAAATGTTACAAGTGTTATGAAGACGGTGCGGAAAAAAATAGCGGTTATACAACAAAGATGCAACAAGCGGATTTTAAAAGCAAAAAAAAACAGAGTGAGCATTCAGTGCGGTGACGGGAGATAGTAAGTACGGTCAGGATGCGGTTACGGGGCAGGACGTCTTGGATGGGCGGACAAAAAAACGTACAATGCGGCCCGTAAAAATGAATATCCCGGAGCGTAAGACACAGAGAACGCGACTACCCGCGAGTAGAAAAAAAATGACGGTCGAGCAAGAGACAGAGCTGCCTTCGAGTCTGTAATACCCGGAAAACTACCTGTGCATTAGAAACTCTCTAGCAGCCCCCTGCGTGCGGTACGAGTCGCTGACAAGATACAAGATGCACGGAAAGCTACCATACACCGTGTATCAAACAACGGCTCCCCCGGACTACGGCGGTCGTGACAACACGAAACACCCGGACAAATAACGGTCGAGCAAGAGAGAGAGCTGCCTTCGAGTCTGTAATACCCGGAAAACTACCTGTGTATTAGAAACTCTCTAGCAGCCCCCTGCGTGCGGTACGAGTCGCTGACGAGATACAAGATGCACGGAAAGCTACCATACACCGTGTATCAAACAACGGCTCCCCCGGACTACGGCGGTCGTAACAACGCGAAACACCCGGACAAATAACGGTCGAGCAAGAGAGAGAGCTGCCTTCGAGTCTGTAATACGCGGAAAACTACCTGTGCATTAGAAACTCTCTAGCAGCCCCCTGCGTGCGGTACGAGTCGCTGACAAGATACAAGATGCACGGAAAGCTACCATACACCATGTATCAAACAACGGCTCCCCCCGGACTACGGCGGTCGTGACAACGCGAAACACCCGGACAAATAACGGTCGAGCAAGAGAGAGAGCTGCCTTCGAGTCTGTAATACCCGGAAAACTACCTGTGCATTAGAAACTCTCTAGCAGCCCCCTGCGTGCGGTACTAGTCGCTGACAAGATACAAGATGCACGGAAAGCTACCATACACCGTGTATCAAATAACGGCTCCCCCGGGCTACGCCGGTCGTGACAACGCGAATGAATCCGCGAGACAAGCAACGGCCGAGAATGAATGGAAATGGGAAATATGGTGTGGAAGAGGGAAGGAWCACCACACATGCAATGCTAGCTCACTCACCTGGATGGGCTGGACGGCTCGGACTGGTAGAACTGCAGCGGACTGGAACAGAACGATAACTGACCGCATTCGCCTGAGAATCGMGCTGTTATACTTTKCGGTCGCGTGCAATAGGCGCGCGCCGCCTATCTCCCACTAAACTCGCGGACGGTCTATCGCGCATCGCCCGGAATTACTGGACGGAGAACCGAAAATGCGAGATGCTAGGCTTAACTTATAGGAAATTTTGTAACTTCGTTACATTCCCTTCTTACTTTGGGGGGGGGGCGGCGGAAAAATGAGTCCGGAACTAAACTTTATTTCCTACCAATGTACAAAACTAAAATAAACTGTTTTTTTATATATTTATATTCATCGGCGAACAAAACAAACCCAAACGAAAATTAGTCGCGGTACGCGGTATAATACAACTTAAATAATCGGCGAACAACTTTAACAAACCAAAACAAAAATTAGCCGCGGTACGCGGTATAATACAACTTAAATAATCGGCGAACAACTTTAACAAACTAAAACAAATATTAGTCGCGGTACGCGGTATTCCACCTTCGGCGCTTGTCCTCCTCTAAGTTGGTCGGCCATCAGCGTCGGATAGGGCGTCCTCGGTGTGTCTTCCTCCTCGGTGAGTATCTTGGCGGGTAGCGTCGATCAATTTTCGGTTGGCACGCATCCCTGGCCTCTTCTCCTGCACATATACAGTCACAAGACTGTATGCCGATCTGCCCACATCGGGMACAGAATATTATTAGGYCGTTGCGGCAGTTCGTGCGCTGGTGTCCTACGTTGCCACATCGCCAGCACATGTTGGCCCGAATGGGTATATATCGGACAGGAGACCCCGACCGCTCTCCGGGGTATCGGTGCAACGCCCATCGGGCATGTAGTACCAGTTCTTCCCTTGGAGTTTAGGCGGCCAATCTCATGTATTGGTAATTTTTCTGGTAGAATCCTGGGGTTGGGATGGCCGGTTAGCAACTCATCGTCCCGAGGGACGTATCCCCCGATATACTGGACGTCGTCATCATACGTTGATGGAACGGCCTCTTCGGCTGCTTGTGTCTGCGTGCCGGTACTGACGGTCTTCCGTTCCGGGGCAGTGGTTTCGCTTGTTCTGGTGGGGTGCCGGTGTGCTGGTGCGGCGGCTGGTCCAGATGTCGGGCTTTCTCTGGAGACGGGAGGTGCGGGCTTCATGGCAGGTGTGGTGTGTCCGTCCATTTCCTCCAGCAATCTTGTCATCTCGGCAATCAAGTCGGGAGTGGCTAGGTCTAGCGTTGGGTTGTCCATTTCTGTGTCTTCTGGTTCGGGTGAGGCGGACTGATGCAGGCAGACGACTAACTCCTATCGCGCGATGAACACTCCTTTATACCTTCCAGTCGGGGAAGGGATAGGCGCGCGCCACTGATTCCCCCCACTATTCTGTAATAGGAGGAGAGGGGTGAGGGTACTATTGAAACTCGGTAGATCCCCCCCAACAAAAGATTTATTCCCCTCCCTCTTAAGAATASAAAATTAATGTACATACTTAGCAGTATAAAAKTAATAATACAAAAAAAGAACTAAATTTTTAMAGTTTCCATATTGTGATACGTTTTCCCGGTAATCTATAACGGTATCTTCGCCCCGGTGGCCAATTGGTTGGAATGAATTGTTGGGCCGCTTCTTTCAACCGTTGGGGCCACTCGCAAAACGGTCTCTTTTCTAGGGCTAGCGTGGTCTCTAGGGTCCGGGGACCGAACTCCCTTRGCCTCCGGKGACTGGTGGGGCACTTTGTTAGCAAGGTGTGCTTCCTGACCATGGGGCCTGGTGGTTCAGTGGCCTTGTTAGTTCCCGGAGGGACCCGAGACGCCTGGTCCCCGGGCGGACTTCGGATATGGGCGGGGCCGCCGGTAATTTTTGGATGTAAGCGCCCTTCCTTGGCCAGGATTCTCGATATCCTCATCTGTGTGGCCAGTTTTTTCGGTCGGTCGTTTACAATTTTATGGGCCGGCGGGTGGATCATCCTGGCTTTACGGTTTGGCATTCTGTGGGGTCGGATAATAATTCTTAATATCGCGGATGTGAATCTGGGGTACGCGTTTGCCATTTGCATCTTTTAAATCGTAAACCACGGGTGAAAGAACGCGACATACAGTATACGGACCGGAAAATTTTGGCGCGAGCTTGGCGGCAAACCCCTGAACTGCGGAGGAGAGTGGATGCTCTCGTTTCAGTACCCTATCCCCAACGTGATATCGCCATTCACGTCGTCGGAGATTATAGTGATGGCTCTGTGTGGTGAAGGCTCGGCCTAGATTTAGCCTCACCAGATGGTATAGGTCATGGAGGCCCTTCAATCGGTGTTGATGAGTTGTGCGGTGTTCCTCGGTTGTGGCCATATCGGTTCCTGATGTTCCTTGACATTCTCGGTAGAGAGTTCCTGGTAGCTCGAATTCGCGTCCGTAGTTCAAAAAGGCGGGTGAAAATCCGGTGCTTTCGTGTCGGATACTGTTGATTGCCATCAGAAGAAAATATAACCACGATGTCGAAAAGGGAACAACTATAAACCTATATAACCCACAGCAGCGCTGTATAATGATTGAAAAAGATTCCTGTTTCACCAGCAAATTGTAATTGTAAAAAACTGGCAATAGATGGCGCTATATGTCAAAAGTATGACAATTCGAATTAATTATGAGCAATTAGGAATACCTTAACTGAAGATGGCGAACAAACGGTTCCGAAGTATTATTGTTTTTACCGACGAACTGAAGCTTTTACTGATCACCGATAGGTGGCGCCCCATGTTAAGTGTTGAATTTGAAATAAAGTTGGCAGTATAGCATTGCAAATATCAGTAATAATATTTAAAAAGATAAATATGCCTATAAAATTTAAAGTAATGTAATTGCATGTTAATTATGGAACGTAATAATAAAATAGTTGGATGATTGGAAATTAAATAATAAGTAACACAAAAGTATTGTTATGTTATAAAAGTAATAATTGTTGGAATTTATGTGTGTATGTGTACCTATTTAAAAGCATAGAATATGAAAAAGCAGTAATGAAAGATTAAGTAGAAATCTTACCTTAACAAAGTTTTCATAAATCTCTATGGGAATCTCTATAGGGACATTTGAACTACGATGTTGACGAATGTTCCTTTCATCACGAAAGAAACTGTTCTTATCAATTGCAGTGTATAAATGTATTGTAAACATCGTTAAAAAACAGTACCATAAAAGCAATGTATATCACGATAACTTAAAAGAAATACGTGTTAAATAGCAATAAAATACTTACTGCAGTGGTAGTCCTGATGGTAATGGTCCTACTGTAGTTATGAAAATATAAATATCAAGTGTTGTAAAGTAACGTTGCCAAATATGGTAAAAAGTAAGTGAATGTAAATTTAAAATTAAAAAGAACCCATGACGGACACGATGCAGAACATTTAGGATCAGGGATGTTACCAAAAGCTAGCCCAAAATGTTATATGAAAACAGTACGAAACGGTCGAAATAGAGGCGTTTTGGACGCGGTTTAGAACATGTTTGAAAAATTCACTGGAACTGCTCCTGACATCGTGAAGACACGTGCGATACGGCAAAAGAAAGAAGAAGTAAAATTGTTTATTGTCGTATGCGTTTTCCTGTAAAGGACGATTCGCGAAGGAAGCGTCCCATTCCTGGCGCCACCATCACCTATGGCACTCGTCAAAATAACCATTTTTGAAACAAACTAAAAATTTTGTGTACGAAAATTTTCCGCATTTCAAAGACCGACAAAATCAGTAAAGATCGCCAAAGCATCGTACTTTCCGAGGACAGTAACGAAATATCGCGAAAAGAGTTGCCCGCACCTAAAAAAAAGACCAAAGTACCACCATAATCAACCCCCCTTCTCCCATCGGGAAAATCGAGAAAAATGAAAAACTAACCTTACAGAAGGAGGTAATTCGCGGAGCTTATTCTAATGCAATTTKACTCGATTCTATATTTTAAAAAATGTAAAAGTTACGCGCCGTCAAAATGACGAAAAACCCGTAACTTAGATGCGCCATAATGAGATCACACGTGGGAGTGTTTTTTCATTATATTTTCCTAACGGGTGAAGGAAAATTCAAACCAACCAAGTATTTCAATCAGCTATACCCGTATGCAACAATTAATCCCCCTAGCTCAAATAACAAAGAAATAAGAGTAAAAAAACGTTAATCCAACCCCCGAACTTTACCGGAATGCCGTACCGGAACAGAGGACGCCACCTGCAGTACAGGCGCATTTTTGATAAGGGCTCGTATCCGACAACGTCTCACCGTGAATAGAAACCGGCAAAACGCTCGGTTGCGAAAAAAATTTTTCGTTCTCGAGAAACGATTTTTAAATCGACCCGTAACGATCCACGCCCCCGGAGTCTGTTTAATTATTCTTAGTGAAAATAAAGAATTGTCTGTATCCTCTGTTACCACTTTCCAGAAGTATTTTCTTGACTGGTCATCATTACAACACTCTTGTTGTAATGGGCATTTTAAATTTTGAGGAAGATGGATGACATTCTTGTCTATAGTAGCTGTTGCTGTTGCTTGTATTAAAGTCACCTCAACAAATCCTTGTACCACGACTCCATCCCAGGTTCCTCCAACATCCGACCACCATGAACCTCCACAGAAACCGAGCCTGTCCGTCCATCCTGCGAAGTTATGTCCTTTCTAGGTAGTTGTATTAGGTTTAAGACCTGTGACCCTCGGAGGTTTCATTTTATCACCAGTTTCTATCGCCCGGGAACACTGAGTCTTTCCGATTGGCTAAGGGTACTCGAGAAGCCCGTTAGATACACTATGTATAAGGCTGGCCGCACTTCCACTACATTGGAAAATATATCTTACAACTCGTACCTTACACCCGATCACATTGATGTCAGTATCATCTTTTAGCTGAACTAGTTGGATTTCTTCCGTTATACTAGTGAGATTCCTGTAATTAACCTTACACTTTGATGATCCAATTTTATAGGGTTACAGTCGTATCCTACCACATGCCTGCTCGATTCTAGATTTATATTGATGCCAGATTTGTCTTCTTTATTTTCAGTTTCGTTAGGCCTGTGAGAGGATGGCCTGTTGGTATGTCAGTACTAACTCAAAACTTTATTTGGGATAATATTAGGAGATCAATTGCCAAAGTTATAGCTAAATGCACCTTATGCTAACAAGCCGAAGTTCCCAACCAAGCATTACAAGCATATAATCTATAATACCTCAAGATATAGATGACCTACTAGCAATTGATGTTTTTGGTCCTTTGCCTTATTCTATAAGGGGTGTAAAATATATTTTGATTGTTTTGAATGTATTTTCGAAGCATGTCAAATTATATACGTTGCGGATGCATTCCACCATGAGAAGCGTCAGCAACAGCCAGTCCTAGAAGAATGCTTGTTAATGGCACCTTATTTGTCTTTCTGCAACAGGAATGTGATGTTTATAACATTTCAGATAACCCCAACCATGCACACTGCTATCGATGCGTATCCGTGATATATTTTGGCATATTCGTCTATGAATAGAATGTTACAGGTACAAAGTTCTTTTGCTCACTAGGTCTTTCTGTAGCATCTAATACTACAAATAGCAACCATTAGAAATGAGTCAAAATAATAGTATTTACGTCGAAGCTCTTTCTATCAGCCAATTAATTGCTCCCAAAGTACCATCCCTACGACAATCAAATACAATGACCTTGTGTAATTTACGTGACAGTGTTAGTATTTATGTTTTATTTATATTTTGTTCGTTTGTGTTGTTAGTATAGACTTTCGCTCTAATTTAGAAAGACCTCCATTTTTATAAGGCGGTAAGTGGTTGCTCCATCATGCATATTTTTATTTGCTTCTGTCGTGTCAGCAGGAATCTTTTCTAAAGTGGTATTATTCATTTCAGAATATGCCTAGGATTTGTCACAAAAGATGTGCTTTTGCTACATCATCACGGGAATCCAAATGCTGCATATCATATGCTTCCCAGGAATGAGGCACTGTTTAGAAAATGGATGGAAGTTATTAATAATAAGGAACTATCAAATATTCCACATCTAACCCTGAGAAGGTCCTATTCAGTTTGTGGAGAAGATTTTCATACACCACAGTTCCAAACACCTGAAAGGAAAAAGGTACTAGTAATAATGATCCCCATCTGTGAGATAACCGAGGTGTCAGTTCCTGCTCGGTTGGACGAGGATGTACAACCTTCCACATTGACAGACCCTGAGCAAATAGGGTCTCTAGTTACAAAGGAATTCACTTCTTCAGCATCAGTGGACATTCAGGAATTACCATGTCCAATTATAACAGAACCCACACCTTCAACATCAGCATCTTGTAAAACTGGTTAGTATGTTTTAATGTTACTTGCATGGGCAAAGCAAAGGTACTACACCTAATTCTAAAATACCAATATTAGTTTGATCAATGGATTTTTAGTTATAGCAGTAGAAACATATTTAAGCCTTAAAATATTTTATAAACACTTGTTCACGTCTGATTTGGTTGTGTTAAGATATTTATGTCAAATGTTTGTTTTAAAAGCATTATAATTATGCATTGCAAGGAGCAGTCTACGTGTCTTTAAAAATGGCGTCTGAAAGGTAAACAAACACCTGTGGGTATCTTTGCATAAATTTTCATTGTTAGTTGTCAGCTGTAAGACGCCGATAATGAGTCGTTGTTCCGCCTAGTACTGTGAATTGTAATTTCTGTTATATGCTACTTTACAGCCCAATTAAACCTTAGTGGGAAATTCGGGTATTATTTCTTGGAAAGCAGCAGGTAATATACATACCCTACTACAGGTAGGAGAATTGAGTGTAAATTAGAATAAATTTAATCCCTTCCTCCATATTGTCTCTTTTCTTTTTTTTTGCTGTTAAATCATCTCATCTTATAGTGATAACCACTTTTTTCTACGAAGGGCTGATAATTCATTAATGTCCTGCTTGTGTTTATAATGTAATTCTGCATGTATTCAAAAGAATTTTACGTTATCGCGACCACCACAACTTGAATATTTTACGGTACAAGAAAATGCAAGCATGCTGTAAAACACCTCTGTTTAGCAAAAATTGGAATAACAATAATAGCCGAATAGATAATCTATACACAAAACTCAGTTACACACCTAAAATTTTTTAAACGATAACTACAAAATACATGTAAACATACTATATCCAGTGATGTCAATGATAAACTATTCATAAAACAAAATTGTCTCAATCGACCGGTTTCGTTCTTTTAATCGAACATCTTCAGGACGCTATACAAAACAGAGAGAGAGAGAGAGAGGGCAAGAATTACAAAACTACAATACCAGATCATAAATATAAAAATTGTTCAATGTTATGGACATACATTTTCAGCAATACTACAAGGGAGTAACTTATATTTAATAATTACATCCAGTCTTTGTTTACCCTACAGGCACCATTTTTAAAGACACTTGACAGTTAGTTGGAATGCCTAATACTGTTGTCCGGTTATGAAATCTACTTAAAATAACGATTTGTTGATTAACCTACAGTAAAAATGTTTAGTTTCATTTTTTTAATAGTTGTGAATGATAATATAAAATTAATTTCTGGTGCCCCGCCCAGAGTGCGCTGTCAGTTATTACATTCTCTTGTTTATACTGCCAGAAGTCAGATGACACCAAGGAAGAAACTTCTTTTTGGAATGGTTCAACGTGGTTGGAAGGCTAAATCGTATTATAGGGAAAAATTGAAAACCTGCCGACGTAACCTTAATGGACTAAAGGAGTTTCTTGGCGGTAGTGTCTTAAATAGTAATTCGCTGCAGCACAAACATTTTTCCGTTCCCAGTTGCGCCATAAAGGAAAGAAGATGTTAAGGTGGGATTCCAAAGAAAAATCGTTCTTCGTAGCATTATATAAAACCTCCTCGAAAGCCTATAGGTTTTTAAGTCATATATTTCGTTTGCAATCTGTGCGTACCCTGCAGGGATCTATTAAGGCTTTCAATATAAGCGTTGGTGTAAATGACAGCATCATCAAACATGCTGCTACTATTTCTTGAAACCTTCCTGATGAGAAAAGATTCTCTTCACTTGTTTTTGATGAGGTGTCACTTATGCCACACTTGAATATGACAAGAAAATGTGAATTCTCTTGAAAGTTTTACTTTTAATGTTGGTGAAAAAAAATTTTTCATTTGTTTGATCGGCCCCATCTCATAAAAGGTTTGCGAAATAATTTTTTCATAAAAAATATTCATTTTGATGGCAAAATAGCCAAATGGGATGCCATAAAGTTGTTGTACCGAATTAATGGTATGTCTAACCCAGATGGCAAAATATGCAATAAACTTACTAAAGGTCACATTAACCCACAACGCAAAGACAAAATGAAGGTAAAGTTAGCAACGCAGGTATTCAGCCAAAGTGTATATGTGGGGCTGTCGTTTTGTAATAATGCTAAGTTTTCGATTGTAAAGGTACTGTTGAATTTGTTTTATTTTGTGATAAACTTTTCGACCAAAGCTCTACTCCTACATTCACAATTTACAGCTGCTTTTAAGACTTGTCTGGTTAACAACCTTGTTACAAATACAAGTTTTACAAATTGTGAAAAAGACGGCACCTATTTTATAACAGGGTTATTAGAATCGTATAKTTCATGTTCAACAGAAAATAGTGAACCAGCACCTAATGTTCCCCACACWTCTTCACACACTGAAAATTTATTTCAGATGGCCATAARGCCACAAAATATTTCTGCCGGAAAATTTTTTAGAACCAACACATCTTTTTAGGTGGCAGGATTTATTTGCAAGAAAATTATAAACCACAATTGCAAACAACATTTCTTAACGGAAACGCTTACTGATAGTCATACATTTATTTCTCTAAAATATATTTCTGGCCAATCTTTAAGAATAATAAACTGATCGCAGAATCTATTACATACATTATGGTCAAGTACATATTATATAAAATTAATAGAAATCTGAGAATTAAGGACTTGTGAGATAACAATGTAATAGACGATTACATAAAAATGTATGGACCAAAGCTGTATAAATAATTCTTAGTTTTAATATATTATAATATGTATTTACAATATTTATCGGAATGATTATAATATAATCATAATATTATTATGATTTTTTGTACTGCTCTTTATACATTTTTCTGTAATTGAGTGCATAACCTGTTAAATAACGTACCTATTTATTTATAATGATGCATTGCAATTTTTTAAATAAAATTAGATTGGCTTAAACAGTTCTGTAATATTGGTTTGAAGGCTTCCGTGGTTGTTCTTGATGACATGTTGTTTTCCGGGCTGGTACCCACGTTGGTTATTTGACCTTGACGTTTCGACACTCGTGTCGGTGTCTTCCTCAGAAGTAGCTCTGAAACTGAAGTGTCCTAGTCCGCTCGGGTACTTATACTCGTCCGGTATTTATCATATGAACACCATCTTCACCGCCCCCGGGAAAGATAGCTAACGCCTTTCTGAATTATCGTTCGACGACTGAGGAGCTACAAACACAAGGTGTGTATAGCATCCCATGCAGCTGTGGGAAGATTTATATCGGTCAAAGCGGAAGGCACATCAGCACGAGAATCAAGGACCACATGAGGGACACCAGAGACCTGCAAGGTAATAGGTCGGCTGTAGCAGAACATGAATTAAGACTGGCCACATCATCAAATTCGAGGAAGCACAAATGCTGTCAGGGGAAGCGAGATTCTGGCCGATATTGTACAAGGAAGACATCGAAATCCAGAAGAATCCGCACAATTATAACCGAGGCATCGAACTACCTGGAATCTGGAAACCGGTCATGCGTAACAACGCCCACGCATCAGTGAACCGGGCGAGTTTAAATACTCGAGCGGACTAGGACACTTCAGTTTTAGAGCTACTTCTGAAGAAGACACCGACATGAGTGTCGAAACGTCAAGGTCAAATAACCAACGTGGGAACCAGCTCGGAAAACAACATGTCAGTTCTGTAATAATTTGTTTATAACCTTAATTTGCGTAATACTTTATGGTCATAAAGTTAAATTTATTGTGCATTTACTGATCAAGTGAATTTTGAAGGTTTCTGTTTTACTAACACTACTTGTGGAGGTTATAAAAACTGCATAATGGTTTGTTAACTAACTTCCAAAATAGCCTGGTACGCAGAAACCTTTAAGTGCGGCGGAAATCAGTGAAACTAATATTGAAATGAATAATAACTACACTCAAAATAACGGGTCAACAATTTAGTTCGGTGGACCACTGTAAGGGGGCGCAAGAGCAAACTAATTGTGCAACGTTGCCTTGTCGCTTCTTGTTAACGATATTCTTTGCAAAGTACTTCTTTTTTTCGTGGCGTTAGCCCACATACTTATAATTATCTATACCGCGCAAGAGAGACGTCCTACACGGGAAATACTGTGTGCCGCCATTTTGATGGCAGCAGCATACGAAATGTAAACAAAACAGGAATCATAACCTTATTGTTTCAGAGTAAACACAAACAAACAGAAATAAACATAACCCTAATATTTTATTATTGTTTCACATTACAATGTAATAAATTAATGTAGTGTTCAAATAAAAATCAGTAAAAACACCTACCCACTGAATAGACTACCCTTCATTTAAAATTGTCTATAAAAAAGAATACAAAACATCATAAAATAATGTAAGTAGATAACTAGTGAGACAGTATATAAAAAATAAGGGATCAGATGTATTTCAAATCACTTCATAAACATTGTGCGAACAATTTACACTATTAACAAACATTTACTGTTGTTATTGTATCCAAAACTATTTACATTTATAAATGAGATGTCTTATAACGTTACCTAAATTTTTGTTTCTCAATAATCTTTTAGTCTGTTGAATATAAATATGTTCATATACCAACAGAATTTTTATATTATAGGAATAAATGAATATGGAAATTTAAAATGCATAGTCTTTACTAGAAGAGATTAAGTTGTGTAATCTACATTTATGTGAATTACCCTTAAAATAATTTCTTAAATGTTTTGTGCTGCTTTAATTTGGCACTTAATCTAGTGGTGTAAGAAACGAGATAGATTTATCGGCACAACAAAAAAGCTTTATAGAACGCCAGACAGCGATATAACATGTTTAAAACATTAAAAATAGTCATTTAATGCAGTGTATTGACAACAATAAAATATATTGTAATATCACAAAACACATTGGGCACCCAAATCGTGTATCTTACAATAAAAATGTTTTTACAGCGGTAGAACACAAAATTCTAGAGCTAGAATTCACGACGCAAATTTTTGATGTGCAAATGTATTATGTTACCGCCTAATAAATTTTTAGATGTGTTAAATCTTAATGTACAGTAAAAAACACAAAATTGGAGTGCAGATATATACGTTTTTGAAGTTTTAGATACCTTTATCTGTCATTAATTTATTATTTGCTGCGGTGGAAAGTTTGACGTTGAATTTATACATACTTGTTAGTTTAAACTATTTCTTCGTTCATCACTTGATGTTAAAATGATCTATTTTAATGTGCTAATAATATTTTCCTATAAAAAACTAAAATTTTGGTTACACTGGTGACCACTGTTGCAGACAGTAACTCACACTAGTTATCCCGTTACATGATGTACAACCACAATAACTCAAGATACATGTTAAAAATGTTCAATAACATCTTGTTGTAAAGTACTTACCAACAATGAAATTTGTGCTCTGCATTTAAAAAACGGACAAAGAAAAACAACAGCTTTAAAGAAAATGGTTTATTGGTGTTTAAATAATATTAAATTAGAGTAAGTTTTTCGGACCAAATCACCCCGTACACTTTCTGTAAATTTACGGGCTAAATTATGTAAACGAATTTTGCAGTAACAAAAAATTATATTTTTTTAATAAATATAAATGATGTTCAAAATGGTTTTTGAACATACTTGACAATTTTTCGGCAAGTGATCGGGACACTGAGTACACTAGATATCATTTATCAAATGTTGGGATGGTAAAGTGTTGCCAGTAATATACATTAGTTTCCTAATAAATAATTCAGTTGCTTCTGAAATTTTTATTACGGCACTTGATGGATACAAATAGGGACCTGCAAAACAAAGTTTATCAAATACAACATTAATATACTTGGTAGCAATAGCAATGATTACCTAAATTTCTTCTCTTAATAAATGTATAGCTACTATTTTGTATCTGATCTGCTATAAGCAGATCTACACAATCTTCACATTGTATTGTCCGCATCAACATTTTAATGATGTATCCTCCTATGTATGTTACTACATTCCTACTTAATTCGGATAATGAAATTACTTCAGGAATTACATCATAATTTATATCAGCGAGGTATTCTTCCTGAGAAACACTGTTTTTTCTGAATACTGAAATGTCGATCTCATTTGCAATATTTTTACTGCTGTCGCTACTGACATTCAGTACAGATGTAGCATCTAATACCCTGCAGTTCCCACCCCTGCCACTAACATTTGCATGTAGGATTAATTTCCTGAAAGTTCTCATAAACTGGAGTGCTGAGGGATTGTTATTCCATCCATTTCTTGATCTATAAAATACAGTTAAAAAATTTCAACATAAGCCATGATTAAATGTTACTACCTTACTGCACAGAAGAATAATTCCAAGTGGTCTTGACTTATTTTATATGTTAAAAAATAAGATAACTTATTTTTTTAACAAATTCATCAAAAATTCCAATAACAGATTGGATTGACACAACAAAACCCGAAAAGCATGTTTTCTTTGGGGTTTGCCATAAGTATTGCCCCCGTACATCTTTCAAATTCAGCAAGTAGTGAATACTGTCAATTAAAAAAGGCCTCCAAGCATGTTTATTTTTTTCAATCAGTGGACCTTCAGAACCCTTGACCCAAGGCAATCTGGAGTTTAAAATGTCAAAAAGCTTATCGACACGCTTAATGAATTCTATTGTGGCTTCACAGCCTTGAAATGTGGGATGGTTTAAATCGAAATATAAAAATGATAGAGCTTCAGCTACACTATTGCTCAGTGTTTGAGCTGCAAGTTTAACCTAAATAAAAAATATATATAAATAAACAAAAGACGCATCCTCAAGTACATTGAAATTTTACTTACTCTCATTTTTTGGCGTCGCCATTCCTTGTGGCTCTTTCTTAGCTTATTTGCCAAATTTAATGTCTCCTCTTCCTGCACCTTGTGAAGTTGTTCTATGTATGACCATTTTATTTCATCACCAGCACCATTGATAAATACCTTTATATCTGCAAATCAGTTTCTTAATAATTTTAACATATGGCATATGTCAAACACTGCATAGACTTTTTCTTCTGTTACAGGGTGTAAGAAAGATGTTTTCATGTTTCCAACAGAAAAATTACACCCCAACTCTCTAAACATGCTAAAATGAGCAGATGGTCCGTCACAAGTACAAGATGTGATGTCAATATTTATGTCGTTCAAGCGTGTCAACGCTTCGTTTATAATGTTGGCCTTCTCAGCTCCTGTTATCGAATTTATAAAAAAATATGCAATTGGCAATTTCCAAGCGGCATTTTGTGAAACTACCATTACCACTAATGCCTCGGAAGCAGGTTGCACTTCAGAATTTTGCAAATCTATTCCACAATCCACATAACCCCAATATCTATCATAATCTATTTGTTTTTTTATTGACATTTCATCCAGCATGAGAGAACAAATTACCTTTTTCCTACAGCCTTCGCCTATTCAGACTTCATTTTTAAGGCCTGAAGGCAGGTCCCTGAAAAGTAAAGTGTGCTTAATATGAGCATTGCTGATCGATCCAAATAAAGAGACAGATGACCGTATAAGAATTTGAATCATAAAATGTCATCGTAAATTTAGCTAAATTTAAATGATTGTAAACAAATATACAGAAAAATGATAAACCACATCAAACTGTACACAACAAATTACTTATAAAATGTGGGGTAATAATACATAAAATAGTATGTATCATTCAATTTTTACTATTATTGTACATTTAAAAAATAAAGGATCAATGTAAGAATTATTTGACCTTGATATAATTTGTATAATCTTGAGAATTATAAAAAGTACCAACGATATTAACATTTCATTTTTTTAAGTAAACAAAAATTTGGACTGTTATTAAAAAATATAGTAGGAACAATGTTGCATGAAAACATGAACAGGTAGATGAATAACTTATAAATGTGTACCTGAAAAACCCGGCTGACATTCGACTACGGTACTCCATTTTCTTATGACGCTTGGGTGAGGCAAGCTCAAATGAAAAGTTTCTCGTACATAGTCATATGCTTTTCCGGAATAAAAGTGTAATGTAAATGCAAATTTGCGAAGTTCCTCTGGATATTTTGTTCTTGGCGACGACCCGGACTGTGTTTGAAGCATCCTTTGCATTAATGTTCCTGGTATATCACCAAAAGTTTGTTGCAAGTGTTCAAGCGCATTGGTAGATAAAGAGTGATTTGACCGCAGATCACTTATTACGTCTGTTAAAGAAGTAACTCTTTTCTTTAAAGACTTAATTGATTCCCTTGCCTTATAAAGCTTTGTTTGTGCAATTTTTGCTTTACCTCATCAGTCCTTCTTTTTGCAGTTCTGGGTGTAACGCTAAAATGTATGAATGTACAATACATACTTAAAGAGAAAGAAAAAAATCTTACGTGTAAGAATGATCAAGTTTTATTCTTTGTCTTCTTATTCCACTTGTTTCACTACCTGAAGAGCTTGGTACATTACTGGATTTATTTGCTTTGCCATTTCCACCTTGGTTTGGTTCTTGTGTCATGCTTCTTGTAACAGGGCTACAAAAAATTTATGATCCGTATGAAAAAATATTGAATTAATACATTTGTATACATACCCAAAAAATGAACTCGTCTTGCATCCTTTTTCATTAGTTCGTTGGTATCACTTCCTGAAGATGTTTCTCTTCCCTCTGTGTCTGTGTTGCTGGCAAAACAAAACACATCATATGATAATAATGAATTCTATATGTTACTCTGCAACATTTATACATAGTGTGTATGTATGTAAATAAAATGAAAGTAATACGTATACTGGGTGGAGCATATTAACTATTGTTTGATTACTGGGAAACAAGGATCCAGATTTGTACCTGTAGATGTATTAATTTTGCTACATGAGTATTTTCATTATTTTATTTCATTCAGTACTTGATACTTGTACGGTAGTGTATATTACGTGTTGTATAAACATATTAATGAATAAGGTTGCCATACCCAGTCAGTTACAGTGATGATAAATTGAATATAATATTGAGATATATACAAGCGATAAGCTTAATTTTATTAGGCCCTATTTGTTGTCTGCTTTGGTTATTCAGTCAGTGTACCTGTCTGATGAGACCTAATAAGGTTGAAACTACTGAAAATAATGTTATAATACAGACGTAACACTAACAAATACGAAAACAGAAAAGCAATAACTTAGCATATTACAAATTTACATACGTACCCATTTAAGCTATCCGTTTCTGTGTTTAGTTTTTTTTACTTCCAATGAGCTATCTGAAAAAATTCCATTGTCCCAAGTTCTTCAGGTTCTGAAGCTGTATCAGTAGAAGAGGGGTACTTCACTTCTTTTTTGGACACGGAAGAACATGTTGATGCTTCCGAAGCTGTGTCAGTTGATGAAGGATGCTTTTTTCCTTTTTTGATCACGGGAGCAGATGTTGACGGTTCAGTAAACAGTTGTCTCCTTGTAACCGCTCTTTTTTTAGACACGGAAGAAGAGGTTGATGGTTCTGATGCCGTGTTCATTAAACAGTTGTCTCCTTGTAACCGCTCTTAGAACATTAATTTGGGGGTTTGCATCTTTTTTTAAAATTTTTCTGTTTTTTAGCGATGCAATATCTTCTGATCGAAAATGTTCAGAAAATATCAACAATGTTCTTGTCCTTGTTCTAGTGGCTGATTCTTCTGTTTCACCAATTATATTTAGCCAGTCCTTAAAACGTTCATTTTCTGATGGAAACCTATGACATTGAATAATGGACTTTAATAATTCAAATTCATTTTGTAAATTAAGGTAAACTTTATCACTGTCGGTAAAACACTGAACAATAACGTAGTAATTACATTACATTATGTGATCTTTTGTATTCTAATGTAAAATGCTCAATTACTTTATATTAACTACACTCTTGAAATAAGTACTATGGTTATCTAGGAAAACAGTTTTGAAAATCTTTTAATATAGATATTAGACATCAACAAAGCAACAAGTTCAGTGATAAACACTACAGTTTTTTACTGTATCAAATTTTGTGACAATACTAGAAATCATGCCAAATTCAATTTTTTCTTTTTGCGAACTGTGCACACTTACCGACTTACCAATTCTGCAGCATGCGATCATGAAATATATTTTGATAATGTATTCTAAGTTCTAACTAGGTACTTAAGCCTTTATCGGCTTTTATAATTTCTAGATAATGTACCACTACTTACCGAAAGAAAGACACTGATCCTTTAGGCAAAAGCCTACGAGCATTTTTACACGTTTTCATTATATGTCATTTTTTTGCTATGAAATCGTCTCTAATGTTATGTTAAACCACAGAAAACACTTATTAGCAACAATAATATTATTGATGAGAGGTTATGAATGTCGATTAAACACGTGGTATGATGGAACACAAAAACAGCGGATCAAACAACAGTCAAAATACAACGCGTAAACAAACAATGGCTCTTGCCATCAAAGTGGCGTCGGTTTCTATCTTCTTTTATTTCCTGCGCCGTTAGAATGCGCACACATCCTTAAGCGGTATATATTTATAAGTATGTGCGTTAGCCAAGCACTATGCAACACTGCAATTCCTCCGCCCTCCTCGACAAATTCCACACCAACGAAGGACATGCTGGATAAAACCTTTAAAACTGTCCCAACACACGTTGCACAAATACCTACAAATGTAAACAGAACACAGACAGTACAGACACAGAAAATGTGCACACCACAACGCGGTTTGTTATGTTGAAGCCGTGTTACTGCGAAAATGTGGTGTACCCGCCATTGACGTGAAACGACGATGAGACGAACAGCTGCATAACACGTCGTGACAACCATGCGTAGTATTATAGCTATGATGTATTACTTGAATTTTACTTTTTTATGGTAAGTGTAGGATTTTTGAAAAATAAATGGAAAACAAATCTGGGCAGAAGTTCACTTCTTATATACGTAATAGTTAATTTTCTTTTTATGATATACCTAACGTACTTACTAAAAGAATAAATGATACGAACTTATCAAATAAAATAAATAGAGTAATAAATGTTTGTACAATTGTGTACTTAGATGCATAGCAAGTGTCCGAAATCGTTAGATTTAAATAAACAATCTACAATGAGATTAACGACATTCGGTTTAGGACTTAATGACGTTATTTGAACGTCGTCATAATAAGACGTTAATTTTTCGACAGTGATAAGTACTAAAATATGACGTCATTTTTTGGCCACATGACGTCAAAGACGAATAATGACTTAAAGATGAAGTGATGTTGACGTCACATTGTTTACTGGGTAATCCTGCGATCACAAAAATACTGAGAGTTAACTCGAATTTAATGCAGTACGCTCCCGTTAATGGCGTCATATATGGATGCATGAATCATTTATAGATACCCTGTACTTACTAAAAATCACATGATAAATTTGTAAATCTGATACTCTTCTTCCTCTTAGCCAGATGTACTGTGCAGCTAATTCATCAGTGATTATTTTTCTCATTATTAATTTAGTTATTTCATTTACTTTCGTTCCTCCTGTTCTACTTAGTCCAAGGATCTGTAACAAAAAAAACCCTTTTATATTTTTCAGATCAGTTTTATCGTAACACTATTGTTACCATACGATATTTAAATGTTATATCATTTTTTATTTTACATTCCATAGTTTCTCAAATCCCCTCCTGTTCTTAATGGCAAACTATCAAAAACATTGGGTTCGTCTGTAGCTTGATTTTGTTTACTAGAGCCTGCTATCTGGTTGACTTTGTTCATTCATTATGATAAATTGACTTTGATCGATAGCAAATACTTTAGTACTCTCAGCTGGATATCTAAAAAAATTAAACTACATTGAAACAGAAATTATAGGGAAACGCAATCCATCAGCAGAGCTAGCAAGCAGCAGCTACTAAGGTAGCAATATTGGAGGAGCTCATAGTGATTGATCATTTGTGGGCTTTCCTGATAGATTGCGCTCTTCTATAACCGCTCAATCTCATAATTTTCTGTGCCATATGTTATCTGTATTGGGTCTGTAACTAAACTAGTGAGATTGTATCCGAGCTATTTTCTGATTGTTTTAATGTAAACAACACACCATAACTATTGTTATTAATTTAATCTCAAATTAGTATTAGATAAAATAATGAAAATATATTTGATAAGGACCGAAAGGTAGGTCGAAATGTCATAAATAGAAGGTTTATTTTAATTAAAAGGACCCACAACCGACAAMTATATATATTGTCGCACCCTGCGGTTTAGGGTGCGCGCTATTTGCGTTGTCAMAGATTAGAACCTGAAACAGAAGTTGGGAYAAGGGCAGGAGTGAAARGGTTGAAGCGGGGCTTTCTTCAGATGAGGTGATGTTTTCCTCTCATTACATGAATGACATTGTTGACAATAACGGATGACATCTTGCTTCATATTGGGCCAGTAGAATCGAGTTAGGAAGTTCGCTGATTGCCCGCGATGTCCGAAAAACGGCAGATCATGAAAATCATTGAGTACCCGTTTAAAATACGACTGTGGAATTATGAGTACATCTGGATCCTGTTTGTAGAGTAGTCTATCGTTATCCCGATAATATGTGGCATTATCATGTCCCGCGCTTAATTCTTGATCTATGCTCTTACAGAAAGCATCATTTTGTTGTGCGGTTTTAAGAAGTTCTCGGTCCCATAATGGTAAATAGGGTGGGTCGACGGCTGTAACATGTACTGTATGTTCTACCAGATTTTGATTACCGTCTGCGACAGTCCATGTATTTTCCTGACGAGCTGTTTCCGTTGTTTATTCAGTTGACCTGCATTTAAACAGCTGATAATGACGTCCTTGCAATCGTCGGGTGTTCTCTCGCCGTTAGAATAGAGTGCAACGGCATTTCGCCGGTACTCGTGTATCGCTTGCTTCTCGGTTATCATGCATTACGGTGTTCTATCACTGTAATTCTGGGAAGTGATCGGGGTCTTCCTTGAAGCCGGATCGTGGTAGGTCATGGTCGCCATCTGGCATTATTCTGCTGGGTGCATCCACGTTACCATGTTTCCTTCCTTGTCGGTGCTGTATGTCGAAGTCATAGCTGTTGCTAGAATGAATGGTTGATCAAAGTCCGGGTGTATTAGAACAATGCTAGATGTTAGAGATGCCTTAAGATTGTCGAAAGCTTCCATGGCACCCTGAGTAAATTTATTTTTCCCTTCCTTCTGTCAGGTCACTGAGTGGTTGTGCTACAACAGAAAATCTCGGTATGAAACGCCTATACCATTCTGCTAGGCCTAAAAAAGCACGAATATCCCTAACGGAGGTCGGTAATGAATATTTCTTTATCGCCTCAACCTTGTCTGGATCGGGTTTAATACCATTTTCTGAAATAACATGACCTAGGTACTTGACTTCTTTTTTCAAGAAGAAACATTTCGAAGGTTTTAGTTTGATATTAGCCTCCCTTAGCCTATCAAATACCTACAGAAGTTTTTGAATGTGATCATCGACTCCTTGAGAATTAGAGACTAGTATGTCATCAAGATATACCAAACAAAGGTCGCCTGTTAGACCTGAAAGAGTTACGTTTATTAATCTTTGGAAGGATGCAGGGCTGTTAACTAAACCATAAGGGAGCCTACAAACTTCCCAGTGAGATCCAAGGGTTCTATTTGGTGGTACCCGAAAGTGACATCAAACACACTAAAAAGATTTGCTTTACCAAACTGATCCAGAGTCTCCTGCAGATTTGGTAACGGATAATAGTCTCTCTTGGTTACTGCATTTATACCTCTGTAATCAATGCACATCCTAACCTTCTGCTTGCCATTAGGTAGATCCTTGGTAATTAACACTACTGGAGCAGGCCACGGAGATGATAATGGTCTGATAATTCCTGCCTGTAGAAGTCTGTTTATTTCATCCTGTGACACTTGTTTGTGGGAAATGGTACTCTATATGGTCTTACGGGAGGAACATGTTCTGTTATTATACGATGTTTTACCCTGTGGTTAGTATTGTCGCCACTGAATATATCTTTGTATTGCTTTAATAAGTGTGTTACCTGTGAGGCCGTTTTCGCATTCAAATGGGATAGATCTACATGTTCTACTACATCGCGGAGATTTTCTTGCGGGTTACTCGTATTCGTATTTCCTACTCTAAAATTATTAGCAGTAGCTGTTCCCACTAGTGTATTTTTCCTTATAATCACTTCGTATTAATTATCCTTATAGCACATACCTTTCTATTTTTAATTAAACTACGAGTACTCCAGTCTCCCCTATCTCGCAAGGTTCCATTAACAGAGTATCTCCTTCGCATTCTCCTTTGATTTCAGCTAGGCAGTTTACTTCACATCTTTTTGGTAAAACTAAAACCTCCTTTAATTTTACGGTTGCAATATCTCTTATCCTTTTGCCTGTATTCCTGTGATTTGCCGTATCTTCTACCTTATCACTTACTCGCTTCTTTTCCCTTTCTTCAGCTTCTACGTAATTTCTTACTTGTCCTCCCAACTTTTCACTATTGTACTCTTTATATTTCTTCAATTCTTCATCTCTCCTCTTCAGTCCCTCGTCAATTTCTGATTGCCTTTGCCTCAGTGTTCTGAAATACTTCTAATCTTCCGGCTCATCTTCCCTTATATAACCTCTATTCTCCATTACAATATTAACCTCTAACGGATCCATTTTTATCTCTATCGACTTTCCTACACTTACTCTCTTTACCAAACTCAACTCTACTTCAACATGCTCTGTAGCTATCTCTTTCACTACTTTTGTTTCGCTTACCTCGTTTAACACTTTGTATGTATCCCTTTTCTTCTCTATATTTTCAGCCGTACTTACTTCAGTGCTTTCCACTATGTTTTCCGTAATCGTTTTCATGGGTACTGTGCATGGTCCGTCATCACAATCTTTAATCCTTAAGCACACACACACACACACTCTTGTTCTCTGGCACGGGCTTTCATGGTATCGGCTTTATCTGAAACATTGGCATTTGTCGTCATACCTGGATAAGTTGTTGCAATGATATCGTCTCGCTGTATAGGGGCTACATGGGACGATTGGAGTTTAAATTCGTGTTCTCCGACTTAGGCTGATTATCTGATGATCTTGTCGACGGAATACTCCTACTTTAAGGCAATTTCCTACGGTATTCGGACGACAACGTGCGGTTCCAGTTAGCATATTGATTCCTTTTTAATTCAGGCAGTTTCTTGCTATATGATTGGGTCGACCACATTTGAAACAAAAAAATTTGAACCTGTGTGATGAGTTCTCATCATCGCTTAATTTAGTTCTTCTTGTCTGGCGTACTCTTCAGCCTTGTCGATCATCAGGCCTGGTGTTCGCATTAGTAACGGTCCCAGTTGCTTCATTAGTTTTTTCCTTGCTCCCAACTTAAACTGATTTAAAACAATTTCGTTTAACTTTTTACTTAATGCTTCGATTTCTCCCTTTGTAGTTTCTCTTAAACCTTCTTTTAAGATTTCATTTCCCAAAGTTTTTAGCCTAGTTACAAACTAAGCCACTGTTTCATCATGACGCTGGAAACATCTACCTAGTTTACTAAGGGCTTCTCCTGGAATCTTTACAGAGGCAAATTTAGTAACAAAACGCAACTTAAATATTTCATACGTAACTGCTGCTGACGACAGTTCGTTATCGGATTTGTAGAAAATATATGCCTCACCTGTTAGTCTATGCCTGATAATATTTAGTGTAGTCCCTTTAATTCTAGTTGTCCAGTTTTGCTCGAAGCTCAATCTTTTCAAAATATTGATTCGCGTCTTCTTTGCCGCTAAAAGATTCTGCTGTATTTGCTACCATACCTAGAGAAAAATACTGCTGCGGTGGCACTGGATTAGGCATCGGAATATTGGCTGGTTGTTGCTGAAGCTGGGCCCTCTCATTTACCGACATTTTGTATTTTTTTTTGCGGAATGTAATCGAAAATATTAGCCAAAAATTTTTATAGCAGTATCTTTTTTATTTAACGCTAACGTACATTATTTCTTTACAGCGCACGTGTAATTGTTTTGCACTTGTAATGCGAACGAACCGCTTATGCAGACTTTGCACTGATAGTTCACTGTACTTCCTTACGGGTCAGTACTCTTCCTAGATATTAATACCCTTACAGTTAAATTATATATACCTTTCAAAAATCCCTTTAGCTGCCATCACTGTTACGTACCCACCCCGTATTATTAAACTAAACTGAGGGTGTGGGCGCAAGTTAAAAAAACAGAAAAAAAAGATGAATTTTGATTTTCGCTGCCACCAGAGACACTTTAGAAAAATCGGCCGTGTCGCGAGCCGTTAAGTTGTTTAGAACGATAGCAATTTAACTAAATTATCTCATTTAGATGCTTACTATTTCTTGGTCAAAATTTCACTTACACACGCACTGGTTTGCCGCTTCGAAGGTGGGGTTAACTGTGAAGAGGTATACAAAAATTTCCTTCGGAAAAAAAGGCACTTAAACCTATTAAAAAAATTCCACTATTTGTACTAATAATGATTTTCCCCTAATTCTTAAATCTGAATATTAACACACCAGTAAAAATGCAATACCAACAAATATCAGCTATGACGCTAATAAGAGTTTGGAAATATTTAGGAAGTAACGACTCGAGGTTAAATTTAGAATTTTGCTTCTTAACCTTACGTTTAGTTACCGACTGCTTGAAAAAGTAAAAATTTGTTCGCTATGGCCAAAAGTGCTTAGGTAGCATTTCCCGTCGAACTTAGGCGGGGCACACGTTCTACAATAATTTTGATTAGATCGCAGGTCGTTACCTCCTGTTGCTAAGCCTTCTGCTCGCAAATGGAAGCGGAACTTACTCAGCAAAGTGGAGAAGCAATAAACCACGGAAATTTTTGTTTCCAAAAATTTCGGGTATATAATTTCGTTAGTATATTATCAACTACTAATGTACGCATGCGTACCACGGAGGGCAGAAATTTAAAAGCAGGAGAAAGCAGATTAGACAAACTGGATAGGTTTTTTTAATATTCTTATTGGGCGTTGAGGATATTTCAGTTCTGATATTATTTAAAGGACTTTAAAAAGGATTGTCCCGTGCACATTCGTTTTAAGGCTTCATTAGATGGAAACGCGCTTGAAATAATTTCGGTAAATCTTGAGTATAATCCTAAAATTTCAAAGCTACGTCATCGTTCTTTATTATTAGAAAAAGACACTGGCACAAAAAGATTTAACAATTAATTTAGTATATAAACAAAGATGTATTTATAGCATTACTATGGACTATCAGAATACCTGCTGCTATTAGAAAGCGTGGTAGGCCAAAAGATGAAGTTGTCACCGTAATACGATTAAAAAAGGAGAGACAAGAAATAAAATATAATTATTATAGATTATCGTGATTCAGTTTTACACAAAAAATACCTAGCAAATTTTTCTTGTAAATTTTCTTTTCCACACATTTGTTTGTTCAACAGGGCATCAACTGCTATGGTAACTCGTGCTATCATTCTGTAAATTATGATTTTAGGTTAGGTATTGACGGTACTGTATTATTATACTGATTTTTAGCATTGCTGGTGTATTCCTGCTACCCTTGTCAATTTTATCTTTTTTTAATCCACGCCACATATGTCGACACGCGAAAATACACCAGCGCTTCTAGCGGTCAGTACAATTTTTGACACGAATTTGGTCGTTTAAGGTGAGATTTCTTCCCAAGAACGTGTCAATAAAAGATATAAGCTTCACGCCCCAACTTGAAAATTCCAAGATGCATCCACGTTCTAGGATCCCGATTACTAACAGATAGTTATGGCTTAAAGGAACCTATATACGGGTCTGTATATTCTGTTGGTGCAGTGCAGAGGAATACAGAAAATAGTTGTATTATATTGTGACGCTTTTTTCGTTGAGCGGCGGTCGGACTGATTAGCGGGAGAATTTTATGGCAGATGTTCTCAATGCCACCTACGCGGGTTTTAAATGAACAGACAGACGCGGAACGAAACTTGGCTGAGGCCCGGTTTGTAACTTCGTTACATTCTCCTCTTACTTCGGGGGGGGGGGGGGAAGAATCCGGAAATTAACTTTTTATTTTCCTGCTAAATACAACAACTAAGCTATATTACCTTACAACTAAAATATTTCAATACAAAAAAAACTTAATAGGCGGACTCTATACAATAATAAAAAAACGTAGCCGCGGTTCGCGGGTTTTGTTGGTCGATCTTCGGAGTGGAGTGGGCGCCAAGTATTCCGGGACATTTATTTCAATCAATTATTTTTATTCGGTACAGCTTTATGCGTGTCTTGTTCCCGTAAAGCCGGAACCGGAAGGCCTTCGCCTCGGGCCAGTGTCCCGGAAGCAACTGCTGAGCTGCCTCCTGCAGTTCCCTAGGCCATTCCTGGAAGGGCCTTGCCTCGGTGGCTAGTTGGGCCTCCAGCGTGGCAGGACCTATGGTGACTGGCGGGTTGCCGGGGCTTCGGGTCAGCACATCCGCTATCCAAGCTTCCGGCGGGGGCGGAACGGCGACGGGTGGATCAAAGGGGGACGGGCCGGCGGCGGGCGATCCACGGGAGCCGATGATGGGCATGTCCGGTATCCGGGCTTCCGGCGGGAGCGGAACGGCAACKGGAGGATCTGAGGTGGCCGGGCCGGCGACAGGCAGATTGGATGAGTTAGTCCGTTGGGAGCCCGAGGGGACCATAGGAGGTGGTTTTAATTTGCGTATCACCGCGTCCAAGGTGTCCAGGCTCGGGGTGGCGCGCGCTTCCCTCAATGGTTTGGGCGGTCCCCCGTCTCCCATCCCGTCGGCCGTACTCTTCAGGTGGGCCGGTGCGCCGTTGATTATCGGGTGGAGTCGCCCTTCGTTTGGCAGCGTTTTTGTGAGCCGGGTCTGGGCGTGCTCTTTTTTCTTCCGTATTTGCCCCCTTCTCGGTCGGGGCACGGGCGGTTTCTGATCGGTGGTTCGGCATTCTGCGAAGGTACGTGGTACATTTTAAGGTCCCTTATGTGTACCCGGGGTGTAATTTTACCGCTTGCATCCTTTAAACTATACACGACTGGAGATAGCACGCGGTAAATGGTATACGGCCCGGAAAATTTCGGCGCAAGCTTGGCGGCATACCCCTGTGACCCGGAGGAGAGTGGATGCTCTCGTTTCAGGACCTTATCACCGACCCGGCATCGCCATTCCCGCCTTCTGAGATTGTAGTGATGACTCTGGGCGGTGAGAGCGCGGGACAAGTTTAGCCTTACTAATCGGTAGATGTCTTCAAGCTTATCCAAACGGTTTCGGTGATTCTGGCGTTGGTCGTTGCTGGGGGCGGCCTCGGCATCTGTGGTCCTCTGATTTTCACGGTGTAGGCACCCTGGTAGGTCGAATTCCCGGCCGTAATTTAGGAAGGCGGGAGAAAAACCTGTACTCTCATGCTGGACGTTGTTGACCGCCATCATTAATGATGGACTTACCAGCACTTGCTGGTCCCACCTTCGGTGGTCGGAGTCGCAGAATTGCGCAATCATGGTCTTGAGCGTCCTGTTGGCACGTTCTACTGGGTTGTCCTGCGGGGTATACGATGGGGTAAGACGGTGTGTTATGCCAAACTCTTGTAGCAGTTGTTTGAAGGTTCGGCTATCGTATTGTACACCGTTATCGGAGATGGCGGCCTTCGGTGATAACTTCTTCAAACAGAGCCTGGCTAACGGTGGCGGCGGTAGCTCGGCGGAGCGCCTTTACTTCGATCCATTTTGTAAAACGGTCCTGMAAAACGGCCAGGTAACGGTTTCCTCGCGTAGAGCGGGGAAGAGGTCCTACTAGGTCGGTACTAACGGTCTCCCATGGCAGGCGGTTCGGCGTTGGTTGAAGTAGTCCCGGTGTTTTCTGCTACGATACTTTGAAGCGCTGGCAGTGCAAGCATCCTCGGACATACTTCACGGCATCCCGGAACAATCCTGGCCAGTAGTATCGCTGTGCCAGACGGGCTATCGTCTTCGCGATCCCTAAATGTCCGGCGGTTGGTGCGTCGTGGTTCTCTTCAAACACACTACGGCGGAGCGGTTTCGGTACGCACAGTTTCCATGATTCGGCTAGCTCCTCGTCCTTCAGCTGGTTGTCGAAGAAATGGCGGTATAGTTGGTCGCCGATGATTCGGTAATCGGGGAACTGGTCCGGGTGTTGCTGGACGTCGGTAATCCGGCGCCTATACCAGGCACAGTCGGGACGGTCTGAACGGGTGGGTTTTCCTTTGTTTGTGACATCGGTTACTCCGGTCTCAATGACGGGCAGCGGGTCTCTGGACAATGTGTCGGCCACTTTATTGAGGACTCCCTTACGGTACTGGATGTCGAAGTCGTATTGCTGAAGGAACACACTCCAGCGGGCTAGTCGGCCAGATGGACTCTTGATGGCGTGGAACCATTTTAAAGACTGGTGGTCGGATACTACGGAAAACTTGTACCCTTCCAAGTACGGTCGCATCTTTTCGATGCCCCAGACCATAGCGAGACATTCTTTTTCGGTTACGGAGTAATTTCGTTCGGCGGAATTCAAGGTACGGCTGGCGTAGGCTATGACCTTATCGCCTTCTTCGGTTGTCTGTGTCAGGGCGGCTCCGATGCCATAATCGGAGGCATCTGTCTGCAGGGTGAATGGTCGGCTGAAGTCGGGACAGGCCAGGACTGGGGCTTCTGTTAACTTCTGTTTAACAGCGTTGAAGGCCTGATCTTTCGCGTCGGTCTAGTCCCAGTGCTGTTTCTTCCTGAGTAGACGGGTAAGCGGTGCAACTAGCTGGGAAAAAGACGGAATGAATCGGCGATACCAAGAGGCTACGCCTAGAAATCGGCGTAGGCCTCTGACATTGGTGGGCGGCGGAATGTTGCGGATAGCCTCGACTTTCTCCGGGTCGGTCTGGATACTCCCATTGCTGACAACGTGTCCCAGGTATTTGATGGATTTTCGGCAGAAGTGGCATTTCTCAGGATTAATCTTGAGATTGGCCCTTCGTAATCGCTGGAAGACTTCACGTAGATGGCGGAGGTGATCCTCAAAGGTTTTCCCTAGGACGATTATGTCATGTAGGTAAGCGAAAGCGTACGGTTCCATTTCTGGACCTATTATCATATCCAGTAGTCTCTGGAACGTAGCGGGAGCGAAGTGAAGTCCAAACGGTAAGACCTTGAAATGGAACAGGCCTCTTCCCGATACGGTAAAAGCAGTGACTGGTCTACTATCCTTGTCCAGCAGGATCTGCCAGTATCCCTGCTTGATTTTTATAACGAACGAAAGCTTATATTTACAATTTTTAAATATATTATTTACATGTTGGCGGTAACCGTACAGAATGATTGATTAATTTATTAATAAAAAACAGTGTCCAAAATCCAGTTTTTTGGAAACATTTGGAAAATGTCAATCTTTTGTGAGAAATTTTATTTCCTATCTGATGGTATTTTCACTTTTTGAATATAGTAAATATAGTAAAAAAACGCTTTTTAAAGTGGCGGTTTTTTGCTAATATCTTCTAAACCGTTTGTTGCATTGAAAATTTATAGGGACGAATAATACTCGCAATTATACTACTAATCACATACTAAAAGGAAAAACAAATAAAAAAATAAAAACTTGCAAAAAGGGTAGTTACCTCCAATTTCACCCCCTTCCCTATACTCTGCTTACCCCAAAATAAGTCGCTTTGGGTAGCTGAGATTTGTATGCCAAATTTCAAGTTCATATGTCTTTCGAAAGTAATGGGCCCACACATAGACACAGACAAGAAATTTTTTGCTCAAATAGCAAAAAATATAGAAAAGACCATTAGTATCATATATATCATGTGTATGAGAGTCAAAAATCACATCATTAACCCTAGTAGCACTAGAATAGTATAGATAAATATTCATTAAATATTTTCTTCTGGAATATTTAGAAAATATCTTGAGCGCACCCTGTTTAATATTATATAAATAATATTATAAAAATGACATATTGGGTGCCCAAAAAATATTTGCAGATGAAGCTATTTCACAAATAAAGTTAATTTCTGTAAATAGTTTTTATTTTCAATAGATTCCAAATGTTTAGTTTTACTAATTATTAATTAATTACACACAAGAATTTGTTTTTATATTTGTTGTTTTTACTTTTATTAGATTAATTAATTAAAGTTAACGATATTTTTAATTTGTAAATGTAGTTAACAGAGTATGGCGGCACGGAGTTTTTTTTTGTTTTTCATTAAGGAGTAAGGCATACATAGTAATGCCAAATTAAAGAAGACAAAAGTCGGCATTCAACTATGAAGCAATATTTATTATGTGCAATAAGGTAAAAAAAATATTTTCAAAAATTCACTTTATATGTGAAATATCATCATTTGCAAATATTTTTTGACACCCACTCTGCCATTTTTAAAGAATTTAAAAAGACCATCAATTTGACATATCACTCAAGGTTGTACCTAAAAAAATAAAGAAAATATAGGTCTGGGGAGTTTTAAGTGACGGATGTATATGAAATGCTAATCAATTTTTTCGAAGGAAAAACAAKTACATCTCACAMCAACATTTATTAATTAATCACAGATTTGTATCATAGACGAAGAAAGTCTKTGATAATAAATGTTAATTGTTAGATGTTCTTACTTTTTTTAAGTAATTAATGGTGATCTTAGATATGGTTGCTTTTCTTTAGATACCTACTTGTTATTATAAGCATATTTTGAATTCAGATTGATCGATGTGACATCACAGGAACCAAAAAAAAAGGTGAAAAAACCTCGAATACCTCATCCAAATACATATATTTGATTACAAGTATTGCATTGTATTCAAACAATTAGATGTGCTCGTCGCTGTCAATATTTGTGTTCTTATCACTGTCTGTGGGATCACTGTTTGGTTTAATTCGTGACAAACAAAAACAAATTGCAAAAGCAATATTTACTCACTTGCTGGTTGCTTCTTAGTAACTTCGTAACTTTTTTTTGAGCCAGAACCTGTTGCACATCATCTTGTTCAGATGTTGTAGAAACATCAGAATCTTCTGCATCAGATAAAATCCTCTTTTTTCTTATTCTTATCTTGCCTTTTCTTGAAGAACACTGTTATCGCTTTCTAAGCTAGATGTGTATCTTGCCTTGTCACACAATTCTTTTGCTGCTTTCAGTGAAGTGATACCAATTTTTCTTCCTTCGGCAGAGCACCATTGTTAATCAGCTTGTATGTCTTCGCAGTTGTGTATTTATCGGTATTTGGCATATTTTGAATAAGACTTTTCAGACATTTTATGGTAGACAGAAAGCTTTTCCTTAATTGAAATCAAACTATTAGCGAAACTTTGATCATGCTCATTATTGGCTACTTAGCAAAATGAAATTCAAACACCAATCAGTGGCCCCGCCCACTCGTAGGTATAGGTAATTGCAATATTGCAAACTGCAAATGCAAATGAGTTTTTCACTGTCCTGATTCCTGAAACGAAAAACTTTTTTTTCAGATATAAGCACGTCCAAGCAAAATGGAAACAGCTTCGTCCATGCTCTTTATATGTATTAAACAACGTGCTCGGTCGTGACTCGTGAGTGTGTTCATACACACACTCCGTAATACTTATAATTTGTAATGTGATATGATTTCTGATGATACTTACCAATTTAGATTTATTTGCTCTAATGAAGCTCTCAGCACGTGCTCAAATCGTCAAATCTAACCTCGAAAATGGAGAGACCGACTAACCGACACCAACGCGCTAGAATCAGGGCGTCTCGCGAAAACCACGGTGTTGACATGTCAACTGCCTTTCCCTGTTTGTACCGCAGTAGCGCAGTTGCAAAACATTTGACTTAATTTTGGATTATTATAATAATTACATGTTGTAAGCATAGTAAAGCCTTTTTATCTCCATTTTTTTTTAATAKTKAAGGTGTAGCATCATCGCCAAACTGCAGGAATAAACTTTGCCATTTTGGCGGTTTTTTTTTGATAACACATCAAAAGCAGAATATATGAGACGGTATAGAATGGGAATGGCAGGACAAAAAGTTATATATTATTTAAAATGCATGTCTATGTTATCTGTCTCCAAATAAAGGAGCTTAAATAATTTCAAATGTATATAAAGAAGATATATATAAATATTAAAAATCAAATATTTTTTCATAAATGCTCCACAAATGTATAATATTAAATATTTGCTTATAAATATTTAAAAAATATTGATAAATATCTATTTTTAGATATTTCGTATAAAATATTTCTTAAATAACTTTCTAATATCTCGAATATTTATGAAACATAAATATCTGTAGAATATTAATTAAATATTTAGTGCTACTAGGGAAGACAACGATGTTTATGTATTTTTTTATTTGGCATTTAAATGTGTGCAGGGATATCGCCTTAAAACTGTTTTCCAACGCATTGTACATTTCGACTATATTGTATGAGAAACTTCGATTGCAAAACGCCTATATATGAACTGGTATACTTAGTGAGCTCGTCTCTCTAACATTAATGTTATGTACGTGACTACGATGTGTTATTCTGTAGTGGAGATAAGGTGGCATGATTTTGTGGGAGAAAATGAGTGAGTGGAAAACTCTTCTGTTGTTTATCCTTAACAACGCGAGCTCCGACCACTTATGCGATATATGCTCATACTTTCTTATGCCAAAGATAAAACGCATACAATAGTATGGAACTCCCTGTATTCTAACTCTATCCCAACTAGTCAAGCAAGGATTGTACAAAACATCGCAGTAATTAAAATGAGACAAAACAAGTGCCTACATAGCTCAACTGTTGGGTTTTTTTTTGCAAAGTGTGGCAATTTGCCCATAAGAGTTTGATGTTACCGTACGCTATTTTTATCATTTTTGGGACTGAAGCTGTAAACCGTAAGGGAGATTCTAAAATAACACCTAGTATTTATACCTCGTTTGACACGACCAATATATTGTCATCGATCTTTAACAAAAATTATTAGAAACCGACTTTTGTAATAGGTAATTTTTTCTAAAATATTTTTTCCCATTGTTAAATTATGTTTTTCCAACACTCACCATTTTACTTGAGAAATTCAATACTAACAATTTGCCGAAGGAAGGAATGACTACACATTTTGTCTCTAAAAGGTTTTAAGTGCTCATTAAATTAAAAGTCTCATTATTTAAAAAATTATTAAAGATATGCACTCCAAAATTATCTGAACTAACGGGATAATTATAAAAAACAACTTAGGTTTGATGACAAAAAACCTTGGAATTTGTTCTCAGACAAATTAATTTTTGTTATTTTCAGTTCTTTGATTTTTCAGAAATACATATTTATCATTTGGTAGCTTATTTGATATGATACGTCCTTGTAACGTTAAGAGATTTTTATTTTCTATAAAAGTCTGGTTTTTAGAAAATAAATTGCGACTATTCAGTTGTGATTGTTCGGAAAACCTTTTACTGACTTGAGCTAATGGTCTATTAGCTCTTCTAATTCACGGCGTAATCTTACCTAATGTATTTTCAAAGTCAAAACAGTTTTCTTCTAAATTCAAATTATAATGTTTTGCGTCGTCAGTAATATGTAATAGCGTATGCACGTTATATATGCATGGATCAGGTCCATATAAAATTGAGAAATTCTAAACAAACGTTTCCAACATTTCTTGGGCCATTTTATGATATTTAAAATTATTTCCATGTAATAATAATCTTATGGCTCAGTGAAATAATTGAAAATGATCATAAAAGGCTTGTTCCAAAATATTTTTTTTAAAACAGTAGGACCTATATACAACAGAAATAGTCTAAACTCAGTTGCTTTCCATTTATCAATAAAATTAATTCCTGTACATTTACGTTGGAAATCGCGAGGCAGAAATTTGCCCATAATATTCCAATTGCCTTAACCTTAAACGCATTCTTGTGTGCTTATTTTCAGTACCTTTTAACAGTAATTTTCTCATAACTCCCAAACAACATAGGTGCATATAATCTAGAGCAAATCCATTTACCAAATTAAATTTATGCAAATTTGTTAAAGGAGTCAGTTCTCTATGATGATCAGGAAACAACTAAGATCTAAAATTTTCACCTGTCCGTTTATTTAATATACTGTTATTAATCGTAAAAATAAAAATTTCGTTAGATATATATATATATATACAGGGTCCGCCAGCTAAAACTCCCCAGGCTCGTATTTTCTTTATTTTTTTAGGTATTACCTTAAGTTATATATCAAATTCTATTTTTAAACTCTTTAAAATGGCATAGTGGGTGTCCGTAATTTTTTTTTCAGATTATGATATATTGCAAATAAGGTTAATTTTTATAAGATAATATATTTTCGGAAAATCGCTGTCTCTTGAAAACACTGACAAAAAATTATAAGTCTGACGTTTCGCTTACACCTGTAATCTTTGTTAAGGACGAAGAATAGGGTTGTCAACTCGTTTTTGCCGATCGGCGGGAAACAGTCGTCAAAAAGTCGGGATTTTACACAAAATGTCGGGACAAGGTTAAAAAACACAAAACAACAAAAAAAATTGTTTTATAATGTCATTCAACATACAACTTTTTTTAATTAACATAATAATTAAAGTAAATGGTACATGTTTACATTACAAGCTACTTTGTTTATGGGAATACTTGTTTTGAGATTTCGCCGCACGTAACAAAGATTTGTTTTTCAAAGCATATTCAAAAAATTCTGAACAGGAATATTCAAAATTGACTTTTATTTGTAATTCTGATTTCAAATGATCAACTGTAAGTTTGTTTCTATTATTGGTCCAAGCGCTTTCACACAGTGAAAATATTCGTTCAGTAGCAGCATTTGAAGGTGGTATTGATGCCAGATATTGAAAAATTGTCAAAAAATGCTTTAATTGTTTATTAGTACTAAAGATCGTGTTCCAAAATGTTAGGATTTCCTCATTATTTTTTACAGTAGCTGTGGAAATAGTTTCACGTATAATACAAAATTCTTCATATAGTTTATCAGGATTTATAGTAGTGTCTAATTCTAACTTTCTTACCGCATCCATTAATAGCTGAAATGTTATATCTGTCTTCAAATTAATCACATTAAGAACGGACATATAATTTTTATCAGAAAAATTGAATCTTTTCTCTATGTATTCTAAAATATTAGTGTAAAATCTTATTAACTGCGTTCTAATTGAATTTTGCTGCGTTGATGGAAACGTCATTAATATGTTATCAGTATGGTAGGGAACAAATTTATCATCAATTCTTTGATTTAACTTTGTCCGCAATTGAACCATTGCATCAAATACTTCGGTGCAAAGAATCGAGTTTTTTCTAGAAACTGTACATAATCAAATTTTAGCTTGAATATATTTTCAAAAAAAGACAAATAACATGTTGTTTCTTCTTCATGGCAATCTTCTGGAAAAAAATTTTTTAACGCTAACGGGCAATTGTCTCCTAAAGACACAAAGTAGCTTCTAATAGCAGAAATATTTTTAAGCAATCTTTCTACGGCGGGATACAAAGATAACCATCTAGTAGTGACATGTCTCAACAGACCTCTGTATTCTAAATCCACAAACTCAAAAAAACTTTTTAGTTCTTCAACTCGTTTTGCATTACATGAAAAGTTTTTAAAACAAGATTTTCAACATCAAAATTGCAGCGATCTAAAGCATACCGAACAGCGTTATTTAACATATGAGCTGGACAACCTACTGGTAAAATGTGATTGTTTTCAGGTTTTAATAATGTAAAAACAGAATTATGCTTGCCAAAATTGACGCTAGCATTGTCAGCTGAATAACTAGATACGCGATTAAAGTTTAGTCCTTCATTTTCCAACCTTCTTAAATTATTAAATATATCAGCTGCACTCTCTTTAGCATCGTCAAAAAAGTCAAATAAACACAGTTTAATACCTTTTCCAGCAACATAATATCTTAACAAAATTGGAAATAATTTTATATTCCCGTGATTAGAAGCATCGCTGGATATGCTAAAAAACCTTTTATTTTCTAGAAGTTCTTTCATATGAGTTTCTAGTGAAGCTGGACCAAGTACATTGTATGCAATTGTGCTCGCTTTAGTACGTCCTAATAGTATTTTTGATACAATTTTTGAATCAGAGTATATAGTTTTTCGCACCTTTACCCCGCAATCTAAAGAATTGTACGACTGACTATGCTTTACATTACCTCGGTTATTATTTACCTCGCTAATTTCAGCAGCTACAACTTTGTCGGCCTCTAAGCTTTCTGGTTGTTTATTCAGAAATGTTGTAAGCGTCTGGTTAGATTTTACAACAAGACTGTTTTTGTTGTGCTCAATTCGTTTAGAATGTTTTTTTTATATCGTTTAGGCCACCATGGCTGACATCAATTGTCTTTTTGCAAATACAGCAAAACGCATTACTAAATGCTGCTGCTTTTGATGTACTAGGACACTCATCGATTCGTGCTTGACGAAGCCAGCTGAATTGCTTTTCCCATTCCTTTTTGTAGGTACTTGCACGTTTTCTTTTCTTAGGTGGTGTACGAGAAAGTGAATCTTCAACATTAACTTCACTTGAATCTAAATCTGAACTCATTTTTATATCTATATAATTATATTAAAATCAGACATAGGTACCCATATTGCTAGAAATATGCACTTACCGGCCTGCCCTAATAAATGTAACAAATTATCAAGTAACCACGGATACCACAATCTTGCAAGTCGTGCAACACAACAATCAACACACTAACACATTAACAATGCCTGCACAAGTTGTGGCATTGTGATTTTTCAGCTTGCCTACACTAACAATTAATAATTGTGGAGTGCCCCTGCACAGGTGTTCGGCCGATCGGCGCCATCTCTGGCCGAAAAGTACAATAATTGTAACAGGGAATAGGGCAACAAACAGGTCGAGCGGTAAAGTAGGTATCTGCAGACTACAGGCACCCAATATTATTTTTGTGATCACTGACATAACATCAGTATAGTAAACCTCTACACATTACCAAAAAAGCGGGAAAATAGCGTCCCGCCTATAGGGAGAGCGGGACGCGGGACAAACATTACGAAAAGCGGGCAATTCCGCCAAAAGCGGGACAGTTGGCAACCCTAACGAAGAACCTCAAAATTTGCCTGACACAAGTTCAAACATATTTTTGAAAGTAAATAAACAATTCACCGAGATGTCATAGAAACAACGTGCCAACCTGATAGAAAAGAACCTAACGACGAAAAAGGAACTACATATCTACTAGATATAAACGAACTACTTTGTTCAGTATTGTTCTGTTCGGATGGGTTCATTTCGTTCAAAATGAGTGTTGGCAGCGCTGTGCGGGACTGTGGCAGCAGCGCCTGTGATCCAGTTGCAGTTTTGACATTATGATGATGGTAGCGGCGTTCTTGGTGTACACATGTCTTATGTCTGTACAATTTCAGGTGTGTATATTGTTAAATATATTGTTCGCAAGCATTGGGCTTTATTTACAAATATTATGCGGTTATAAGCGGGTACATCCCCAACAAAGAACAAGGTCCTACGAGCTGGATTGCTAATTGAAGATTAGTAATTGGTGGAAATTGGAACTGTAAACTTGGAAGAACACGTGGTCGATATTGGGCTGACGATAACAGCGTGCGAAAAGTGAGGTTAGAAACGACAAACATCGCGACAGCATTTGGGAAGTTGGTACGTGGAACGCTGCATGCAATTGGAAATTGGAAAATAAAAAAGAATCATCTTTGTTGCCGTTGGTTGGTGACAAGGTTAACGGATTTGGTTGGTATTGGTACTGGTTATACACTGGGGGAGTGCCAGTTTGGATTGTATTGAATTGGTCGTCAACGTCGAAGAAAAACAGCACAGCCTTGCAAACCGCATGGTGACCTTGGTTGGAAGTTAGGGTATCCACCTGGTAGAGCGGCTTCAGAGAAGAGTTGGTTAGGCGACGTTGCCAAACGGAAAGTGTGAGTCCTTCCATATTTATTCTCTTTAATATTGCTTTATTATTTGTGACAACTTTGGTTAGAAAACGCGGTTCATTGAAGGCAAGACTTACTAATTTCAAAAACTATGTAGACAGTATTGTTGATGTTGATGGCGAAAGTAGTCGGATTAATCAATTATTTTTAATTGAACTAAAATCTAGAATGCAAGCGATTGAAAATTTGCTACCAGAGTTTGATGGAATTCAGGGAGATATTGAAAACATGGTAAGTGATGAAGATTTTTGTAAACAAATTGAAGAACGTATTCATTTTGAAGATATGTTTTACAAAATTATGGCGGTATGTAGAAAGATATTTKTGGATAAAGATACAAAAGTAAAATTTGAAAATGATAGTGGGGAATTGGCTGTACAGTCAAATACTTTATCTAATACGGGTGTTGCTTCCACTTCAGCTATTTTGCAAGCAAGACCGCAGTTGCCGTCAATTCCAATACCAAAATTCAATGGGAAATTTGAGAATTGGTTGGAATTCAGAGACACCTATCAGTCCTTAGTGTACAACAATGATTCTATTGGAGATATTGAGAAATTCCACTTCTTAAAGGGTGCTTTAGAGGGGAAAGCAAAACAAGTTGTACATCTGGTAGATTTTTCGGCAGACAATTACAAAGTAATGTGGGATATTCTTTGTGAAATCATTATTGAGCCTTATTCCATTGTCTAAAGAGTCCGCAGTAGATTTAAGGATTTTAATTTAATTTTAATTAACTTGATAAAAGATAACTACAAAATAGCCTTCCAAATGTCACCTAACTCGTAATTTCTACAATCCCTATTATTATTAATATTAGTGTTTCTACAAATTTCTATAGCTTCTTTTATTAGACGTTTGTGATAGTATTTTTCTCTATAAAATTTTTGTTTTATCAAAGTCAATCATGTGTTTAGTCAAATATGAGTGTTCAGCTACGGAAGATTTATCTAGCTGTTGCAACCTAGTAGCGCGTATGTGTTCTTTCAAACGCGTACCTGCTTTTCTTTTAGTTTGACCTTTGTAACACTTCCCGCAAGAACAAGTAATTTTGTAAACACCTTCACTCTCTAAATGTACTTTGTCTATAGTAGAATTTAAAATTTTATCTAAATTATTATATGTACTATTAACAACTAAAATATCGTGTTTTCTAAGCATCATTTTTAAAATTTTCCGAAAGGCCTTGTATATAAGGCAAACTCAGCTTCAATTTACTTTGTCCTGGCTGAGAATTTACTTGATTTGGATGAGCACTTTATTAAAAACTAACCAAATATTCTTATTGCTATAACCATTTCTCCCTAGCGCTGATTTAAGATGATATACTTCTTTTTGTAAAGAACTTTCGTCTGATATCCTTTGTGCTCGAACAAATAACGTCCTTATAAGACTATTCTTTTGAGAGGGAGGGTGGTGAGGAGGATTACAGTTGTAATCGAAACGTCAGACTTATAATTTTTTGTCAGTGTTTTCAAGAGACAGCGATTTTCCGAAAATATATTATCTTATATTATGGACGCTGAAAGCATTCACCCACGTATAAGGTTAATTTTTGTAAATATTTTTTACCTTACCCCGTATAATAAATATTTCTTCATAGTTCGATGCTGATTTTTGTCTTCTTCAATTTGTCTCATTACCATTTATGCGTAATTTTTGCTCCTTCTTAATCGAAAACAAGAAAAACCGTCGCCGCCATATTATGTTAATAGAGCTGTTGAGAATTTTTTAAGTATTAGTTTAATAGCTTACTACGGTAGACATTATGCCTACATACCCATCGCTGCACTCTAAACCCCAAAATTTTGAGTAACTTTTAAATCAAGTGCAAATTTCATTCTAAAGACAGAGGCTAGAAAATCATACCCTGCTATGACGCTAGTGCGTGTTGTAGAAAACCAAAGTGGTAAAAATATGAAACATGCGTTTAAAAGAAATCGGATGAAATTAACCCTTGTCGTTTCATTTAATAATCTGGGAAGCAACTGTTGCATGCTTTAATGTCTTACAAATACTGGTATTTTCTTTATCTTTTTAAGTTACAACCTTAAATAATATGTCAAATTGAAGGTCTTTCAAACCATTTCAAAGTAGCCTAGTGCGTGTCCAAAAAATTGCAGATAATATTTCACAAATAATATGACTTGTTGCAAATATTTTTTACTTTACCCTGTATAATAAATATTGCTCCATAATTGGATGTCGACTTTTACTTCTTCAATATGTGTCTTTGCCATGTATGCCTCATCCTTATTTTTACTCCTTAATTAAAAACACCATATTCTTTTTAATAATTAAAATTAATCTAATAAAAATAACGAAAACGAATAAACAAATTAAAAAATTCTTATGTGTACCTAATTAAAAATAGAAAATTTGAACTATTGAAAATATGAACAGTAAGCGGACGAAGCACAGTAAAATTATTATTGAAAGTTTTCAAAATTTCATCATTAATTTTGGAAGGATCGTCAATACAACCTTTTGTAAAATAGCAACGCAGAGGTTTAAGCTGCTCTAGTACACGATCAATACAAGCTTTAACAGATGGCCATCTGGTCATACTTGGTAACAAAATTTTGTGAATATCAGCTTCAAAAAAACGTTGAAATTCCAAGAATTGGCTTCTACTAAAGTGTGCCCCGATGTTTCTTAAAACGTCTTCTACTAACCGAGGTGGTTCATGGCATGTCTCAAAAGAGGCTAGATGAATACAATGACTTGAACATTTAATACAAGCAAATTCTGGTAGTTCATCTTTTCGGCGATGAACTTGCTATGTATACACCATATACCCCCTTTTTAAGGATGTTGTTTCTATTGCAAAAATAAAAATGCTACAACACAAAATTTTATATATACCCTGATTTAGATGTTTTAAAATAAGGGAAGCTTTCTATTAGCACAACCGTGAAATTTTCGCAGAAGCAAATCTAGGTCTAGTACAGCGGCTAGGAATGGTCAACCTTTCGTTGATGTTGCATTGAATACCTTTGAGGTCGATTGATTGCTGTCAACGAAGAAAAAGATTATTTACAAAGTGCCGTGCTGCAACCGAAAGTAGCAACTGTTGCAAAAAGCTGATATGTTGCTCTAAAAGCTTCCCTATGTTTGTAAAGTTTAGAGAATATAGTATCTTTTTGTTCCATGGCGACGAAATCTTTAACAACCGGCAATTCTTCCATAGCTACCTTCTCGATATCTGAAACAATAATAATAGTTATAAGTCTGGGGGATTTAAAATGAGCCAAATAATGATTTTATGCCCAGTTTTTTTAAAGGTTGAAGTTTCATCAAATCAAATTCATCAATGCTATTAATAGCCATCAATATGTTGTCATTGCCCAAAAACCTTTCTTCCAACTGGTGAAGCGTTAGATCTATGGCCTCAAAATATAAACTTCTATATTGCAAACTACAGCCTTCGGTTTCTTCCTGGGTATTAGGTGGGGTTTCCGTCACAAGAAAAGCGTTTAGGCTATTAGTACTCTGCCTTTTTCGTTTCCCATCGGTATTTTTCACGTCATCTTTATGATAAGGTACCGGATTTTGTGATTCATTTAAAATGTTTAAAAAAATTCCGATGATCGCAGCAATTGAATTTTATTTTTGATACATGTAATTATTTCGATAGCACCTTTGAGACTTGTTGATCGTCCTTGCAATACGGCATCTGCCGGTTCTAATAAGTCCAGAATTTTTTTCATTAATATTAAAGTGAGTCTGAAATCTATCTTTAACATGACCGACTTTATTCCAATACTTTTGGCGATGTCTTTTCCAGCAAACAATTTGCTTTGAATAACGTTCTAATAATTTCTGCATAGTTAGCTAATATTACATTAAAAATGGCCAAATGACCGGACCATCTTTGTTCGACAAGGCGAACAATTGTCTTTCCTTTATAAATAGCTGAAACTTTGCGCCGTGCTGGAAAAATCCGTGTAACTTTATACACTGCTCAAAAAAAAACATTTATCATGTTAATTTCAGAAGCGTTCTTGACTACAACTAAATGGAGCCTGTGATTGAAGCAAAGAATGTAAGGAATACTTCTTTGAATCTCTTTTTGCATGAGGGCAGAAACTCCAACTTTTTTATCACTCATGACGCTGGCTCCGTCACAGCACTGACTCAATAAACATGAACGCTCAATTTTATATTTGTCCAAAATTTGAAGCGTCATATCCTGTAAACGTCTTGGCATCCATTTTGTCACTCACGTAAATACCTAGTAAGGATTCATGAACGATCCCATCTTTTACGTAACGAATACCTACGGACACATTCTCCCTGTTATTTTTATCTCTGGTACAATCTTCTAACAGTGTGAACCATGGAACATCAGATTTTTTTTATATCGTCCACTACGCTTTGACGTATAATTCTGCTGAGATACCAATAATTTCATTTTGTATCTCAGGAGAGGTGTACTTGACATTTTTAGGAATGTTTTATAGCTTCTTCAAGAACTTTACCCTTTTTAAGGGTATAATTAAAAAGACTTATAAATAAACCTCGTTCCTTTTCTTCTTCCATAACATAGCTTCCTCGCAGCGCAAGTTCATTGACTGCCAAGAACTGGATTACCTGAGCTATTGATTTTACATAGAACTTATATTTTTCAAGCAACTCGCTGTTGATAAGTGTTGCGACTGCAGTGCCAGTGGAGTCTCGAGAGGATCGTTCCTTTCAATAACCATTGCTTTCAAATTAATTTCCGTTTTCTCATGTCGTGGAAATCCATAGCATTTTTTCCAATTTGTAAATCCCACATGAGTATATATAATATCTTTATTACCGTAAAACCACCTAACTTCGTCACATTTTTTCGGTTTATCTGGGTTTGTGGAACTGTGCAAATTGTTATTAACGAAATAAGGACGTCAAGTTGTCACCCTGGGTCATACTTATCAGACGTGATAGTTGTCAAACTAAAATTTGAAAAAATCTTTGATTTAGGGCTACAAATATTGGCTGTCGAAGTTGGAAGCATTTTCCGTCAACTTCGACACCTCGTTTATTTGCAGGTAAAATCGAAGATGCCTGCATATAAAGGCAACTTCGTCAGTAAATCATCTTAAAAAAAGTCATAGAAACCCTTAGAGAACAAAAAAAAATACAAAAACATAAAAAATGCTTTATTTTACTTAAAATAAAGTCTGTATAATTCAAAAATAATCTTAACTCCAAATAAACAAAGAAAAATAATAATAAATTCCAAGTAAAGGTCAACTATGAACACAAAAGGATGTTCCACAAAATTTGAACACAAAATACGCTTAGTCATCATCCATGCAAGCTTCACATATATAATAAACAGCCTTGCTGCCCTTGTTACAGGTTCCACATACCCATTTCTTGCAGGAAATGCACTCTATCCAAGCCGGACCTCGAAAGCATCGAAAATCACACTTGCAGATACTGCATAAATTGTTGTCATCTTCTTCGATTCGGATTGACGAACCTTCTGGTTCTTGCGCATCATTGTTTGTGCATGTGGATGCACCTGAATCTGGAACCTTTGAGGAGACAGGACTCCCTGGGATGACTCTCTTTCCGCGTTTTCGTTTAATTCTCTCACCATTACCCACTCGCTGCTTTTGTAAAAAATCTAGAACACTATCATTTAAGGCTGTAGAAATTTCTTCATTGTTCCCGGACGAGTCGGTGTCTGGTAAAATGCTTAAAACTTCCTGTGGATTGAAAGGACATAATCAAGTTTTCTTGACCCCAGCGCACGCGTTCTCCTTCCCTCGATTTTGATGCAACTTGTCATACAGTCGGCTTAATAGAATCGGAAACTGCTCTTTAGGAATAGATCATCTGGAACGGCTCTGCTTCCTCCAGTCTTCAAGAACATTTCGCCAATGAACATTCAAGGGCCGAAAAAAGGCCACATCAAGTGGTTGGATCAGGTGAGTAGCGTTTGCAGGTATTGTGGTAAAATAAATTTTGTTATTTTGGCACAATTCAATGACACTAGGCGTAAAATGTGATGCCAAATTGTCAGTGATCACAACTCTTTCTTCTGGAATATTTTCAACATGTGGCAGGAAAACTTTCCTAAACCACAATTCAAATGTGCGTGCATCGAACCATCCGGATTTGGTAGCTTCATATTTTGCACCACGTGGCCCTCCTTCACACCAACTTTCACAGACATTTTCTGCTTTGTAAACTACAAACGGTGGCAGTATGGTTCCATCCGTTGATATGCAGAACATCAGAGAAACTGATGTCTTTGAATGCTCCATGACTCTCTCCACACGTTTAGTGCCCCACAGCACCACCACCCTTTTGGCTCCGGGGTCATCCGAAAAATTGGTCTCGTCGAAGTTAAAGATTCTATTTGGTGTTGTGTTTTCAAGTTTCTCCCGAATGTTCTCAAAAAATTCGTTAACAACAGCTCTCGATACTGACGCTCTCGCGCGACTGATGTTTGCAGCTAGGCGCTAAGTCAAGTTGTGCCTTTCCAAGTAATTTTCCATGAAATGACTTCCTGGACTGTTGTTCACAAAATGATCAACTTTCACGCCTCGCTTTTTCAAAAAAACTTTTAATAATTMCCCGTATGTCCAACTCCGTCAGGGGATAAGACCAGTGTGCCAGTGCACTGATGGTGTCCACGATTGCTCGCTCCTCCTCATGTTTCAGGGCCAACGGGCGTCCTACGGAGTGGATGTGCCTTCCATGCCACTTATCAAGAAGGGTTGTACGCGGGACCCCGTGCATCCGACTTGCTGCAGCCACAGAACAATGCAATGTCCCGTAACGCACTTTCTACTTGCTCAGGAGGGTACCGTCGGTAAGGCCTTCCACCAATAACTTTTCTTACACCTTTCGGCATTTTATGTTTCCTTTAACTTCTACGAACCGGTTTCGTTTTTGGCGCAAGTGTCGAAGTTAGGTGGTTTTACCGTACTAAACGGTTGAAATTGGCGACATGCATAACAAAAAGCTGCATCTTTTTGTACAGAATACTCAAGCCATTTAAATAATTTAAACCGACATGTTCGAAACACACGCCCGTTATTTTGTTTTGGATATTCTCTTAAAATAATTTGTTTTATGGGCTCACCTATTTTCGGTAGATCAAGATCAGTTTCTTGGATATTCACTCCCTGTGCCTTTGAATGGGTTGTCAAACTTTTTGCCTCGGCAGAGTAGCTAGGATTGTTACCAGTAGGGGAGTCTTCATCGTCTAATGGCCGATTTTTAGTAAAAAATTTTCTTATATCCGTTATAAGAAGATTATCGCCAATAAAAACGCCTGACGTACATACAATTAACAAAACTGTTCTTTTAAAAAAATAATATCCAAAACCGACGGCAAAAAAAACTAAATAGGTACCGCTGCTCAAGAAACAAGTTTAAAGTAAATACATACAATCAGCACACGATACGCAATGCAATAGGTCAGTATGCGAGTTATTTCCATAGTTTGGGTTTCGGGGAATCACCGGAATCAACCGGCTTATTCTCGATTCTAGCCGCGCAATGGAGGCTCTAGCGAGCCCGTTGCAGTGTTGCCGACTCGTCGGATTCGTCACTATAATTCCCTAAATTTTCTGTCAGGGCAAAATATTTGTTTGTCAAGGCGGCGCCCTGATCCGCCCTATTGTAGCTACGGCCCTGCTCTGAACTCAAGTGAAATTAATTACTCCACGATTGAGAAAGAAATGTTAACAATCGTGTGGGCATGTAAATATTTTCGACCATATCTCTTTGGCAAAAAATTAGTTATTCATGCAGATCACAAACCATTACATTGGTTGTTCTCGTTGAAAGAACCATATTCGAGGTTAATACGTTGGAGGCTAAAATTAGAAGAATATGATTATTCAATAGTGTACAAAAAAGGAAAAAATAATAAAGCAGCTGATGCACTTTCCCGAATTCCTCAAAATTTCGATTTAAACGCAATTGAAACAGAATCAATGATAGTTAATTTGAACGACATGGGCGAAATTATTTATGATAACTTTACAGGAGAATTACCCGTTTTGGATGACGTTAATATTGAAGAAATAATAAACGAAAACATAAGTAAAGAATCGCAAGCGAATTAAAATTCACAGAAAGTCAATATTATTTCTCACATACAAGTTAAACCACCAGCATTGCAACTTCTGAGAATCTTTTAAAATCTATTAATCCCGAAATAGTTCATGACAAAATTGTTGAAATTAATCGAGATATATTTACAGTTCCAAAGGAACACGCTCTAGTTCATTGTGTTTCTAACGACTTTAAAATGAATGCGGGACTCGTATTAGAATTAAAGCAAAGTTGCGGAGGAGTCAGCATACTATTAATTTAATAATTATAACACTTGGTAATGTTTCAGTTTTAATTGAGTATAACTCTTACATGTTTCGGCTTATTAGGCCTTTCTCAAAGAGTTTACAAACGAATTGTTGCTTAAAGTTAGATGCAGATCCCACGAGCGCGAGCGTCTCTACCTACGAGCGTAAGACATTTATGGCAGCGTTGATAAACAAACTAGGGAATTTCACTTAATCGTTACAGATATTTTTGTGGGGGTTGTTAAGTGTTCTGTTTATGTGTAGCTGTTCTAATAATCCTAACCTGATGCAGTTTTGAACGTTAATATTTTAAATCTTTTTTAGTCAAATATATGATTGAGAGATACACAATGTTTTGAAAAGCCAGTTAATTTCCTATTATTTAATATGGACTTCTTATGTTCTTTAATTCTTATCTTAAAACTACGGCATGTGCAACCTATATAACTAATATTACATTCTTCACAATTAATTTCGTATACCCCACTTTTGTTACCGTTGTCCGTCTTATCTTTATTCTTTACTAACAATGCTCCTAAGTTGCTTCTATTCACAGGAATAAACTTTCTATTGTCATTAGAGAGGTATCGTGAAATTTTTTTTGGTTCGTAGCCATTTCTTATTGCCAGTTGTTTAATAATGTGTGATTCCTTTTCAAAATCTGCTGTACTTAGCGGGACCTGTAGTAGTCTGTGAATTAAACTATGAAAAGGTGACTATTTTATACTTACTGATTGTTTAGATTCAGCATGAATTAATGTATCGGTAGTGGTTGGTTTTCTATAAATGGCTACAATTTAGTTTTCCTGAATTCTTTATTATGGTAAGGTCTAGAAAGTTTATGCTGTTGTTTTCTTTTTCTATAGTAAATAAAATTCAGCTAGCAGTGATGACAATGGAGACCCCATTGGTAAGCCTTTTTCTTGCGTGTAATATTGATTATTAAAACAAAAGTAATTTTGATTAATGCATTTATTTAATAATAAGACCAATTCTTCTCTGAGGAATTCATCTAAGTTAACAGAATTAATATGTTCAATTACAAGATTTTTGACTTCCTCAACTGCAATGGATGTGAATAGGATTTTTACATCAAAGGAAAGTAATTTTGTATTAGGTTGGACGGTAATATATTGTAGTTTTTCGACGAGATCTATAGAATTTTTTACTGCAAAGGATGATTTAAAATCAATTAATTCCGGTATGAAGTGGGTGAGTTTTCTACAAATTTTATAAGCGGGAGCGTTAATGTATGACACAACCGGTCTGATTGGCAAGTCTGCTTTATGCAATTTCGGTAAAGCATAGAGTTTTGGTGCTTGTGGATTTTTGTTCTTTAATTGATACTTTTCTTGTTCAGTGAATATTGTATTGCAACATTTTATTAACTGAATAATCTTTGTTTGATATGTGCTTGTTGGATCTTCTTTATTCAAGGTGAATTGTTCCGGATTCAAAATATCTTGGATTTTTTGTATGTATTCTGACTTATTAAAAATTGTTACTGTGTTGCCTTTATCCGCTTTGCATAGTACTGGATTGCTTTCAACTAACTTTTGTTTTATGCTGTTTACTGTCTTTAAATCTGAATTATTTGATTTTGGATTATGTTTTTTTTTTAATTTTGACACAATTGGCTTTATCCTCTTCCATATGTTGTTTTTAAGAGCTAATTCTATATCTACAATAAACAGATTTAAATCTTTTTCGTTAGAAATATTTGGACAAAACTTTAAACCTTTGTTTAGTTCTTCTTAAATTTTTTACTCTTGGATAGAATTCGTATGTGAAATTGTCAGGAGCATTGTTATAGAAACAACAAAATTAGACTTATGTAATTTCAGGTTATTTAATTTTTTCAATTGTTGCTGGTACTGTTTATGAGCTATCACTTGGGTATCTTCTCTAATTTGCTGATCCAGGAAATCAAATTCTTTGTTGTGCAGATTTTCTAATAGTTGAAAATGCATGAGCTTTTAGTGTAATTTGAGAAAATATCTTCTGGTATACCAATGATTGATTTCATTATTCAACCAAGATCGATATGCTGTTTGGGTTGCGAGCGTAGCTTCTCTTGATTTTTGATGGCATTCCAGTTTCCTATGTTTCGGGTAAACATTTCACCTCTTGCACTCCTTTAGGAACCACAGGTGAAGTACTATTGTCACAAAATAAAATAGTAGGTGAAGTCGCATCGTTAAATGTAGACGGACAAGATCTGTATTTGACATCACTGTGCATGTCTTTTTGCTGGCGCTTAAGTTCTTTATAATTTTCAAAAAGTTTTGTTACTACATTTTCTGCAATTGTTTGTCATTATTTAGTAGCATCGTAAATTGTTACAAAACCGGTAACGGCTATTTATACCTTAGTAGTCCAATGTAAGTCAGGTGTAGTGAGTGATCAAAAATTGTTTCATTTCAAAATAAGACAAACAAAAATATAAGCCTGCGCTTATCGGTGATACGTATACGTAGTTACACCAAAAGAAACACCTTTTAGTTTATGCATATAGATTGGTAATCCACCTAGTATTCCAAAATACAATCAATTCGGCAATACTTAGAAGCTGTTGCACAAAGCGTTGCCGTGCAACATAAAAAAAGTTTCATTAAAAAAAGAATAGCGTGCCTTCATTTTCTAAAGCAAGTTAAACGAAGATAATTTTTGACCACCTAGAATATGCACAGTAATTTATCATGATAACTGTTTCTATTAACACACCTGATAAAGCAGAAGTGATGCTTGCATTTGTGACTGTACTATCACTGTGATTAGCTGTAAGAATGCCATTTATAATTTTTAAATAATCTTAAATATAGCGAATCCTTACATGAGACACCTGATATATGTTCAAGGGAGCCTGGACAGTCTACCTCATTGGGGATGACGAAAGAGGAGTCTGGTTCTTTGCTTGCTTTCATTTTCTTTAGTGGTATCGAATCAAGCTCTGTATTGCCATCGCTACTATTTTTGTCACTTAATTGTGACACATTCTAATCATATTGAATTTTTTGCAATATTTCTCTGCAATTTCCATGTCGCCGGCAGTTTTTTTAAAGAGAGCTGCATGTTCAGTCCATTTCCCGTTCAAAGATGGCTTTTCGCAAAGTTTTTTAATTGAGATTTTGTATGAGACGGCCCTGGAGGAATTTGCCCAGTTCGACGGAACGAAGTCAACACAGTCGTCCCAAAATATTATGTCCCAAGTCATTCTACAAAATAATCGTAAGCACATGTTACTCAAAGTCTGATAGTGAATACCTGAATATATGTTTGCAGGTCTCCGCAAAATAGTGTTTTAAAGTAAACTGCTTCAGTAATAAGACAGTGAAACTCTTTTATCCAAAGTCAAGCTTTCGATCTTTAATTTAGATCTTCATCAGGACAACTATAATATAATACAAGACAAAGTTACCTACTATTAATAAATACAATGGTGTTACTTACAGAAAATTTGAGATTATTAGTGATAGTTATTTTAAGATTATTTTACTATAATTATGGAAAATTCTGTACGAAATTATATTGAGACGTATTGTCAAATTCAAATTTCAAAACCGCCAACCAGTACTACCACTCTGACAATATGACCAACTGTTAATTTTAAATAGTCACTAAATCAACATTTGTCATAAAAAATCCGCTTTTAATTTTGTATTTCATTAAATAAATAAGCAACTTTAAACTTTAAAAGATATATTCTATTTATGCAAAATCTGTGATAACAAGTACGTATATATGTTACTTAAATTTTGAGTGTCCGATTTTTTATTTATAGGACTTTTAATTTTATTTATATGATACATGTCAAAAAATAACCTTTTATTATAATTTTGCTCAATTTTAAAAATATTTACATTGTCCCAACAGATGGAATGGTTGTTATTTATAATATGTGCTGTTAGAGCACACCTGTCTCTTTTATTATTAACATCACTGTTGTGTAGAGATGTTCTGTTTTTCAACCATTGGGATGTTTGCCCTACTTATGTGTTATCACAAGTTTCACATTTTAATGAATAAACAACATTTGACATAAAATTCTTTTGAGCTTTTGCTTTTAGTTTACTAAATAAATTATATCCTGTTTTAACATTTTTAATTGCAATTCTAATATTTTCTGAATAAAAACTTCTTATTAATTTTGTTGTAAGTCGTTTTATATTAGGAAGACTCAAATATAAGACGGCTTAATGAATGTGAAGATATTGAAGAAAATCTCAGAATAATAGACCACGATTCAAGAATGAATGAATTACAAAAATTTGTGTCTTTTCCTAATATAACAGGACCTACAACAAAATTAATAAGAAGTTTTTATTCAGAAAATATTAGAATTGCAATTAAAATTGTTAAAACAGGATATAATTTATTTAGTAAACTGAAAGCAAAAACTCAAAAGAATTTTATGTCAAATGTTGTTTATTCATTAAAATGTGAAACTTGTGATAACACATATGTAGGGCAAACATACCAATTGTTGAAAAACAGAATATCTCTACACAAGAGTGATGTTAATAATAAAAGAGACAGGTGTGCTCTAACAGCACATATTATAAATAACAACCATTCCATCTGTTGGGACAATGTATATATTTTGGAAATTGAGCAAAATTATAATAAAAGGTTATTTTTGGACATTTATCATATAAATAAAATTAAAACTCCTATAAATAAAAAATCGGACACTCAAAATTTAAGTAACATATATACGTACTTGTTATCACAGATTTTGCATAAATATAATATATTTTTTTAAGTTTAAAGTTGCTTATTTATTTAATGAAATACAAAATTAAAAGCGGATTTTTTATGACAAATGTTGATTTAGTGACTATTTAAAATTAACAGTTGGTCATATTGTCAGAGTGGTAGTATTGGTTGGCGGTTTTGAAATTTGAATTTGAATTTGACAATACGTCTCAATATAATTTCGTACAGAATTTTCCATAATTATAGTAGAATAATGTTAAAATAACTATCACTAATAATCTCAAATTTCCTGTAAGTAACACCATTGTATTTATAATAGTAGGTAACTTTGTCTTGTATTATATTGTAGTTGTCCTGATGAAGATCTAAATTAAAGATCGAAAGCTTGACTTTGGATAAAAGAGTGTTCTAATTGAATAAAAAAGGTCGAATAGCCCCAAAAAATAAAAAGTAAATATCAACTACGACCGCTACTATCTTGAATTATTAATTGTTTTCCTTATCTATATTATTCGCCATATGACTAATAGAATGTACAGGGTGAGCAAATAAGTGAGGTGGCCGGCCATATCTCATAAACCAATAGCCCTAGAGCTTTGAGGTAAAATTTTTTTAAAGTAAAGTGGCTAAGAGAAATTACTGGAAAATATTTTCAAGTTTGTAAAGTGCCCGCTAGAGAGCGTTGTGGTACCTCCAAATTACAAAATTAATGTTTGTGTCATTTTTAGCCTAACAAATGTTTGCGGTATTAAACATTTTTAAACATATCGTTACCCTTACTAAATAAATATTTCTACGGCTACCATAATAAATGTAATGCTTATTTCTATACAGAGTTGTACAAAATGTAACTACATCTCCCTCGTTACTACACTGCATAATTATTTTTGTAATAATGTAGCTCTGCAGTAGCAAATTACTTATTTTTGTCGAAACTATACAATTTATTTATATTGCCACAATACGCACTAAATTGTAAGAATTATTATCTTTGGAACTGATGTTGCTATAAATAAAAGAAAAAATACTCTGATTAATTAAATGTATATTTTGGTATGGAATACCTGCACATAAAAAATACAACCACACTTATATCGGCAAATTAAGTTGAGTAATTATACTATGTTAGGGTATACCTTTAAACGTCTGAAACAAATGGCCCAAATTCCAGGAGTCATTTCTGTTTACATCAAATTTCTGTCCCAACAAAGTAACAAGCTATATATTAAAATAGACTTTACAAAATATATATTTTATATTATTTTGTTTAATTCTTATAGCGTGTAGGTAACTGTAAAAATTAATATTTTAATATTTTTTAAGATTTCAAAGTAGATATGCATGTTACCCACTTCATTTATTACCCTTCATGTGTGAAACCCGGTAAACAAGAGCAACTTAAACAACTTGTGTTCATTATGGTAAATTCAATATAAGAAGTAGTATGAATTACTGATCCATAATTTACACAACTTTTGAAAACAAGAATTATTGACCTAGTCTAAAGATTATAATTACATAATAACAAAGAAATACGTTTTACGCAGTATGTAATACTAAATGCTACATGTCATATGATCACATGTACCAAGTACAAGTACCTAACATAGTGCTGTTGAAATACTGAAAACACGCGCGTTCTACCTCGTGAATGTGTTGTAACTAGTGAACGCAATCACGATTCACGACGGATCACATTAGGCCGTCCGCAGACGGGTCGATTGCTATGCGAAGTGACTGCGTCTCGTGCTCGAAGTCGAATACGTATCTCACGCGGAATGATCGTTCCGATCGGATGGCGTTCCGCACACGGGTCGGTTTGTWTTCGTCAGTTTGCCTGCGACMTTTAGTTGTTAAACGTTATTATAATAATTTATTATAAGTGGTTTTGTTCATTTTTCTTGTTATAATGAGCAGTTCTAGTGATGAGTAGGACGCCGTTATGGCTTATTATTGGTGCCTTCAAATCAAAAGAAAAGCAAGGTATGTTCTTAATATAAAATAAAATAGTAAAAAAGGAAAAAAGATTATTAAATAGGCACACAAAATAAGTGCTTTAATAAGTAATAATAAATGTATACGTTACCTTTGTAGGAAGAGATTATGGGTACATTCTTATATAGAAAGAAACTTTCAAAACCGATTGTCTGTTGGAGCTTGGAAGTTACAAGAAAGTGATGCAAGATTTTTGGCATTGTATAGAATGCCAAAGAATTCGTACCTTAGGCTTGTGGAAGCTCTACCTCCAGCCTTTCATTATATGGATACAAATATGAGAGAGGGTGTTTTAAGTGCAGAAGAACGCGCGTTGCGCTCGTCGTGTGCGATTTTTCTCGTTCCAAACACGTCGTACGAAACGACAGACGCTTGAGACGGAATCGCTTCGCATACGTTTCGACTGCCAGTCGACCCGTATGCGGATTCCCCACCATTTACATTAGAAGTCGCAAGGAGAAAAAAACCGCTTAGAGTTCGAGACGCACACACTTCGAGTAGCAATCGACCCGTCTGCGGACGGCCTTACTCCCTTCGAACGACCAAACGCGCGGCCGGAGTCCTTCGCTGCTTCGTGAACCCGTGAACTCGATCAGGACATAACGATTCACGGTTAATGCGTAATGTAGTCTATAATGCTATACGCCACATTTACACAGCGTTGCCAGATTTCGAGTATTGAACCAAACTTTGCATTTTTTAAATAGAATCACCTACTTTTTATGCCGGATTCTGATTATACATCAAATTCTGAGCAAAAAATTATTGAGATGCATGAGCCCTAAAATTAACGATTACGGAGATACGCATGGGTGGTCCAGTTATCGTGCTCACCCAATTGACGGCTTTATTTTAAATCTTAGAGAAAATGTATGTAATAAAAGTGGTAGTAGCCAAGGAGTGCTCGATAACGCACTATAGCACATTTGCACAGCGTTGCCATCTTTCCAGTACTGCACCAAACTTGGATTTTTTTTTAAATAGAACCGCCTACTTTTTATGCCGGATTCTGATTATATATCTGTGTATCTCGACAGCACGGCATAGAATAGGATTCTATGTCGTGCTGTCTGCACTAGACCTAAACAGCATAGACATGCATTTTAATATATGCTGATCCTTTACGAAGTAGATCACATTATGGCAGCTAGGTGGCTTTGTTATCATGGCATTGCCATCTAATTTCTTAGTTTTACTGTAAATATTGGGTATACAGAAAAATTAAAATACAACTACATCATAATAAGTTTTAAAAGAATTATCTTTTATGTATAAATATATAGCACTAATTCTCTTCGTAGACAAGGTGAGAAATAACTGATTTATGCGTAATTTTGCAAGCAAAACGTATCCATCTTTGGCCCTAATTCTCTTCGTAGACAAAGTGAGAAATAACTGATTTATGCGTAATTTTCCAAGCAAAACGTAGCCATATTTGGCCTTATTATTCAACCTTTGCGTCCCGTCTACGAAAAAACCTTATTGTTATTTTATTGCCCCTCCAAATCATAATAATAAGCAACATATTTCTTAATGTGTTTTATTATTATTTAATAACTTCCAAAAAACTCCACTATTCATTATTAACATATTTCTTGTTCTATTAAAGAATGCATTCGGTTTTTGGCAAGATCGCGTAGCTATAATTTGTACCTCGATTTAGATAATTTTTACTTACATTAAAGAAAAAAAACTTTCATAATTGAACATGTATGTGTGAGTATGAGCAGTTGAAAATTGTAACATGTATGTTTTATCACAATTAGCTACCATAATTTCCTTTTAACAAAACAATGCATTTAAATTCAGTTTTGTCAGTTTTTTCGGAAGTATGGCCACGCAGTGCTACCGAAATACAGGACGGATCACATGCTGAGTTAGGTCCACCGCACGAGTGGTTTAATGCTTACGTAGTCAAATTTCTTGAATTTTTCTATATAAGTCTTGACCCCCGAATTTTTGGACAAATAGAACCGCGAAAACAAAATTTACAACACATGTTTACGAAGTACCGCAATAAGATACAGCGGTAGGTTTAAATTCTAATTATTTTTTTCAATAATGCAATTTTGAAACCATTATTTCACCAATTTATGGATGATTTATGATGGTGCTAAATTATTAAATATATTTTACGACATGCGTAAAATTAAAATGTTTTTAAAAAAATTTTTATTTTCAATCACACACGAATGAACGCTTATTACTTATTTATAAAGTTAACATTTACAATACGACCGGAATGACAATTTACGATTACCAAATTAGCGGAGATCTAACTTTACGTGTGTACAGTAAGATGGTTAGTTTTAGACTCTATTCTGAAAGACAAATTCATTATACAGTTTCAATGTTTCAAAACAATAGCTTACTATCCCCAAAGACCACACATGAAGGCTAACCTAAGGAGATAAGACACCTGTTGATAATAATAAGTGAAGCGTAAGACGCATAATCAATTAACAATAGGGGTATTCATAAATTATACCATAACACCTCCCCGCCTAAGATTTTCAATCGCCTTGTGATTGAAAATTCAAAAACAAATTGAATATAAAATATGAAAATATAAAATACAATATACATAATTAAAATTGTAAAAACATGCCTCTAAGGATTATATGAACTATTAAAGCGAAGTATTCTGTAAAATATAAAAATAGGGTAAAAGTGATAAAAATATACGTTCCGCACTTAGTCTTTTGGGTGCTTTACGCGAAACTGCAAGTGGCCCTCCAGCAGGTACGCTTTGGAAGGACACCTCTTCCGTGTTGGTTTCGTAAGTTGTGCTGAGGTATAGCGACGGTCTTCTGGAAATGGTTGACCTGACGTTGCAGTAGTTGAAGATTTGGGGACAGCATGGTCCTGGGTGATGACCGTCGTCCGAAGAATAGTTCGTATTCGCGAAATAACCGAGTAACCTTTTTCGGCAACACTTATAAAGTACATAAGACACAAATAGGCAGGCACAAACGATTAGCACATAAGTTATTGTGTTCCAATGTCTTTTTGCAAAAGGTTCACTAATATTTTGGTTTGAAGGCTTCCGTGGTTGTTGTCGATGACATGTTGTTTTCCGGGCTGGTTCACTAATAATTCGGTTAAGTTCATCATTGTAATTATTCAGCTTGTCTTGTGCAATGTTTAGTTCGTCCAAATTTAAGTGGTTAATTCTGATTGGTTTCAGATGATGCAAATCTTCTTTATTGGGTAGATGTTCACAACAATTGTATAAAATGTCTGGTATAATTAAATCGGTATTTACAGTATCGGTTTCTTTGTTACTGGCAAAAACTCTTGTTGTGCCTATGAATGAACTACACTGTGTTTCTAATTGCAATAATGAATTTTCAGTTATGATTTTTGTTTCGGGGTCTTTTTGTGGACAAATTATAGTAACTGGAAGCTGGTGAGAAATAGTAAGAAGCCATGTGTTTTTTCTTAACTTCTGGACATTGTAGTCTTCTATATCCGTTATAATTTTGGTACAATGGTCTTCTATTCTTGATTCCATTAAAACTATTACTTCGCAGGGCGATTCGGTAGATAATGGCTTGGGAAATTCGTTATAGCAAATTCTAGTGGAGTCTTGTAGTTCTGAACATCTTTCTAAATTTACAGTGATATACTGCCTGCTATCTTCAGATATTGCGACATATTTAAAAGTAGGAATAATCGTATGAAATAATTTACTTTTCGTATCTTTTGTAGGAGCCGAAAATATATGATGCAATTTATACTCATTGGTATCTACAATTGGTACATGTAAAATAAAAACAATTCTCTCATCTGTTTGGAATCCTTCCAATTCAATTAAGCTCATTAATTTTGACAAATTATCGTGGTTTGGCTGCTTAAAAGGCAGATTTCCATGTGACAATTTAAATGGAATTTTATTTAGCTCGTGCAATAACAAATTTGGATCAATCACCGAGGGATGAAGGATTTTTAACCTCGAAAAGTAATGCTGCTTATAATGTCATTAAGGTGATCTAGTATGATAGTATTTGTTTCCATTATTTGTTCAACTAGCGTTAACATTTTTAGCTGCAGTTCATAGTAGTATTTAGTATCACGATTTTCTTGCATTTCAATTTCAATTTTCCTTAAATTTTCGTTAAACGTTTCTTCGTCTATTCTGAAGTTTCTTAAGGTTCCGTTAAAAGTTTTTATTGTACTAGAAATTATCTGAATCTGATTTTTCATTAGTAACTATAAGTCTTTGTCGTCTTTTTCTAATTTATTTATACATTCATTATAAAATTCACCGTCTGATGAGTCTAAATTTCCTGTAATGGTTTTCCATACTGAACCAAGAAAATTAAAAGCTCCTCGTTTTGAACGACTAGTTCGAGTTCGAACTGAACTTACTTCAGAAAGTTTTTCTTTAATTTGTGAATTAATGGTATTTAACAAAGAAAGCTGTGACTTGAATGGTATTAAGAAATTAGGGTTCATATGAGGTTTATTTAACATGTTTTGTAAAGCATTTTGTGCATTTAAACTTTGTTCGAAAGTTTTTCTGATTAGAGTAATATTTTTTGTATGTAAGTAGTCTCCATTTGTCGTTAGAAATTAGCACTGTACCTTCCTTTTGAAAGAAAATGCCTGCTGGTGTTTTTATTGGTTCGATTTTGGCCTGACTGCCGAAGATGGCCATGGAACAACGCAGGGTTTCAATCTGTCGAAATTTACAATAGTAGTTTTGCTAACATCTGTTTCAATTTCTGCTGTATTAGCATTTCTAAGTTTTATGATCCTAAAAGGTCCGTTATACTTATTTTTCATTTTATTTCCTATCTGAGACTCCTTTATGTAAACATAGTCTCCTGTATTATATTGAGGTCTATTTTCTTTCACGTGTTCATCGAATCTTTTCTTTGCTTTCTCCTTTGAGTTTTGAATATTGATTTTGACCTGATCATAGATAAATTTAGCTTTATTTTTAAGCTCATTAACATACATAGTTTGTAGTTCTTCTTCAGTATACAAAATTTCATTTTCGTTAGTTCTAATGTGTCCAAAAATTACTTCTTCCGGTGAAAACTTAGTCGACGAAGATGTACTTCGGTTGTATGATTTGATAGAAAACGGTAAACCTTCTAAAATTGGTTTATGTGGGTTATCCACATGGTAAGCTCTTAAAGAGTCTAATAAAGTTGCATGAAATCTTTCTACTACGCCGTTAGATTGTGGGTGTGACACAGCACTGTACGTTAGTTTGAAATTATATAATTTAGATAAGTCTCTCRTATATTGGTTATCGAATTCTGCACCTTTATCTGAGTGAATGCGTTTCGGTATTGGAAAATGTTGAAAGTATAGTAGTAATTTATTAATTACTTCAGTAGCTTGTTTGTTTGCTAGGGGATAAGCTTGACCATATTTAGAGAAATTATCAATTATTGTTAAAAGAAGAGTATTTCTATTTATTTCTAATATATCAATGTTTAAGTGTTCGAAGGGTTTATCTGGCGTTTCTGTTATAACTAGAGGATAATCAGGATTTTGTCGATTTGTCTTTGTTTTATTGCAAGTGACACAAGATTTAATAAATTCTTCTACCTGAGTTTTTAAATTTGGCCATATGTATCTATCTCGTATTCTCCTGAACGTTTCGTTAATTCCTTTGTGGACAGACGTTTTGCTGCTGTGATAATTCTCAATTATTTGTTGTCTTTCGTATTCTGGAGGAGTCGTTACAATATTGTGACTAATAGTAAACACAATATTACGGTCTTTAAATAAGTAGCTCAAAATTTCTAATAAAGGAACATGTTTGATTGAACTTACAAAATACTGTTTGTCTTCAAGTTTGTCTCTGATGGAGTACAGTATTCTGAACAATTCTCTTAGACTTATGGTTTCTATTTTAATGTTATTAATTTGGATAATATAATATTTTCTGTTAGCAAATTTTATGCTATCTCTTACTGTTAATGTGTCAATGAGTTCAATGTCTTCACAATCTACACAAGTGTCGGTAGTTAATTCTTTCATAAAAGGAGTACCTGGATGTTTAAATTTTAAAACAAAAATTAAGATATTATTGTGGTTGTTGCTCAACAAGTTGTCATTTGTTTGTTTAATTATCTGAAAATCTATCAGTGACTGTGATTTTCTTTTCGTAACAAAGTCGTTAAAAACGTTTTCAAAATTTTCTTCGACATCACCTGCTTCTGAGGCGGTATCAGTTTCTGAATTACTATTTAGTGTTTACGTTAAAGTGATTAACATCTGGATTAAAATTGCAAATTAAAATTTTTATGTCAGTGTTTAAAAATATGTAATCGATAATGCTTTTCACTTTTTCCCAGTTTAGTCTGTCTAAACCAGCTCCTATTCTAGGCATCGCTAGTTTCTTAATATTATCAATTTTTAGTTCTCTTAAAAGGTTAACCAGTGTGTTGAATAAGTCTTCATAATTTGGTTTGTCGTAATAAAATTTCTTCGTTATGTGACGCCTTTTMCGTTGAGCGGCGTAACGGGCCTTCGGATCGGAGGGCGGACGGTCGGACGGTTACGTAATGAGCGGTACGGTAGTGACGTAAGCACTAAGCTAGGCGTCAAAACGGTTTCTCGGGCGCCAGTTTTTTATTATACTGAGGTATGCTCCTCAGATTTCTGCGCACCAACCCCCTTCGGTGCACAGACCAGGGCAGCTACAGTGGAGATCGGCACTCCAGGGAACAACCCTCGAGGGTGAATGCCGTAAGCTGAAAGAAAGGTGTTAACGGGGTGCGGTGGTGCTGAGCAGAAAAACCAACAGTAGCCTAAAAACACAATTTATTATTTCTACACAAGTTAGCAACGTAACTATAATGCAATAACAACGGGACCCCCCCTCTTATATAAGCCTCAGCCAAGCTATGGTTACGTGATATTACGGTGCGGTTAGGCAAGCGGTCTACGATTATGAAACGGTGCGGTGTGAGGCATGCAATGAACGGTAAATCTAAACTACGGTGACTCTAGGTGATGCAAGTAGCGGTACAACAAGACGTGTCGGTGATGTGGTAATAATTCAGGGCCGGACTGGAAATTACAGGGTGGTCGGTGGTGTAATAATGGGTGGATGCGGCTGTGACTACGCTTTAGCGGGCTAACAATAAAAATAAACGGTCGGTGTTATGCAATAACCAAGAGGACTGCTCACCGGGTGTGTGATGCACGGACGGACTACCATACAGCAGACACACAAGAGCAAAGCCTCTGTAATGCCTATCGGGTGCAAAACGCACGGACGAACTACCATACGTTGAGACACCCAACCGGCGGACGGAGGGTTATGCAATAACAGCGATAGAGAGGACCGCTCACTGTTCGTGTGGTGCACGGACGAGCTACCATACAACAGACAAACAGGAACGAAGCCTCTGTAACGCCTATCGGATGCAAGACGCACGGACGAACTACCATACGTCGAGACACCCAAACGGCGGACGGATGGTTACGCAATGCAACGGTAAAAGAGAGGGCCACTCAATGATCGTGTGGTGCACGGACGGACTACCATACAACAGACGAGCAAGAGCGAGACCTCTGTTACGCCTATCGGATGCAAGACGCACGGACGAACTACCATACGTCGAGACACCCAACCGGCGGACGGACGATTACGCAATAGCAGCGGGGAAAGGTAGGATCGGTGGATCTGGTGCGGGGAACAGGAAGCTTACCACTAGCTAATACTAGAGCTTGCTCACCTGAGTACTTACTCTGCTGTGGCCGGTCGCCGACTGAAACTGGTCACGACACGACTTACCGAGAAGCGATCGGCCACGGCTCTTTATTCACATCGGCGGGAGCCAGATGAACAAGAGAGCTGACTAGTGGCGCCAGCAAGTATTGTTCGTCTGAACTCCGAGAATCGCGGACTTAGACACACATGCGGCCGCGGAATGAAACTTGGCTAAGGCCCGGTTTGTAACTTCGTTACAGTTATTAAATAATATATGTTTCTGCTTTCATAAGTTAATTTAGCAATCTCATGTACGTTTTTGTTTTGAGATTTTAAATAGATCGATATTTTGTTCTACGACATTATTGTTAATTAAATGATTTTCTTTAACGTAAGAGCAGTAATTTTCGTAACTTATTTCTGGAGTTATTTTAATTCTACTCAGAGCATCAGCATTTTTATTTTGTTTACCTGGCTTATAAATAATTTCATAGTTGTATTCCTCTAATTTGAGGCGCCAACGTGCTAATCTTGATCCAGGATCTTTAATCGAAAATAACCATGTCAGTGGTCTATGATCTGTAACTAATTTAAACTTTCTGCCGTATAGGTATGGACGAAAATGTTTGACTGCCCAAACTATAGATAATAATTCTCTTTCGATAACTGAATATTTCGTTTCTGCTTCGTTTAATGTACGTGATGCATATGCTATAGGCAAATCTTTGCCGATAGGACCTTGTGAAAGTACTGCGCCTAAAGCAAAAGCTGACGCATCCGTTGTTAAAACAAAATCTTCTTCAAAATTTGGATATTGTAAAACAGGTGCAGTAGTCAGCATTTCTTTACACTTATTAAAAGCTACTACGCAATTATTATCAAATTTAAACTCTTTATCTTTCTTTAATAAATTTGTCAACGGTTTAATGATTTTTGAGTAATCAGGAATAAATCTTCGGTAATATCCTGTTAGTCCTAAGAATTGTTTAATTTCTTTTTGATTTGTAGGTTGAGGGAAATCCTGAACAACTTGAACTTTATTAGGTTTTGGTTTTAACCCGTCTTTTGTGACTAAGTGCCCTAAATAAGCAACCTCTTTACGTAGAAATTCGCATTTATCTGGTTGAATTTTTAGATTTGAATCTCTTAATCGACTAAATACCTTTTTGAGTCTTCGAACGTGTTCTTCTAAGCTTGCTGAAAATACAATTATGTCGTCCATTATGCTGTCCATAACCCTTTGAAAAGTAGAGGGTGCGTTCTTAAGCCCGAAGGGCATACGTAAAAATTCGAAAAGGCCATTTTCCACGGAAAATGCTGTTTTAGCAATGTCTGGAGCATTAACTTCGATCTGGTGAAAACCTGACGCGAGATCGAGAGTTGTAAAGTATTGACATTTTCCTAACAGATCTAACAAATCAGTAATGTTTGGTAAGGGGTATTTATCATCCACCGTATGCTCGTTGAGTTTTCTGTAATCGATAACTAATCGCCATTTTTGAATACCTGAAGCGTCCAATTTTTTGGGTACAACCCAGACTGGTGAGGACCAGGGTGAAACTGACGGACATATAATATTTTGATCAAGCATTTCCGAAATTTGCCTTTTGACTTCATTTTTGTGTACATATGGATAACGGTATAATTTTGTCGCTATGGGTTTCGTATCTCCCGTATCGATAACGTGTTTAATTTTACTCGTTAATTTATCTCCCTCTAAATAAAATATATCACTAAATTCTGTACAAACATTTTGAATTTCAGTTTTTTCCTCTTCATTTAAATGTCCTAAGCGTAAATTTTCCTGAATTTTCTCAATTCTTTCGTTACAGTTAAAAGTATTTGAATTTTCGTTTGAATAAAGTACTGTATCGTTTGATTCTTCGTATTCTTCGAGATGCAACACTGGCATATTAATTGTCTTGCTTATGGAACTTGTTTTCCTAACTGTAGTAATTACCTCATTATTTATTGGTTTTACAATTGCAGAAGGCAAAGTAATAAATTCATTCAGCTTTGTTACAGGGCAGATGCCATATTCACTTTTAATAGGCGAAACTCTTACTTTAACAACTTGAATAGATTTTGGAGGTATTGTAATTGTATTGGAACAATAAGGTATTTCAGATACCTGGTTATCATTATCATTATTATTTACAAAGTTATTTCTCTCATATTGATTTCTGTTTCTCAATAAAGAATTATCAAAATTTGAACGGAAAGGTGTCGCGTTCAAATGTGTATTTACTTTGTTTACATTATTTCCACTTGTACTGAAATTATTATCTGGTAAATATCTGACAGGTACTGGTGTTGAACGGAAAGGTACCGCGTTCAACCCAACATTTGGATTAAAATTATTCGCATGATTTGGAAAGAATGTGCATGATACTGAATGGAAAGGTGCCGCATTCGGTCCTGCACAAAAATTAAAATTATGCGAATTATTTGCAACTGTATGTACAGGCTCAAAACTTAAATTTTCATTTCATTACTTTGTCAGGGAACCCTAACGTTCTATTCACGATATTCATATTTCCATTATGCTTCATTAAAAAATCAATTCCTAAAATACCGTCGAATTTTATGTTTAGAGGCGAAATTAAAAATCGATGCTTTTTATTATCAAAGACAATTAAATCGATGGATTCTCTAATCGGAATCTCGTCTGTTCCAATTCCACTTATTGTTACGTTTGCTGGATAACTTATTAAACCTGGTTTTAAAATTTTTGGATGTATAATAGAGACACTCGCTCCCCTATCTACTAGCAATTTTGATATGCCGTCTTTTAGCTTTACATAAAATAAATTTTCTTCATATTCAAGCGTATGTAAATTTGGAAAACGATTTAAATTTGAAGATCCGCATGATCTGCATTTTGAGAAGTTGTGGGCGTTCCTAGAATTGAAGTATCGAGGTGCCCTTCGTCGATACTTCGGTTGAAGTTTAAATGATAAGCGCTTCGATTTGCATTTGGATTATAATTCGGATTACGTTGTATTACAGAAGGTCTCGATTGTTGCAAATTTCGATTAGGCACAAAATTTTGGCTAGAAGTGCTTGGATTTGTTTGAATCCTATTATTATTTCTGTAGCATTCTGAAATAATGTGTCCGTTCTTTTTGCAATAGCTGCAAAATTTTTGTCTGCGCGTATGATCGAACTGTTGCGATCTAATACTACCATGAACTTGCGTGCTACTGTAATTTTCCTTTGGAAAATTGGTTTTGAAATTACCGCTGAAATTTGATTTTTGTTGTCCTTTTGAAATTCTGAAATCTTTTAAGTAAGCAATATTTTCTTCTTCGATTAAATATTGTTCTGCTTCGTCTAGAGTTTTCGGTTTCTGTGCTCGGATAATTGAACAAAATTGATCATTCAATCCCGACAAAAATATTTTCAAAGCAATTTTTTCATGCGATTTATTAAGCGTTTGTTTTTCTATCGCGGTCAAACTACTATCAAGAGCTACACTGCTCCTTATTTTTGTAAGTAAATCCTCAATTCTCTGTACAAATGCGCGTGGAGTTTCATTTGGTTTTTGAAAGGTTGACGTTAAATCTCTTAGCAATCCTTCATTATCTCGACAATCGCCATAGTGATTAATTAGTAATTCACGTATTTCGTCACATTCTTGTAAATTTCGTGAGGAAATGAACCTTTTAGCCTTGCCTGTTAGTTTACTTTTAATAATAAAAATAATTGCATCTTCTTGTGATTCTTCGATATTATTTATGACAAAATTACACGCTTCTACAAAGTCGTTTAAAGTGGCTTGATCACCATCATACTCGGGGATCATATCTTTAAATTCTTTTAAACTAAAAGTTGCCATTTTTATAATTTTTGTAATTTATATGAAAATATTAATAAAATAAAAATTTATCGTAACCGCAAATATGTCAGCAATATAAAAAGATAGTGATAGTACTCACAGTAAAATTATGAATGTCGTTGATTCCATCAAACAGGAAAGGGTCCGCTGTTTCTAGTGGTTTCAACGAAGGTCTTCGAAGTCCAGGAGAGGATCCGCTGGATGCCAAAGCCTGATGATCGGTCGTACTTGTCTGCGAGGGTTCTTCCTTCCAGGAAAGGGGCCACTGGATCGGAGTTTTCCCAAATAATGGTTTTTCACGAAGTTCACGTACACGACAAAGTATAGGAATACACGAGCTTATTTTTGCAAAGCCCTTCGTGTATCCTACTGACTGCGCCAAATTTTACGACGTGCGTAAAATTAAAATGTTTAAAAAAAACTTTTATTTTCAATCACACACGAATGAACACTTATTACTTATTTATAAAGTTAACATTTACAATACGACCGGAATGACAATTTACGATTACGAAATTAGCGGAGATCTAACTTTACGTGTGTACAGTAAGATGGTTAGTTTTAGACTCTATTCTGAAAGACAAATTCATTATACAGTTTCAATGTTTCAAAACAATAGCTTACTATCCCCAAAGACCACACATGAAGGCTAACCTAAGGAGATAAGACACCTGTTGATAATAATAAGTGAAGCGTAAGACGCATAATCAATTAACAATAGGGGTATTCATAAATTATACCAAAACATATATGCCCTTCAAAATCTTTGGGAATTGTGTTTTCATCTGATTCCTGCACCATTTGGACAGTGTAAGAAGATAAATAATAGATAAATGAAGTATATCATGAAATTACAATTACTAACAGAAAGTATTATTTAAGAAAAGTCAGAATTTTGAACAGAACGAACAAAGTTTTAGACGATTAAACAGTAGAGGCAGGTTAAATGAAACGATGGTTAAGTGTGACCAGTTTATTGCTCAAGATGATTAAATGTGACCTCATAATGATGAATTGCTAAAATAAAATAAATGTGATAATTTTTAAACTCCGATGTGATGTGCGAAATATAAAAAAACGTATGTTACACAATTTTTTTTGGTATTAGATGTTTATTCAATAACCCCCACTTTCAATAACAGCAGCCATTCTTCTGGGCATAGATGCGCCCAAATTGTTGCACCAATTCCATCTTCTTTGCCGTTCTCACATCGTCATTAGATGTTCATGTAGACCTTCTCTGGTTCTGATATTTACGTGATCTGCAACATCATCCCACTTATCCATCATTAAAACCCAAAGATTTTCTATTGGATTTATATCCGGGGAACCTTTCGAATTGATCCTCAAACCAAACGACTGTTATGCACTACACTATTGTCTTGAACGAATACAATCAGTYCGTGMAAATCTGGTCCATAAACAATTAAAATTGCGCAGTACGCCCGTACATTCCTAATCATTCATGTGGGAACTGACTGTAATAAGTTCTTTTGGTCCAAAAGACGACATAAAGCCAAAATAGCCGGCCGTTGTTCTTCCACTGGATTGCGTTTAGACCACTTTGTTTGGCTCGTATTGAGTGCGTTTCGTCGCCAGTGTTAATTTTTTTGATACGATGACTTAAAAAGCTTCTCGTGCACAAAAATTACGTTTTCCCAGTTTTTGTTGAGATGTTTCATAGCAAGCTCCACTCGAGCTCTTCTATGTTCCGCGCTCAGTTTTGTTTTCTTTGTCGGTGCTCTGCAAAAAGCCGTTTTCCTTCAGCCTATGTTTAACTGTTGTAGAACACGGCAACTGGAGCACGTGGCACAACTCCTCAGTACTCGTGAATTTTTGATTTTCGCAACTTTGTTTACTTGCACCTGACTCAAAATTCTTTTCTTTCCAGTTCTTTGTTAATTTGTAGGGCCATACAACAGCGAATCCACCATTGTGTCTAGCGAAGCTGTACGCAAAAGAACRCAAAATTTTKTAGATTGCTTTTAAAATTTTGAAAACAATAGTTCAAGGTTAAGGTTKGAAAWATTGTTAGTGCGTGGAATACGTGTAAATGATGATTATAATTATGGGCAAAATGCCGTTTTATTCTGGATTTCTATTTTTAGAAGTTAATGAATGCAACAAATTAATTTCAAAATATAAATCTTTGAAAAAACCATACGTGTTCTATGCGAACACTAAAAATCATGAATCGACAGCTGATGTAAATAGTTTTGCCGTGGCAAACTATAGAGGTTAATAAAAACAATTTACTGTTAATTTTTGCATTTTTCCACATAACAGAAACATTGGTTCAATACTGGGCTAATATTTTTAGCATGGGCCAATATTGGCAAGGTCTAACCAATATTGGTTAATTAATGGTTTAAAATAAAAAAAAACTATATTGAAAGGAAGTATCGAGTTCATCTTGATGTAATATTTTATAACAATACTCTTGTTAGGCCAATATTGGGGCTTTATAAGATATCTATGTTAGAATAATTTTCTAATACTACTCTTGCGCCAATATTGTACCCTTATAAAACATCGATATGAAAACAATATGTCAATACCATTGTTATGTCAATATTGAACCTGTATTGCATAACAATCTTAAAACAACATTGTCATACCACTTGAAAGCCAATATTGGGCGTTTTAAAACTAACTTTATCAAAACAATATTGTAGTATCATTGTTATGCCAATATTGAACCTTTATCAAATAACAATCTTAAAACAACATTGTCGTACCACTTGATAGCCAATATTATGCGTTTTTAAACACCAAAACAATATTGCAATATCATTGTTATGCTAGTTTTGAACCCTTTTCAAATAAAATCTTAAAACAACATTGTCGTAGCAGTTGAAAGCCAATATTGGGCGTTATTAAACAAACTTTATCAAATCAATATTGCAATATCATTATTATGTCTATATTAAACCTTTATCAAATAACTATATTAAAACAACATTGTCATGCCGTGTGTGTCGGTAGACAGACATGCCAGCAATTAGGGAGGCGACTGAAGAAGGCTCAAAAAATTAGTTTGATGTGGAACCATGAAATAAGAGGACAGAATGTTGTTTTCATGATCGGTACCAACTACATCTTAAGCGAGTTGATGAGCGGGTATGGACATATACGAAGAACACTTGCTTGGTTGATGGCCGATTTGCGACGATATTGTGTAAAGAAAGTTTCTTTTCTGCATCCTACCGCCGCTCTTTCGTCACGATCAGTTTAGTCAATAAAAATATTAATTTGTTTAAATAAAGCACAACAATGAATAAGTTACTTCAATATTTGTCAAAGATATGCAAGAAAATATGGCGGGCTCCATGATTAGAAAAATAGAAATCTTTCTATATAAAAGTCTACCTTCATATGTTAGTCACCTGACAACCCAACAATGCATAATAGCAAACAACCAAAAATATTTGTTATCAGTATCTAAAATGAGCCTTGTAAAATAAAACATCGGCGTTCATACAATTATCGGTAGCTTCATGGTAATAGTAAAAATGTTTTCTTAGGTTACTACTTGAGAGCGTAGCCTACCGATAGAGCTAGCCGTGACACTGCTTTCGTGACGTCACAATTGGAGATGGTCGGCTGCTGCGCTTAGCTGTACGGTTCTATGGAAATAGTCATAATTTGGAAGAATTTAACACTAGAAAACTCATCAACGGTTATATAAAGTATATATCGCTCATTTGCTACAACAACTCAAAAACAGTGTTTTTGCAGGAGAGCAATAAAAGTATATAGTTTTTTGTCACAGTGATAAAAAAATTTATTTTATTTATAATTCGATTTGGAGTAATCAGCTTTAATGTTTTAAGATATTTTAGGGCCACAAATTTAATTTCAATTAGCTCTTAAACCCTTATCTTTTTTAAATATTCATTATGTGTCGTTCTTGCTTATAAAACTTTATTTTTAGTTGTGTCATAAGATATATGTGACGTTATTGCTAAAATTCAAAACTGTTAACTGCAGTAATATTTTCCAGTGTCCTCTTGTGTCCTAACAACTAACTACCTAGAATTAATAAAAAATCAATTCAAGTTAAAAACTTATTTATTTTTTGCTAGAAAAGGTACAAAAATATGCATTCTGCAACATTAATAGCTTACAAACTAAATGGGTTTATGTAGAAAAAATAACTAAAATAAAAACGCTGCTTAAACAAACTTCAAATAATCTTCTCAAAAACATTTATAAATTCTTGTAGAAAGATTCGTAGTATTTTGGTATGTGGTTCTTTTGCACTAATTCGAGCAAGTCTTGCTTTTTATTATCTGCAATTTTCGGTTTTGCTTGAAATGCTTTTGTTAAGGTAATGTTTTTATCAGTATTTTTCTTTTTTCTAATTATTGTAGTTTCTTTAAAGTCATCTTCTTCATAAGACGTTTTGTAGAAAAAATATGTTGGAGATTCTTGTTTTACTTCAAGAATTTTTATTTCGCTTATCTTAACCTGTGACATATTAAGGGGCCCAATTTGATTTGCTAAGTCTTTAATATCAACAAAGTCTTCATAACACAATTCCAAAACATTGAACGGTTGGTCATTCTTTTTTGCAGCACGTATTGCTGAAACAAATGCTACCGGGCTGTATATTGGACCACCTTTTAATTGTCGTTTAATTTGACGTTCAATTAAAGAGTGGGCAGAGTCTCCTTCGTTCTAGGTATGTCCTTTAATTAGGTACTTATGAGTAATGCTTTTTTACCTTTAAATGAGAAACGGCATAAAGGTATAGGGCGATCATGAATTTATTTTTTTGCTGTCCAGCGCAGTTGTCAGAATAAAATATTATATTTTGATCATCACTATTTCTGTGTTCTGTGACCATTTGCTTCGTCCCATACATGACAAAAGCAATCGTTAGTTTTAAGGTCATAGATCGTGAAATTAAACACATTTAACTTTGATCGATAATAAAATACTGACACTTCCCCCTTTGGTATTTGAAATACAGCCTGCAAATCGTATACTGCCACTATTGCATTGGAATTTTCTTTATCATCTTTCTTTTCGCATCTTGATAGATCTTTTTCTTTTAAATGTCGATCGTAATACCCTTTTAATTTTACTTTATCCTCATCGTTAGCTTTGTTAAATGCTACACATGTTTCGCACATATCCTTTTTTGGAACGAAAAAGGAAATATTGAAGTCTTCTGTAAATATTCGATAAAACATTAGATAGTTTACATACGGAACATTATTTAATTTGCATTCAGCAACATAATCTCGGTGAATATCTGCTACTGACTTACTTCCGTCAATAAAAAGTGTTGAAGTGTTTGCTCGTGTGTAGTGACTTTCAATTTTAGGAATTTTATTGATAAAATTTTTAACTCCTTCCTTTGCCACAGGGTCTATCGTTTTTTGTTTTTTGTGTTCACCACGACGATCTTCTTTAATTAAAGTGTTACCTAGCTTATTTCGTTTCTCTAGAACTGTACGAATAGGACGGTCATTAAGATCTAATGTATTTTTAAAAAATACTTTACAAACTCGTATTTTTTCATCGTTTCGACGAAAGTAAAATGCATTATTGTTGTTTCTCATTTTTCTTGTTGCTCCCACCCTTACGCATCTATACTTTGGTTGAATTTGTTTCATACTATTTGCGATGAATTGCCGCTGTTTCTCCAAATTACCCAATTCCCAGTAAGATCACAATCCTTTCTTCCTCAGTAAATTTTTCAAAACATTTTAATCTGCATTTTTTCGTACATGCAGATTTTATCTTTCTCTCAGGCCGAATTTTTTCGGATAGAGTATGCATTGTATACCGTTGCCCACAGTTCCTAAATTTCTTAGTAAGATTTCTTTTCCAAACATTTTCATTTCTTTTCCGCTTTAAACCTTGTCGAATTGGAGATACGTTGGATAACAAAGAGGAACTGCTAATATTTKGATTAGTACAAGCAGAAGTACTAGCAMCTACACATTCTTTAGTTATATTGTCTGTTGTAGGTGTTTCAAAATTAGAATCAGTGCTATCGTTAACATCAGGAGTGTATGTCTGATCATAAAGGATATCATCATTATCTTCTGATGAACTACTTGAAGATTCTGATGTATTAGAGTTAGAAGCAGTGCTGCTTGAAGAGCAGCTGCATGAATCACTTGAAATTCTTCTTAACTTTTTTACAACTTCATCTTCATTATTCTTAGGCCTATCTTCATTGTTCACGCCCGAATCCTCTACATCTATTTCTTTAAAATTATGTCAATTACGTAAAACAAAAAAAGGCTCAAAAAAGTTACACACCATTATTTTCGCTAATTTCCACAAGACTTCTATCGTCATTTTTCAAGCTACTTTTCTTTGCACTTCCTTTACTTTCGTTACGTAAATCCACATTTTCAATGGCATCATCTTCTATATCCATTTCTGACTTATCTAAAGAAAGCAATTATGAAAATAAAGAATGACGAGAAATCACGACCTACCACTATTTACTTCATGCCCCTCTGTGCCTTCCCCATGCCTAACCACATCTTCCATTACATGATCTCCTACATTCCCTTTTTTGGAAGTTTCTTCCAATTTACACATGTCGATAAGTTTATTACACCTGTTGTTAGTACGAAACATCTACAAAAAAAAGTATTATTTTAACATTTTATAATTGATTGAAAATAAGAAAAAGGAAATGTTAGTTGAAATTTTAACAATAACGTCACAAACGAAAATATTTCATAAAGAAACACTTTCTTCAAAAATATTGTTTCCGCTAAATAGTCACAACTCCATATACTATTTGAAGCAGCCATAGAAAACAGTATTCGTTTATTTATAATAAAGTCTTAATACAAAATAGTACTATGAGAGGTAAAATATTTTTCTACAAGAACGACATATTTCGGATAACCTATTATGTTAACAATATCATTATTATCGTGTAGAATGTCATAACTCCAAATAATGCAGTATACTTGAAAAGAACTAAATAGATACTGTACTTACCTTTTCGCCAATGTAGACACAACACCAAATATGACACTATGTGAGAAAAAACAAGCAATCACTCCCTGCAATGGTTAAGATGCAACTGGAATAATGCGTTCTTGCCAACAAAATGTCGCACAAAACGCAACCCCGCTGAAACGACATAAGTGCCCTCTAGGGGCCACTTTAAAAAGTTAAGATATGTCAGTCTACCAGATAATAGGAAATAATTTTAAATTACAATTTTGAGGTTAACTCAAAAATGCCAATTTTTGAGTTATGACGTTATTGCAGCAAATGAGCGATATTTCAACTACAAACGTTGTAGATGGCCGTTAGTTCCTCTAGGCAATGAGCTTCTATCTAGTCACCAAGAAATAGCACATTCTAAAACAAATTTCTATAACATCGTTCTAATATTATTCGGATACGCAACCAGCACGAGGCGGTGGAAATTACATCTATTAAAACTAAAAAAACTTATATCTCGGTTAGCTCCCATAGTAAGTTTTTGATATTCGCACAAGATATTGCTTATACTGATAGGCAAGTAGCGCCCTTACAACGGCTCGTTGCAAACCATCCCAAGTGTTAGAAACCGCCCTCCCAAGCACTAAAAAATTCATATCTCGGTTAGCTACCATAGTAACTCTTTGATGTTCGCACACGATGTTGCTTATACTGATGGGCAAACAGCGTCCTTACAATGGCTCATTGCAAATCATCCCAAGGGGTAGAAACCGCCCTCGCGAACACCAACAAATTCATATCWCGGTTAGCCGCCATAGTAACTCTTTCATGTTGGCACACAACGTTGCTTGTACTTGTAGGAAAACAGCGCCCTTACAACGGTTCATTGCAAACCATCCCAAGGGGTAGAAACCGCCCTCGCGAGCACTGAAAAATTCATATCTCAGTTAGCTCCCATWTGTCGCTTATATTGATAGGCAAACAGCGCACTTACAACGGCTCATTGKAAACCATCCCAAGGGGTAGAAACCGCCTAMGCGGACACTAAAAAAATCATTTATGATTCGATTACATCTATTTGGATATTGCAGTATTTGTACAAAGAGTCYATATCGGACACGCAATTTTGATGGACCCAGCCATCACAAGTGTCATACAGTACTCAGTAGGGCTCCTTTCGTCCAAAGTGCTTTCCTGCAGTATGTACATTACGTAAAATTGTAATCAATCCAATTCATCCTGGATCCTTTTCATATTATTTAAGTATTGCATTGCTAGGTGCTTGCATACAAAGTAGTAATTGCTCACTTTTTGTTCCTTGTCCCACTGTTCCTGGGAACAAGTATCACTGTTGGTGTCTTTATTGTCGTCTTTCTTAAAAATTTTTTCTTGTTGTTAATTGAATTGAATCTTGCGAATGTTTAGGCTCATTTCCTTCGAAAGGGATAACGTATGTTCGCGAATGCTACGAACCAGTCGGGAAACTTTGACATTGCTCTGACGACTTAGGACGCTATTTTTGATAACGCCGAAGTAGTTTTTCATTGGTACGTTGTAGCCTTTCTGCAATTAAATGTATATAATTTCAACACCAAGCACCGAAGGTTCAATTGGAAAAGACCGAAGGCTCAAACGGGCTGCCATCTTCAGTGAAGATGGGCAGGGTACATTAAAAATAAATTAGAAGGAAGTATAGGGCGCCACGTGTTTAGAAATATCCGCTGAGCCTTAACCGGCACACTGGAAACGCGGATGAACCAATAATAGGAGGAACCTCCGGAAAAACCACCACTCATAAACAACAAAAGTTATTTTAGTATCGAAAAGAAAACATGAATGACATATCTCTATAGTCGTGAGAAATACAAATAAATAACTATAATCCGCGCAACTGAAGAAGAACCATATAAATTCTTTAAAGAACTACAAAAATATCTTAATGAATTTACCAKAAATAAGACAACTAGATAAGTATAAACCGCATAAACAAAGTATTATTATTTGATAAAGTAAACAACTAGAGACGAGAATTAAAATATAGATATAGATCTATATAATTACTATTATCAATTCGTGCTATAACTACTGTGACATCTATAAAAAAAATGCAAAATCTAACTAGTTTTATAGGTAGCTCAAATGACAGTACTATCATAAAATGTAGAATTAATTAACTGCTTTTGTGCTAGACACTCACCAAACCGAATATGCCGCGAGTTATAGAAATAATAACAACCCGGATCGCTACAGAGTGAAATAACTCAAAAGGGGTACCTACATGCGTTCTGTGTGGCCCTCGATGAGTGCGCAGCGAGTCCCTGGAGACCCTGAAATCTATGGGAGGTTTCGGTTTGCGTAACGGCACTAGCGGAGCGCGAGTGAGTATAAATACAATACGTTAGATTTATCACAAATGAACCTACCAACAAATGACAGACAAAAGAAAGAAATAGCAATTAGTAGCACGTAACTGATTTGTCGCAAATGAACCTACCACAATTAATTAATTATTAATATACAAAGCAAAATAATCAAAGAAATAGCAATTAATAGGTACGTTATTAGTTTGTCACAAATGAACTCACTAAGAAATGATTTACAAAACAAAAACAAACTAAGAAATAGTAATTAATAAGCCCGTGATTCTCGCTCTTTCTGGCCACCAGTTCCCAACTCGGATTCTCTTGCTTAATTCTTCCTAACGTGATGATAAACTTCTTCAACCGGGCACAATTCAAAGTAAAACCAGCGGTTGACGATCCCGATGATAACAGGTACACTCGGTCCTAATTGACCAGCAATAGGAATCGATTAAATGTAACAGTTAATCCGATACAACAACCCTAAAATATAAATCGAAGCTAGACAAATAGATCGAAACTTAGAACTCTCTAACATACCTCTGATGGTCGAGGGTTATGCCGACAGAAAAACGAACGATCTGCCCGTGGTCGAGATCCAGCGGAACACCAACGACCGCCCTTTAATCCCCGTAATTAGGCACACTGCCGAAGCACCACTATATATCATGGGCGTCCCTATAGTAGCTAATTTGTGTTAACTGTGCCAAAATCCCAAATGTGGTGAGCTATATACAAATTTTGCTCGAGAATGGCATCAGGCAACGGGCACCGTGTTTCATACGCTAGAGATCTCGCAAAAGTGCCCACTGCGCTTTCCCACGATAACAACTTTTTCGTCGCCCAACAAAAATTCAAGGAAAGCGATAGAGGAACACCGACCGCTCGACAACAAGGAAAGAAGACGGAGCTCATTTCAATCGAAAACTACAACTAACACAAATCAACAAAGACAACAAAATGCCAGAAAATGAGATAATTAAATATAATATTGTATGGTAATAACCAAGGAAAGCTTATGTGATATTTTATATCGTTACAATGTTACTAATTCTGTTAAACGCATAACTATTTAAACGCAGTATCTTCCCACTCCATAAGCAATAACATGGTAAATACTTGTTAGGTATAATGTTAAATATTTCGACATTATAAAAAACAATATCACTGCCTTGGTCATTATTAGAGCTAAGGTCTGCTAATATTATGTTAAAATGTTTGAAGAAAGGGCTTGAGCGATACATACTGTACGAGGCTTCATTTACAATTTGTATTTCAAAAATATAATAAAAATTCGGTGTTCTATTAAAATAATAAACAAATTAGTGAACACTTGCTATAATCGTAGGTCCGCTACCAAAAAAATAGTTTTAGGTTATTGTACTTACTTGAACATCTAAAACACTTTTTTATTACAATAGTTTTCGATTTTTAACTTGAATTAGAAAATAACATAAAGTAGATAAATAATGTAGATGAAACATACAAATGTTTAGTTCACGGCCATATAATTACGTAATAAACTATTATAATTAATATACCTGTATTAAAGAAAAAACAAAAACAGGGTTACATTACAAAACAACATGTATTAGATGCACAACGTACATGAAAAATAAAAATTTTTAGTTCTATGTTATATATAATACTTACAATAGTGCATGTGTGTATAGCGTGCCGCATAAAACTTTTACCTTATATATCGCAACAACGGCTGGCTAATAATGCACCACTGCTCGTGTGTCTGTGGCGCAGTGTTGTTAACCTTACTATAAAGGAAATCCGGTACGCATGCGTCCCAAAATCCATAGAAATCCCTAGTTGCCACATTTCTAAAGACCAATGTATCTATACTTACAAAGATACTTACCATAATGCACGCCTTTGATAAAATGCGTTCACTGATAGTACTTTTAGAATTTCATTGTTCATAATAACTAATACCATAAAGGAAACATTTAATAAATAAATAGGAAGTACAAGTAATATATATTTTATTTATGAAAAGAGCAACTAAAATACATTTTTGGAAAGAAACTAACAAAAAGTAAAGTTTGTGCTTTTCATATTATTCATATTAACAAAAATCTGTTTTATAAGGTTTATAAGGTTATAAAAAACAAAACGAACAGCACAGGTAAGTATTATGTGGCATTTTTAGTCTTCATTATTATCATTATCACTGCCGTTAAATTTAGAACCAATTTTTCTGTGGTCATATGTAAACCAGCTTAATTCTTTTTCTAACATATTTTTTCTATTTTCCAATTATGGCACACATAATTTTTATGAACAATTCTGTTCCCGTGTAAAATTCCAGTTAAAGTACCAGTGCTCAAACGATTTCGTTTTTTTATTTTGTTTAAGTTCACTAATGAATATACTCTTTCAACACATGCACGGCTGTGCGGTAGGATTTGTATATAATTAACTAACTTCAATAGTTTGGGGAACATTTTTTCTCCATTTTCGTATTTTAAAATTTCAACATACCTCCAGAATCTTACAAAATCTCTTTCTGTAAAGTCACTTACAGTATTTGGTAGAAGTCTCCACTCCCTGCATATATCATTATATTTAGTGGATCTTATGAGTGAAATGATGTGCTAATGGTATAACAGAAGGGAATTTTTTTGAATGTTTATGTTCAGGTGTTATAATTTCCATATTTTTCAAATCCAACCTATCAAACTTATCTTATTTTAATTTGATCAAGAAGCTCTTTATAAAAATCAATAAAAGTAAACTTGAATTTGTTCAACTCTGAATCAGGTAAATTATGTTGAAGGATGCAGGTTGCTACAGCTCCTCCAAAATACCATTGATCCGAAGGAAGTAAGTTTCTAGGGTTATGATAATCAATGCTTAATACGTCCTTAGAATCTGATACTTTAACAAAATGTAAATTCTCCATCTCATGATGAAGTGTATTTTTGGCTATACCTCTTCCGTTTGACTTAAGATATTTTTTGTCTCCATTATCTTCTTTTTCTCTCTCTTCATCTGTGTCATCGCTACTTGAAGTCATATCTAAATTTAAATTAAACTGAAAAACGCCTTAGTGAAGAATATAATGAAATTTGTATACCTCTCTTGCTGGAAGGTCACGGTTCAGGCTCCATTTTAAGTTAGCCAAGATTTACAAATAAAAGACTGAAGAACCTCACAAAAACCGCGAGCATATTACGCACTACACACTGTACTTTAGTTGAGCACCTTGCACAGTCTGCTATTTTGGGATTCACCGATATATCTGATTTTAATTGACGCTTCATCGACAACCGATAACATCATGCTGAACAAAACTGAAAAGTGAAAACAATAAAACAGTCAGATGACAGAATCAGAGAAATGAGGAATATTTCCCTGAAAACAAACCACCGCAACTTGAAATTCGCATTTTGACCAACGGTTAGTAGATGGCGCAATAATAGCTTATTAGGTTTTTTTTTGTTTCTAACTGAAATTATTTGCGTTTCGTATGGAGTAATGGGATGCTCAAAATCTGTAGATTCCGTTATAAAATGTGTGTATCCGCTAAGAAACATAAAAATTCGTAAATCTACGGATAAATCCGTAGGGTTAACATCGCTGCTGTGGCGTCTGGCTCGCGTGTGTTAACTTACCGCTCTTTGTGTATTCCGTATGCGATTCAGCTTATGTGCTGGAAATATTTTCTGTTTCTGTATTATTTATATATCCAGTCATCTGACAATTGTTTTCAGTTACTGCTGTTTCCAGATTTAGGTTATTGCAATATCCTTGATATTGCTTATTTGCGTCGTTACGAATTGCACTTTGTGCGCTTTTTGTTTTTCTCTAAGCGGTTTAACCGTTTCTTGTATCGTTTAATTAATATTTAGAAATATGGTTTTTAAACAGGATAGAGGTCATCCGTAAGATTGCGAGATTATAAAAAAACCCACCCACAAATTACTTACGTTGAGTTTCTAAAGTTGCCTTCCAATAATACAGTTTCCAAAGAGATAACTTCGTATGTATTTCGAGAGAAGAATAAATTTATGGTATCTCCTTGCCTAATTCGGAGAATATGTTTAAGAAATAAGGAAACGTTGAAACATATCCTGGGATCAAATTTGCAACAGGACAAACACACCGGCACTCAGTACCTAACATTACCGATTCGGTAGAATTAAAATTTAGCATTGCAAAAAAGCATCCAGTATTAGTTTCTAGCTTTTTAATTTATCTTGCAAGAAATATGCCACCAACATAAGTCTTACCGGCAATGTATGAAATCTAGCAATGTATAGAATGCGTATAGGCAGATTATAGAATGCAGAATTTTTGATTTGTGTATTTCCTCCTCCGTCGCTAACTAAAATCTGACCTCTTGTCTACCCTCAACCTACACTTAAAGATCCGCTATTGTTAATAAGATACACATTGCCTACTATTCAGGTATTTAGTACAGATTTTCTATAAATGATTCATGCATCCAGGGCACTTATGGAAATTATCGATTAAATCAATTTGCGGCGTCTTAGAAAAATGATGTTTACTTGTCATATGTTGATTGTTGAATTATTTGATTTTAATTTAAGAAAACCCCTGGAAGTATGTATTTTCAACATATTCTGTAGTGTTTTGTGGGATAATTAACTTTAAGGTTGCAGAAAGCTCACATTTCGAAGCTGTGGTTTGACATTGATCTGCAACCTTTAGTACTATCGCTGTGCATATTGTAGCTTGGCAGCACTTACAAAAAGGCGGCACGAAGAATTAAGAAAGCAACGCCGCCCGCGTTGCATGAATCATTTATAGTGCTGTGGTAGTTGGTTACCACTGCTGTTACCAACGTGGGGTAGTTAGTCCATCAAGCAGGGATGTTTCGATGAAAACATCAGATGGCGAGTTACGCAATTTATTACGATTTTACATCAGTATCACAGTGGCTACTTACTAACTACTCTTACCGACTAATTACGTCTAATAACATTTCCCTATATATACCATTGACTGGTCTACTTTACACTCTGTTTAGACCTAATAACGAGCTATTTACCACGTGCTGTTTACACGGAAATATAAATACGGAACTGCATGCTAAGCAAATGTCGCGTTCTTGCTGACCTGCTTACAACTGTTTTTATTCCGGTTAGCCTTACGCTAACTAGGTCACCACACACCCCCTTCCTAGTGTTTTAAGCACGTTTATTTCCCCACTTGTAAATAGACCGGAAACCTTACTCTTCTGCCCGCACGTGTGACTGGACAATGCTGCGCCTCCTGTTTCAATCTTTGCTCTGGAACGTGGGCGGCTGGCTCCTCTTTCTGCTTATATGCAGGTTTTAATCGGTCCATTGACACGGTGCGTTTTCTCCTTTAACAAGGATGTCGATGGTTTTATCCCTTCTTTTGGGTACTGGATACGGCCTTTCATACGGCTGCTGCAGGATACCCTTGGGTCCTTCGCGTCTGACGAAAACCTGAACGGGAACGTTTTGTTTTCGCAATGTGCTGTCGCCTTGATTGGCCGTAACCTGGAGAACTGCTGCTTCAGCATTTTKGTGAAGTCCGCGGCCGTGACAGTGTCGTTTGTCGAACTCGTCATGAACTCTGCTGGCAGTCTCAGTTTTTTCGCCGTATACCATTTCGGCGGCTGTGGCCTCTATATATTCTTTCCACGCTGCCCTTATGCCTAATAATAGCGTGGGTAGTATCTCTGTCCATTTTGCGTCCTCGTGGTATTTAATTGCAGTTTTTAACTGTCGATGCAATCGTTCCACCATGCCATTCGCTTGTGGGTGGTATGCTGTCGTGCGAATATGTGTTATTCCCATCATTTGATTTAATTGTTTAAACACTCGGGATTCCCACTGTATTCCTTGGTCGKAAGTGATTCGGAGCGGAGTCCCAAATCTGCATATCCAGCCATTGTATAAGGCGCGTGCTACCGTGTCCGCTTCCCGGTCCTTAAGTGGAAATACTTCGGGCCAGCGGGTGTAACGGTCCACGCATGTCAGGCAGTATCTATATCCCTCTGAGGGTGGCATGTATATCAAGTCAATATGGATATGCTCAAATCTTGCGGAAGGTGCCTTGAATTGACCAAGCGGTGTGGATACGTGACGTGTAATTTTCGATTTTTGGCACTGGATGCATTCTTTGGTCCATTTGTGGCAGTCCATGTCCACTTAAGGCCATACGTATCTCTCTTTCACTAACTTTGCTGTCGCTCTCATGCCTGGGTGCGATAATCCGTGGAGTGCTTCGAAGATCAGCCTCCGTAATTGCCTGGGAACGAATGGCCGGGCTTTGGGGGTTGAAACATCACAAAAAGCGGCTACATCACTACTTGGGATCCGGATTCTCTTTAGCTGCAATCCTGTTCCCTTCTGTAGGTACGTTTCTAGTTCTTTATCTCCCTTTTAAGCGGCAGCTAGTGCCTCGAAGTCTACTGTCTGCGTTATTCCGTCAATTCTTGATAGTGCATCTGCCATCACGTTGTCCTGCCCTGCTAAGTGCCTGATATCCGTCATGAACTGACTTATAAAATCCAGGTGCCTGAATTGTCTGAGCGAACATTTTTCTAACTTCTGCTTGAAGGCGTATATGAGCGGCTTGTGATCTATATAGATCGTGAATGTTCGCGCTTCCACCATGTGTCGGAAGTGCTTGATTGCTGCGTACACTGCTAGCAACTCCCGGTCGAAGGCACTGTACTTAGTCTCGGCCGCTATTAGCTTTTTCGAGTAGTACGCCAGTGGTTGCCATCCCTTGTCGTTCTCCTGCTGTAGAACGGCGCCAAGGGCGTGGTCTGAAGCGTAGCATACTATTGCGAGTCTCGCTTCTGGATTGGGTTGGGCGAGTAGGGCTGCTAGTTCCAGTCTTATCTTCGCTTCTTCGAACGCTTTACTGCTTTCCGTGGACCATGTCACCATGTCTAATGGCATCTACTTTCTCTGGAAGTGGTTGCGTTCCTGTCTCTGAGACTTTGTACCCCAGAAATGAGACTTCTGTTTTGCCGAACACACACTTTGCCGGGTTAATTACTACGCCGTATTTCGCTAGTCGTTCGAAGAGCTGCCCGAGATGTTCGGTGTTCATCCTCGGGAGACGATGCGACTAGAATGTCGTCGATATACGCATAACAGTAGTCGAAACCTTGCAGTACTTCGTCAATGACCCTCTGAAACGTCTGTGCTGCATTTCTGAGACCGAATCCCATGTATCGGAATTCGAAAAGTTCGAACGGCGACGTGATTGCTGTCTTCGGAACGTCCTCTACTGCTACTGGAATCTGATTATAGGCCCTGACTAGATCGATGGTGGAGAAGTACTTCTTGCCACTCAGTGATTGAGCGAAGTCTTCTATGTGTCGGTCTGGCTAACGGTCCGGGACGGTGCTAGCGTTTAACGCTCTGTAATCTCCACATGGCCTCAATTCATCTTCCCTCTTGGGTACGAGATGCAGAGGTGAAGACCAGGGACTTTTGGACGGTCTGGCGATTCCATGTTCCACCATGATCTGAAACTCTTGCTTCGCAGTCTTCAGCTTGTCGCGCGCAAGTCTTCGCGGTCTGCAACACACGGGGGGTCCGGGCGTGGTCTCGATATGATACACTGTTCCATGCTTCGGGAACGTAAGCTGTCCACTTGGCTTAACCAGGTCAGKGAACTCTGCCAGTATGGATGCATATGCTGTGTCGCCGGTGACGACTTTGACTGACGGGGTGCTTGAGGTTACTGCTTGTCCTGACGCATGTACCTTGGTGAGCGGATCGAGGAGGTGTCGATTGCGAATATCGACTAGCAGTCCGTAATGTCCCAGGAAATCGGCTCCGATTATAGGCTTCCGTACGTCTGCTATGATGAACCTCCATGGAAATGCACGCCTCAGTCCCAGATTAGGGGACAGTAGCAGGGATCCATACGTTGCAATCGTACTCCCATTTGCGGCGGCGAGCTCATAAGCTATCTTGTGTCGTGGTCCTCGAACTCTTGATCGTGGATACACGCAGACATCTGCCCCTGTGTCTATCAAAAAACTGGTTCCTGTATCCCTGTCGTGCACAAAGAGACGGCGTGTTGCAGGATTTGGAGAATCACCTGCCGTCGCTAGTGATTCCCTGCAGCATTTCCCGACTTCTTCACAATATGGGAGGTTCGGTCCTTCTCCCATGTTTTTCGTGGCAGCGGCACCCGTTTTTTCTTTTCCTCGAGTGCGATCGATACCTCGAATGTGACTCCCCCCTGACTGTTGAGTATGTTTGCCTATCGTTCCTTTCCTCTTTCGCTCGCGCCAGCTCAATGTTCAGACTCTCGATCTGTGCCGAGAGGCTGGCGATGGCACTTGTCCAACTGGATACGGGTGTTGGACCGGTGCTCCGGGTAGACGTCCCATCCATAACGTCTTCAACAGCTGATCCGGCACTACTCTTCAACTCTCTTCAACTTTTCATATGGTTATTCCGCTGGTGGCTGCAGCAACAAATCTCTCACCTCACTGGCTTGGCTCTGGTCCAAATTTGCAGAGACATGTGCAAATTTGGTTTCGCTGCTGGTAATGTTAGAGAGGGCAAACTGACTCTCTACCTGCGCGAACCAAAATTCCGGGTCGGCTGGCCAAAATGGGGGTATTTTCACCCCTAGTCGCTCTATTACTGGTGCAGGATTCATTTTTGAGGGGCCGGCAGTTGGTGGTGGAGGCATCGTTACACTTCTTGGCGCGCTCTTTTCTCCACTTCCTTATTTATCTTGGCTTGATATGCTTTCTTGCATCGGTGGCACATAAAAAATGCAATACTCACAGTTGCCAGAATAACTAGTGCAGCTAAGAGGGCTTCAGTCAAAGTCAGGGTTGTTGTGGCTTGAGCGTTCCCGTTGGCGGACTGGGCTATCACCACTTCTTCCTTACTGGTTGCACTCCCCATAGCCTGCGTGTGTTGCCAGTTATGCCTGCAGCGAGTCTTCATCCATCAGAAGATTGTGGGTTCTTCTCGAGATCACCAATGCGGTGGTAGTTGGTTACCACTGCTGTTACCAATGTGGGGTAGTTAGTCCATCAAGCAGGGATGTTTCGATGAAAACATCAGATGGCGACTTACACAATTTATTACGATTTTACATCAGTATCACAGTGGCTACTTACTAACTACTCTTACCGACTAATTACGTCTAATAACATTTCCCTATATATACCATTGACTGGTCTACTTTACACTCTGTTTAGACCTAATAACGAGCTATTTACTACGTGCTGTTTACACGGAAATATAAATACGAAACTGCATTATAAGCAAATGTCGGATTCTTGCTGACCTGCTTACGACTGTTTTTATTCCGATTAGCCTTACGCTAACTAGGTCACCACAATAGAATTCCTGTACATCGCTGAATTTCACACTTGCATTATCAGTAGCATATGCAGAAATTTTTTCTCTTCTGAACGTTGTTCTTGACTAAATGCACTTTCCAACTACCGAATCGGTACAAAGAAGCACGTGCATAAAAATGCATTTTTATATCTAGGTAGGTACTCATTTCATTTATCAAATTGGGTTGCAGGTCGTATCCTATGCAAGTATCGTGCGTTCAAGAAAATTTGGCATCGAGTCAGGCTTGGATATGTCGATGATTGAACTACACGGCTAAATGTCAAATTGTGGAAAAGGTTGTACAAACGTTAGCTTAGGTTGTAGTTCAAGTTAGCTGGGAGTGATACATTTTAATTAAAATTAATTTTATTGACTGCAGTTTCTATCTATCAATATGAATGCAAAAAACATTAATGATATTAAGTATTCATAAACTGCAATTTATTTTATTAAACCTGCAAATGTCGTAACTTTAGACACCAGAAATAAGCGTATCAATCTTGAAAGACATACGATTTCGCTTTCATGGATGAGTCGATGCCAAATTTTCTTGATCACACTTTAGTTCCCTGTGCACTCATACATATAATTTGTACATTCATTTTAAAGCATTTATTAAAATAACATGCGTTTGGTTAACTTTTGATCTCTTTGATCTGGTATAGCAGAAACTTTAGCAAGTAATTAAAGCTTACCGTATTAATCACGCCACTATTACCGAAAATATGGCATGTCCATCACGTGACCAGATGTAGGCAACCCCGATGTCTGGTGTACAAATACGCGCCACAGTAAGCACGCAATCTTACGGGGTTTTAAATGACACGCGCAATTCTAAAATATTTTTCGACATTTTAAGCGCTCGTAGCCTCCAAAATTAATGGCACATAGAACAGACATTTGAGACGAAAATATAACGTATCTTTAATAGTTGTTTATTTCCAAATGCAGTTTATTTTAAAATATTTCATCTTGCGCTATAGAGCTTTACCAGTCAAAATAATGCTTCTGGGCCGTATATGTATCTTACATGAAAAACAAAGACGTCTTTGATGAAAACTAAAACAATTGCATACATTATTCTATTTTTATGAAAGTATTTTAAAAATTAGTGACGGAAGTAACGGATCTTAACGAAGTTGATAATTATTTACGAAATACCGAACTCTAATAGGCCAACACAGTCTAATCACTATCCATAAAAAAGTTAGTTACGTACAATAAACAAAAGCAACTCCCAATGTTTGGCTGCGAGTGTTTTCTTACATTTTATTGGCTTCAATGCGTACAAAAATAACGTGCGATTTTTTTCTAAGTGTAATTACAAATAAACTGGAAATTGGCGATTGAAAAAACCTTCTGTATTTCATATACCTGTTCAAACCTACCTACTAATTACTTATTCGAAAGTCATATACGTACTAAAATGGATGTTCAGCAAGAAAGTCGAAATTCGCAAACGGCAGTTTAATATATGCGATATAGAAGTTAGAACAGGAATAGGTAGTATATGTATATTACACAATCACGGCATGTAGTATCCTATATTTTATTATATTTATTTAAGTGTGAATTTTTAGCATTACGAGATCGACGACTGAAAAGGGAAAATAATAACGCCAAACGCTGGATTGGTAGATACACGTTTTTTTTTGTGTGTTTACGCTGTCCTACTCATTCGCCCGCATCCCCTGTATGCCTTCCAGTCATCCGAGATAATAAACGCATGCCCATGATTGTGTCGCTGCATGACTTCAAGAAGGGTATCCCTTGTCCTATCTGCCACGATCCTTCCAAATACCATTTTGGAGGTACGACTTATACCTCCAAACACCCATACACCTTTCCACATGGTTCGCCGGCCTACATTGTATTTGCTTTTGAAAAGATGCGTTTCATCAACTATAATGTCGTCGTTACGAGCCCACTCCAGGAATTTCATGCAGTGCAACCTTTTCAGCTACATCCCTGAAACAAGAATACCAAGCCATCGCCGTTTCAGCACCTACTTTTGTCAGTTCCATAGCATTTGCAATGGTGCTTCCCCTAAACCATAGAATTGCTAGCTTCAAAAAATCATGTGTCTCTATCTCTCCGTGCAACCTCACGCTTTCCAAAAATGTACCGCTCGTAGGACTAAATGCATGTCTGTTACGACAACGCAATCTGAAGCCCAGTTTCCTGCTTCCATCTGTCTCCGCACGCAACGGCAGCCCGCAACTTGGACAATCCATGACAGCCTGTCTACTAGGAATTACACCTACATATTCAAAGAGCCGCAATGCCTTTTGGTCAGCCAAATCCCTACCTGCAGCATTCCTGCAAGTACCTAAATAAGGTCCTACCTCAAATTCGTTGACGTCGCCCGCCAAAAACTCCTCAGGGTCTTCTATCATCATATTGGTGTTGGGGACTCAGACTCACTCAACCACAAAACAGTCTTCGCAAGAAGGGAAAGACGGATTCCAATGCTTTCGCTTATATACAAAATTATCCATCAGTGTTGCCTCTTTGTTATGGATATGTTAGATGTAATTMAGGAAAATGATGTGGGGAATACAGATACACAGAAAACGTGACTTGACAATTAAATAATTTGTATTTAAATATATATTGAAATAAGACCTGTATGGCAAGCATGTTATAATTTGAAGAGAAGTCATATATTAAATAAATGCCTGCATTATGTATAAAGTAATTTAACAATAATAAAATGCCATGGCAACATCGCAAGGAACTTACGATACCATCTCCATCTAGTGCCAAACTTGCGTTCTGACTTGCGCGGAATGTTATTGACACGCGAAACATTTGAAAAACTGGAAGTCGTGAAGCTTGTTCTTAAGAATGTTCAAGAACCTCACATAAATAAGGACGCTTGCAAATCGGATGTCCCGTATCCTGATTCCAGAGTGTTTTAAATATACCTACCAAAACCAAACAAAAAGCTATTAATTAAGATTTTTTTTAGTGATGGGGCGCTACCTATCGACAACCATAAAGAGGTGCTTTCCAGTTGGATGTTAAGTATAATATCTTCTGATTTTTTTAAATTTMGCTATCTACTTCKTCAGTMTCGATTACTGATTTTTGATTAAAATTTCCACCTTGCACGTGATCTAGAAAAACTATATTTAAAAAATGCAATTCTTTATAGAGATTATATCTCTCTACGTTGGTAAACCTGCGTTCTGACATGCGCGGAACATTTGAAAAAATTGGAAACTAACGATTGTTATTGAACTTTTCGATTTGTGTATTTAAATATATTTATATATGCTTGATGATGACTTTTGTAAACGGTAGTTAGGCAGTTCCACCAGTCAAAACAATATGGCGCCGGCCAGCTGTTCTTGAGGTAAAAAACCTATTGTTCACATTTGATCACGCGCAATTCTTTGGTATATAATGTACATGGTCTAGTTCAGATATTCCCAAACTTTTTTGGGTCGCGGCGCCCTTGAATAAAGTAAGGGTTTTCTACAGCACGCTAACCTAAGTTTAACATACAGACTTAGTCACTAGCATTAACTAAATAAAACACACAAAAAATACACCACAAAAATATTATTATTACATTTATTTTCGATCTATACTTGCTCTTTATAAACACAACCGTCGAAAATCCATCTTTGCTTAAGAGAGCACATTCATCTTTTGCTGAAATCCGAAATTCGTTTTGTAAGTGTTATCGCAAGATAACTCGACTTAAATTCGAGTGGAGCACCGGTATTGAAATGATTTTCAATCCATGTAAGCTTGTCGATATTCGCATTTTTAGAGTATTTCTCAAACTAGTTGTTAAGATGTGCCAAACATAATGTGGGGTGAAAATAAACAATGCCAAAGGAATAAAATATTTTAATTAAAAACACCAGAAAGCTATTCCATAAACATAACTAATGATAACTGGAAATATTTTTGTGTTAAGGAGGAAAATTTATATTGAAAAAAAGCAAAAGCGCCAAGTCATATCTGAGTTTGAAGTTAAAAAGGTTGTGGATTAGTTGGTAGCCTGAGTCACTCTACTCCGAAACTCCAATTCTAGAATACTCCAAGAAAATCGTCAGGTCCAGCATGTTAACGTGTTCTAATCGTCGGTATTTTGCCAATGCTGCTTACGAGGACTTTCATGTTTTAGAAATAACCTAAATTTTCGACTTGCTCCTTAGGTTAAATTACATATTGGCAATAAGCTTTAAACATAGCCGAATCGTGCAACTCTGTTCTCGAATATAAAAAACAACTAAAACTAGACTCTATTCTAAAACTTTTGTAGAAAGTCATCTAGTTTAGGCTGGTAGGCTGGTAAATGACTAAAGAAGCTTATTTATTTTAGTTCTGTAGTAATATAATATCTACTCCCTAGAGACTTGTTTTAGTTGAATTCAAAACAGGAGTAAAATTATGAATTTTTGCAACATTTCGCGGCTCACAGTTTGGGAACCACTGGTCTAGTTCATCTATCGAAGCATAACATATTATTCTCTATTTCTATATAGCTGTCACCGGCGCTTTGCTTACCTCTTGATCTTTTTCAAGATTACGTGCGACGTCGCGTGAAATAACCTTATCTAAACATAGGAACGCAAAATTTAAAAAAAAATTCTTAATTTTTGAATTTAGTATGATATTCGGTTAAGGACACGCCCCTCAAGAATGTCGCTCCTTCAGTTAGAAAACTGACCAACGAATGACCGTTACTCAGGTAAGCCACGGTAATTATCCTATTCTGTTTTTCCTTTGGTTAAGTATTTGGAATATTCCTCTGCTGGGTTTCTACCATTGTAAACCTGAATTCTCTGAATACCGTTGTCGTCATTTTTCTCATAAGGCTAAAAAGGGTAGGTAGTTTATTTGCAATAAAAACACACAAAAATGGTTATAAAGAGGTATCACTTGACATCCCCTTTCCATTTGAAAAATGTGTGGGATGACACCACTACGTAGGGGGTCGAATGTTTAACTATACTTTTTGCATCAAAATGTGTCCCCCTGACAAACAAACTTGACGTGTTTTTGGATTTTGCCGAAAAGTTCCTTCCCACCATGTAATGCCTTGCGGTATCTTCTCTTCTCACCTGACCTGACCTGACCTAACCTATCTCTAATACCCGCCAGATTCTTCAATAAGCTGCCACCAGCACCTCTAGACCCTTGATCTGTTTCAAGGTTATGCGTGACATCACACGGAATAACCTTATAAGTATGCCGTGTACAGTTTAAAGGAGATGTCTCGTTTAGTTGGCGTACTATAGTTACGATTGTTATGTAACTTTTCGATGTGTGTATTTTAAATATGCTTGCCGGTTTTTAAAAAAATGATGGCTTCTGTAAATGGTGTTTTCTGTTCCCTTCACCTTAATTAAATCTCTGTCGATGGGAAAGTAAACCGTGTGAAGTTTAAAGGAGATATCTCGTTTAGCTGGCGTATTACACCACTTGCCCCCATAGACGAAATCTACCCAATACGAGGTTTTAAGACATCGAGTTTAAAATCTTCGGTTGAAGTTAAAATTCCCAAACTCGGGGGAAATGTTCTAGTACAGTTGTAGAGTTGAGGTGAATTTTTTGACAACTTTTCGTGAACTTTAATTTCCACTCCTTCAGGGGGGTGACTTTTTTAAACGTCTTTTTTTCTCGTTCCACCTTAATTAAATCCGTGTCGATATGAAAGTAAACCGTGTGAATTTTAAAGGAGATATCTCGTTTAGCTGGCGTATTACAGTACTTGCCCCAATAAACGAAATCTACCCCTTTTTTGAACGTTTTTTTGTCCGTTCTACCTTAATTAAATCCATGTCAATGGCAAAGTAAACCGGTGTTTTCATAAACTTCGTTTCTTGTTCGTTTTACCTTAATTATATCCCCCTCGTTCAGAAACTATGCCGTGTGCAATTTAAAAGATGTGTTTTGGTTTAGTTGGCGTATTATTATAGTAGTTGTCCCAGAAGATGAAAACGACCACCCAAAGAATATCGGACAGTAATTATACAGTGACGCTACATGTACATAGGGACAATAATTGGTGAAAATTTCACCAAGTACGGATAATGCGTTGTGCACTTTGCTTTCATCCTCTCTAAACCTGCAAAACTCGGCTAATGGACGTACAGTGACTGACTTGCGGTAACAATTGCAAGTAGAACCTGGAATTATTGCGCAACTGTGCAACTGTAGTGTGTCAGAGCATAAGAGTAACACTTTGGTGGAATTGCACTACACGTACCGCATACTTAAAAGTTGCCCCAAAGCCGAAACCGTAACAAATAAAATTTGGTTCTTCTTTAGGACGATAACTCTTATTCACACACTTGTTTGCTTGCTTACACTCACTACGCATTTTCTTCATTCCATCTCTATTCCACTACTGCCCTCCAGATGGTCCTATCCTGCGCCATGATTTCAGCCTGGTTCCACTTTAGGTCTCTTCTATACATCATTTCCTTTATTTGTTTATCCCACGTCTTACTTGGTCTCCCTTTCTTTCTTCTTCCCACAGGCCTTGTATCCCACACCTGTCTTACTTGTCTCTCTTTGGTAGCCGTTTCATTGTGTTTTCTCAATATGATTTTTGACACTTTCAATTCTTAGTCTTTCTCTTATGTCGTCGTTCCTAATTTTGTACATTATCGTGACTTTGGCTACTTTCCTGAGGTACTTCATTTCTATAGCTTGTATATTCTTATGTTGTTTCTCTGTTAACACCCGATTAATATAGATTTATAAAATATTCAAACAAGTTATACATACTATCTTTATGCAGTCGAACAATATTTTTGGATGTATTATCAAAGCAATCGGGTTTAAAATGCTGAGAGCATAAAAACAGATTTGTTTGTTCTACATTTGCTGTACCCAGTTCATTGCAAATAAATCTAATCCAATGTTTGCGAGCTTCACCGTTTTTGGACACCTGAAGAACAAAGTTTAACATTATTCATTGTATTTAGAAATGCACAAAATCTTACTTATGAAGTCTAGTAGTCTTCCCCCGTCGATGTTTTTGAACCCTTTGTCCATTTGCATATCTTGCAGCTAACCATTTTGTTGGCCAACCACCAAGTCACAAAACTTGCACAACACAACAGTCAAAGGATAATAATAAGGATAAAACGAAAAACAATTAATTAACAAAAGAAAGCACAAAAAAGCAGACGGACTTACGCGACACAAGAGTATGGAAAACCATACACTGTTATCGATGTGGGCATCCAAATGTCACCTCGCGTTCGTGTCCTAAATGTGCGGGAAAAGAGCAACCGAGTCACTAAACGACCGCAAAGTGAACTCGGGTACATTGTGTTCGGCGGTCCAAAACTCTAAATTGTCAAACTTTAGTAACGTTCAACCAGTGTTAGATTTTATCTTTGCCCATTGTGATGGTGACGATCGACCGTACCTAGAGGTTGAAATATTAGGCATCAAAATAACTGGTTTGCTTGATAGTGGAGCCACCAGAAGCTTTCTAAATCTGAAGGCCTTTCAAATGTTAAAAGACATTGGGGTTAGGATGGGGGCATCATCAATCTCGACCTGTACCGTAGCTAATCAGTCGACGTTAACTATATCCGGAGCAATAGATGTACCTATAAAACTCGAAAATGAAGTAGCCATATTAGAATTACTTGTAGTTCCGAAATTAAGTCACGATTTGGTTCTCGGGATAGACTTCTGGAAGACCATGAATTTAATTCCTAATCTAAGAAGTAAATGTTGGACCTTCAGTTCGACGCCGCCGGTTATCAAAAACAACATTGGTTCCATAACTGCTCACGAAAATTTGTCGGATCACCAACGCCAACAAATGAGTGAAGTAATGAATAAATTTCAGAAATTGATGGAGGATAGACTGGGCTGCACCGATTTAGTTGAACATAAAATAGAGGTTACTGTCAATGAACCTATTAAGCAAAGATCATATCGAGTTTCGCCCGCGATGCAGCATAAGATTGACGATGAAGTTAGTAAAATGTTAGAAATGGACGTGATAGAACTCTCCAATTCTGCGTGGAGTTCTCCCGCCTTGATGGTACCAAAGAAAGACGGATCATTTCGGTTTTGTATTGATTTTTGTCAGTTAAACCGCGTAACTAAAAAAGACGCTTACCCCTTACCGTTCATGGCTTCAATTTTAGATAGATTGCGCAACGCAAAATATCTTAGTACCATAGATATAAAATCAGCCTATTGGCAGGTGCCCATTGATAAAGATTCTAGGGAGTTTACGGCTTTTCCTGTTCCCGGTCGTGGCCTATTCCAATTTAAACGCTTAGCATTCGGCTTGACTAATGCTCCAGCCACCTTCCAGCGATTAGTGGATCGTCTTTTAGGGCCTAAATTTGACCAAAACGTTTTTGTTTATTTAGACGACATTATTATTGTCACAGACACTTTTGAAAAACACTTGGACATATTAAACGGTGTTGTCGAACGATTGGAACATGCGGGATTTACGGTTTCTAAGGACAAATGTCATCTGTGCGTGCCAGAATTAAAATATTTGGGCTACGTCGTCGACAAACGCGGCTTGCACGTTGATCCGGAAAAGGTCGAAGCAATTTTAAACATACAAACACCTCAGAATGTTAAAGATGTTCGCAGATTATTTGGCATAGCATCATGGTATAGACGATTTATCCCAAATTTCGCGTCTCTAGTTGCTCCCATTACGCGATTGTTGCATAAAAAGTCCTCGTGGCAATGGTCAGAAGACTGTGACCAGGCGTTTAAGGCCATTAAGGTCTCTTTGGCATTAGCCCCTATTCTCAGCTGTCCAGATTTCAGTTTACCATTTTTTGTACAAACTGACGCTTCTTCCCATGGMATTGGTGCGGTCCTCTCCCAAAAGCATKATGATGGTGTAGAACACCCGATTTGCTATGTCAGCCGCTCCCTTACAAAAACGAAACAAAATTATTCCACGACTGAACGCGAATGTTTGGCAGTAATCTTCGCAACTGAAAAATTACGACCATATCTCGAAGGATATGACTTCACGGTTATAMCCGATCATCATTCGTTGCTCTGGCTCCATAACTTGAGAGAACCCACTGGTCGTTTAGCACGATGGGCTTTACGCCTGCAGCAATTCAATTTCAAAATTGTGCACAGGAAAGTCAAGGATCATGTAGTACCCGACTTCTTGTCTCGATCCGTACCCGTTATAAATGTAGTAGATGAAAAACTTGTTTCAACTGATAGGTGGTATCTTTCTATCATCAATAAAATTGTAGCTAATCCTTTGCATTACCCTTTATGGCGAGTTTCAAACGGTAAACTCTACAAATACTTAGCTGGACCGTTTTCGGCACTAAAAGAAGAGGAAAATTGGAACACCGCGAACGTCTTCTTGTTATCCTGGAGTGTTTAAAACCTACGATCGTCTACGTAGACAATATTACTGGCCAAAAATGCGGTCAGATGTTGCCAAATATGTAAGGAAATGTCAAGTACGCCTGTCCGTTAAATCAGATTTGCGACCCCCTGCTGGCCTAATGGGACAGCACCCTCGAGTAACTCGTCCCTGGCAAATGGTTAGTGTAGATTTGTGTGGGCCTTTACCGCGGTCCACATCGGGACATCGGTATATCCTAGTTGTTCAGGATTATTTTAGCAAATTTGTATTACTTCATCCTTTGCGTGATGCTTCCGCTTCAGCTTGCGTCAAGTACTTAGAAGAGCAGGTTTTCCTAATGTTTTCAGTACCTCAATTTCTGATTGCTGATAACGGGACTCAATTTAGGAGTGGTGCTTTTGTGCGTATGTGCGAAAGTTATAAAGTAAAAATCTTAAATACTGCAGTGTATCATCCCCAGACCAATCCGGTAGAGCGCGTGAATGGCATTGTTACGACAATGTTGACTGCTCATGTGGCCCAAAACCAAAGAAAACGGGAAGAAATGTTGCAGAAAGTTGCTTGCGCCATCAGGACTCAAATCCATGAGACTATAGGAGCTACTCCTTATTTTGTTAATTTTGGCAGATAACATGTTTCAAACGCTGAAACCTATAACCGACCTAATTTCAGTCTTAATCACTCCGATACTACTGAAAAGACGGAAGAAATACAAAAATTATATGATTTCGTACGCAAACGTTTGGATTCTTCTCATATTCGTACAAAAGGCCGATACGATTTACGTCGACGCCCAAGGGAATACACTGTTGGAGAAAGAGTTCATTATAAATCCCGTATACTCTCAGATGCCGCCAATTATATTACCTCAAAATTATCTCCTCGATATGTAGGACCCTTTATCATAAAAAGAAAGCTATCGGCGCTGGCATATGAACTGATGGATGAAAAAGGGAAAAGTAAAGGGGTATATCATGTGCAGGACTTGAAGCAGCATCCTTATGATGACATTGATAGTGAAGTGGGTTAGTAGTTAGTTCGGTAGGTTAGTGTGTAAGCTAGGATTAAAGTTTATTTCTAGATAGGTGTACCTGTAGGAGTTAATGCGTAAACCGCGGGGAAATATTGAGAAAATTTCCGGGAAATTTTCTGAAATTGAGGGGGGCGTGTTACATGCACGTTTTAACAATAAAACATTTTTAATAAACATCGTTAATGGAGCATGAAATGCCATCTGTTTACGTAAAGCAGTAATTCTCCTTAAACTCAGAAGAGCACTTTCCTGAAACGAAAAACCACGGTGATTGCTTTTTGTGGCAAAACCTCTTTTTTCGATGGCACTCACCTTTGCTATCTGTATTTGGTCGTTGAAATTAATGGTCGTGTATTGTGGTGCATTTAATGATGTTGTGAAATCATCTATTCGGAGGATCAGCATCGCAATACGAAACTTAGTCCAATAGTTGGTGAAACCTTGTAGTTTATTGATTGCGTAATATTTATTGGATCAAGTTCCTTTAAGAGGGATTTTCGTGTGACCATACGTTTCTCTGGGGTACAGTTCCCAAAAAAAACCATTGATCAACCCTCCAACCACCTGAGGTATGTGACTTTCTCTGGAATGGCAATTGTAAAGGTTGTTTGTAACTTTTTAGGGTGCTTAGCACAATCTGAGCAAAAATTCAGTCATAGTTCTGCCACCTTTAGGAAGACCTCGTATTGCGCAGTTTGTTCACAAAAACTTTGCCAATTACTCTGTATGGGCTCGCTGAATTTAGGACAATTCCCGTTTTGCACTGTTCCGTGGCATTGGCATCTTCTGTCGGAAATCCTGTTAGGAGAACATTATCTGGGGTTGGAAGCTTGCACAATCTTGCAGAATCAAGGGGTAACTTACCTGTGAAGCAGCCAGCAAACAAGGTCAGACATTTCCATTTCTTCAGCGCGTTGCGGTTATAAAGTCTGTAAAATCGACTCCTAGGGCCAGGAGGTAGTCCGGGGTGATACCAGAGGCACCGCCCTAATCTTAGTAGTTGATATCAAGCGGCAAATCTGGTACTGCTACCAGTAAGTAACAAGAAGAATCGGTGTGAATTTGTGTGCCGCTCGCAACTCATTGAAATTTGTACAGACAGATGGGTGGACCAAGCAGGTATAAGCAAAAATAGCCCTTAACCCAAATGATTATAGGAGTTTAAATTGTATGAAGCATTTTGGAAACAGACATAAGTCTAACGTCCCCTAAACTGCAGTTCTCAAAATGTTTATCAAAGTTTTTGTAATTTCTCGTACGGAACAATTATAAGAAATTAAAATTAAAACAAAGATTAAATCCTCTAGAATATACAGATTTTATTAAATATATACAAAAATACAAAAATATATACAAAATAAAAATTTAAAAATCCTCGAAGGAGTCCGAATCTTCGTCCTCACTATCCTCTGTGTTTACAGTAAAAAATTAGAGGCCTAATTTCATCAATAATTTTTTCTTGTTCTGACGAATTAATAATAATTTTTTCTGTGTTCCACGAACGACACCCATTTTTCACTTGGAATTTGGTCCAAAGCTTCTTCCCACATTTTTAATACATCCTCTTCTTTCGAGCCTAACTTCGCAATGTTTTTGTCGAAATAGTTTTTGGCTACTCCCCATATCAGCTCAATAGGATTGAAATGGCAATGATATGGGGGTAGCCTTAATATTTCATGCCCATATTGATGAGCTAATTCGTCAACATAATACAAACATTATTCGGTTTGGCCACTTTCTTTGGCCAATTTCAGTAAGTCGGATTTTAAATAGATATCTGCAGGTATGTGAACGTGGTGTTCATTAAGCCATCTGATAATATCATTTTTTAGCCATGAACCAGTTGGCTGGGGGTTTTTTCTGCGGCTATGATATGAGGCATTGTCCAATATTATAATAGATGGCTCTTCAAGTTTTTTTAAAATAGACTCCTCAAACCATTTCTCGAAGAAAACGGCGTTCATGTTTTCGTGGTAGTCGTCTGACTTCTTGCCGCTTGCGAAACACTGTCCTGCTTCCGGTATAAAACCCATCTTGCCCCCCGCATGCACAATAATGTAACGTTTTCCACTTCCACATTTCGTTGGTTGTTGGTAGCAACGCACACTGTTGTCTTGCCAAGATCTCTTTTCTCCACCTTTACTAAATATCCAAGTCTCATCTAAAAAGACAAACGGTTTTGGGGACTCACTTTTTAAATTTTTTATATAGTTTCGAAGAAACTCGTGGCGTTTAGAAACAATGTGAGACATTTCACACAAACATTTTCTGTTTTGCGTTTTTTTGTAACGGAAGCCCAAAGATTTTATTATTTTACTTAAAGATGGAAGACTAAGTTCCAAAAGTTTTTTGTCTTTTAAGGTTTTAGCGAGTAATTGTAAAGTTACATATTCTTTTTTTTCATAGAGCGAATAGATTTCGGACCGTATTTGCTCTTTAATTTCTGGCGGTAAGTCTTTAGTTAAAGGAGCTTTTCGTTGTAAGGCCGGTTTATTTACAGATCCTAAGGAAAAATATATTATTACTAATTATTCTAAACCGCCTACAAAAAACTTACCAGTATTTCGTTGAAGACGCAAATAATTTTGCACGGATGTAACACTAATGCCACATGCTACAGCAGTTCTTTCTTGCACTTTTTTAAAGTCAACAGGAATTGCACCAGAAGCTTCAATACAACGTTTTTCATTTGAAAAAAAATCGTGCACTTTTAACACCATATTACGACAACAGTCTTTTAATTGTTTATACAGGGGCTCTTGCTTTTCGAAAGTCACTTCCATATTTTACAATAACACGACTAACACTAACGAAAATTCAATCTGTTCTAAATGCAAGAGAAAGCGCTTTCTGTCTAAAAGTGCTACCGTCTTAAACAAGTATAAATTAGTTGCCCAGGTACTCTGGATAATTGTTATTTTCTCGGAAACTGTTGATGTTATTGTAATCAATAATTTTAAGAAACAGGATTAACTCGCAAACCTAGGTAAACAACCACCAATATAAATCTGAAATTACTGTATCTTTAAAATGGAATCATTTGTTTATGTTGTTATATTTAGATAGTTTTAAATTGTTATCAAAGCCGAGTTACAGAATACAAAATTTATATAAAATATTTGTAATGAGAAGTTATATATTTACGGTAAAACCCGGTTATCGGAAATCGGGTTAGCCGAAACGAAGACGAAAAACAAAATCGCCAAAATATCCGAAATTACACTTATCGTTCAGGAAAATTAGTCCCAAAAAAAGACCGCATTGCCGAAAAAGTCGTACAAAGTTGAAAATGTTTTTGATCGACTTTAAACATCCCAAATTTCAAATTTAAATGTAAGATTGTCACGTCGCGTCGACTTTTTGCGACCGATTTTAATTGCACATCAAATACTAGTTGAAAAAACTGAAACTATCTCGAAATGTAATGCCTAATTCGGATGCAATTCAAGACGGACAGTCAAAAAGGCATCTAGCCGATATTATGTCTATGGCGCCGGACGGCATGAAGATTCTAGCGCGCCAAAAATAGAAAAATCAAAAATCGCTAAAAGTACTTATTAGACCATGAATAGCTTGGTTAAAGTTTGATGTTGATTGTACTATTGCCGATTGAACCTGGGACTGACATTCACATTTAAACATTTTAGACGAGATAAAATAAAAACTATGATCAAATCAGAATTTAAGAGAAATTACAAAAACTTTGATATACATGTTGAGAACTGCAGTATACGGAATGTTGGAATGTTTGTTTCCAAAGTGCTTCATACAATTTAAACTCTTCTAATCATTTGGGTTAAGGGCTATTTTTGCTTACCTGCTTGGTCCACCCWTCTGTCTGTACAAATTTCAATGAGTTGCGAGCGGCACACAAATTCACACCGATTCTTCTTGTTACTTACTGGTAGCAGTACCAGATTTGCCGCTTGATATCAACTACTAAGATTAGGGCGGTACCTCTGGTATCACCCCGGACTACCTCCTGGCCCTAGGAGTCGATTTTACAGACTATAGTAACCTTCTCAGAAGGCTGTGCGGTTTGCGTCATTTCTTTCATTTTACGTAGCGGTATTTTTCGTGTCGTACCTGTAAATGTTACTGTTAGGATTTAAATGAATAGTTTATAGCTAGTCTGTAGTGTTTTGGCAGACTCACCTATATTTTAAGTGCATTAGAGCTCATTTGAACCTTAGGTATGTACTAGTAATTTCTTTCTTAAATTTAGTTGTTGCTAGCATAATAGCATTAATTACTTTTTTGTTCCCGGATGATACCTGTAAATAATACAGTTAGTGGTTGAAAAATTAGTAAATAGCGAGTATTTTATAGATAATATACTTACCGTGTTTTAGTTGTGTAATTATTTTGTTGTCGTATATCTCGGAACCTTCAATTCCCATCTTATGTTTTCACTTTCAACTTCTGCTTTGCACTATTGTACGATTATTAATTAGTAATAATCACAATTGTACCAGCCGTGAAACGTATATCGCTCTGGCCAGTCGCGGTTGCGGGCAAGCTGACGACTTCATTAAAGAAGTCATTGTTGTTAGAATTTCAAGCAAAGTTGCATTACTGCTTTATGTCAATAAATTTACAGAATATATACTATAGCGTTTTATTATCGTGGGCTAGCTAATTATTCTAAAGATACTAGTTAGGAGTTGGTGCTATCTGGGTTTGTTATCGTGTAGTGATGGGTTTTCAACTTCTTGGCGCCCTATGATTTACTCTTCTCTCTTTTTTTGTGTGTTGAATACCGAACCACGCCCAGCCGACTAGAGCTGGTGGCACCCATCTTATACTATAAAGTTACCCCGTTCGGCGGTGGTAACAATCATTTCTTCAGGCAATTTTCGTGTTGAAGACACATTTAGTATATGAACCTGTTTTAAGGGGATGCAATTTCCAATCCCACCATCTCTCACTTCAGAATGTATTAAGTTTTCTATAAGCGGAGCTGAATTGCCTACATGTAGGATTGTCATTGCATCCACCTTGAGACCTCACACAACCAAAAAACATTTCTAAGTGGTCTTGACTGCATTTATAAACTGGCAAAAATGTCAAAGAATCTTCATTTTGTGTGTCAATAAAACTTCTATAAATTTTCATGATTGCATGTAACCCTGCAGTAAAACCAATAAAGCCTGTTTTTCTATTGGACTCTATTACTAATTGATTATTAGAAAATTTTAGTTTTGAAATGTATAAAGTAAATTTGGTCGAAAATTCTTCAATTTGCTTTAAAATTTTTTGTGACAATGGTAATTTAAACCCAAAATCTGAAAAGCTTTGTGAATTCAAAATGTCAAAAGCGTCATTGATGTACAAAATAAATCTTGCAGTGGCAGCACAATCCTGAAATTCATCTAGTTTTATATGATCTTTGCAAAATATTAAAGATTCTGCAACATATCCACTAAAAACTTAGTTGCAAGCCTAACTTTCATTTTTTGTTTGAAAAAGCTTATATGACGCCTTCTTAATTTGTTTCCAAGATGAAGACTTTCCTTTTCTTGAAGTTCATTCAATAGATCAAGATAGCGAAAATGAATAGTATCTGTATTATCATCTATAATTAATCTTTTTTCGCCAAAGGCATTCCTTATCAATTTGCACATGTGTGGAGGGTCTGGCAGTGCTACTGTTTTTTCAAAATTTCGTTGTTTTCAGCCTGTTCAAATCAAATGAACACCGAAATGATTTGGCCATTGTGAAATTCGCAGGTCAGCCGTCAAATGTTACATTTGCAATTGCAACACCGCATTATATAATTAAATACATACAGTGTTCAAGTAATGATCCGTTCTGATCACTTGTAAGACCATTTGTAAAAAAATAACCCACTGGAATTTTCCAAGTGTCATTTATTGCCACAAGAAGAAAAACCAAGGCTTCTTTAGCTATTTCGTTTTCACCCAAACCTCCCATACTCACATACCCATGATGCTGTTGCCCATCTACTTCAATTTGTTGCCGGATGGCAATTTCATCAAAAACAAGCGAATAGATAATTCTTTTGTTTGGACATATTTTTGCTTTTAAGGCAAGCATGCGAAATGTCAATAGATGAGTACCAATTTGCTGGTGTTCGTATATGAGGCAAACAATTTTGAAATTGGCTTCTGACATATGTATAAGCTTTTGGATAATAAAAATGCAGTGTAACAGCAAATTTACGTATCTGATCACCGTATTTGGATGGTAAATTGTCCCCTTGAATTTTTGAATTTAATCTTCTTATAAACTCTTAATTTTCACCAAAATTTAAAACGTTTCTTTTCACTTCCTTTTGTTTTAAATTTGAAATGACGTTTATTAATTTTGAATTTTTTTTTGCTGACGTAAAGATTTTCTTTGCAAAACTTTTATATAGCGACATTTACGTTTGAACAGTTTTCTTAGCCTGAATAACTGACGTTTTAATTGCACAGTTTCACAAGCAATACTAGTAACGCTTTCTATTTTTTTTTGTATCCCTAGAATTTCTTCGACTAGATCTAATTCCAAATCTGGGATGTCCACTTCAGCACCTGGAATTGCAGAATTAACACCTTCCATTCTTTGAATTGCAGACAATTAATAATGACTATTGGAAGTTGAATCCAGCGGCTGTCCAATCTAGATATAAGTAAAAACACGCCGATTAATATAGATTTATAAAATATTCAAACAAGTTATACATACCCTTTGTGCATAAGAATATGATAATGTTGGAATACTATCTTTATGCAGTCGAATAATATTTTTGGATGTATTATCTAAACAATCGGGTTTAAAATGCTGAGAGCATAAAAACAGATTTGTTTGTTCTACATTGTATTTAGAAATGCATAAAATCTTACTTATGAAGTGTAGTAGTCTTCCCAGTCCATGTTTTTGAACCCTTTGTCCATTTGCATATCTTGCAGCTAACCATTTTGTTGGCCAACCACCAAGTCACAAAACTTGCACAACACAACAGTCAAAAACATAAACAAGAATAAGGATAAAACGAAAAACAATTAATTAACAAAAGAAAGCACAAAAAAGCAGACGGACTTACGCGACACAAGAGTATGGCCACGCAACGCCAATCACAATACGAGACGCCACTGACTCACGCAAATTATATTTACCGAAACGGAACTTGTGTTTTTAAAAACATTTATTTGAGCAAAACTAACTAACGAGGTTACAGCTTAGCACAAAGTGTAAAAGTAAAGTTAGTCATCCTATTTACAATTGGTATATATACTATTTTATAACAAAGGATTTCCAATAAACATCTTAATCTTATTATTCACTTTAGCACTATCTTGCCTTATTATGGTAAACAAGTTAATGCGTAGTGTAGAGACGCAATATGTATAACAAAGGAGTCCTTTATTACGTTGCACGTAACTCCTTCCTGCGTAAGTCGGAAAACAATACGGAAGGTTTGGTTTCCGGAGCTGGAGACTTCGTTGATAATTTCTGCTGACGTTGTGGTCTGTGACGTCTTCGCCATATGTAATAGAGAGCGGCTGCTGACGCAATGATGATAAACGTACCCAGTGCTAATGATAGGGACACATGAGTCATGGTGCTGATTGTTTGGGGAAACTCTTGGACCTGTAGGCTTTCGGCTTGGTTTTGAAGAGCGACGATGGCATCCAGATTTATGTGTTTCAGGTGAAGCGGTTTGTTCAGCTGATTTTTAGGCTTTTGCGAGGCCGTTACGATTTCTGGCAATATGAAAGGTTCACCCTGGACCATTTCTTCGTGACTGGTGTATAAGAGATGCCCAATTTGTATGCTGCAATTCTTTGGTAATTTTATAAGAGTTGGTTCATGGATGGTAATGTATCCATTACTGGAACAGTCCTTCTGAATAGTTATTGAGTTTGAAGTCGGAACTATCAATACATATTGGTGGCTGATTTGTTCACTTAGTGGGTATTTCATGTGAATTGGAGTAGTCTGACAGTGATCATCTGCAGCTTTCCGAATTAAATTGATTACACAGTCATCTTCTATCGGTTCGATTCGATTGGGGCACATGTAAATGTCTTCGACGACTGGACATTCTGTCTCTTGATATTGATATTTTTCAGTACCGAGTATAAGGTACGGTAATTCAGGGACTATAGTGAGATTGTTTTTCGGAACAGGATATAGATGAAAGTAATCGTAATTTTCAGAACTTAGGATAGGAAGATGTACTGCAAATATTATTGTGTTATTTTGAAACGAAACTTGTAAACTAGCAATTTGATAATATGAGAGATCATTTTTAAATTTAGGTATCTTGTCTTCACCATAAATTTTGATAAGATTATCTATCATATTTTTAAGTTCAACGAGAGGAATGACTGAATTATGAAGTACATTTAGTTTTGCAAACATAATTGCATTTTCAATATTATCGGCAAAACGTATTACATTCTGACAGTTTAAAATGATTTGATCTAGTACGTTTTGAGCATACACAAATGATGAAACTTCATCACTTAATGTTTTAGTATTTTTCTGCAAATATTCTAAGCGTAATTCAATATGCCTTTGATTATGATCAAGAGTTGTGATTGTTTTATAATACGAATCAATTAAGTTCTTTGTTAGTGAAACTTGTAATTTATTTTGTTGGATTACTGAATTTTGATTATCTTGAAGTATTCTTAAAGCTTCGTCATACTTTGTAGCGTCATCAGCGTCAAGAGTGCCAAATAACCATTTTGATGCTTTTCCTATTATATTAAGAAGTCCTCGTTTTGTACGTAAGTGAGGAGTTAAATTATTTAGTTTTACTTTGGTTATATCAATTAAATGATTAGTATGGGTAAGCAGACTTATTAACGCTGTTTTATATATATAATTAGGTACATTATGGTTATTTATTGTATTGTTAATAATAATAAAATATTGTTCTATAGAATTAAGTTGGTTAGTAAGCGGTGCAAGCTCTACGTAATGAATAAATGTATGTTTAGTGCTTAATATCTTACTTTCACCTAAGCGAAATGGTAGGATGGGAGTTGTTATTTTGGTTAGTTCGATGTCATCTGCATGTAGGACTGTTGCTATCAATAAGATTGATAGTGTCAATTTCTCTACTACATCTTTCATCTTGTCCAGTATCCTGAAATGATGGTATAGATTTAGAATACTGTTTACGGGTTTTTTAATTATAGATTTATGGTATGTGCCAGCTTTGGTTGCTAATTTTGTACCTTCATCAGTTTTTATTTCTGATGGTTTGAATTTTGGGTGTGCCTTGTCACGAAATTTAGTTTTTATATACGCTGTGTCACCTTCCTTATATTCAACAGGATTTTCTCGATTGTTGTTCAATTTGGAAATAACATTTTCTTTAATTTCTTTATTTCGCTGTTGAATTTCTTTGTAAAGATGTTTGGTCTTTTCTTTATGGTCTTGAACATATTCGGTTAGAATTTGAGTTGTAGTTAAAGAAAATGGGTCGTCGGTGTCGATATGTCCTTTTACAATTTGGAATGGTGTATATTTTGTAACGGAATGAATAGCATTATTATAACCTAATATTGCATATTTCATTAATGTATTTATATCCGTATTCGCTTTTTCTAATTTTAGACAACGAATTTCTTCTGCTAGCGTTGAATGAAATCTTTCGACAGGAGAGTTACTATTTGAATTTTTTGAAGTCGTATAATGCAGTTCAATATTATGCAAAGAACAAAAATCTTTTACTACTTGATTGTAAAATTCAGAGCCTCTATCTAAAGTGATTTTGTGTGGTATTCCATGATGTGAAATGAAAATCAATAATGCATCCATTATACTTGTACTTTGTATTGCTTGTAAAGGATAGGCTTGTCCGTAACGTGAAAAAGAGTCTAAAATTGTTAGAAAACTGCTTCGCATTATTTGAAAAGTATCAATATGAATGTGTTCGAAAGGTTTACTTGACGTTGGAGTTAAATTGAATTTTATTTCAGGAGGGTTCTTTCATATTTTGCTTTTTGACAGACGTTACAATTATTTAATATAGTTTGTTACGTCCTTAATCATGTTCGGCCAATAGTGATTACGGCATAACGATGTTTTTGTTTCGTTTATTCCTTTATGACAAGTTTTCCTTCGTGGTGATATTTTACAAGTCTTTGTTGTTCTTCTTCTTCCTAAAACATCTGTGACTATATCGTTTGCTTGAATTAATTTTAATCCAAGGTTTTGGAAGTAGTTTTGGCATGTGGTTGTGATAAACGGTATCATAGATACTGGTCTGGCAAAAAATGGCGTATTGGGTTTTTGGATTTAAATATTCTCGAAATATTCTTATCAAGTAATTGCCTGAGTTTTCTTTTGGAATGGTAATTAATAATCGGTTATTGTTGAATATTTTTTCTTGTTTTTACTGTGCCTGTAGTGGTATTAGAGGATGCGGTTATATAAATTTGATTTTTAAATGATTTAATTTTTTGTTGATATTGGTATTTCTAAAATTGGATTTTCAACTGCAGAGTGAACTGTTTCATTGTCATCTTCGACTTCTGGCTTTATGGGTGGCCTTATTTGAATATTAGAAATAATATTAATTTTCGGTTTTGGTTTGTCTATATTCAGTCCTAAGCATTGTTCAATTAGTTCTGGATCTTCAGTACATGGAATATGTTCTGGATTATTTAAATAATAATCAATTGTTTCGTCAGCATCTCCAAATTTGCAATTATAGATTCGTTTTCAAGAGCATTAATTTCTACCCTTGATAAGCAATCTGCATTGGTATTACTTTTTCCTTTTTTATAAACAATTTTATAGTCATATTCTTCTAATTTGAGGCGCCACCTTACTAAACGAGAATTTGGTTCTTTTAGGTTAATAACCATTGAAGTGGCTTATGATCCTGTAATTATGGTGAATTTCTTTCCGAAAAAGATATGGTCTAAAGTACTTTACTGACCACACAATTGCTAACAGTTCCTTTTCAATTGTGCTGTAATACATTCAGCTGAGTTTAATGTTCTTGAAGCATAAGCAATCGGTAAAATCGCTGCCTATGGGACCTTGACTTAAAACTGCACCTATAGCAACATTTGAAGCATCTGTTGTGAGATTAAAAGGTTTGTTAAAGTCGGGGAATTGCAAAATGGGTCATTGCATAGAATATTTTTGCAAAGTTCAAAAGGCATTTTTATATTCTGTAGTATGTTCTATTTTCTCACCCTTCTTTAAACATTTAGTGAACGGTTTAGTAATTTTGGCAAAGTTTTTGATAAATTTTTCGATAATATCCGAGAAGACCTAAAAATGATTTTATTTCTTTTGCTGTACGAGGAATTGGAAATTTTTTATAGCTTCTATTTTACGCGATTTGTTTAATTCCTTCTGGTGTTACAACGTGTCCAAGAAATTCAACCTCTTTACGTAAGAATTCTGATTTATCTAGCTGTACTTTCAAATTTGATTCTCTTAATTTTTTAAAGACTAAACTTTAGATTTGCTAATATGTTCTTGAAGTGATGTGGAGAAAATTATTATGTCATCCATTATACAAAACAAATTTTTCTCTGTAAATCTTTTAAGACATTATCCGATTACACGCTGAAAGGTAGCAGGGGCGTTTTTAATCCGAAAGGCATTCTAATATATTCGTAATGTCCTTTTCGACATTAAAAGCCGTTTTCTCGATTGAATTTGGTGCATTTCTATTTGGTGAAATCCTGACGTGAGGTCTAACGTACTAAAATAATGGCATTTGCCTAATTTATCCAAAATATCGTTAATATTGGTAACGGATAGCGATCGTCCAACTGTTTTTTTTCGTTTATTTTTCGATAATCCAACGACTATTCGCCATTTTTGTTTTCCCGCTGGCCAATCTAGCTTTTTTTGGTACAATCCAAATAGGTGAGCCTCCCACGGGGCTCTGTGAAGGCCTAATAATTTGATCGTTTTAACATTTTTGAAATTGGTTTTTTGCCACTTCTTTTTTATGTACAAATGGATATCTATAGGATTCGTATGAATGGGAATTTCATCTGTTGTTTTGATTTCATGTGATTTTATTAGTAAAAGTCAAAGTTGGTTTTCTCTATGAAAAATATCAGAATACTCTCGACATACTGAAAGAATAGCACGTTTCTCTTCGTCGTTTAAATGGTCTGTACGAATTAATTTGTCGATATCGTGAATTTTAGAATTACCATTTCTTGGTAGAAAATTCTCTGTACTATAAAACTCAAAGTATTCTTTTTTGAATCGGGAAATGGTATTACTTCTAATGGTTGCTCTATTGTGACTGTTATCATTTCAGATGTTAAATTTTGGATTTCTATGGGCGCATATCCGAATTTAGCGGTGGTTAATACTTCTGGGATATAAAGATCGCCAATGTATTGTTCTTGTACAATAATGTCGCCATTATGGTATTTTACAGGAATTTTATGATTCTTAATTTCATGTGCATTAACACTGAGA
>QCXZ01000086.1:14312921-14403037 GCA_025024175.1 Rhyzopertha dominica | reverse complement strand
GGTTTTTAATTATAGATTTATGGTATGTGCCAGCTTTGGTTGCTAATTTGTACCTTCATCAGTTTTTATTCTGATGGTTTGAATTTTGGGTGTGCCTTGTCACGAAATTTAGTTTTTATATACGCCTGTGTCACCTTCCTTATATTCAACAGGATTTTCTCGATTGTTGTTCAATTTGGAAATAACATTTTCTTTAATTTCTTTATTTCGCTGTTGAATTTCTTTGTAAAGATGTTTGGTCTTTTCTTTATGGTCTTGAACATATTCGGTTAGAATTTGAGTTGTAGTTAAAGAAAATGGGTCGTCGGTGTCGATATGTCCTTTTACAATTTGGAATGGTGTATATTTTGTAACGGAATGAATAGCATTATTATAACCTAATATTGCATATTTCATTAATGTATTTATATCCGTATTCGCCTTTTTCTAATTTTAGACAACGAATTTCTTCTGCTAGCGTTGAATGAAATCTTTCGACAGGAGAGTTACTATTTGAATTTTTTGAAGTCGTATAATGCAGTTCAATATTATGCAAAGAACAAAAATCTTTTACTACTTGATTGTAAAATTCAGAGCCTCTATCTAAAGTGATTTTGTGTGGTATTCCATGATGTGAAATGAAATCAATAATGCATCCATTATACTTGTACTTTGTATTGCTTGTAAAGGATAGGCTTGTCCGTAACGTGAAAAAGAGTCTAAAATTGTTAGAAACTGCTTCGCATTATTTGAAAAGTATCAATATGAATGTGTTCGAAAGGTTTACTTGACGTTGGAGTTAAATTGAATTTTATTTCAGGAGGGTTTCTTTCATATTTTGCTTTTTGACAGACGTTACAATTATTTATATAGTTTGTTACGTCCTTAATCATGTTCGGCCAATAGTGATTACGGCATAACGATGTTTTTGTTTCGTTTATTCCTTTATGACAAGTTTTTCCTTCGTGGTGATATTTTACAAGTCTTTGTTGTTCTTCTTCTTCTAAAACATCTGTGACTATATCGTTGCTTGAATTAATTTTAATCCAAGGTTTTGGAAGTAGTTTTGGCATGTGGGTTGTGATAAACGGTATCATAGATACTGGTCTGGCAAAAATGGCGTATTGGGGTTTTGGATTTAAATATTCTCGAAATATTCTTATCAAGTAATTGCCTGAGTTTTCTTTTGGAATGGTAATTAATAATCGGTTATTGTTGAATATTTTTTCTTGTTTTACTGTGCCTGTAGTGGTATTAGAGGATGCGGTTATATAAATTTGATTTTTAAAATGATTTAAATTTTTTGTTGATATTGGTATTTCTAAAATTGGATTTTCAACTGCAGAGTGAACTGTTTCATTGTCATCTTCGACTTCTGGCTTTATGGGTGGCCTTATTTGAATATTAGAAATAATATTAATTTTCGGTTTTGGTTTGTCTATATTCAGTCCTAAGCATTGTTCAATTAGTTCTGGATCTTCAGTACATGGAATATGTTCTGGATTATTTAAATAATAATCAATTGTTTCGTCAGCATCTCCAAAATTTGCAATTATAGATTCGTTTTCAAGAGCATTAATTTCTACCCTTGATAAGCAATCTGCATTGGTATTACTTTTTCCTTTTTTATAAACAATTTTATAGTCATATTCTTCTAATTTGAGGCGCCACCTTACTAAACGAGAATTGGTTCTTTTAGGTTAAATAACCATTGAAGTGGCTTATGATCTGTAATTATGGTGAATTTCTTTCCGAAAAGATATGGTCTAAAGTACTTTACTGACCACACAATTGCTAACAGTTCCTTTTCAATTGTGCTGTAATTACATTCAGCTGAGTTTAATGTTCTTGAAGCATAAGCAATCGGTAAATCGCTGCCTATGGGACCTTGACTTAAAACTGCACCTATAGCAACATTTGAAGCATCTGTTGTGAGATTAAAAGGTTTGTTAAAGTCGGGGAATTGCAAAATTGGGTCATTGCATAGAATATTTTTGCAAAGTTCAAAAGCATTTTTATATTCTGTAGTATGTTCTATTTTCTCACCCTTCTTTAAACATTTAGTGAACGGTTTAGTAATTTTGGCAAAGTTTTTGATAAATTTTCGATAATATCCGAGAAGACCTAAAAATGATTTTATTTCTTTTGCTGTACGAGGAATTGGAAATTTTTTTATAGCTTCTATTTTACGCGGATTTGGTTTAATTCCTTCTGGTGTTACAACGTGTCCAAGAAATTCAACCTCTTTACGTAAGAATTCTGATTTATCTAGCTGTACTTTCAAATTTGATTCTCTTAATTTTTTAAAGACTAACTTTAGATTGCTAATATGTTCTTGAAGTGATGTGGAGAAAATTATTATGTCATCCATGTATACAAAACAAATTTTTCTCTGTAAATCTTTTAAGACATTATCCATTACACGCTGAAAGGTAGCAGGGGCGTTTTTTAATCCGAAAGGCATTCTAATATATTCGTAATGTCCGTTTTCGACATTAAAAGCCGTTTTCTCGATTGAATTTTGGTGCATTTCTATTTGGTGAAATCCTGACGTGAGGTCTAACGTACTAAAATAATGGCATTTGCCTAATTTATCCAAAATATCGTTAATATTTGGTAACGGATAGCGATCGTCAACTGTTTTTTCGTTTATTTTTCGATAATCAACGACTATTCGCCATTTTTGTTTTCCGCTGGCATCTAGCTTTTTTGGTACAATCCAAATAGGTGAGCTCCACGGGCTCTGTGAAGGCCTAATAATTTTATCGTTTAACATTTTTGAAATTTGTTTTTGCACTTCTTGTTTATGTACAAATGGATATCTATAGGATTTCGTATGAATAGGAATTTCATCTGTTGTTTTGATTTCATGTTTGATTTTATTAGTAAAAGTCAAAGGTTGGTTTTCTCTATGAAAAATATCAGAATACTCTCGACATACTGAAAGAATAGCACGTTTCTCTTCGTCGTTTAAATGGTCTGTACGAATTAATTTGTCGATATCGTGAATTTTAGAATTACCATTTCTTGGTAGAAAATTCTCTGTACTATAAAACTCAAAGTATTCTTTTTTTGAATCGGGAAATGGTATTACTTCTAATGGTTGCTCTATTGTGACTGTTATCATTTCAGATGTTAAATTTTGGATTTCTATGGGCGCATATCCGAATTTAGCGGTGGTTAATACTTCTGGGATATAAAGATCGCCAATGTATTGTTCTTGTACAATAATGTCGCCATTATGGTATTTTACAGGAATTTTATGATTCTTAATTTCATGTGCATTAACACTGAGAGTGTGCTGTGTATCATTTGGTCCTCTGTAATAAAAAGGAATTTCAACGATGCTGTTTACTAAGATTTGGTGAGCTAAATTGATTGAAAGATTCATTTTCATTAATTCTCCTATGCCTAATATTCCATCGAAATATTCATGAAAATCAAACAGTAAGAAAGGAATACAATGATCGGATTTAAATTCTGCAAAAGCTGGAATATCCGCTTTGTATTTTATCATTCTTTGGCCTATGCTAGTTTTTAATTCTGTTAGGTTGTGATATATGCATTCAGGATAATATTTTTCTGCAATGGATGGTCTGATTATGCAAATGTAGCATCCAGTGTCTATGAGTAATTTAGCAGGAGGATACGCAATAGTAATATAAGGTAAGGAATTTACTGTGGATGAAGTGTTTATTTCTATTACGTCGGATTGATTACTGAGGCTGTTTGAATAAAATTTTCATTGTTTACCTCCTCAAATGTCTGATAAGACATTTCAGAGCCTTCGGGTTCACAAAAGTCTGGTTCAGTGAAATTCTGATTGATTTCTGCATTATATTCGTCATTAAAATCTTGTTCACAATCATCATTTAAATAATGAAGTTCTTGCGAAGCAAAATTTCGCGGGCCTGATGGTTGGAAACTATTTCTGTACGGTTGATATTGGTTTCTGACGGACTGTCTTATGGACGGGCCTCTCGACGTTATAGACATTGGTTGCGGCGTAAAATCTGGTTTCTTACCTGTTGGTTGAAATACATTTATTGGCCTTTTCGGTGGACCGAAAACTTGTCGAGCTGTAGGGAAGTGTTGTTTAACTGGCCTAGTTTGTATATTTATTGGTTGGCTTGGGAAGTTAGATCGATTTTGTTGAAAATTTGGAACGTGATTAAAATTATTATATGACTGTTGCGGTTGTGTATTAGAGAAATTATATTGCGGGCGTTCATTAGTAGGAAAAACATTGACATGCGGTATGTTATTGGAATGATTATTTTGCTTTGTTGTATTTAATAACTGTTGCGAAAAATTTTGTGTATACCTGAAGTTTTCTTCTTCGGTCACAAAATTCATCGCTTGCTCAATGGAGTTTGGATTTCTTAATCTAATAGTAGTTTGCAAATTACCTGTCAAACCTCTTATAAAAGTCTTTAAAGCAAGTTGGTTATACTGTTTTAAGTGTATTTCTTTTGTTAATAATGGCATTGTCTCAATTGACGTCGATTCGATTTTGAATGAAAGTTTACTTTTGGCAATTTGAATTCTTTGCCCGAATTCAATTGGTTTTTCATTTTTATACGGTACGAGGGTTAACAAGTCTTGTTCTAAGCATTCGAGGTTTCTTTGGTCTCCGAAGCTTTGACGCAAGGCTTCTTTTACAGAATCCCAGGTTTTTAGTTCGCCGTTACGTGAACCGATCAAAATTTGTGCGCGACCGGTTAGTTTGCCGATCACAGCTCTTAATAAATAATCTTTTAGAATTACATCATTGAATCTGCCATATTTACTGCATAAATAGTCACACGAGGAAATGAATACCTCTAATGTGTTGCTATTGCCGTCAAAATATGGGATTGTATCTACATATAATTTAAGAAGTTGAAGATTTGGTTCAGCCATTTCTTCGTCTTCACTATCAATTAATGGTTGATTAAGAGCTTGTATATATTCTGATTGAGCTAAACTCATTAAAAAAAAATATTTTATAATTACTTCTTAAAATTACGTTCTCAATGAACTTGAATTCACAATGAATTGAAATTTTCCTATCTGTTCCTGATCCGGGAAAAGAAGGAGAGACGGAACTCGGTACTTACTTGTAATACAGACAGGTAGGTCCAGGTTTCTCGTCTGTTGACTCTACTTGTGGTTTCGCTGTAGATTCGCAGGAGACAGGATCGTCTTCTAGATCGGAACCTCTTTTTCTAGCCGGAGAGTTGCTCGGGACAGCACTGAAGAAGTAGAGACTTCACGCCGTGGGATTTTGGACTGATGCAGAATCACGACGACGGTGCTGATCCTACTGACTGCGCCAATTATATTTACCGAAACGGAACTTGTGTTTTTAAAAACATTTATTTGAGCAAAACTAACTAACGAGGTTACAGCTTAGCACAAAGTGTAAAAGTAAAGTTAGTCATCCTATTTACAATTGGTATATCGTCATTGATCGTGAAATACCTCCAATGTGTAAAAATATAAATTTTACAGGAAGAAGAACAATTAGTTTATTTCTGTTGTTTTGCTTCACATTAGCGCGTAATTCAAAATTTACCATAAACGTAATATTTAATAGCCACGAAAACAAAAATCAAAGTACTAGGACATTGCTTAAAGCCCAATTAATTATAAAAACCCTGAGCTTCACCACATAGGAGATTCTAACCATCTTGGATTTATACATAGGAGAATTAATAAACAAAAAATAGACACATAGGATTTTATTTTATTAGAAAAATGCGACAGATATTAAGTGGTTTATGGGACGCTATTAATACCAATAAAAACTAAACAAAAATTTTTATACAAAAAAACATAAAAATATTGTTAATCAAATTGTACGTCATTTTTTATTTCGCCTTGAACGTACATTTATTTGCGACTTTTCAATTGTTTTCTTGCTACCGGGTTTTTGCTTTAAAACTAATCCTTTATTAGCACGTTTTTTCTCTGACTTTTCTTTCCGGTTTTCAGCTACATTTCCACTGGAGAGCTTATCTTTCGAGTTCTTGTCAGGCTTGAAGGACAGGTTATCGTAAAACGCGTGGTGCTCTTTTTCAATCGCCGATTTCAAGCTTTGAAGGTCTTTAAATTTGGATTCTGGTATAGGAAGTGGTCTATCATAAAGTGGTGTTAAGCTCCCTCTTTCAGTTGAAGTCTGACGACGTTGCGTGAGTTTTTGCCAGTCTTCTTTGAAGTGTGTTTTGTACCATATAATTCCTTCTGGGCTGTATTTAATTTTACACAAATCAGCCACTGTAGGATCTCCAACTGAATTACCAGGTCTAAGGGAAGCGAGATTGCTTGCCAATGAATCATATTTTTTGAAAAAATCAAAATGAACAACTTTAATGTCATAGGGTTGTTTAGGTCTAGCTACTCTCATTCTAGCTATGTAATCGCTGGGTGAATTAATAGGGGGATAGAAAAGTTGTTCTAAGGTCGAGTGAACACTATCAGCCTCCATCATTGTGTGGCCTTTTGTAAGGTAAATCTGCTCAATGGTGACATCATGCTGTGCAGCAAAATCTCTTAAAGCACTGCTCAAAACTCGGTTACGGTTTTGATATCCGCATCCATCAGATATTAAACTAATAGTTTTGTATCCATTTTTTGCATTACACAAGAAATCTAAGATGCAAGTAGTAAATTCATTGGAAGTAACTCCTCCATTTCCCTCATGCCAAACATAGAGAGTGACGTCTCCATTTTTAAGGTTATATATTGTAAAATTGTGTACTTGTAATTTACATTTATAATACATAGCAGATTGTAGTGTTTTGGGGCATAGAAGAACACTTTGTAGGTCCATTGTGATTGCCATGTGGTCATTATTCGCTATTGCATTAGCTTTGGTGGCATCTTTTTCAGTTTTTGCATCATTTTTTCGCTGAATATGAAGCTGATATTCATCTTCAGGAATATGCCCAAGTTTGTGACTGCAGCAGATATCACATTGGTCTTTTCTTGGCCGATGTATGGCAATATTTTCCTTCGCCAATATCTTTTTCATTAGAGTAATGGAAGCGGGCTTAACTTGTTTTTCTAGACACCATTTTACGTACTCTCTATGCATTTGTGCTTTAGAGTTGAAAACTGATTCCACATAAACCTTTTTTGATGATTTCCTGCAGTAGTGGCTAGGTACTTTTGATAGCAATTCAAGCCAACTTTTAATGGATTGTTCATCTGCAATTTTTTTTGTCTTTCTTGGAGGCTGGCAAATCGTTATTTCAACATCATCCGCCTTGTTGATTTCCCTTTTCACCCATCTCTTGAAAGTATCTTCACCAAGACAAAATGTATTTAGAAAAAAGATTCGACAGACCCGAACCTTTTCGCCATCTTCTTTTGGTAGGAAAATATCATGACCTTCCATTTTTTTGGGACCTTTTTGTTGTTCTACCTCTCCTTCCGTATCATCCCCAGATTGTTCCTTCAACACGTTTTTATTTTTGCTCTTTGTACTTACTATTCGCGACCTCCTCTTTCTTATATTTCTTGTGCTCACTAAACCCTTGATATACATTTTCTTTTCTGGCCATGTTGGCAAATTCCAAAAATAATTGAAAAGATTTTCTCTGTCGTTTTCAGAAATTAAACGGCAAAGAAAAGTTCTGTCACTTTTTTTCTTAATACTGTTATGACCACATCTGTTCCCCATTTTTCTACTTTCTTTGAGTACATCTTGAATAATGCCGTTTCTTATTTTTTTATAGCCCATATAATCACGTCCTAAAATTCTATTCTTCGCAGAGTTTTTTTTATCTTTGCGATGTATTACGTTCTTTTCCCCGTTATCAGTTTTACCACAATTACTGTGTTCTAAATTGCAGTCCTCCTGTACTCTTAAGATTGTAATGCCATCTGTGTTCATTGCGTGTGTGTCTTCCATATTACTTTCGTAGCTAATCACAATATTTGGAACTGGTTGAAGTTCGGTGATTATGGTAGTTTTACCAGCTTCTTCGATGCCAAGTGCAAGTTGTTCAGGTTGTGTATGTTCCAAATCATATTCACAGCTCATCATAATATTTTGAATTGGTTGAAGTTCAGTAATCATAGTCGTACCAACTTTATCGATGTCGGGTTCAAAATGTCCAATTTGATTAATCAATTTATGATTCATTTCTACTGTATCTTCATTATAATATTCTGTTTGACCTGTATCAGCTAAAGATTCAGTACCTTCAAATTCCATCTGGGTTTCTTGAGGCACAGTTTCTTCTGTGGTATTTCTGAAAACCGGATTCTGCTGAAATACTATTGGAGTAGTCATATCAAAATTCTGAGTTCTGAAATCATCGGCAAATATAACGTCCATCTCGGTAATACTAGCTGCAAATCGGGTTTCCTCCGACAAGTTCATAATATTATTATTTACTAATAGCTCCTTCTTTTGATTTTCCACCACAGTATTTTCAGTTTTTTTCGCGACCATTGCAATTAACTTTCTGCCACGGCTTTCCATGTTCTGAAACCAAAATATTGCATTGGCTAAACAGTAAAATTAAGTTTAAATATTTATACAAAAGCTGACATTTTTGGCTAGAAAATAATAGAGACAACACAAGGAAAAAAAGTTTTATATTATTTGGTTGCCTAGTCAGAAAAAGGCCTATTGCCCCGTCCGTAAAATACAAGATTATAAATATGTATATAAAAGCACACACAGGTGTTAAAAAACCTCCTATGTGGCAGTTGGACTGCACCAATATTAGTATTTTTTGGCTTCATTTCCATTTATTTTCTATTTTAGCTTAATATTCATAATAAATATAACATTACTTCAAATTTCTGTTCTGTGTTGGAGACGATTTGAGGCATATTTTACCATAAGCAAGCGCTAATAAATGTTCGCTATTGAAAAGTTAGGTTATGTCAGTATATTTTATTGGTGTAAGTAATTAAAGCAAATAGGTATCTATCACTAAATACTTTACTTACCATATTGTGTAATATGCAATTGACTATCACCCAAATTGTCACTGGTCACTGTAAAACTTCGAAGAAATAGAATATTTGTCATTTATTGCCAATTGAACACTAGTGGTCCGCTGCACGAAATAGTTTTCACTATTTAGTCAAAAGTACTTATCTAAGAACATCTTATGTGGCGCAAATTGTTATTTGCTAAAAACCTCCTATGTGGATATTACAACAAGTKCCATCTAAGATGTTAACTGAAAAGCATCCTATGTGGAATATGACTACATAGGAGATATTCCACGATGAATTTGTTGTGTAGACACATAAGAGGTTTAAAAAAAGGCGTTTTACTTGCAGAAACACTTTTTTAATCCACTTAGGAGGTTTATTAAGCTATTACACGCCTAAAAACCAACCAATTGCATGTAAAATCTAAAAATCGGTCTGAACACCACATAGGAGGTATTTCACGATCAACGACGATATATACTATTTTATAACAAAGGATTTCCAATAAACATCTTAATCTTATTATTCACTTTAGCACTATCTTGCCTTATTATGGTAAACAAGTTAATGCGTAGTGTAGAGACGCAATATGTATAACAAAGGAGTCCTTTATTACGTTGCACGTAACTCGCATGCATCTCCCCATAGATTACTTTTCTAGATATGCCACTCCAATATAACAGGATGGCACTTTTTCATCAGCGCATCTAACAAAGTTACGCAAACTAGTAACAGGAAAAGGTATAGATGGTGGTGTATCGTTAATGCGACAGGTACTTCCCACCCGGATGTATAATATGCTGTTTTAGTTTATTTGTTTTTAAATACTTATACATTTCTTGAATCAATTCATAATTTAATTCTGGACTTTTAAACAAATTATTTTCATGAATAACATAACACTGCATAATGGATCAGGCAATCTATGATAATTAAAAGATTAAACGAACTTACCTGTGGACTTCAATCTTAATTATATGCCGCCCCGCCTGAAATGATCACTAAAACTGTAGTAACCCTCTCTCTCACGCCAATACCGCTTTTTTAAACTAAGATTCAAATTTTGCCGGGCAAGTCCGTCTCACTTGTTCCAAACCTCACGCGCAATCCAGCAGAGCTTAGTTATTATTTTTAAAGATGCTCGAGTTGCAGCCTGAAATGATCCGGGTGGGATTTAAGGGAGGGAGTGATCATTTCAGGCGGGGCGGCATATAATTAAGATTGAACTTCACAGGTAAGTTCGTTTAATCTTTTAATTATAAGCCGCACCGCCTTCATGATCACTAAAACTGTAGATGTTTAAAGATGCTGCAATGAGATTCCTGGTTATTAATCATTTTATCATAAATTTGCTCCAATCTTTATTGTAAAGATAGGATGTACAAAGAATATACACAATAAGTAATGCTTTTTGTGGATTAATACGAACAAAGACTATTCTAAACTTCCATAATAATCTATTACGTAAGAAATATAAAACTATACATGTATCAAAAGTAGGTAACTTTATTTTATCGAAGTAACAACTACTAACTAAGAATTGCATTAGCAAACACTGCCCTTTGGTCAAGAGGCCTGTTGTAAAATTTTGTTTCAGTTTCAGTTTCAGATTCCCTTGACCAACCTGCTGAGCTACGTATAACATCTAATTGTATGCCCTTACGACCAGCCAATGATACTGCTGCGTGTCTGGTGCTATGAGCTGAGAAAATTTTTGTGTCTATTCCACTTCTATCTAGGACAGATTTTACCCATCTATTTAAAGTTTGTACTGATGCCTCCTTGTAGGGAGTTCTGAAAGTCACTAAGAGTCTAGGTCCTTTTCTTAGTGACTTTGTTCTAGACAAATAGCAGAGTAAAGAAAAAGCTGGACAGATAGATGGTTTCTCCTTAAAGAAGGGCAATTTTAAAACTGGTTGCAAGCTGCCCTTCCTTGTAGTTTTGATCCGAGAAGGTATTTTAATTTCCAACCCATCACTATTTTGTTCTATGTTTTTAACTTCTATAAGGGAGAAGGTCTGCATTCTATGAGCTGTTACTAAAGCTAATAGAGTGATGGATTTTAATGTCAGCTGTTGCAGAGGTAACGTTTCATTAGGAAAAAGATTCGACAGGTAAGTAAGTACAGTGGTAGGATCCCAAGTAGTGTCGTATCTCGGGGCTGCTGGTCTTAGATTGAAGATTCCTTTGCAAAATCTTTTAATTGTCTGGTGGTTGAGTTAACATGGACATGAAAACAGGATACCATGGTTGGGAATCCCACATTGGTACAACTAAGATGCCTTCAGCTTCATCCAAAATTATTTTTTGTAGTACCCTTGATATTATGATAAAAGGGGGGAAGGCATAAAACCGAATGTTTTTCCAGTTAATTGTAAAAGCGTCGATTGCGACGGCTTCTGGATCCCTTTTCCAAGAGAAAAAGAGATTACATTTTTTATTAATTCTTGAGGCAAAGAGGTCAAGTTCTGGGAGGCTAAAAACTTTAACTATTTTTTGGAAAGCTTCTGAAGAAAGTGACCATTCTGTTTCTGAAGCCGACTTCCTAGATTCTTCGTCAGCTTCTTTATTTTCCGCCGACTTAATATATGAGGCATAAATCAGTATATTGCGAGATTCGCAGAACTGCCAGATTTGCCGACAGATATTATTTAACATTGGAAACTTGACTCCCCCTTTTTTATTGATATAAGAGATGGCACATGTGTTATCAACTCGTAAGAGAATATCGCAGTCTGACTCTTCCTTAGCAAAACATTTTAGACCAAACAGAACAGCAATTAATTCCAAACTATTTATATGAAGTTGGGATTCTAAGACACTCCAAGGGCCATTAGCTCTCTGTTTGTTACAGAAAGCTCCCCAACCAGAAGGAGATGCGTCTGTAAAGATAGTTTTCTGAAATTGAAAACTCCTAATTGGTCTAAAAGTGTTTATGTTGTTTTTCCACCAATGAAGATCTTCGTTCACCCCTTTTGAAATTGTCATAGAAGAATTAAAATTTCCATTGGATCTTTTAAGTGCCAAAAATTTGGCATGTTCCAGTCTTTTAACGTACACCAAGCCATACTTGGTGGCAGGGCATATAGAGCATAAAATGCCAATTAGACGAGCAAAGTCTCTGATCTTACAGCGAGATTTCAAAGGGAACGATAGCGATAATACTTTGGTTCGCATCTGTTTATCTGGTGGCAAGGATAACGTCATTGACTTTGAGTTGAAAATAAATCCTAGGAACCTACAAATCTGACTAGGAACTAGAACACTCTTTCTTTCATTCACTAAAAATCCCAACTGTTTAAGTATGCTTAGTGTTTTCTGAACATTTGTTAAGCAATCTTCATAAGACTTTCCCATTAACCAAAAATCATCAAGATAAACACTGAAATGAAACCTCTTGCTCGAAGAAAGGCAATGACTGGTTTCATTACCTTTGTAAACACAAAAGGGGCTGTACACAACCCAAAGGGAAGGCAATTAAATTCGTACAAAATKCCCTTAAATTCAAAACGCAAATACTTCCTAAAAGAGGTAGCTATTGGGATCATAAAATATGCATCTTGAAGGTCAATTGTTGCCATATAACAATTTGGTTGTATCATGTTCATAACTGCTGAATTATCCTCTAACTTAAAGTGTTCTGGACGGAGGAACTTATTTAATTCTTTTAGATTTAGGATAAATCTTTTAGATCCATCTGGTTTGGGAACTACAAAGATAGGAGATAGAAACTGGTCCTCAGAAGAGGAACAAGGCGAAATTGCACCAAATTGTTTCAGATTACAGATAATTTCTGCAAGAAAATCAAGCTCATTCTGCGACCGAGACGCAAATAAAGGAGGATTAATTTGAAACACCTCACGAACAAAAGGTAGTTCATAACCCTGAACCCACGAAATTATTACTGGGTTGCTAGTAATCATCCTCCAATTTTTGATAAAGAATTGAAGTCTACCTGCCTTTCTTAATCAGGGTGTCTCCGATGATTGGGCTTCTGTTTGAACTCGTATGTGGTGGACGGATGTAGTTGGTTGCTCAACTTGAGTTGACGTTGATGGCCGCTCACTTTCAGCCTCTGCGAAGACTTCGTATGTTTGGGTCCACCTTGACGAGCTGGCCTGGTGGTTTGGCGAGATGGACCGCTGAAGTTTAACTGTCCTTTATTGCGAAGGGCCATTTTCTGCACAGCAGATGATTTTGGTGCTAATTGCACTTTAAGATCATCAGATGTCTTTTCCAATCCTTTTGCAGCTCTTATGCGATCAGGTAAGTTATTGCCAAAGAGCCAGCCATCAACTGAAACTTCTGTCAGAGTATCGGTAAGTTTTTTGTTGAGATTCCCTTTCAGAACAGCTCCACGGGACTGTGATTGTATGAAATGAATGTCTGCGATAATTCGAGCTGCATCACTCACTCTTTCAACAACCGTCTTTGAGTAGTCTTCAGCTTTATCCCCTGATAGAAGAATCTGTAATACATCGCCTAAAGCCGACATACCAGCCCCAATTTCAGTCTGTACCGAGGCTATTCGTAAATCTCGAGCAATAGACGCCTCTGACAGAGACTTTTTAACTTCTAAATTCAATTTTGGTGCCTCCATTAACATACAGTTAGAAAAAACCGGATACTTTGCTATAAGTTGGAGGCGATCATCAGAGGGTAATCCTGATTGTAGAATATTACTCCAAACTTCAGCAATCTGATTATGAATAAGGCCACCTGTAGACTTTTTGGCCTTTATTTTATCGTATCCTAAGATTTTTAGCGTATCTTCATCCAAAGATGGGACATAATCCACTTCTTCAATTACCTGCACCTCTGAGTAATGGGAAACACCTGTAAGGAAAAACATCCTTAGCATGACTGAGGCATGGTCGCAGGGCACGTCGACAAGAACTGACAGCTCTTGTATTATAAACAGGTTGCTTATAATATGTGAAAATCGGGGAAAACTACCCAAAGAAAAGTGTTTATTGAGGACTAAAAACAAAATTAATTACATCTATATATTCACTTACTAGTACATTCGTTCAAGGCCACGCTTGGCTGATGCGAAACATTAACGTCCATGTCGGCGTCGTTCTGCTTTGATCGTAACCTTTTGTTTAGGATTTTTCTCAATCTCTTCACTTGTCGTTTAACCTCGTCCTCCGACGATGAGGAGTCAGAGGATGATGAAGAAAAGAAATAACCTCTACGTATTATTACGTGCGATACTGGCGCGCGCTCGAAGAGTAATGACTAAGCTCTGCTAGATTGCGCGTGAGGTTTGGAACAAGTGAGACGGACTTGCCCGGCAAAATTTGAATCTTAGTTTAAAAAAGCGGTATTGGCGTGAGAGAGAGGGTTACTACAGTTTTAGTGGTCATGAAGGCGGGGCGGCTTATAATAGAATATTGGAGGTCTGTCATAAACATAAAAATGAGGATTATGCAAGTGTGGATAATAAGACGAATTCCCAAGATTCATGTAAGACGGATTTGTTTCAAAATTAAAAGAATCCCTGTTAGAAGAATACGTGTTTCGAGGAATATAATAAATAATAATATGCGTCTAGACAGATCGCTTCATTTAAGGGAAAATATTCCTCGATAGGGCTTCAGCTTGATTTCTATAATTTCCAAAAGTTGCCCGAGATGATTTTATTAAAATCCTCTGGAATTGGAATAATTTTAAAATCATCATCTTCTACGTCCATAATTCGGCAAATATCTACAACGTGAGCTTTGTACTGACACTACCACGAAAAGGACCCATGGTAACAATATTTAGATTACTAGGCTTTGGATTCAATGGCTCAGAAGAGGTTTGTGAAGTCGGCATTTGCCCAACTTTAGTTTGCTTATTTATTCTTTTGTAACACTCATTAATTAAATGACCTCTTTTCTTGCAATAAGAACAAGTTTTAACTTGTTGGTTACTAGTATTATTTGCATAAGAGTAATTCATACGTGAATTATTTTTGCGTTGCAATTTTTCGCTAAGTGTCCTAATTTATTGCAATTTTGACACTTTATAACTTGTTTAGGCTTAGAATAATTTTTATTTAGATTCAGTGCTCTTTCTTCATCCATTGGAGCATTTAAAGCCTCATTCAAATTTTTCAACAATTTTACTCTTAAGAATTTCGATATTTCAGGTTGTGAATGGTAGATACATCTTTTTAAGGCAAGTTATTTTATCATCACGATTCTACCTATACGTTCGCTTTCATCGGTAATTTCTACCGTGCTTAACAATCGAGTAGTTAAATTATCAATTTTATTATAAGATCGTAGAACACTTTCGTCTCTACTTTGTGTACGATTGTTTAATTCTTGCATCAATTGAACGTAATGTTTCTGGTCAGATTATAATTATTTTAGAAAATATTCCAGTTCATTCCAAGGGTCAAATTCCTTGTCTCTTAACTGTGCTTTAGCATTTCCCGTTAACTTTGACACGATAAATGCCATTAATACAGGCTTCTTGGATTAGTGTGCGAGGCTGTTGGCATTGTTACAATTGCCTAAAAAATCATGCAACTCCTGTCTATTACCATCAAAAGTTTTAGGAATAAGTGAACAAAGAAAACTTATTTTTTTATATTGAGTGTCATCGCTAGATATACTCAAATTTTCAAGTGTTTTACGTGCAGATGTTTCCGCTTCCATTATGGTTAGAAATAAGTAGAAATAAGTTTAAATGTGAATAAAATAAGTATAAATGTAAATACACTTGCGTGCATAGAAATCGGCCCACTGTAAACTTTTGACTTTAACTATATATTTTTTTAAATATTCATCAGATCAAAAAAAGAAATGTGCTGTTTGAAAGACAATTTAATATGCTTTAATGTGAGTATAAATTTATGAAAACTTGTTTCGACTTCCTATGTTTAACATATGCATTAAGCAAATTAAGCTTTTTTATTATTAACATAAATAGGGTTATTGACAATTTAAAACTTAACACTTAATTTTTTAATAATGGGTATGACCTCCTCTTGCCCTAATAACATCCCTCATACGATTAGGCATAGATCTAATCAAGTTTGCTATTGTTTCTTGAGGGATGTTAAACCACTCTTCTACTGCAACAATAAGCTCTGGGATCGAGTTTGGGGTATGAAGTCTAGCTCGAATTCTTCGTTTTAGCTCATCCCATAAATGTTCGATCGGATTTAGGTCAGGACTATATGCTGGTCACTCCATAACCCGAAAACCGACTTCTGCAATGTAATCTTGCACGATTCTTGCGGTGTGAGGCCTTGCATTGTCATGCATAAAGGTACATTCGTCTCCAATGTAGTCGACGTAAGGTACCACATGAATTGCTAAAATCTCCTCGATATATCTTGCAGCCGTTAAACCTCTTCTTCCGTGAACACGGTCGCCCCTACGAATGAACTCAGGGTCGGTTCGTGCTCCTATAGAAATTGCACCCCAGATCATACAGGAACCACCTCCATAAGCACTCCGCTCTTCAAAGCAGCAATCTGCAAATCGCTCTCTTGGTCTTCGGTACACTTTCCTTCTTCGGTCGCTACCATGCAGTCATATTCTGGTCTCATCTGAGAACAGAACAGATCCCCATTGTTCCAACGTCCAATTCAGATGATCCCGTGCAAAACGCAGACGTGTTTGCCGATGAGTTGGAGTAAGTTTTGGACCAATCGCAGGTGTTTTAGGGGTCAGGTTATTTTCCTGCAGTCTTCTTCTTACTGTCCACTGACTGACTCCTCGCACCTCACGGAGCTGTCGTTGCACTTGAACGGCATTAAGGTGACGATTTCTTAATGTTGTTGACACAATAAAGCGGCCATCACGAACGGTTGTAAATCGCCTTCTGCCTGTTCCAGGTCGCCTATGAAAGGATCCTGTCTCCTCATAACGTGTGCACACTCTTCGAACAGCTGCGCGTGTCATATCCAATTGTCTAACAACAGCTCGCTGACTAAGTCCATTTTCGATTAAAGCTATAACTTGKGCKGCTTTTTGTGGTATAGTATGCATTAAACTAACACATTTAAACACTATTGAGATTATGAAAAACGAATTAATATGCAAATTTCAGTTGCAAACGCAATATTTTAATATTTGACAAATTTGTTATTTTCGTTACAATCACCACATAAACACGTTTCATTTGTTTACCGGTTGCTACGCATATTAACGATAAGCCTTCTTGATAAATTTATACTCACATTAAAGCATATTAAATTGTCTTTCAAACAGCATATTTCTTTTTTTGATCTGATGAATAATTTAAAAAAAATATATAGTTAAAGTCAAAAGTTTACAGTGGGCCGATTTCTATGCACGCAAGTTTATAAGAGATTAAGAATTTTTTTATATTTTAGATTTTATGATCACCCAAATTAATTAATTAACCCCAATAATTACACTAACTAGCAGGGTGATATATATAATATAATTTGAACAAAGCTAAAATAATACAGCGGTTCACCAAGGAAACTTGTATCAAAGGGAGACAGGTAGGGACTTACGGTTTTGAGCAATTTTTTTTTCTCCCGATGTAGGTTAGATGGATACCCACTGGTTGACTTGGTTTTCAGACATTGATTTCTTTAAACTTCTTTTCTTCTGGTCACCTGACTGTGCCAAAATCATATTGGGAGACTCGGGAGAAAAACGCTGCTTGCTGCTGGTTTATTACTCACCTAACAAGTCTGATTGCGCTACAAAATCTGCGTGCTTATATAGTAGTATTTGATCGTAAATTTGGTCTTATCAGAACATTTGCAATAATTTGAGAACAGTTTTCTTTTACATAGAGTTTTGCTGGTTCTTACTGGTTGGGTAGCCCGTTAGCGAGCTCCTAGAATGTTGTTACATTTATAGTCCTGCTTAACAGGATCATAAAAGTGATAAGCGAAGACGTGTTTGAGGCTGATTCATCCGAACATGTTAACATGACTTTCGAAGATAACTTAAAATTAGATACATCTGTACTGAGGTTAATACAGTGAAGTGGTAGGTATACAAGACCTCCCTTCTAAAAGTGTTTTTATTACGGAAGCAATCTTCCTAATAAAATACTTAAAATTACACTAGGCACTACTCTGCTTTTAAAATACTCGCGCACTAAATTCTAATCTTCTTTTTCCTTAGGGGAAGTTGCTCGAGGTCTCCCATGGAGGAGTCAATCTGGGTGATCATTGATGATCGCCGTGATTTCATTCTGCCTTTTAATGTGGGCTGCGCTTCGCCGATTTCTTAAAATTCGTAGGCTATATTCGTGATGTTGATGTAAAGGCCACATTTTCCTAAGTCGATGGTTCTTCTTATGCATGGATTGTACATTCTTTTATATCGTATGCATGAACATACAAATATTACTACAGTAACAAATAGTATTAATCTTAATAATAATGTGTACCATTTGGTGTGTTGAACGATGAAGAGTTGATGGAGGTTATTCTGGAGTACCTCGTCGAATTGCTCCAGTTTGTGTTGGGCAGAACGCAGATCGTTCAGATTAATGTTTGATAAACGGATCTTCTCCATTGGTTTACTTTCAAGATACTGTTGCTTTTCTAGACAACATTCATCTTCCACTAGGTTGAATGTTGGTACGCAGTTGGTAAAATTAGCTGTTGTATTGTTGTTCGAGATCAGCATTGTTGTATACGTGTAACATTTACAACCAGATTGCAATTTGAAAGTTCCAGTGTTGGTTAGTTCGATGGTATGGTATGTAAGAGTCTTCAGATGATATTGTAGCAGTAACTGGTTGGCTTACCATGAATAACCATTGATTGGGTGATAGCGGATGCCAAATTTCCAGTTCTGCACTGATAGCCTTGGGTTGACAATCTGATGGTAGGGATTCCAGCTTAGTTCAGTTTCACACACAGGCTGCTCCTTAATGATACGAACCATGAGATTTCGAGGCTGATTCATCCTAGCATGTTAACATGACCTTCGAAGATAACTTAAAATTAGATACATCTGTACTGAGGTTAATACACTGAAGTGGTAGGTATACAACACTATTACCAGCCTAATTGCCAGTTGGCTGCTTAAAATTGGCCAAGCATTATAAAATTCTTCAATAGTAGTAGGCAAAGTTATTTTTCTAATGCTTCGTGAGTTAGTCCAGTGGTGTAAAACTTCTTCTACTGGTTCAGTGTTTAGCTTGAGCCAGAGCTGGCTGTCTAGGGCATCTTGTGATGGTTCTGCAAGTAAAATAATGTACAGAATATTCTACGTATGAGATTTAAATGGTATATGTATATCTCAGACGGGTTTTCCATATTTTCAAATTGAAACGCTCTGCAAAGGGCTGTTGGTCTATTCCGGTATTTATCTACCAATTTTCCTTTTGCTATTTCTGGTTTGTTTAATGTGGAGACCCGTTTTGGAACTCGACTGACAAAATAAGTGTTTTTTTTTCATAAGAAAAAGTGTTTCCAATTTTTTCCGCTATATAAGACAGAGTATCGTTGGTTAGTTTCTGCGTTGCATTAAAAAAATGAGTGATTATTATCTCCCAAATGTTATTTCTTTTGCCTCCAACACACGTTTATGTTCATATTTTGTAATTATGGCTTTACCTATTGCGTTATGTCAAAGTCTGCCACTTGACTACTAGGACTGTAGTTCAAGTTCATCAGATATAAAGAGCTGACGCTTGAGGAACTGCTATTTAAAACAGTCGTAGTTTGATCTCTCCGAAGCATCTGAACTTATTTGGTCTTGCACAAGAACAAGTCCTCGTTAAGAATTTCTACCGTTGCTTGCAGAATTAAAATGTACATTAGACATGTAATTTTATCTCATCGATTATTATATGTAATTTTAAAACAATAATATTTATGAAAAACAACATCAGATGATACAAAAATAGGGAGCAATATTTTATCGGTGTATTCTTGCTGAGTAATAATACAAAAAGTTGATACATATACATTTATAAACATTTGTCAAAAAATAGACAATTTTTTGTGCAGAAAATGTATAAATTTCATTGCAAAATTTCATAAAAGTAACCTCTAAAGAAAGGGGTTTGTTTTTACACCCACCGCACACCACAGTATTAGTTGCTATATTAAAAAAAAACTTATTGAATCTAAATATATACAATTGAATTTATTTTTTTTAGGCTAAAACACTGGTAAAAACTATTTCCCTCTAATTCCGGGGCATCCTGCATTTTCTGTTTGGCAGAAACTATTTGCTGTGTTATAAATTTTAACGCTCTGGATTCTTAAGGTGATTTGTTTTCTATTTTGCAATAGTAACGAAACACTCTGTATATAATTATGTAATCACCTGGGTGTGGTATGCCTGCGGGTAAATAAACAACTCAGTGGAGAATTACATAACAATCAGGTATATTGCAAATAACGTATATACAAATTCAAAATATCTTTATAACACAAAACTAAAGGATTATATCCTGTTGCGGGTCTGGGTCGGCCGTCTTGTCCCCGGAACGGTAGTACGGGCACCCTGCCCGCTGGGGTGGACCTGGGGCCTCGCTGGCGGCGTGGTACGGGCGGTCGACTATCGGAACGGCAATGCGGGCGCTCCGCCCGCTGGGACGGACCTGAGAGCCTTGCTGTCGGCTCGGTGCGGTGGTCGGCTCCACGGAACGGCAGTGTGGGCGCCTCGCCCGCTGGAACGGACCTGGGGGCCTCGCTGTCGGTGTGGTATGGACGGTTGGCCCTACGGGGCGGCAGTACGGATGCCCTTCCTGCTGAAACGGACCTGGGGGCCTCGCTAATGGCTCGGTGGGTCGGTATAGGCGCCTCGCCCGCTGGAACGGACCTGGGTGCCTCTCGCTGGCAGCTCGGTGTGGCGGTGTCGTAGCAGTCATAGATCCAGGCCGGAGCAGACTCACTACGTCTTCTTCGACGGCGCTAGACCTCAGGGCGTGCGGGTACAGGCCGGAGTAGACTCACTACGTCTTCTTCGACGATAAGGATATCGCAACTAGAGATAAAGATAGAAAGTGTGGCTGGCTCGCCATTCACGCCATGAACCCGTAGGCGATTTTTGTCGTCTAGGTCGCAGGTTGTCCTTAAGTATCGATCCGTCGGCGATTCTTGCCTCTAGATCGGTGAACTTTTTGGCGACGTTGGTCGTCCAGGTCCCAGGTGGCTTGCCAAGTAAACGATTTAAAACGTAGACCTCAGATGACGATTTTTGTTCTTCCTTGATCTTATGGCAAACCTACTGACTATGACTTTTAAATGACGAGTTCGGCAAAATAGCTTTTTACGTAAAAGCTTTATTTTACACAAACTGTCATTTGACAATGAACAATTAATGCCTAGCTCCTTTGATATGCCCTCGGGCAGCATAACGACACTAATATTAATGTTTACAATGGATTTAAGTATTTATACAATAAAAATTAATTACGTAAGTATTATTCAATTAAAAATAGCGGTTAAGAACAATAAAGCATTATAAGCACTATTGTCTTGGCCGTCAAGGTGACCCTAGGGCGGACAAGGTGACTTCTGGGACATACAAGGTGGCCCATGTAACTGGCCGAGCAGACTGCTATACGTAATAATTCAAAGCTAGGAAGACAAGGCCGCATGTAGCATAACACTGGTCATCACGACAGGTGTTTGCAGGTTTACGTCATATTGTGCAACATGCAAATAATGTATTTATGCTTGATACTTACTTTTAAAATTGTCTAGTAAATGATTCAGTCAATTTCTCTCTAAAAACTTTGCCATTTTCTATGCACTTGCACTATTTCCTATTTCACTGCCGCTGTTGTAATATAATTGCAATATTGCAAATGGATGACATGTAGTATGTCACGTGGCATCGTGGCGTGCGCCGACTGCCGAGAGGATATTGAACCCCACCCCCTTCCCCTGTCTGTGAGTCAAATGCGAAACTTCATATAAACATTTGTTTGAATTTCATTAACATATTGCGTTAAAATATCATTTAAATAAATGTTATTTGCTCTAGCAACAGGTACATTCAAGACAAAAAACGGCACAGATGAAAACAAAGGAGTGGCTTTGTTGATGCAATTACTCAAATACTTTCAATTAAAGATTTAAAATTTTAACTCGTTGAAATAATTTGCTTGACTAATGAAAAATATTATTTCATTCGTCCAAGTAAATGTTCGTTTATTTTGACGCGTAAGTACAATTTGGTGTCAAATAAATGGTAATACAACTTCAAACAAACTGCCATTTTGTTTGTTCCTACATAATTTTTAGAAAGCCAACGAAATTAAAGTCAACAAAATTGATTTTGTAATTTAAAACAAACAGTTTTATCTATGCATATTCAATCGCTCATTCAAACAAAATTCTGACGTAAGTTATTTCTGAACTAACTAAAGAAAAAGTACATCATTTTAACATATAGTTAGTTGAAGAAAAATTAAATTTCGGCCCAATATAACAAATACTACTTTTATAAAACCGCACACAAACCTCGTACACCTTTTTGAACTGCAATGAAGTGATTTTAGTAAATTTACGCATGCAAAGCCTATAAACTTGTCACCAGTCCTTTACAAAAATTTATTTCGTAATGTTTTTAAAAAATCAAATACTTTAAAGAGTGTGCGACCTTTTCTTACGAGTTGCTGACCCACATCATGCATTGCGAGAAAAACCCACTATCTTCTTTAGAAAAAAAGTTAGCGATCTTAACAGGACATTACCTAAAGAAACAAAGTAGCTTCTCATTTCTGGAAACACTGAGTAATCTTTCAACATTGGGACAGGGAGACAACCGTCTAGCAGGTGCCTACACGGCGAAGTACTTATAGATTTGTATTCTACATCGACCAATTGGGAAATTTATTTTAGTTCCTGAATGCAACAACACAGTKTTCAGTATCAAAATTGTATTTACCTAATACCCAATAAATAAATGTCTGTTTAAAAAACGTCTTTAAGTCAATACACGTATTAATCTTAGACGTCGCGATTTTCGCGTTAGATAACACGATAAAACAAACGTTTATCGTAGTGTTATTATAACGTGAGCAATAAGTTGAACAATGTCTAAATTTTTACGTTGTACTCTACGTTTTATAATGGCATTGCTTCAAAGTCTATCACACTGACTATTTGTTGGTTCTGTAAACGTGTATTTTAAATGTTTATTTAACGTATTCTTATTATGATAAGTGAGTGGTAGAAAGCCCGTTTAAAATACGTTATGGAAACACCTGTTTAAAAACGTTCACTTTGCTTATTGTGTGTTTTATTAAATAAATAATTACAAAAAATGAATAAAAGCCATAAAAAACCTGAAATAAAACATATATTTGCAAAAACTGAAGAACAGTAAAAGTAAATTCAGAAAACTTAAATTTTATTCCAAGCCACTTAAAGTAAATTTTTATTCCTTTGCTAACTATTTCTTCAGTTGCTGATTGCTTTAGCCATTCTTCCACCACCCAGGCGATCTTCATTGGCCGGAGAATTTAACCTTGCTGCTACTGTAAATACGTGCATATTTCAAAATTATAAAGTTTATTCTATTTTTAACACAGTTGTATAAACTTTATGGTTAGTTTTGCGTTTACATTATAAATTTTATGCCTAATTAATAAATATTATCAATGGATTTTGCCGATTTCAGAGTGGTGATACCAGGGTTTGCATAAAATGACCAACCCATTAAAAAACCCAAACCTACTGGGTTTTTCAAAAATATGTAGGTTTAACACTATGACTTTTTGACTTCAAAAACATATATTGTACAAGCAACAAAACATAAACTGTGAAAGTAACATAACATACATTGCACTCAAATATGAAACAATCAAAATAAATCCATGTGGCTCGACCATTCTCCCTCTCATTTGCACCTGCATGTGTTTCATCAAGGTATCAGAGGGTAGTAGAACTTCCATCAGTACTTTTACTGACTCCCTCCAGTTTCTTGCCATATTCCCTTCGCTGTTGCGAAGGGTTGACAGCATTTCTGGTGACCTTATCTTCTCTGCTACTATTTTGTTTGGTGTCCCCCACACGTCGAGTCGGAGTCACTCGTTCACAAGTCTCCCAGGAGCGTGCCTTTTCCTTCCATAGGTCTTCGTCATATCTTTGTTTTGCTTCTCTGTAGGTTTGAAGCCTCTCTTCTCGTTCCTCACCCTCCATCGCCCTTTGATACAGTTTTCCCCTCTGCCTCGCCGTTCTTTTAGGCTGATCAAGTGTGTTCATTTTTTGACTCGTATCTTTGGTTTATTCCTTATCTTTGGAATTGCTCCCTCCATAGCTGTCCTGATTTTGTTGGTCAGTGCCTTGGCCATACCGTCTGGATGACCGATTGTTATTTGATCCGGTCGCGCATATTGTATCTTCAGCAACTCCCAGTTGGCTCTCCTTAGGTTGTACTTTGGTGTGTACCACCACCACCGCACTCTCCTTCCTACAGCGTCATATGTTATCATATCTTCCACCTTCCATTCGATGATGCTATGTTTGCGCTTGCCAGAGTCAGAACGCGGCTGAACTGTAGCTATTGTAATGAAATTGTATATGAAAGAAATTGTCTGCGGGAGACACTCTATATTCGATCGTAAATGAAAAAAAAAACTGTCAGCATGCGACTGTCTGTATTTAGCGAAGTATATTGAAATGCGATTGCATTAAGTGAGACGCCTCGCATTAATGTGACGGTGCGATAAAAGAAAAGCATAGGCAAAACCTCTGATTCTTGTCACGTATAAATGAAAGGGTACGTAGGTAAGCTTGCATCGGGTCTATTATCTACTTGCAGATTCGGTAACTTTTTGTCAACTGGTGATAAATACATACTGCATTGCTGTATTACATCGTCACACGCAGCTCGTACAGTTTTCTCTGAAAGCCATTTACTTCAAGCTGTATTAATTCTTCCAAAAGTTTATTTGAATGGATGGTGGCACCTCTCCAATAGCTTCCCCTCCTCAAATATATTTGGGTTTCGGTAGCACCAGCATTTTTCTTATTCGGAGCTACAAAAGAATGTAAACTCAACAACTAAATCCGTCGTATTTTGTATTAGACTTTTAACTGCTTTAGTAGGCTCATCGCTGTTGGATTTTAGATCTAGGTTTAGATCCTCACCAACACGTGTTTTTTTGCGCTGTGATACAGGATTGTACTGCCCGGTTCTGTTAGTATTATTAAGTAATTATAAATTAATCATTAACGTTATTAGTAGGTATTAAGAAGGTAAAGATAATAGTTATTGCACTTTAACTTTCATACATATTGGCATTTCTTCTTTTGTTAAAATTGTTAAAAACTAAATTTAAATAAATAAATAATTCTGCAGCTCCGTTTGTAGCCGGATGGAAGAGACGATTTATATACAATAGCATTCATTTTTAGGAAGTACTGGAATTCACGCGAATTACCGGGTCGACACAGAAAATAGTCTTTTTAAAAAACTATCTTTTATTAACAAGCTGATAAAAGCAGTAATTCCTAACTCTACAACGCTAATCTAAGAACTAACTGCTACATATGTTACTCGCTATTATAACACCTCGGTGTAATATGATGCCCCGTGGGTGTGACATCATGCGATTCAGCAGAATCCAGGTGTTGCAGCCTTTAGGTTTGGCGATGTAACTCTTCCGTCGCTAACTTTGATCAACGACCGTGGGAATTGTTAAAATTGTGACTTGTTGTGGTGGATGTTCCTGGGACTCTGCATTTTAGGTTTTTGCTTGAGTTAGACCTGTTATTTTGGCTATAACAAATCTTATTAACAAAAAGCACAATATGATGCCCATTGAGATATAAATTAGTAAAGTCCACAAGCTCATTCCGTTTACATAGATGAAATCCTTCACGTTTTTATCTAAATTAGTCTGCTGAATTTTAAGAGAATCTTGAATACTGTTTAATTTACTAAAATCCATTGAATCTAATTTTATTGGATCGTTGGTGTGATTTAGTTTGGCTACGGAGAGTTCTATATTAGGCACTTCAATCACTTTGATCTTAAATTTGGAGTCTTGATAACTTTTCAGATGATGGTGTCCAAAGTTTAGTTCACACTGCGCACTCATTTCGATCAAATATGTTCCTTTTAATAATAGTTTATCGGTTTTTTTCACCACGCTTCTTAGTGACCACTGTTTCTTCCGAGGTGATGTAGATGTAGTTGTTGTCTTCCAGCTGAAGAATTTTCTCGAAGTTGGCTATCACAGGAAGGGCTTGACACTGACTTGCATTTGGACGCATGAACTTGAGCAATTGTATTTCGCATGGTGGGTCTTATTGCAATTTTAAGGTGTTTGTTGCTTCGCAGATGTATTGGTGAATATCGACCTGTTGGCAGCTATTTTGCGTGTATACGTAGTCTTGCTCATTTAGGATTAGGTAGGGTTGTTTTGGGATGATTACTTTAAATATCTTGTTACTCGGAACCAGCAAAGGATAAATATTATAATAATTATATGAATAACCTCACACCCATAGGGTACAAAGAGGACTTGATTATATATATATGAATTACTCTCTACTATAGGTATTTCGATTACAAATAATACTTGGTTCGTTTTGGAGAAACCTTTTATATTTAAAATCTTTTCGTAAAGCAATAAATTTTCAACTATCGGTTCAAAAGGTAGTTTATCCTCAGAAATATGTCTACTGACATTTTTTAGTTCTTCCAATAAATCTGTTGGTTGAATGATGGAGTTGTGAAGTGTGTTTAATTTTGAAAACGAAACTGCAACTTCGATTTTTTCGAGTGCATCGTAAATAATTTGGTAAGCAAATTGTATCTGAATAAAAACATTCTGCACAAGGTAATGCTTTTCGATATCCAATCCATTATTTTTAAGGATATGTTCAACTTGCATTAGTCTTGACTCTAAGACTACCTGGTTATACTCCAGCGTCTTCTTGAAATTTTTGAATTTATTTATTGACGTGTCTAAAAGTGTAATCTGTTTACTTAAAACATTTTTAATATTCATTTGGTTTTTCGAGAGGGTATCGATTGCCTGGTCATAACGTTTTGCATCTTCTTGGTCTAAATTACCTGTTATCATTTTTATTACTGATCCTAGCCCATCAACAATGCCCCTTTTGTATCTGTTTTGAGTTGGGTTAATTTGTGAAAATTGAATTAGAATTTTTCTTTCGAGTGATGCCACTGGATTGTATAGGTTGTGGTATTCTCTTTTGTTGGTGTGTGAAAATTCGATAGCTTGTTTTAACCTATTAAATTTTTCTTTCAGTGTATTAAATTCTTTCAAAACATTCGTCAAGTCGAAAATTTGAATGAAGCTCCAATAATTTGTAGTTATTTGTGCTGTTCCTAATTTCAAGGGTAAGATCCCAGGATTTCCGGTAATTTTGTGTATTTGTGGTGTACCTGATCCATGCGTAATTACCCAGAGTGTGGGTAATATTAAGGCTGTCGCTATCTTCATTGGATTTCTTAATCTAGGTGCCTCTAGGTTCTGGCGATGCTGTCCGCCCCCAGGTCTTGGTTGGTACTGCACACCTCGATGGAATTTGGCGATGTTGTCCTCCTTCCGATGAGATCCACTTGTCAACTGCGTCGGCGGTTGAGGTCCTTTGGATGTCCGGCACTTTCGGCGATGTTGTCCTCGGGTACGCGAATTTCCACGGATCAATTAACGATTGAATCGAAACAACTTTCAGCGATTTTGTCTTCAAGTTGCTTGATCAATCCTACTGACTGCGCCAATTACCGCGGTCGACACAGAAAATAGTCTTTTAAAAAAACTATCTTTTATTAACAAGCGGATAAAAGCAGTAATTCCTAACTCTACAACGCTAATCTAAGAACTAACTGATACATATGTTACTCGCTATTATAACACCTCGGTGTAATATGATGCCCCGTGGGTTTGTCATCGTGCGATTCAGCAGAATCCAGGTGTTGCAGCCGTTAGGTTTGGTGATGTAACTCGCGGTTTAAAAGCTGCGGCATTATCTGAAACTAAAACATGTGGTAACCCACAGCGAAAAAACAAACTTCTTAAAATGTTTATTGTTGTAGATACTGTCATATCCTTTGTTACTAGTGCCTCAAACCATTTACTACCTGCATCCAAAACACATATTTACCAAAAATTGGACCAAAATAATCGATAATATTATGAAGTCTACTCCAAGGCCTTTGTAGATAATCCCGAGTAAGTACTTTAGCCTTTGTTGGAGAAGTTTCAGTAGTTAAACTGATATATGATTTTATCAGACGTTCAATATCATTATTCATTTGAGGCCACCAAACGTACGATCGAGCCGTACTTTTTGTCTTTACACTGCTCTGATGACTGTTGTGTAATACGCTTAAAATTTTATTTTGCAATTTGGTAGGGATGACTATCTTGTGACCAAGCAATATGTATCCATCTTCAACAGGTAGTTGATTTCTATATATAGCAAAAGGCTTTAACATTTTACTGACCTTACGCGGCCAGCCATTAAGAATATGTTTATTTACTATTTTTAATACCGTCCTTCTTGGTGACTAACAGTACAGGGCTGGCATAAGGTGAACACGAATGTCGAATAACGCCATTTCTAAGTAGCTCGTCAGTTATTTCACGGACCTTTTGTCTTCCAAAGTACGAAAGTCGATAGGGTCGATACCTCACAGGAACATCAGTGGTCAAACGTATTTTGAGCTCAATTGTTTTTGCGGTTGAACATGCGATTCCAGTGATAAAGATTGATTGAAATTCGGAAATCACAAGGCTACTTTGGGGTAGATTTAGTTCATGTAGTAGGTTTGGCTGGGCAGATATGGGGGATATTAATTTCAATGCTGATAGTGGCAGTTTTCGGGATAATGTGATTTGTCCATTAGGCGTCCGATGAAGTGAAATAAGTTCTCTTTCTAAAATATCAGTACCTACCAATAGTGGTGGATCGCGCATTTCGATGATCACGTAAAGATCAGATTCAATCGTTATTTCAGGAAATTCAACTAATAGAGTTACTTTTTCTGTAATTTTAAGTTCTGAATTTACAGTTCTTGCTGGTACTGAACAAAAGCACGCTTGTAACTGTAACTTTCTTACCAACTCTTGCCCTATAAGCGATAATTGTGAACCGGTATCTATTAATGCATCTGTTGGAATTCCCATGACAACAGCAGTAATACAATCGGAACGATTTAAAGAACTTATAGATTTAACTGATTTCTCATTACGGTCCTGACTTTTTGTTTTGCGAAACAATGGTTCTCATTATGTCCCGGCTTCTTGCACAATGAACAGACTTGTCGTTTATTTGTTTTACTCGGCGGTTCGCCGTCTTGTGGCTTATCGCCTCTACGTGGCAAGTTAGATAAACATTGATCCTGGTTCCTTCCATTCCCATTGGAATGTGAGTGGGGAACGACGGTGGCGCTAATCTGGTGGTCGGCTTGGCAATTAACCTCGCGGCACATGAAACGTTGCCAATAATATTAGGGTATTCTCGAAGGTGACCAATTTTCGTTCCTCTAAATATCTTCTGCCTATAGTTAGTCTTCGTTATAATTATGATATATAAATTATTGTCTTCTATAATTAGTTCTGATGTGGTTAGTAATTTTTTCCTAACGAGAATTTCTTCATTTATTTCAAATTTCATGTCTTTTAGGTCTAAAGACGTGGGATGTTAGTTTTCGACCTTTAGTTTTAGTTTAATTTCTACATTTGGACGAATCGTGTAATCCTTGTCGGTGATTAGTTTATAAGTTCTTGTTTCTTCGTTGTTAGTTATTAATGTTTTGATAGTTTTTCTCTTCTCCTCTTGAGAATGGTACTACATTTCTCTGTCCTTCATTTTCCAGATGTACTGTGGATGATACAAAGTCCAGCACTCCGTTATTTTTTCCTAAAATGTTGTTCCTAATATTAAAGGTTGTGGTAACTCTTTTACCACGAGAGCCCTGCTAGTATTTAGTATACCTTTTATGTTTATGGGTACTGTCACCTCTCCTGTTGTGTTTACTGTATATCCTCCAGCCGTCTTCAAGGTGTGAACTTTTTGGTTACGTTGAATTGGAATTTGGAGAACTTTTCGAACGAAACTTTCCTTAATAGCATTTTTGCTGCAGCCTGTGTCCAGAATTAGATCTACATTTTTGTTGTTTATACTACCTTTTATAGTTAATATTGGTGATGTATTCGTAGTAGTTCCTCTTGTCTGGAAACCGCAGAGGACGGCGTCTCTCTGTATTTGGGGTTCTAGGTCGTTCCTCGCTGAATGAAATCCTTCTGTGTGGTGTAGTTGGCGTCCTCTGCAATATGTGCGACCTCTCCACGATAACTTGATTGGGGTGTTCTGCGATATCCTCCATTTCCTGTCGGGTATCTATTTTGTGTTTCGCGGCTTGTTGAGTTTAAGTTCAACATACTGGTCTGTGCCGTCATCTGGGCAACTACAGCTTTTTCTCTTATGTCGCTTTATCTCAGCACTAGGGCCTGCAGTTGTTCTGCCGTTCTTACATCGTTGCTCATTAAATAGTACGTTTCGTAAAAGGATGGATGTAATCCATTTTCGAAGTGATCTCTAAATGTTTCGAATGACATATTAGGATCAAATTAATTTGCTAAAGCAACAAGGTCGTAGTAGTAGTGCTTGATGTCTTCCGAGTTTCCTTGCTTTCGCGTGTTCAACCGGAATTTCGATTTTCGCAGCGATTGTTCGCTGGCGAATTCCTTGGTAAAGTCCTCTTTTAGCTATGGCCACGTCTTGTTTCGGTTGGTGGCGTTGTATATATATTTGTTTAACCAAATGTTGGCCGCTTCATGAAGATAAGTTCCCAGGTAGTTGATTTTATAGGAATCGTCCCGTCCATTGCAACTGGCTGTTTGTTCGTAATTGCGTATAAATGTTAATGGGCTGTCCGAGCTGAGATTGAAAATACTTGGTGCCACGAATTTTGGGGTGGCGGGGTTTCTKCCGGTGGTCGTGGTGTCTTGTATTGTTACCGTGGGAGCCATTATTGGTTCTTGTGCTCTTTCGTCTTGGTTCACGTTTTCTAATTCTGTAGAAGGTATTTGTTCTTCTTCTTCTTCTGTAGGTTGACGTTTTTCTTGGAGTTGGGGTTCCATAATAATCGTGTGGAGGTGGTTCGTGGCGGACTTTTTCGTTGGTGCAAAGGGACTATGTTCTGCACTTCTATGTGGCGGATTAAATGTTTCTTCTGGTTTTCCTTCTGACCCAGCTTTAGCTGTACTTACCCTGCTTATATTTATTAGTTATTACCTAGTACTATCCTAGCATAATTATTATTGCTATTGCGATTATGTGTGTTTACCTATTTAGCATTATTGTTAATATCAGTAGAAAATAGTAATCGATTTAAGTCGTACGTATCTAAGGATCTGGACCAAAGAGCGTTCTAAATGTTTGGCGAATTTCTTTAAGATAAGCGGGAGTAGCAGATGTTGGGGGCCTGCTGGGCAATGGCGATGAAGGGGGACTGGGAGTGGCGTACCTGGTGTTTGCGATTACCAATGTCTTGGAGGTTGTCTTGAAGCCGAGGTACTCTGGGGTGGCAGGTCGCTCGGGTGTTCTGGGCAGGCTGTTGCGGCTATAAATCTCTGCGGCTCTCTGTAGCCTTCTTTGTGCCAAATCAGGTCTATCATTCGAGGGCATTACTCTAGAACGTCAGTTGGTACGAATCGACATACTTTGTTCCTAGCCTTTAAAAGTGGCTCGATCTTATCTGAGAGTTCTTGGCTTGGCTTAACTTACAAGCTAGATCTGCCTGCCTATAACCAACAGCCTGAGACTACGATGGTTTACGCAGACTTATCTGGCTGACCTTTTAGTTATAATAGCTAGATCTCCCTGCCTACAACCAACAGCCTGAGACTAAGAGGGTTTACGCAGACTCTATAAGTAAAAGCTTAAAGTCTGAACCCCTTTACTGACCGTTTACTTTTTTTTTAGGTAGATCATTTCTGTCGTTAAGTACCTTCTTCTGCTCTAGGTAACGACGGGTTCGACTAGGCGCCTCCACCATGTTATCACAGCCGGCTGATGCCGACTGTGAGAAGTCCACCACTACGACGTCCTGGAGATGTACCTGAAAGTCTTCGGACTGGGGAAGGATGGGCACTATACCACTTAAATCTTGTGAACCTGCATTTATTAAACTAACCACAATAAGTTGTAACAATTACAAGTAATGAAAATAATTACTTACATTATAATATGGTCAGCTTCTAGACCAAGAGGACTTTTCGCAGCAGTGATAGTTGACTGAAAAATGAATTAATTCGTTTACCTGAATCGTAAGTATTTATATAAAAAATGGTGCTGAGCTTGTACGTTCTGACGCGATTTAGTGCCGCGGTGCTTGAACTAAGTAACGCGTATACATTCTAGAATCTACAAAACGTTCCAATTTTGAATAATTTGGAAAAGACGCATATTTGACAATACCATGGCAATCATCAACAATGATATGATCAACAAGGTCATTTTTAGATGTAATAATGAGATCAATGAGAGAGAAAGGATATAACGTTATACGAGTTGGTTTACAAACTAACTGTCTTAGGTTAAAGGTTTCTAATAGATCATTATATTGCTGTACATAATAATAATCAGGTTTTAATAAATCTATGTTGATGTCACCTATACATAGAAAGTGCTCTCCAATTAGAGCACACTCAGAGCAAAAGCTTTCAAACTCTTAAAAAAATTTTGCATATTTTTTTTAAGTACTCAAAAGATACATATGAAGTATTTAGTTTAGTATGATGCTGCCTGCTATGTCTGTCGAAATACAGACAAATTCCACCTTCTCGATCAACACGAATCATCTCCTTACCCTCCAGCCGTACTACATGATTTGGCACATCGGGAGAAATGGAAATTATCTAGCAATAATCTTACATTTAAGTGTGCTATCTTCATAGCACTAGTTATTTTTATTTCTAAGAATTTGTGGGCTTTCCAGAAAAAGCACAGAAAGAAAAAACAAAGAACTAACTTATTACGTAGTGTATAAAAATCCTTAAATAAATACATCCACTGGAAATGCCTAAAAATATTACTCAATTGATTATTCTTCATTCAACCACCAAAGTTCAAACCTAACGTAGATTTAAGATAAATATCAGTAAAATTAAAGATAATTTTATAAGTATGTATTGCATCTTTTTTTAGAAGAAAACCCAACAACAGCCAATTTTCGACGGTAGGCTCATACTTGCAAATAGTTTGCAACTAATTATAATTTCGCGAGGCAAAAATTAATATCTACAACTAAAATTTTAACAGAACAATAAATATTACGTTATTCTGGACAAGATTTACAAAAAAAAACATATGAAGTATACGAGCCAAGCTAAACTAAAAAAGGCTACCTTGTAATGTTCAGGGTTGTCGATAAAATGATACTTCTCTCATCGTCTATCACTTCCTGATTTATTCAATCTTTTCGTTACATCAGGCCGGGCTTGATACCTCGGCTTTTGCCTTACAATCATTGATTACAAAAACCCGAAAAACTTGCTTATTCGCTCTAAGACTAGGTATTCAATACCTCCGTTGCACTATCGTTAGCAACTAACGTGAATGACCGCTCGAGACATTGACTCCGGTATGTCGAAATGACTTACGTGCCGAAATATTTATTTATTAAGCATTTCCTTTTGGAATATACTTGCTTACACTACAACCTACATACTAGCAAGGTATCATCTCTACTGTGGTATAGAATGAGCCAGCAAATTGTGAAATAAACTTACAGTTTCTAAAGGATGCATAGAAAAAATAAACCGATCCCAACAATTACAACAAAGTGGCATTATAGTAGAATTAATTTGTTGAGGTCATCCAAACTAATCAGTTTTCGACGTGCACCATTTCTGTCGGCACAAAATACGTTGCCTTCGAGAGTCCAAACATTGCGAAAGCCGAACTTCGCAGTAGCATGGTTGTAAGATTGGCCCTGTATGGAGTTAAGTCTTCCTTAAGAGAGTATCCTGTTTTCTTAAGTAATGATATTCCCCTAAAGACCTCACGCTTTTTCTCGTACGAGTTAAATTTAACCATAATAGCTCCTACTCTGTTGTCGCCTCCCGATTCAATTCGCATAGTCCGTTCCAAGTCCGACAGCGAGATGTCTTTTCAAATGAATTTTTATAACGCCCAAAACAACTTCGTTTGTATTTTCATTTTGGTTTTCGGAMATACCGTAAATYGGAATATTTTGGCGCCGTGTAAATTGGTCAAACCCGTCACATTTGCGTTCCACATCGGACAGTCTAGTAAGACAGTCATTTTTAAACTGCTTAACTCACTTAGCGATTCATTTACGGTGTCAGTTTCTCATCCAGCTTGGTGTGTAGCGTTCTTTCAAATTACACTTGTATCTTTATGAACCCTAATATACAAGGTTATATGCAGACGGCACTATGGCAATTTGCAATCGTCGAGCTCACACCCTATCCGATTTCGCCGTTTTCTTGCAAGTGTAATAAAATATATCATGTATTCTATTAGATTTGTATATTGGACCAAAATTGATGAGAGTGGCTAAATTATATACATTGTGGCAACCATTCCATGCATGCATTGTTTCGTTATCCTGCATATTGAATCATAACTATGTGCCTACCTACTTAAAGGGTCCATTAAGTTAGTTCCACCATGGTGAGCTTTTTTTTAATTGCTCTAGATCCAGCTAGCTTCACTGTCAAGGAAGCTAGCTTCACCGTACTTAAGTAGTTATAAGCTCATCATTTCGGAGGATTCTAAGTTAATTTTATCCTCGCCATTGCTTCAAATCTAACTTCAACTTCCATTTAAACATTTGACGGTATTTCTTGTCATCATATGTTTTTGGTATTCCAATAACATGTTAGCTCCTTTTGGCGTACATCGTTTAGGGCTTCACGATATACTTGTTCTTCTAGAAACAGTAAGTAATAAAATTATATAAATATTTATTTTAACAGCTATATCTAATTCATATCGTGTATATTTTTCGGATCTGCCCTGCACTTCGTTGCTTTTTTTGCAAAGCGTCGTTGGTCMCAATCAGAATAATTACTGTATTAGCACCGTCTGACCACCAACACATAAACCATTACGTTTCTGCCCTCTGGGTATAATACGTTCGCAGGACAATCTGTATAAAGTTTCCAGTAGCCTTCTCAGCAAGGATCCTGCCAGATACACAATCATTCTGAAATGAAAAAAAAAATATATAATGAATTTGATTATAACAATTTTTTTAATGAAAATGATGAAGTTATTTATACATATATAATTATCCATGAAATATCAAACGAGTGTAAACGAAATATTATTTTTTAGTATAAGTATAAAATTTCAATGAAACTTACATCAGAATATTATTATAATTACGATCGCTATGTCCGAAATTATGTCTATAAAAAACACTTTTACTGACAAAACTTTACTTACGAAACCTAACACTACAAAGTCTAAGATTAGAATGAGCCCCTTTTGGTTCCCAGTTCTGCGTTTTATAGTAACATTACATTAGAACACTTATCTCTATGTTTTCCGAGATAGACAGGTATTGTTTCGCAATGGTTGTCCTGAGGTTTGCCTTTGTCGATGAGTTTTCTCATGCTATCTAGCGTGATTATTCTTCTTGGTTTAAAACAAAGTTCGTCAAGCCTCTGCCTAAATTTATACAGGATTATTGCAGCGGTGATGACAATTATACAAATTATGCCCGATATAACATAATGAACAATGTGCGTAACGGGATGTAAAAAGATTTCATTTTTTCCTGTAATTTGGATACATCTTGGAATTGTTTTATACGTAAATTAACACCAAAATTGACATTGTGTTTCTTAGGATAACTGCTTCCTTATGTAATACTTTTTCATAGACTAACTCATAAAAAGGTAAAATTTGTTTTTTTTCTATTAGCGTTATATTCTTCATAAATGGTGTTATCTAAATCAGGTTCTATAATTTCAACATAATGTCCGTAAAGTAAAGTAAAAGGTGAATATCCGGTTGCAGAATGAATTGAACTGTTGTGAGTATTGCTGTTATCATAAGATTTTGCGGGGATTCTGACGGGTTCTTAATTTTTATCGTCCTTAGTTTTTCAATTATCGTCGAGTGAAATCTCTTAATGGGGGAGTTAGAATTCGGGTTGTTAATGGTAGTATAGTGAAGTTCGATCTTAAATAGCTTACAAAATTCGTACTTTGAAAAACGATCAATGATTGTTAAAAATTTGTGATTACTGAAGGAGAAAGTCTATGTGAACAATTTCGAAGGGTCTACGCGCTACAAGTGGTCCTGAGAATTTTTTTGTAGGGATTTCTTTCATATTTCGCTTGCAAGCATACATCACATTTATTGATTATTTCTGTAATAGTCGCTTTCATGTTTGACCAAAAATACTTATTTTTGAGTTGACAATACGTTGCATTGATACCGTTATGATTTTCTTCGTGATATTTAGCGACAATTTCTTATTGTTCTTCTTTGTTTACAACGTTTCTACAAAATGAGTTGCTGATCATTATTTTTATCGAGTAGTTGAAAACACGTTGACATAGTTCTATAAAAGGCTTCTTCAATACATTCTCCTGAAAGTAAATACCGTAAAAACAGTTGGGTCGAAATATTTTCCTAAACATTTGATTTAGGTCGTCCATAACTTTGCCACTTCTAGTAAATATTTTGTAACTGTTTTTATTATACGGTCTAGTGAATTTGATCTCATATCGCTCGCCATAGTACAAAATTATTCTACTGGAAAAATGATTTACTGACTGTTCGGAAATCGGAATGATCTTGCCATTGTCATCATTTACAGAATGACATGTTTCATCGGTATTTTCTGTGGCTGGTGTAATTATTTTATCGAGATCAATAATTACATCCATTGCTTTTTTACTTAAAGGCTCATTGCTATTATCATTTATTATTGTTTCGATTCAGGTATTTCATCGGAGACCTCAGGAACCGTCTATTTCGTTTGTGTTAATTTCTATACTATATAATGCATGTGCTACTTTATTTTCTTTACCCCTTTTATGAATAATATCAAAATCTAACTCGCTTAATTTAAGTTTTTATCTTATTAATCGGGAATTTGGTTCTTTAATTTTATATAGCCAAATCAATGAGTCTGACATTTCAAAATAGCAAGTAATTCGTTTTCTATGGTACTGTAATTCCTCTCTGCACTATTTAATGTTCTGGAATAATAACCTATAGCTCTATTGTTTTGTGATAATACTCTTCCCAAGACTACATTTGAAGCGTCTGTAGTTAATCTATATTCTTTATCAAAAGCTGGATAAGCAAGTATTGGTGCATTGATTAATAATTCTTTACAATGTTCAAAAGTGTTGACGTAGTCCCTGTCAGTGATGCTAATCTTTGCATCCTTTTTTAAACATTTAGTTATAGGTGACACCACGCGTGCGAAATTTGAAATAAAGGGTCTGTAATATCCAATCAAGCCGAGAAAAGATTTTATTTCATTGGTTGTTTTTGGAATTTGAAATTTCTTTATTGCTTCTATTTTTGAAGGGTTTGATTTTACGCCTTCTGGAGTAATAATGCGGTCTAGAAATGCTACTTCTTTACATATAAATTCTGATTTATCTAACTGAACTTACAAATGATATTCCCTTAATTTTGTAAATATTTCTCTTGTTTTCTTCATTGAGTTTTCGATGATCTATTACCATACGGTACTTCTTTATACCTGACGCGTCCATTTTCTTTGGGACTATTCATACAGGTGCACTGTAAGGTAAATTAGATGGTCGAATAATCTTAGTGTCAACTAATTTTTGAATCTGCTTTTGAATATCCTCTTCCATTGATTGAGGATGTCTGAATGATCTAACATAAACGGGTTCCTCATCTTTGGTTCTAATAGTGTTTTACTGCATTAGTGAACGTTAAATAGCAGTTTTTGTTATAAAAAATGTCTTTAAATTGCTTGCATATTTCAAGGACGGCGTTTTTCTCTTCAGAATTTAAGTGATTAGTTCGAATTACTGACGGTATCTCCAAATCATGAGATAATTTTGGTGGTGCTTGTATATCTGCATTTACAAATGGGGTTCCCTTAACTCTATTATGAAAGTTTATTTGTACCTGCTTTTCGTATCGTAATAGAACTATACAGGTACCGTCTTTAGCGGTGGCGAGTGATTCAGGTATAGTGAGGTCGGCAGTTAAATTGATTTCGGGAACGATTACTTCGCCTTGAACAATATCCACAGGTATTTTTATTACATTGTTTTTTACCTTTTGCGTAAAGGGTTCGAGTTTTAAAGATACGTACCGTGAGAAAAATGGAATTTCCATGTCACCTATTCGTAAACTACCTTTTCCAAAAGTGCGTCGAATTTTTCATGCCAGTCAATGACATGTAGATCAATAACATTGATAATTCCTAATTCCTTAAGTAGTGGTACACCAATATTATCTTCGCAATATGTTTGCTTTCTTAAACTATTTACAATAAAAGGTGTTTTATAGAAACTATTAGATAATTTATTTTTTTACCGGAGTCGTGTTTATAACGGAATTTGAAGCACCTGAATCTATTAAAATTTTTAGATCTAAATTTGGTAAACACATATAAGGTAATTTTGATTTTGACTGAGTACAGTTAAAATCTAGTTGAATTTGTTGCAGTCCGAGTCTATTATTGTAAAATTTGCATTATCGGTTTCTGTCTGTTCCTCCGTTTGTGTTGATTCGTAATGATCATCGTCTGTAACATTTTCATAACTTTGGTAGTCTCGTTGACTTTCTAGCGATTCTGACTATGTTATAAAGTTCCTCAAATATTACAGGGGGCGGAGGACTTGTCTACTTGTCTAGATGGCACTCTACTCTGTACTGACATAGGTGTAGGTTTATGTTGTAATTTAGACATGGTTGAATTTACAGATTTAGCTGATTTACCAAACACTTGTTTATTAGTCCAGAATTTGTGTGGTTTTGGGGATGCGTTGATAGGGTCAGAGAAAGGTTTTGGTGTAATCTGTGAATTTTGATTAGTAAAACTTGGTGTGTTTTGATTGTTAAAGCTTTGATTCGTATTTTGTGGTGCAGTTACTTGATTGAAAGGTCTAAATGACTGTTGAGACGGAAATATAATATTATAGGTACTTGATTGTGCAAACTTTTGAGAGAATTTTGGTGCTGGTGTATCAAATTTCTTTGCCGCAAGCCACAGCTCTTTAGGCTAGTACATAACCGAGATATTTATTATTTACTATTTTATTTTGGGATAATGATGATATGGTACTGTGCGTTTCATCAGCCCTGGCCTTGGTGGTGGGGATGTCACTACACGCGATCCCTTTGGCGTGCGCCCATAATTTATCAATTAAAAGTTATATCAAAACACAACTACACCTTTGCATTTTATGACTTTATGTCGTATTGAAACAAAATGAAACACTAGTATACGTTTTAAAATTGTATTGCTCAACAAAGTGACCATGCTTAATTAAAGCTTAACCGTTGAAAAGAGCATGAAAGCAATCTGCCATTTGATTTCTTTAATAGTACCATAAAACAGAAATTAAACTCTGCAGTAATAAAATATAACAACAACATACATTTAAAATGCATGTCTATTCTGTGCTGTCTGCACCGCAACCAACTGCAGATAGATCTATTTCGCTATAATTATAGTTCGTCAGTGCAGTTTAGGTCTAGTGCAGACAGCACAGCATAGAACTGTTTTTCCTATATACCGTATATGCCACTCGTGCTAACGAAACGTTGAGAAACAATTCCAACCGACGGCGGCCTTTAGACCCGAATCAGGACAACAGTTCAACAAATAAACGGTCGCCAGTTTGGCCAAGGCGTTAAATTGTGCCGTATTCTAAAAGATGCTGAAACAAAATCAAACGACTAGAACTAGAATGTCACAATCACTATTTGAAATAAATAGAAATAAAGACAAATATTTACAAAGAAAAAATAACGAAACCGAGTGGGTATATTCTCAAACCGTGTACATAGTAACAAAAATCTAAAACAAGGGATTCTTTAAAACAACAATAAGACCCGATCAACTTCCTTCATTTTTTCGTGCGGGACACTCCGTCATACCATCATCCTTTTTCAAATTACACACACCATCCATTTCTCTCTCAAAGTTATCGTTTTCAGAAGAGGACGAATCACTGTCTGTATTATCTGAGCTGTCACTATTACTATCACCCATTGTGATTATAATTTTATCAACTTACTCCTCGATTAAACCATCAGTTTTCCAATATTCGTCTTCAATTTTGATAACACGCCGCAAAAATGCCTCCCAGTTGTGAACAACAATTTGATCAAGTGCTCGATGCGTTAGAGAAATTAAATTTTGTATTCCTAAATCTCCGGCATTATTTTCACGAATAAATCGCTTCATTTGAGCCCACGGAAGTTCAGTTGGATTTACGGCGGAAGTCGCAAAGGAATATGGCCATTTGACCTAATAACTTCGTCAAATTTGTATTCTTTCGGAACAGGATGACTGCTAGTGTAGGCAGAAATTATGTCAAACAACTAACGTTTTGTAGATTAAGGGTCATGCACTACATTCATCTTAGAGAGCTAAGGTATCATCTGAGGCTCGGTGGAATATTTGGTTGAAMTTTTATTAATACGCTCTGAATGGTACGGTGCGGTATCCAGAACTATGATAGAAATTTTCTGGAATATTTGGAAGAAGTCGTTCCAAAAACCACTTTTCAAAATTTGTTGGTTTTGTTTTATATTTGTTGCAGGCCGAAGTCAACGGATTACTATTATTAACGTTTTCAATTAAAACTCAACAACAGTGCTCGATGACGTTTTATTTATTTTAGAACAGCTTTACTTGAACGTCGTCGTTTTGGCAAATTCACTGTCATCAAGAACGATAATTTTTTGTCTTGGTCTGCTCTGTTTAGTTTTGAAAACACTTTGCGCTTAGCTTTAGAAAGCGCACTTGTAGATATTGTTTTGCAGTAATATAAGGATCTATTATGCTGACAAGGTACTACAAAATGTCTCAATAAAGGATCCTTATCCCGATATCTAGATCAAAAATCTACGTTAAAAACGAACAACAAGAGCACATTTAGAACAAACACACCTTTTTTCATAGTCATACTCCCTTGCATGCTTTCTGCGCGGTTTTTTCCTAGAGCCTTGATTATGTTGGCCCACATTGACACCTTCCATTGTTTAAAAGAATTTTTAAATGTTTAAAGACTACACATTAATGCTTAGTAACACACACTGCGCTTAACACACATGACACATTCCCATAACCCTATTATAAAGAAAAGTTCTGATTGGTTGTGACCATATCACGTGGGCTAATGTGGATTTAATGCAGTATGAAATGGCACTAGTACTGGAATTACTGCGTTTTGATGTGTCTACTGCTATTTGACATCCGTTTTGAGTGGGAATTAGTGTGTTTTGATGAACATCTAACACACCATCGTATAAAGCTCTTAAAACTGAACCGAAAACCTTATCAAAACAAATTTATTACAAAACTGGAATAAATGCGTTTTGAAAAGTTGCTCCTCATATACAGATAGGTGCAACAACTAATGACTACAACATTAAGCGATCAGGTTTTCGAACTAGTATACAATATCGAGTTCTATTCTCAGCAGAATGATTAGTGGACGGTGACAATTTAAATGATGTATCACTATCTTTTGTCCCTTGTGAAAATTTACATCCTTTCTTGTAGCAAATTTGTCATAATAAGTTATATATTAATTCAGATTGTTTAGCAACTTAAGTCTAACATTTGTTTGAACTTTCGGCTTTAATATCTCATGCTTTATTGGAATGTTTGTGCGTAAAAGTCTACTCATCAATATTTGTGATGGATACTCCAATGTTTGAAATAGTGCTAGTACGGTTGTTGAAAATAGACAGTGAACTGTACTGTCCCTTGGCTAGAAACTAGAAACACGTAAAACAGTACTTTTAGGTTAACTTGTTCGTTCGTTCGCTGCGTTTACTTCTCTGCACGGCGTACGCGGCGCTGCTTATATTTAGTTCCTTTGCGTTCTAGTTAATTCGATTTCTAGAACACAGGGCTTCCAATCATTAAACAACAAATAAAAATAATGAACCTACAAGCTCTATTACAGTTATTGATCTAACAAACAAAAGCAGTCTTCACACAGGAATGCAGATATTGTCTCTAAAACTATCAGCAAAACTGTTTATTAATTAGGCCCATGGCAACACGCAAAGTTTATTGAGAGCGCGGCGTAACACTAGCCTACTGGACACTTTCACTGAGACAACACGGATCACCCTGTCCTTTCTAAGATGTAGCTCTAACGCTCGAGCCATTGGCCACCGAAGTGGAGGAGTATTAGGTTCAACCATCACCACCAGAGTTCCCACTTCAATTTTTTGACCTTCCTTGACTTTCCATTTTGTATGGGTTTGTAGGTACACGGAGGACCAAGGTGACCAAAGGTGCTGAGTTAGTTGTTGCAAACGATCGTGATAAGCGGTTATAAGTTAACTCCTTAATGTCCCGTTGAGGAGTTGCAGCCAATGAGTCTCCAATCAATGTGCAGGTGTTAATGGTAAGTAATCATCATAATCGTTAGAAAGACGAGAATTGAGACACGCCTCAATTTGAACGAGAACAGTGTACATTTCTTAATAGGAAACCAGAGAATTCCCTAAAACTCGCCTTAAATGAAAATTTGTGGACTTTACGGTAGCTTCCCAAAGACCTCCTACGTGGGGAGGATCTGGCGGGAATAAAATGCCATTGAATGTGATCATTAGCAAGAAAATCTATTACCGTCTGATTATGTTTCTTACTCGAAATTAATTTGTGCAATTCTAGAAAATGATTATTGGCACCGTTCTCGGAATAGATCTTACTAGGTTTTCCTCTGCGGGATCTTTTTAAGGCATTTAAAAAACTTTCAGTAGTCTGATCCATCGCTAGCTCATTGTGAACAGCACGTACAGTAAAGCAAACAAAAATGCAAATGTACGTTTTGATTTGTTTGCTTTTACAAAGATTGCCTTCTTTTATTATGACAGGTCCACAATAGTCAACGCCACATTTTGAGAATGGACGAGATGGAACAACTCTATCCTTAGGAATCTCCCATCAAAAATTTTGCTGGTTTTGGTTTAACTCGAAAATATCTTAAACATTGCCTGACTACAGATTTTACAAAAATTTTTCAGCGTATAGGCCAATATTTTAATCTTAAAGGTGATAACAAATTTTTAATGCCTGCGTGTAGTGTTTACAATGTTCCTGTCTTACTATCAGGTAAGTAAGCTTATGTTTTTCAGGTAGGATTATCGGATGTTTTTGTTTAAATTCAATGTCTGAATTTGACAAACCACCACCTACTCTTAAAATATGATCTTTATCGAGAAAAGGATTCAATGATAAAAGTTTACTATTGTTGGAAAGATTCTGACCTTTATTCAACGCATTAATTTCAGAGGCAAAACACTGCATTTGACTCAGCCTGATTAAAACTGTTAACGCATAATCCATCTCATTTACTGACAAAGATGAGGTTTCAAAGGTAGTTTGTTTTAGAGTTCGTTTTTTAAATCTAAATATGTAAGCTACTATTCGCTGCAACCTTTTCAAATTTCCATATCTCTCAAATAATCGAACAACAAATTCACTTGGAACTGCGGAAACCAATGAAAATATTGGCGTCTTGACCTCGGACAAGCCAGACATATCCTGTATGTACCTGAAGACCACCCTTAACAGCTTTCTTCCTTGCCTCAGTACTGATTAACAAGGATGGACTATGCAGACCCATCAACCCTTCAGGATCAACTCCTCGGGAAATAATGGCTGCAGGATTTTCTTCACTCCTTACGTCATTTCCGATATTTGAACGATTCTATTAGCAATGTATGTTTTTAATCTATTTGGATGTATTTGTAACCAAGACGAGACTATTGCAGGATCACAATAAAAGTGTTCTTCATCCAGCTTAATGTCTTAATATTTGTCTAATAATATCAACCAATTTTGTCAGTAGCGTAGCGGCTAGAAGTTCTACTCTTGGCAAGGTCAACAAACGCAAGCACCGTTTGCATTTTCCGAAGCATCGGAAAAGCCATTGTAATGGTATAGTTAATGAATAGACAATATTCACTTCCTGTTGATCGAAGTGTATTGCTCAAGTTGCAGAAACAGCATTTCTACAAACCAGTGTACTTACCTTGGATGAACGCCAATAACCTCAAGTTAGATTTAAGCAAGTATTGTAGAAGGCAAGGACGGATGTAATTGAATTGTTCTGTTCAATATACAGTATGTTAAGTAAAATGGTGGTAGTCTTTATAAACTAAATAACCAAAACCAGAGAAGAAAGGTAAGAAAAAAGGACTATTATTACACCAGGGTGATCAGTCCCTTCATCTAATGTATCTGTCTTGGAACCATCAGCAGAAAGTGAACTTGTTCTCGTAAGCCGACTTCTAGTCATTACATGAACACTTTGGTTTTAATTTTTTAATTCGTCAGAAGTTACTGTAATTCGCGACAAAGCGTCTGCTGTTATATTTTCAGTTCCTCTGACATATCTCACTTCAAAATCATATTCATCCAAAACAAGTCTAAATTTGGTTAATCTACTTGAAGGATTGTTCATTCCGAATAAATATACTAGAGGCCTATGGTCTCTATACATAAAAAATTTTCTTCCGAATAAATATAGCCTACACTTCTTTACTGCCCATACTATGGCTAGTAACTCTTTTTCAGTTGTGCACTAATTTTTCTCTGCTGTATTCAAAGCCCTACTGGCATCTGGCATCTMCGTTTGAAAATGCAGCACCTAGAGCATAACCTGAAGAATCGGTTCGAACAATAAAACAATTTTGATCAGACGAGTCGGGATATTGAAATATTGGTGGTGTTAGTAACGCACGCTTAAGCTTCTCAAATGCTGATTGGCATTCTGTTGTCCATTTAAAAGTAACACCTTTTTTACTAAGTCTATTTAACAGTGCAGAAATTTCAGCAAAGTTTTTTTTAATGAATTTTCGATAATAATTCGCAAACACAACAAACCTTTTACTTTCCTTGGCATCCTTTGGTGTAGGATACTCTTGCATTATTTTTAATTTGAATGGGTCTGGGGATACACGTTATAAATCAATGTTCCTGTCTCTTATTAGCAACTATTACATACAAAATACCCCCGAAATGACAGAACTATGCACATGGCATTGGTGACGCTGCATTAGCTGATACCATGCGCGAATGGAAAGCGAAGGTTGCAGTAGCCCATCTCGAGTTAGTATCGCGGTGTCGCGTCTTTCCAGGCCGATGTGCAATGTTTATTTGGACTGGACAAATTAGTTCGGGTCATCATTTGGCTATGCGTTACTAGTCTGTCCAAAGTTTTAGGCGCAAGGAAGTCGCTGTGCTCCGTTAACATTCTGAACAGCATTACATTCCAAAGCGGGGTCGGGACTTAAGAAACGGACAGTACTATTATCAAGTATCAAGTGGTTTTGGGTTTTTCACACTTTTTCCTGATGTCAATCAACTTTATGTCGGGTTCCTTTGCAATATGTTTATAGTGCCCTTCTAATATCAAAATTTAAGAATATGTAGGAAATGGCTCTTGTCGCTGTGTTCTGACATCTCTCTGCGTTGAATTGAAGGATCTTCTTCTGCTGTCAAGCTGCTTGTAGTTTTAAATATTGACACCCTAAGGGCCGGTATTTCAGTCAAGGTTTAAACCAAAATTGTCAAGATAATCTAGTTTACCAGTCGCGCAGCTTATTTCAGTACTCGATTACGAGTAAAACCGGGTTAAATTCCTCGGCAAGTTAAACCGACCCATCGAGGAGGGTTAAACCCGTTTTTTGGATTAAGCCTGCGCACTCCGCGAACGAGGACTTCACGTTTGTAGAACTAACTGCATTTCGTTTCGGTTTGTTGTGGCAGCGTGCGGTTTTGTCTTTTACGTATATTTCTATTGTGTGAATTACTTTTTATATCACTCTTAAAAAACCCTTGGTAATAATGAAGAACGACGAGTTTTCGCACTAAAAATTTCGAAACAAAGGAATCGATTTGGTAAAACTACTTCAAACTARGATTTATGTAGGTATTACAGAGCAAGAAGTTAGGGGTTGYTCGCAATTAACAAAAAAATGGGAATGGTGGTTCTGACGAAAGAATTTAAAGCCCAATCCGGTATTTTTCCCAGAACAACCGGCTGAAAATGATTCCTTTGTAAATTGTAGTTGTTGTCTTGGCACTTTTCATTGTTGATGTAGGTAAGCAAACGAATGTAAAACTTGTTCCTAATCCAAAAATGTCGAACTGGGTGAATACGAGGGTTAACGACCAACTGCAAGTTCCATACCGTCAATTACATTTTAGAACCGTAACAGTATTTTATTAGAAATGACAACGAGTTTATAGGTCAACGAGCTGATACGTAAACATACTATGAGCTTATGAGCATTACGACGCAGACGCAACCACAGCAGTAGCGCCACCCTACGTCAAAACTGTCGACTGTTAAACCGATTTTCACTAAACCCGATTTGTGAACTGAAATACGCTCATGGGTTTAACTTTTGGTTTAAAAATAAAACCAGTTTACTTTAACCCAAAGTTTAACCTCTCACTGAAATACCGGGCCTAAGTAGTGCGCGTTATTACATTTTAATGCATTGTAAAAACGATGAACAATTATATGTACAAGAAATTTCAGATAAAGTTTGGATGATATTCTTATTTGAAACAATCTTGTTTATGTGTATGGCTGATCTGCTAAGTTTTCAGTCTTAGTTTATGACAGAGTTTTCTAGTGATGAAATTGGATTGCGATCCTCCATCGAATAAGACCGGTTTGACCATAAGAATCTAAAATGTGAACAAAAAAAATGTGTGATTAGCAGTGCTAACGCTACTACTAGTACTGGGTTGCAGCAATGTATTATGTTTTTGACTGCAATTTTTGTACACCAATTTTGATTTACATTGTGCTGTAATATGGTTTGGCTTCAAGCAGTTTTCACAAAGTTTTAACTAAAACGGTTAACAGATGTTTTAATTTCAACCTTTGATGTGGCGACCCGTTTGATTGAGCACAGCTTTGCATTAATTGACATCTAGTGTTTATTATATATAGTAGATCATTTAGTTTCGGTAGGTTCTAGATTAATTTTGCCTACCATTCTCTTTTTGTTCGATAATCTAGTTTGTCTAGCATAGTTGTACATATAATGGCACTCCAATGTTGCACAGGAACCTCTAAGATTTTTAACGGTTCTGTGTTTGTACAAAGTAAATCGTTAAGATGACGTTAATTCTCCGCGTTAGGTTTTGATACTACTGGCACGTCTAAAATATTTTTAATTTGACCATGCACAATTAATCTTTTATTTTCGAAGAGTTTATTCAAAAGCTTACACGCGGCTTCATAATTTGCGCTTATTGGCGATAATGATTCTATAGCGTGTAGGGTTTCTCCCTTTAACGCTAACCGCAAATAGTGTATTTTTTCGATATCTGCTAGCGAAGCGTTATCGCGGACTATTGTATTGAAAGCATCCTGAAAAGAAGCATAATCAGAATAAGCTCCGCTAAATTCCGGAAGTTTTAACGCTGGGAGGGTGATTTTAGGAATATGGTTTTGAGTGTTCACGTTCGAATTAGAAGTACAAACTTTCGACGCATTTTCCCGTTCTAACACCGATCTATTTGGGCTATGACATCATAATATTTGAATTCATATTCAACGCGTGCATCTGTCTCTGAATCTACACTTATATTTTCTGCAATTCTTGACTGAACTTCTTGAAACTCTTCCAATGCAGCAAGTGCGACTTGTTTTCGTGTTATTATTAAGTGGATGCTCGCGCCATTTGGAAACTGCTAAATGCAAATATTGCTTTCAGGTTGATAATCATATTTTTATTTAGGTAGTTTTATAACCTCTGAAGATTTGGAGCAATAATTAATTACTAAAAGGTATATTTGATTGTTTATTTGGAAAATATAGAGACCTACTTTTTGCCATTAGTGTTAAATTATTTGAAGCGATTTTATCGACAGTCTTGTATTTGAGTTAGCAAATTCATTGCATATGTAACACTTTTACGCAGTATTCAATCTGATCGTTTATTCCAGGCCAATAAACAGAATTCAATACATTTTTGAATGATTAAGTGGCCCGTATGTATTTTGTCTAATATTCCAGTTCTCATCCCTTTTGGAATAATCAGTCTTTGTCCCATGTAAAGTAATCTGTGTCTGCCTTGTTTAATTTCTGATCCTATTTTACAGTACGGTTTAATTTCCTCACATACTTTTTGTTAGAGTTCTTTATTGATTGAATAAGTACATGGTATGATACTAATAACTATTACAGAAAGTAAGTATATTAATACAATTTGCAATTATACGTTATTATATCCATCTGTGCAATATAACGTACCGCTACTCACTGCTGTAATACTTTTTTTTTCTTTTTTTTTTCTCCCGAATAGCATTTCTACAAGGCTTGCTCCAGTTGTTGCTGACAACGTAATGTGTTGTCTTAATAAAAATCTAGCTAACCGTACTTGCCAATTTCCTATCATTCGTTTAAGTACTTACTTCGCTGTCTGCACATTTCTTTCCGCCTCGCCGTTTTCTCTCGGATTATACGGTGTTACAATCACATGACGTATCAGATTCCTTCTTGTAAAATTTCTAAATGCCTTCGAGGTAAACGCTGTTCCGTTGTCACCAACAATGACGTCAGGTATTCCGTGGACTGCAAATAGTTCACGGCACACTCAGTGGACGTTGATGACACGCATTTCACCTATAACCATTTAGAACATTAATCTACTATTATAAAAAATACTTCGATATCGATGTGAACGGGACAAACTGTTTATACACTGGACAATATTAAATGAGAAGGATCGCCGATAGAGACTAGTACTGTGACGCGGAATACTTAGAGCATCCTTGCGCCGTATACTGACATTATGGACGTCCGCTCTGAATGTGTTCTCATTCTATGAATAAGGTGCGATTTCATTGCATCGTAAAACTTGAACCTTTGAGCCAACGGGCTAATACAAGACTTAAAATGAATGTCGCACAACTTCACCAATTCATCATAGAACTTCGATTCCGGCAAAGTCGGTAGGCTAAGGCTGTAAATAAACTGGTAGGCCTCTTCGTCGCAGGCGTTAAGTGGCAATGCCCTCTTTACAGTGGGCTCGTGGATGCCGTTAGCGATAAAAATTGCTTCATCCGTGCTGTAGATACCGTCCAGTCCAACTCTTTCAAACTGCATTCTCTTAGATTTCCCATCATCTTTGCTGGCTGAAAGTATTAAACAATGTTTTTTAGTTTTTTTTTCGTAATTTGTCTACCCTGGCTGAACTGATGCCATGCTGGATTATTAAATGTAATGTGTGGGCAAAGCAAGGAACATAAATCCATTTGGCCAATTTAACTGCGTTAACTATATTAGGTGCATTATCTGTAACTACCACTTGCACATTTTCCAAAATATGCCATTCTGTAACTACTTGTTTTAACGCGAAACAGCTCAGCAGACGTGAAAAATAATCCCACTATCGTTTATAAAATGAGCCGTAACACAGAGGTAACCTTCATTGGTTGACGACGACAACCCATCAGTCGCTAATACTATATATTCAGCATTTTTTAGAAGCAACTTTAATTTATTTTTGGCAGTATCAAATTTTTCCTCTAAAAGAGAACTAACAATAGTATTTCTACTTGGCGGTTAATATTGAGGTTCTAATTCCTCGAGTAATTCAACTTAAAATGAATGTCGCACAGCCTCACTAATTCATCATGGAATTTCGATTCCGGTAAAGTCGGTAGGCTAAGGCTGTAAGGCAGAGCGCCCATCAGAGTGACGTGGCATATGACATAGCAGATACATGACTGTAGCACGGCAGTGATGTTGCAAAAATTTTCAAGCGCACGCTGGAGTAACGCAGCAGCAGTCATTGTCATCAGAATGTCGTCTGAACAGGACGCAGTATTAGATTTAGTAAATTTGCTTAATATTAGTCAAAATCGTTTGAAAGGAGACACTGGGTACATCCTTACTGGAATAGTAAACAGACAACGCACAGTGCATATAAAGTCTTTAAGGAACTTAACATGTACCCCGACAGGTTTCAGTCATTTTACAGAATGAGAAAAGAAACTTTTGAATTACTAGTTAGAGACATTAAACCTGCTATTTTGAAGAGGGATACAAACTACAGGTAAGCAATATCCCCTGAAGAACCCCTTCTAAACACACTAGGGTAGGTGAAGTCAAATAAATACATAAACACACTGAAAAGTAATTATTCTGTATAAATTTAATTAATTCGTTTTTAGATAACATAAAAGAGAACTTTTAAGAAGAGAAATATTAAATTTCATTACTTTGCCAGATCGAATTGAAGAAACTCTGTCAATCGTTCCATGTTTGAAGCTTCGATGACATTCTGCATTTCTGCATTTCGTAATAGTAGACCCCATGTTTATGGGTTGAAGGGTAGAGTTGGTGGTATTTTCATCTAAAATATCGCCAGCTGTTGTCTGTATTGATATTTTAAGCCGTCTTTTTTTGTCTATCGTTCATTTTCTTCATATATACTCATCAGAAATGATACATCGGGGTCTTCAGTTTTTTCTACACTTTTTGTTTATTTTGTGCATACATGTTTTTGTTTTGGAAGTACTTTATTGCGCATTTATTAACTTCATCAAGCGACGTGGTGTTCTGACGCTTTCTGCTTAATGGTTTGTTAGTACTAGTGATAGGTGGTGTAGATCTAAGCTGAATACTTACAGTAAGTGTATAATTATTAGTCAATGACAACAAATTAGGACTTTCGGGATCTTCTGACTGTTCATTAGGAATTTCATCTTCGTTGTCTGATTCAATATCGTTGTCTTCAACAAACCTTGTGTTATTTTCTATTGTTGTAGTATCTTCTGATTGTGTAAAAATACCCTTACCATGCCGGGATTTGGTAAACGGTTCCAAAAAGGTCATATATTCCGCAAGATTTTTTCTTTTAGCGGGCTGAGCCAGTTGGTGTTTATGTGTACTTCAAGTAGCGTGTGCATGAACCTGTCAGATTCTTCCAACGTTCTTCGCAGTCAGAAACTGAAAACAATGTAAATGAACAACTTTACGCAATTTTCTTTAATTATTTTTTTGTAACAGATATTTTGCTACGGGTTGTTCGTTCAAACCGCTGTCGTATTATTTTTTTAGAGGACATATTACAATTCGGAGAGTTATAGAAACATCTAAAGCAAAATGGGAAACATTACAAGCAGCGGGTAGATACTGGAAATTATGGAATTAACCTAACTGCGTGTGTAGTATAGTTGGAGTGCACATTAGAATTAAAGCCTCTCCCAAATCTGGATCAGCATATTTTAATTACAACGGTTATTTTTCAATCGTGTTATTAGCTGTTTCTGATGCAGACGGGCTATTTCTTTTTGTTGATATTGGACAATATGGACGAAATATTGATTGTAGAGCATTCCGGAAAAGTGCAGTTGGAAGAACACTGGTAAATGAACAACTTAATTTACTAGAACCAACTCCACTACCAGGAGAGTATGCAAATTCAGATTTTCCTTATTATTTTGCAGCGGATGAAGCCCTTTCATCTCACAAATCATATAATGAAACCATATTCTCGAAGGCATTTGACTAATGAAAAAATAATATTTAATTATAGACTCTCCAGAGGACGAAGGTCTATTAAATGTGCTGTCGGTACGCTTGCTATTAGAAACGGCAATATGCTGTGATGTTAATAAAATTGACAATATCGTCCAGGCTGTATGTGTATTACCCAATTTTATATCCATTCGTGATGGAACTTATACAAATCCATCACATATAAACAAAATCACAACAAATAATGGGAAACATGTAACTACAGCTCAAGGAATACACCAGAGACCTACACTTGCTGCCATGAAACTGAGAAATCGTCAGTGTAATTTTATTGTACATCCTAAGGAAGCACTGCAAGAGGGTCATTGTGTCTAGTAGTATTGACAATAACAAATAAGTTTGTGAATGTTATTAGTAATAGCTTTGTTCATAAAATAAATAAATAAATGAAAAATAAAATACCAAATATAGTTTGTTCTTATTACCAGACAAAACTAAAACAAGTTCATTTGAAATCTTCTCCCAGGTCTTTTCTTGCACATAGCATGCTAGATGCATGCCACTTGCCAGATAGCACGCCAGATCATATGCGACGCCAGTTCGGTGGGCGCTCTGCCTAGATAAACCGGTAGGCCTCTTCGTTGCAGGCGTTAAGTAGTAATGCCCTCTTTACAGTGGGCTCCTGGCGATAAAAAATTGCTTCACCAGTGCTTTAAATACCGTCCAGTCCGACTCTTTAAAAACTGAATTCCCTTAGTTTTTCCATCATCATCTATGCTGACTGAAAGTATTCAACAATGTTTTTTACTTTTTTTTTCGTAATTTGTCTACCCTAGCTAAATTGATGCCATGTTGGATTATTAAATTTAATGTTTGGGCAAAGAAAGGAACATGTTTCCATTTGGCCAATTTAACTGCATTAACTATGTTAGGTGCATTATCTGTTAACTATCACTTGCACATTTTCCAAAATATCCCATTCTGTAACTACTTGTTTCAACGCGAAACAGCTCAGTAGATATGAAAAATTATCCCACCTATCGTTTATAAAATGAGCCGTAACACAGAGGTAACCTTCATTGGTTGACGACGACAACCCATCAGTCGTTAATACTATATATTCAGCATTTGTTTATAAGCAACTTAAATTTATTTTTGGCAGTATTAATTTTTTCCTGTAAAAGAGAATTAACAATAGTATTTCTACTTGGCGGTTAATATTGAGGTTCTAATTCCTCGAGTAATTCAAGAAATCATACATAGTTAACTATGCTTAATGGTAGTAAATCTTTCTTAATCATATTTAATATTAGATTATTGATTTTCATTTGCCGTCTTAGTGGTATCGGGCGAAAAACAAAACCTGTTAAAATTGCTCCTAGTTTTTTTTTCTAGAACGTGCTCGGTGGGTTCTGGTTCGTCTGTTACATGCAAAATTTTTATGTGTAGTGCACGGGAAATATATCTATAAGAAATCATTTGCTTACCATGGTTTGCTTCACTTTGTACATATGATGACACAATATAAGTTGTGGGATGTTTAATTCTTAAATGCTTTTTAAAGATATATGAGAGTATATAGTGTGGCACATTGTAACGCTTTCCGGCTCGATTCGTTTCGGACGAACTCGGGTGCCACCTTTTTATAGTGGGGGGGTCCACTTTAATACCTTAGGTAATTCAATGGAGACGAAAAAAATATACCAGAGCTCGCTGTCAATCGGGTTAGGTGAGTGAAACAACGGGGCTGAAATAATACTTATATTAAGCCTGTTACATAAATAAGAAAACTGTAATTACAATAAAATAAACAACAAAAAAAAAATTAAAAAGAGGTCCTGGGTTCTGGCGTAGACGAACCGCCGGCGCGAACGTCTTCCGCCTCCCTTCCTGGGGTGGACTCGCTTTCCCTTTCTGTTATTTCCTCAGCGGAGGAAACAGCCCAACACGCGGTCGTAGGTATCGTCGATAGTTTGGGTGGGGACCATTCCACCCATGTCGGCCGCGTGCCGGAAAGCACCCCGCTATAGCTGGACTACTGTTGCCTACTCATCAGGGACTGCCTTCTCCGGTAACTTGAGAGCCAGGGCAGCTTCCACTAGTCCTTCTCTCCATGCCATTTCCTCAGGAGAGTTAGAGTCGCTAAGGTCTCAGATAACGATCGCCGGGACCTGTGTCGCTCTTGCCGCGTGAGCCCACGTTGTGATTCGAGTGTCGCACTGCACGTTTGACAATTATAATCGCCTGCTGGCGGTGGACGTGGCCCAGTGCACTTGGGCACGTGTCACTGGGCGGCATGCAGTCCCTTATATGGTTTCTGGCAGCCTGTGCATTTAAAAATGACTTCGACCCCTTTATGGAAGTCTGCTGCATGCCTGTTGGCGTCTTTGMTGCCCCSTGCGCCGTGTCTCCCCCTTCCAGCACCGGAGACAAACGCCACATGTATCGTTGTTACCTATCTCTTTTATAAATCTTCGCCACGGTTTTCTGTCTCTTCGCAATTTTTGTACACCCGCGCTCGTAAGGGTTGCTACTGTTGCTGAGACCTTGTTACAAATTTCCTTTAGGTCATTTACATTAATACGCGACAACGCGTCTGCTACGACGTTATTCTCGCCTTTTATATATTGAATTTCGAAATCATACCCTTCACGCACCAATCGAAATTTTGTCAATCGGCCCCCTAGACGGATTAACCATCCCAAAAAGATAAATCAACGGTATATGATCTGTACGAATAATAAACTTCCTTCCCTATTATTATTATTTAACATTCAATAATCAATGACCAGAAGCCATTTACGAATTCCGAAGCCACTCGCCTTTTTCGGTACTACGAGTAAAGGTGCTGACCACGTAGATTGTGCTGGCTCGATTATGCCGTCACTCAGCATTTTTTCTATTTGTTTTTCCACTTCCTTCTTTTGAGCTTGTGGAAGTCTGTATGGTTGAACATACGACGGTGTTGCTCCATTTTCTAGGTTAATTTGGTGTTTATAAACATTTGTCAATAAAATGGTGTCATCCAGTAAATGAAAAACGTTAGCGTATTTGGCACAAATATGCTCAACTGCTTTTTTTTCCTTCTTGGTTTAAATGATCCATTTTTATAAGATCTACCCGTTATACAGATAAAAATTCAGTATTGGCGAAGTTACATATTTCAAATTCATTTGCATCGTCGGTATTTTGGTTGAAAATTTACAAAAGTCACTTCCTCGTCTCGAACATTAAAAATTCTGACTGGAATGAGTTTGTTTACAGGCTACAAAAATTTATTTGCCGATTTGATCTGGAAATCTGTAAATATTGCGGAATTGTGTTTCTGAGTAATTCTAATATATTTTATTACTTCGCATGGCGCTGGTACAACGGTTTCATGACTAATTTTGGATTCGAAGGGATTTTTACAAGTTGTCCATTAATTTTAAATGTAAAATCTCTTGTTTCGTAATCTTGTAATGTCCTAGTATCTTCTCGTTTTAGGGAGAGTTTAAGTAACAACACATCGTGAAACTTACACACTTAGCTTTACTTCAATACTTGTTTGCGTAACACGACATTGATAGCAATCTCCTTGCTGAACCCACATTACCCGCTTATATTAGTTGTTCTCAACTTACCTATACCTATATTAGCCTGTCAATAATGCTAAGGTGTGCCAGTAGCACAGCTATGCACCACACCTCCCTCCTTTAGAAGAAAAAAGTTTACCTGATAAAGTATATTATTACTCCTCCATCTACCATAAAAAAAATGAAGAAAAAAAATGTTTAAACTACTTACTTATGTTACGTAACATTCCTAACACATATGATTATACATTTTCTTGCAACAAAATCTTAACTAATACCTAACTTATTGTATAAACGTACTAACACGATTTCTGTGTACTACCATGTCTTTACCTTTATCGTCTATTAATATACAATTAAAATCATCGACCGATTTCACTTTTGTTATGTATCGGGTGGTCGAATAATAAAACTCGCGTAATAACTAAATATTTATTATCCACGAAAACAACACTAAGACTTCGTGAACAAATATCGTGCGGATGGCTCGAGAACTGAGGTGCAAGAGTCAGGACCAGTTTCTAGATATTTTTGTTCCATTGTTTCTTGTATCTCAGTTCTAGAATTGTCCCAAACAGCAGCAGCAATGTATATATAGAACACCTCCCCCCTAAGTAATTAATTACATAAMGACAAACAAATTCATTTAATACAATTATAGGACTGAAACTACAAATTATTTAAACAATAGTAAGAATAACAGTAAGTATGTGACAAATATTTTATATTAAGTAAATTCTAATCAAGGATAACGCGTAGGTAGTTTAATCTGGCTTCTTCGCCTAAGACTGTAACTATTAACATCATTGGTAACATTGAGACCTTAATTTTCCGTATTTTGATCATTATTTGTATCTACAGAATTTACATCTGATTCAGCGTTAATTTTATTTGAAATTTTAGAACTAGGTATAATTGAAGATGACTGAACCGTTACTTCATGAACCTTACGTAACTTTAGTTGGTTAATATGTCTTTTCCAAGTAAGACCAGAATCTACAGATACAATGAAAGTTCTTTGACCTAAAATTTTAATAATTTTACCAATACACCAATCTGGCATGTTTTTACGAAAGTCGCGAACCCAAACTTCATCATTAACATTAAAACCAGAGTTTTCTTTACTTTTATAGTAACGCTTTTGCTGATTTTGATGATCGCGAACTACATCTTTCGTAGATGGAAGTATTAAGTCAAATTTAGTTCGTAAATTCCGTCCAATTAATAGCTTCTCAGGCCTCTCTCCCGTTGTTGTATGCGAAGTATTTCGGTACTGCAGTAAAAATCGATTTATAATTAAGTTGGTGTTATCAATACCATCTGCCTTACCCTTTAAAATTGCTTTTTTCAATATTTTAACAGCGCTTTCCGCTTGACCGGTTGTTTCTGCGTTATATGGAGCACCTGTTAGATGTTTTATACCATGTTGTCGTAAAAAATTTTGAAAAGTATCCGACGTAAACGCCGTGCCATTGTCTAAGCAATCTCTCGCGGAATACCGAATCGCGCAAACAAGCTTCTTAAAATGTTTATTGTAGTAATCGAGGTCATTTTATTTACTTCGAAGCATTCTATCCACTTAGAAATTGCATCCTCGATCACTAAGACATGTTTACCATGACAAGGACCAATAAGGTCTATATGAAGACGTGTCCACACCTCGTCAGGCCATTTCCAAACAATTAGTGGAGCTCTAGGAGGTTTGCTGGAAAATTTTCCCGCAAATATTACAATTTTGTGCGACTTGTTCGATCCGGGAATCTGGTAAGGCCACCAAAAATAGGATCGTGCCAGGGATTTCATGTTAACAATTCCTAAATGAGCTGAATGTAATTCACGTAAGACTATTCTCTGAAATTTTTCAGGTATAATTAACCTAAATCCCCACATCAAGCAATCACTCTCAATTGTTATTTCATTTCTTCTTGAAAAAAAAATGAAGAATATTCTGCTGAAGGACATTTTTGAGGCCAACCATTTCGCACATAAAAGAAAATTTTACTTAATAATGGATCTTTGGCGGTTTCACGCTTAATAGTTTTAAAATCTAACGGAATTTCGGCTTCGTCGACATAGCACAGGTAAGAGAAGCCATCTATGCTACTATCGAAAACATGCTTTAGTGTACACAGAAGAACAATTGTCTCTTAACGGCAATCGGGACAAACTGTCAGCCTGATTATTGCTGGAATTTACATATTTAATTTCATAATTGAACGCAGATAAAATATGCGCCCAGCGTTGCAAGCGATTGGCCGCAAAAACTGAAATATCTTTCTTTGGACCGAATATCGACAAAAGAGTTTTATGATCTGAATACAGCAAAAACTTTTTACCCTACAAATATTGGAAAAACTTCTTTACGCCAAATATTATTGCACTGGCTTCTTTTTCTATTTGACTGTATTTGATTTCTGCAGAATTTAATAGACGTGAAGCAAATGCTATAGGTCTATCTGTATTTTTATCATATATATGGCTAATGACAGCCCCTACTCCATACTGAGAAGCATCTACCGTTAATTTAACTGGCAGATTGGGATCATAATGCGCGAGAACTGTTGAAGTTGTCAAAATTTTTGTCACTGCCTCAAAACTACGCTTACATTCCACGGACCATAGCCATTTAGCGTCTTTCTTTAACAAATGATAGAGTGGTTCTAAAACTGTTGAAGCGTTCGGAATAAATTTTCTGTAAAAATTTACCATACCCAAGAATGACTTTAGTTCTGTAACATTAGAGGGAGTGGGTATTTGTTTTATAGCTAGAACTCTCTTCGGATCTATGCAAACCGGATTTATCAATAACATGCCCCAAATAGTGAACAGAATTTTAATAAAATGCACATTTTGCTTTTTTACTTTTAAGCCACAACTACTAAGATGCTCTAAAACTGCTTCTAAGCGCAACAAATGTTCGTTATCATTTTTTTCCAGTGATTAATATGTCGTCCAGGCAACATACTACTGCATCCATGTTAGCAAACAACTGTTCCATAATGTTCTGAAAAATACTAGGTGCGCTTGTAGGAAAAAAGGCCTTTATGAGTAGAGATAGTGACAAGTTTCCTAGATTCTTCATTCAGCAAAACTTGTTGATATGCATTTTAGAAAATTTATCTTCGCCATGCAGTTGAGAGAATAAATATTCGATTCTCGGCAAAGGATATTGTTGAACAACTAGATGAGGATTTAATGTTATTTTAAAATCGCCACAGATTCGTATATTTCCACTAGGTTTTAAAACCGGGACTATCGGTGTAGCCCATTCCGAAAATTCGGTTGGAATTAAAACTTTATTTTTCACGGKACGATCTATTTCGCGTTCTATTTTAGGTTTTAATGCCAACGGAACTGGTCTAGCTTTGCAAAATTTTGGAACGGTACCTTCTTTAACTGATAAAGAAATTTGACGTTTGTTAAAGGTATCCAGTGAATTATCAAATAGCATGCTGTAGTCGATCTTCATGATCGTTAAGATGCTGCAATTCACAAAAACCTAAGTTAAACATCTTTAAGGCATTCCTACCAATTAAAGGTGGTCCGCCATTTCGAATGACGTAAACCTTCATCTGGTATGAATTATTTTCAAATATTACATTTAAAAGCAAATAACCTAACGGTTTGAAGCCTACGCCTACATAGTCACGTAATAATAAATCGTTCGGAAAAAGTTTTTTATTTTTGAAATGTTTTTGAAAAAGTCTTTCAGAAATAGCCGCATTTGCGAACCCTGAATCTACTTCAAAATTAATAGATATATTTTCTACTGACAGTTTAACATATATAGGCTTGACATTTCCTTTACTATCAAACTCTAAATTTCGTAAATTATAGATAGCATCCTCTTCATTTTGATATTCAGAAACAAAATTATGTGAGCCTTGGCAGCTTTTATTTTTACAAACAGGAGCCATGTGGCCCTTTTGTCCACATTTGTGACAATTATGGTTTCGAAAATTGCGCTCGATCGATTTGTGATTTTTATAACCGCACACACTGCACCTAATAAATGTTACCTGACCATTTCGTACAGTTGATGCAGGTTTCCGGCGGTTCGTTCCACTGGAGCTGGGTCCCGCGTCGCTGGAACAGGATGGTCTGGCAGACGACTGCTTCCCTGCGCCATACTGACGATGTCCACCAAAATGAACGGGTTCCGTCTTCACAGAACTTGAAGTAACCTCTTGACCACATTTATCCTTAAGGGATGCCTCCTTCAGTAAAGCCAATTTTATCCATACTGACAATGTTTGGATCTTCCTCGAAACACCTGTCTCGAATCGAATTATCGCCCAATCCAATTATAAAAATATTGCCCAGTACAGTTTGTAATTCAGCTTCACTAAAGCCACAATTGGACACTAATCCCTTTAATCTTGCGTTCCATTCCGCAACGGATTCACCTTGTAATTTAACAGCACGGTAAAATTTTAAACGTTCAGCAAATACTGATTTTACTGGCGAGAAAAACTCACTTAAGATTTTTATCAGATCGTCGTACTTTTTAGACGCTGGCAAACTGGGAGTGTCAGGACCAGTTTTTAGATATTTTTGTTCCATTGTTTCTTGTATCTCAGTTCTAGAATTGTCCCAAACAGCAGCGGCAATGTATATATAGAACAACTTTACAAGGTCCTGTATATACAGGGTCGAATTTAGTTCTTGCCTCGTTAGTTAATATCACTAAATCACCTGGATTAATAACGTTTTGTCTAGTTTTTACATCATAATGTTCTTTAGGTTTTATTTTAGCTTGTGACAAATATTTGTTGGCTCTCTCAAGTGCTAATTGTAAACGATATTGTGTTTCTTTAGCGTACGAATCAACATTATATAATTGGTGAACGTATTGCTTAGTGAAGTCATCGGGTAGAACCGGAGTTTTTCCAACAATTAGTTCAAACGGACAATAATTATGGACTGTGGATGGTGTAGTATTGTAGAAATATGTGAAATAACGCATCCATACGTCCCAATCTGTATTGTTGTCGTTCACATACATTCTAATATATTAATTGATGATTCGGTGAATCCTTTCAACCGTACCTACCGTCTGTGGTCTATAGGGTGTTGAATTCTTATGAGTAATATTTAACATTTTAGTTAATTCTGCAAAAGTTTAATTTAATTTTTTTTAAATTTTATTCGGTACCTTTGCCTGAACGAACTTATTTCATTGGACTGTAAATAAGGATAAAATTATCAAAAATGGCTTTTGCTACGGTCTTAGCCTCTTTATCTCGTATTAGTATAGCTACAACATATTTCGTGAGCTTACATGCTAGGGTAACTCTGTAGGTCGAAAGGGACCAACCGTATCTATGATAACTATATCAAATGCTTTGGAAGGGCTTGGAGTTATGCACAATGGTTGAGTTGTTTTTGACTTAGCTTTATTTACTTGACATTCGGGACAAGATTTAACGAATTTGGCTATATATTTTGACATTGCTTTCCAAAAATAGTACATTCTAAGTTTCGCTAGTAGAAGTCTTTGACCACAATGACCTCCTAGAAGTGGGTCTTTATGAAATTTAGCTATTAARTCGTTTTTCTCCCTAGCATTATTTATTCGTTTAATCGCTTTGGTAATTAAAATTCGTAAACTTTTCAACGTATTTGCCACTTGTTTCAGGAAATAGATTTAAAAATATTATCGTCAGGCCCGACTTGAAATTTACTAATCCCTTTATCGCCGGCTGTTTTCTTAAGCCTACAAAAGACTTGCGCTAGAGCAAGGTCTCCTGAAGCGACTAAGTATTCTTTGTTTATAATCACTTTAAATATTATTGTACCTGCACATTTCTTACAAATTATTTGATGTTCAATCAGCGGATAATTGTAATCCGTTTTGAATAATAATTTTGGCAAATGATACGCTACGAAGCTTTCTAATACTTCGTAAACTTTAATAGTATCGTCCGTCTGTTTATCTTTCTTAGCTGTATTTGCGTTAGAATCAGCATTTAAATTTCTTGACATTGACCTTGTCTGAACCGCTGCGATTTGAAACTGGCAAGCTTGCATTTCTTTCAGTTGTTCGCTGTCTAGTCTCGAAAACGCATCGGCACTTACATTTTCTTTTCCTTTGACATATTCTATGTGAAAATCAAACTACTCTAGATCTAATCTCATCCTTGTTAGCTTTGAGGTAGGATTTTTCATTGAAAAAAGGTAAATTAAAGGATGATGATCTGATCGTACTCTATTTTTTTTGCCGTAAATATATGGACGAAAGTAAAGTATTGTCCAATGAATGGCTGCTAATTCTTTTTCTATTGTTGATTTATTAATTTCGCCTTTTGTGAAAGCACGAGAAGCAAAGGCTATTGTTAATTCGGAACCGTAATGTTCTTTGCTTAAAACTGCGCCACATGTGTATTTTGCTGCATCAGTAGTTATTATAAATTCTCGGTCAAACTGTGGATATTGTAAAATTGGTGGGGCCGTTAATACATTTTTCAACTTCTCAAAAGCTCTTTCGCATTCTTCTGGCCAAATGAATTCTGAATTTTTTCTCGTTAGGCGATTTAAGGTTACGGTATAACTTGCAAAATTTGTAACGAATCTAGGATAATTGCAAAACGCTACAAATCTTTTTACAGCATCCGCCTTATTTGGTTTTGGATAATTTTTAATTATTTCATATTTCGATTCATCGGGTATCTGTTATGCGATGTCTTAGGTAAGTTACTTCTTTTCACAAAATTGACACATTTTTGGGTTTAACTTAAGGCAGTATTTTCTACACGTTTCTAAGGTTTTTCAAATGGTGACTTTCTGAACATCCGATCACGACTAGGCCATCCATATACATGAAGGCTTTTTCAGGAGATAATGCTGAAAACGCCAAGTTCATCATTCTTTGAAAACTATTGGCACTGACTGAAAGACCAAAAGGAAGTCTCTTGAATCTAAAAGTTCCAGAATCAACCGTGAAACTAGTGATGTCACGTGAAGATTTATTTAGTTGTATTTGATGAAAACCAGAGAACAAATCGATAACTGAGAACCATTTTGCTCTGTCTAACTGACCTAAAATATCTTCTATCCTCGGCTACCAGATTTTTATTGACGTTTCTAAAATCTACTGCAAGACGCCATTCTTTCTTGTCATTTGTTGATTTTTCGGTACAACAAGAACTGGAGAATTATAAGAACTAACTGAAGGTTCGATGATATGTTTCCCTAACATGTCGTTTACTTGACTGTTTATTTCCGCTCCTTGCGATTGAAGGGTTCTGTAATTTTTAGTACATGTAGGTTGATTATTATTTAAATGTAATTTTTGCTTATAAAGGTTATTATGTGTTAATATGTCTGTTCTTAACGCAAAAATATCGGAAACTCTTTGCAAAGCGCTGTAAGATCTTCAGAAACAAATGGAGGTATATTTTGATTCAGCTGACTCATCAGTTGATTCACCCTATTTTCATTCTTGTTTATTATGTTGGATGGTAAATAAAATATTCATCTAAGTTACCCGCTTTTAATTTTAGATCTTTAATTATTACGTCATTAGGTGCCGCATTTAAAAATAAAACAAACGCTATCGACCCTGAAACTATAGTACGCTGAGCGTAAATACCGTCTACAATTTGCTGCTGACTGTTTATTAAATAATTTTTATACGGTTCATTTAAGTGCACTGCTCTTGTTACCTCTGACCATGCTGGAAAAATATAGGAATTTCTATCCGGACCATTTGATACCTTTACTGTCTCTACTGTATTTCTATTAATATTGGTTTTTAGTGTCCAATTAGTATAATCTATAATACATGTATAATAGGTTAAGAAGTCTGCCTAAAATACTATCAGCTGAAATAGGAAAGTCATCATCGACTATTTGAAAGTTTTGTGTAACGAATTTATTGGAATTTAAATAAATCTCTGCCTTGGTTGCTATTTTTGAAATTACTACTGAGTCCGTAACGCCATGTATGGTACGAGAATGATTATAAACTATGCAATTTGACGAGCGTACATGACGGAGGTACTGGTTTCGCCGTCGACAATTAAAAATTTGGAAGTAGCATCTTGAATCGTTGCACCATAATCCATTAGTATCGATATGTTGATCTTTGTGTAAAAATTTGGAAAAAAAGGCACTGACTCAAGCACCTTTATCTATAAAAAGCGTAATTTGATCGGTTCCGTATCCGAATCTTGCATAATTGAGACTGTAATTTGCTTCTTCCGAATTTTTGAGATCGAAAAAACCGTTGTCTTTTTTAAGTATTTTGGGCAGTTTGCAACGGGTTTACTGTGTATATATGGTTTGAACTTCGCATTTGGTTTTGCTGTCGGTTGTCGTAATTTTGAGTGTGAACATTTTGATTTGGTGAGTTTTGTTGTCGATTAGCGTAATTTTGATTTTGGAAGCTGCGACCACGACATTTGTTGTTGAAGTTATTGTTGCAGAAGAATCGTCGCGAATTTCTGTAATTAATTGATCTCCAATTGTTCTGATGTCTTTGTTGTAAATTTTCGCCGAACCTTCTATTTTGATGATACGCCCTAGCTGCAGAGTGTCTGTTTTGACAATCTCTTTGATTAAAATGCATAACTCTGGACTCCTGAACTTGTATCGTCTCTTCTTTTGCTTCATTTATTGMTTCGTTTGGCGATTCGTAATTTCTTGCTTTTATAATGATTCTTAATTCGGAATTTTCAATTCCTCGAGCAAGAACTTCTACAGCGACCTTTTCATTTTCCCTTCTAAAAATGTCTATATTCTCCGAATTATCTCCAGCTGGTGCCAAAGTAAGATCAGCTGTTAATTCTGCAGTTGATTGGCCATATTATTCAATGTTACGATGACCTTGTCTAGAATTTTGCAACATTGACTGCAAAGCTGGCGTTGACTGTTTTATTAGAAGAAACTTTTTTTCAAATCTATAATTGACGCGGTGGCTGAATTATAACTTCTTCTGAACCTAATTTTGTATTTGTGCATGATACACGGCTTTAATACGTAATTGATAAGCCCGGGTTTACTGGCTTCCACTAAAACAGGTTCATATAATTCAGTACCCTCAATTAGATTATGGACGTATTCAGTTGTGCGTGTCATATTGAAATTATCGATTGGGACTGCTGTACTAGATTGACCACCACTGCTCAAATTTTCTTTATCAACTAATCTATCCGTACCTGTTACAACTGAAATACTTTTTAAAAGCTTCTGCAACACTTTTTCTGTTTCATTAATTTTGTTATTAATCCGTTGCAATAAATTACCTAGTATCGCATTTTCGTTCGCGTGATCACTTATTAGCTAGTCTCTGTTCCTTTTTAAACTAACTAATTCGTTTCTGTCTTGTTTTCTGGCAGTATTGTCCTTTCTTGTCCTTTAGTTCCAGATGCCAATCTGTAAATGGTGGTCTCAATTGATTTAGACATATGCTGGGAAAAAATAACTGAATACTTTCAATCGATTTAAAATTGTCAGGTACCTAGTTTTTTAATAAGACTTGTAGCCAGAATATTATTTTGATATTGATCGATAAACCACTGTTTTGCACCATAATCAATTTCATCCAAATCTCTGAATTAAAGGTCATTTTGCAACCCTTTTGATATATTAACCATTCTTATATTGACATCTTTTTCATTTTTAAACATAAACAAAGGCTTCAGTATTATTCTGCAAATATTCAACACGAGAACAAATAAACTTTCGTAMGTCCCCTCTTGGGTTCCATGTAATCCACATTCATTCTCTCTATGATATGGGGAAAGAACTMCWTCACTCTGGCCCCTTTTTTGCAGATATCCCAGTCTCTCTGCCACATTTCCATGACCACATCTCACACCTCTCTTTTTGTCTCCGCCCGAACTCCCAGGATTGCCTCCATCCTGTCTTACCTACTCTTGCGAAGCCAGAAACCCGCAACCCCCCGTCTAGTTTCGAAGTCCAGGGGCAACACGCCCAGCACGACCGCCAGAGCATCCAGCAACACAGTCGAAAACGCCTCGTACACCCGCACCAGGACCCCCTCCGCGCTCTTCTAGCCGCTGCCCTTGGCTTGACCAAAAGTAGACGGTGCGCCCATATGCTTGATCCATATCCCAAAATGGAGGCCATTACCGCGTTCATGTATATCTTTAAGGCAGGCAGCGGTATACCATACCTCCTCCTGACAATGCCCATGATCTTTTGCATCAGAGCAGTTGCCCTTGCACAAACCGTCTCAACGTGTTTATTTTTTCATCTATTTGGATACCCAGGTATCTGTTTATTCTTTTCCTAGTGATGTTCTCTCCGTTGAGATGGATCGCAGGGTCTCTCTCTAGGGTACCCTTCATAAGGGCGCACTGGGTCTTTCCGGTGGCTATCCTCATCTTGTTTTTGCGGCACCAATCCCCCATGGACACCATGACGCGCGCCGCTTTGTGTTCAAGTTCTGTTTTTTAATTTCCTTCTATAATTACCGCAAGGTCATCAGCGTATGCTATCGTAGCACCGACGCTCTCACTGCGATCTAATTCCGCCAGCAGCACATCCATCATGATGTCCCAGAAGACAGGCCCGCATATAGACCCCTGGGGACATCCTTTGGTTATTCATTTGTCCACCGTTTCCTTAGGACACCGCAACACCACGTATCCGTCAGTACAGTAACTCCTCAGCATTCGGTATATAGCCGACGAGCTTCCCATCTCCCTGAGTTCCCTAAACAGAGCCGACCACCAAAGATTATCAAAGGCGCGGGCGATGTCCACAAAGATGGCCACCATGTACTTGCCGTCCTAGTTACCTTTTTCTGCTATTACCCGGTTAAGGGCCTCCCCCGTGGATTTTCGAGGTTTAAACCCATATTGGTTTGGGTGTACCCCCCGGTTAGCTCTATGCTCCTGTAGTCTGCCACAAAGCAGCCTTTCCAGGAGTTTCCTAGATTGCTTAAAAGGCAGATCGGCCTGTACGATCCTGCCACCTCCTGGTCTATGTCCTCTCCGTTTCTCAAAACCACCAGGTCTGCCCTCCTCCAGATGGTGGGAAACCGCCCCGTCTCCAAGCATTTATTACATACTCTAAGGAAATCCTCCTCCATATCCTCCCCAAGACACGCCAAAACCTCCAACGGTATCAGATCAAGGCCGGGGGCCTTCCTCTTTCTTAGTTTCCTTGGTTCCTGGCCATTATTATAAGGTGCGTGCAACTCCTCTCAGTGCCATCTGTTCCTGCGTCTCATCCGTGGGGTCATCCGATGGGAGAAGGGCCTCCAACAGTACACTCGCCGACTTTCTCCAGTCCCGCGTCATTCCTCCCCCTTCTGCTCGGAGGGTAGAAAGCAGCGCCGGCGGGTGTATCTTCTCGGCGGCTATCTTGTATGGAATCCCCCAGACGTTAGTCTGGAGACACTCACCAACAAAGGTATCCCAGGAGCGCATCTTTGCGGCAAAGAGTTCCCGCTCATATACTCCCTTCGCCTCTCTGTATTCCTGCAGCCTCCTCTCTCTCTCACCCCCCGCAACAGATCTCTGGTAGCGCCTCCAGAGACGCCTCACGGTGGCGCGGACTACTAAGGCGATCAGCCCACGACTCTCCCGAATTCTAATTGCAGATTTTTCCTTTGGACTGGCTGCATTCATTGCTTCTTTAATCTTCTAGACCACATCTTTGGCCATATCGTCAACGCGACCCCCGGTCACCGGCGGTTGCTTCAGAAACCTTTGTTTTAGAAGTTCCCAGTTGGCTCTTCTCAGGTTGTAATTTCTTCTGTCCACGGTTGTGCTCCCCACCTCTCGCTGTTCGCTTACAACTGTAAAGTGTATTAGGTTATTATCGCTGCAAGTCAAACCATCTTCCACCTTCCATGGTTCAACCCTTCCAACCAGTCTCTGGTTGACTAGGGTTACATCAATATTTGTCCCTGCTCCTGCCTTACCATGGTATGTTGGTGGGTTATTCGGTCTATTAATTACCTCTATCTGCCTCCGCAGTGAGTAATTCTACTTCTTGTCTCCTGTCATCCACCCTGTCACTGTGCCGTAGGACAGACTTTGCATTAGCATCCGCCACTATTAGCTCAGGTCGATCTCCCATGTCCCTCAGTACGTTTCTGGTTTTTCTTATATGTATTTGTATGTCATCCGCGGACTGGTAGTACTGGTTAACCAATATCAACCTACAGCCCCTCCCACTTCACTTGACTCACTTTCCTTAATGCGTCCCGCACTCGTATCTTCATTTATGTGATTAATTACCATAATCAGTTTTGTCAATTTGTCTCTCCACTTTAGGTTTGCTACATTTTTTACCCCTCTTGAAGCACGGCACGCACACAATCGATTTGTTTTTGTCCGGACACTCTGCTCTTCGATGACCGCTTTTCCCGCAGTGACCGCACATCTTCTCTTTCTCGTTGCAATATGTGGCTGCATGACTCAAATCCTGACATTTACTGCATTGCGTTACCGCAATAAAATCTTTAATATTTAGGGACCGAAAACCCACAAAGACTCCGCCCTGCTATAGTAGAATTCTTCTCATCTTTGGATCCACTTACATTACATAGTTCACTACCTGTTTATTCCTTTGTCCTGTGAGGGACCGCATCCTGACCATCTCGTTGAATTCCTCCCTCATTATATTCTCCGAAAGGTTCTGCTCATATAGAGTCCTCATGAATATTTCTTCGCTTTGGTCCCTTGGCGCGACATACATTATCATGAGCGGCCTTCTCTTCTTGGGTGGTTCGTATTTTAAGTCCTTTTCCAATTCTTTATGTGTTACTATATTCCTGGCATCCTCCTCACTGTTCGTTTCTACAATGAGGACTTTTCCTGCCGTTCTCATGGCTCTTACCTTTATTTTGTTTTTCGCCGTGTCTAATTTCTCTGTAAATGTGGCTTGAACCGTTTTTGCGTCGGGTAAGATTGACTGTCAAAAGGTGTATCATCCACTATTTCAATTTTCTGAACATATGAGTTGACACGTCCGGGACACTCGGAAAATACATTATCGTATTTGTTAAGCAACGTATGCAACTGTACTTTGTTTTTCTGAGGTGTTTGCATTTTCGACTGCAGCCACAAAATCCTCATCCGAATACTTATAAAAATTGACAACATCGATCAAGGATTCTTGTTCTTGTACTTTGGAACACAGATTTATATGAGGAGTGCTGTCCAGACAAATTCCTTTGTCAAAATCCGTGACAACTTCCTTACCATCAAATGAGAGAAGTAATTTAGATCCGGCAACTAATTTGTGCCCCGTATTTAAGCAAGAAATCGAAACCAAATAGAATATTTTGAATCAAGTGTGGTATCACGTAGCAATTAATATCTAGCTTTTCCCCACTGATCTCAACCGGTACTAAAACTTGGTGCTTAATGCGCTGTCTTTTCGCCCTGATCGCTACGGCTACTGTAACATTTGTTACAACAATTATTGGAATTTAAAGTTTCATAAAAATTCTCAGAAATCGCAGTGATTTCACTCCCACTATCTACTAAAATTTCTGTATCCACCCCGGCAACAAKAGCGCGAATTWTCGGTGCAGTCGGCCTAATATCTTCCACTTCTTCCTCCACATCGCTGAACAGCTCGATGGGATCTTCATTAAATACCGTGATATAATGAACTCGCGGTCCTGGAGAAGTGGTGCTAGTCTCCGTTTGCACGTTTCTTCCTTCGTAATTATTAGTGTTTTGACTTCTAGAACTTGCCGATCCTGAAGTTGAGTGTGACGCTTCATGCACGAATGTATCATCAATTTTTCGCAAGTATTCATCCATCTCATCAACAGTGCGAAGACCGAGTGTGACTATGCCCCTCCGAATCTCTGCGAAAAAGTGCTTACTTAGCATTTCAATCAAGTTTTGCTGAGGTATTGGATCTGAGAGAAACCCCGCCTGATTTGCCAAATTTAGACCCTGTTCAAAACGCCCGTAATTGAGTTGTAAAAAGAAATCGATTTGTCTCTCCTCGCCCCATTTGTCTCTCCTCGCGTTTTGGAAATCAGTATGTTTTTAAGTGAGGTTCTTTAATAGCTGCCCACGCTGCAGCAGATCCCCTTAAACACGAAATCGCGAGGCCTACCCAGTGTTTATCCGGAACGCCGGCTTCTTCGAAGGTTTTGTCAATTTTATTGAGAAAAGCTTTTGGGTGTATTTTATTATCTGAAGGAAAGATGCAATATTTTCACCCCCCCCCCAGATCTTTCCAGTTCAAAATGTATGAACGATCTAACAAATTCGGTGGTGTTTTCTTTTTAACTTCACCAACTTGTAAAGTTAAATCGGTAACAGCCTGTTGCAAGGCAACCATCCCGCTAACTAGCTGCGACAGAATTTCGTCTAAAGACGATCTCCTAGTCTGATTTGCATTATTCATTGTGACATTTAGTGCTTCACTAATGCTATTACTATTTATTGAATTGGCATACATTTCACCATCGTTTTGAATCTGATTACAAATTCGACTGGTTTGTTTTTTAGTTTTGTTTTCAGGCATATCCTAAATTAAGTAAAGTACAGCTAAAACATTATTATGCTAAACATTGAACTGAACAACCGCAATGACTGTTTATTTTTAACGGCATATGGTTACTTCCGCATCACAAGAAACATCAACTTATCTACCCTCGTCGCCCAAATGTCAGGTCTACGATGGCAGCCCAGCGAACCCTGATAGCATCAGCGCTAAAGCAGCTCAGCTATGTTGAAGGTCGTAACGTAATTCGCTCACGGTATCGGCCTACGTGAGTGGAGCCGTGGCAAAAATGGCGGTGTGTAACAGCACCGGCACAACCATACGTTGCTTTCAACGTTCTCTGGCGCCACACTCCGTTTCTTGCAAGCAGATACAATTGGAAAAAGCTTACCGGTTTGCTGGTATAGCAGACGATCACTCTACTAGCCTTCCTTCACTGGCAGTTGTTTTAGCGGTCTGGTGCACCCTCTGGATGTCCCGTATTCCGCTGATTTTCACTCGTGAAGGTTGCGTCAACCCGGGTCGTGGGTTTCGAAGAAATAACACTAGCTCTTGAGAATACAATTATATTGATATTAACGATTTTACAAAGCAATTCGCTATCCGCTAAATTACACATTGCCAGTTGCCCGACAAGAGGGAATCCCTAGAGCGGAATGTCAGACTCCGGCTCAGAGTTGCCCCTACCGCTCTCGTGTTTTCAACCGCGCACGCGCACTCAACACAAACCACTACACAGTCTAACGCAAAAACTAAGTCAATCGTGTCTAGAGCTCATGCAGCTCTGTATCTAGTGGTCCAACAAACACTGGGAACGGTTGAACGGGCTTCTTCTGTCGCAGATATTACTCTTGCCTATTTCTTATTGCTTCATCTATATCGGTGGCGTTCTGTAATTAAAACTGATCATTAAATATATAGGTAATGGAGAAACTATATAAGATAGATAGCTTGTAGCTTGAAGGTATAACATGCATGCTTGTTATGGTACACGAGGATGAATGCTTTCAAAATTTTGTTTGAAATCGTGTCAGACGGTATTTTGAGGTTTTCCGAAAGCTTACTGCCTTATGTTATAATATAGCTAAATTAAAATCACAATTACCTGAACATGTACTATGAAAGAATTCCTGCTTTCGATTAGAGAAGAAGAGCTTCTTGATTTTTTTCTGTGCAAAGTTCTCATGGACGTTTTCTTTTGTTTCCTTGTGTCGGGTATTTTGTTTGCGTTGGCTTCACCAAATAAGGGAGAACGTAAAAAACCACTGCATCTTGTTTATCTGAAATTAAATCATTGATTCATTGTAGATTTTCTATAATATTCTACGTAATATATGGTTCTAGGCGCTTCTAGGCTTTCTAGTAGTAGGAGTTCTACAATGGATGCCTTTAGTGGAATCCAACGGTCAAAAATATTTGATCCCTTTCCAGGGTATAAACAATCAAAGTCGCATTTAATCTGAAATGTAGCTATATATATTAGGTTAATGTTACAGGATTTAAAGTAAGTACTTTAACAATTCTTTGCCTAAATTCTGGCCGAGGCAGCGAAATGATTCCATGTACTCTTGTACACTTAATTCCTCGCACAATAACATCTGTCTACGTAACTTGCTGGTATCTTGCCAAAATTGGGCGACTTTGCTCCATGGTTGTATATTGTCTTTCAGCCAGTCAGTTTTGTGCTGATCTTCGTCCAAAATTCATTAAAAAATACATCTAGCGGTACACTGTAGCTCTACACATGTATTACCTGTTACTTTTAGTAGATCATTCCTGGCATCATTATCGGAACTTTGCGTCTTCTGTTTTGATTGTAAGCTTTGGCTTGCCCTCAGAGTACCTTTTATGTAATTAAAGTGGTCGTAGAGTTTTTCTGATGCAACAATCCTTTGTCCGTTTACTTGACGGTATGGTGTGTAGTATGTACCGGCAGTTGCTGTGCTATATGAATAAATTTTTCTGTTGGAATTCTGAAAAATGTAAATGCTATAAGTTCAACACAAGTACATATAGAACATTTGATTTAACTTTACTTGAATTCCGAAATTTTGTCGCTTCCAACTTTTTGCAAGGCCAAGTGGGTTTCCCTATCAATCAGTGAGTGCACCAAAATTTGACGCATATGTCTGGTTAAATAAACCAGATTTTTTGTGCTAATAACACAAGTTTTCCACTAGTATCATTTTTTAAAACATGTTCAACGTCAAAATCCTAAAAATTAAGAGACCGATAAGAATGATCATTTAGAGCACAGCAACAGCTTACGTACAATTGCATCATCGAGTAAGTGCAGGGGCTCCGAAAATGTGCTTGCAGCGAATGATGAAGGTGTATAAACTATGGTCGTACTCGACGGTGTTGTTATGGGAGTATGGCCAATACTGCTGGAATTACTGAAAAACAAATATATTTCTATCTGAGTTATAACTTTAGATAATAAAATTACTAAACTATACCTAGTGGCTTTAAAACTGCAACACCAAGAATGAGTAATAATTTTTAAACCAATTAATCTTTTTTTAAGAACTAGTTCTTTTTATTTGAAAATTTAGTCACTTATTACTTCCAAGCAGTTGAACATTTTTGTCAGGTTTGGTTAAAAAATGTCTGGTTCTTCTTGGTGTTGGTGTTGTTGTTGGTGTTGTTAGTAAGTATATTGACGCAAAAAGGAAATAGTTATGCATTTAGTTTACCACTTTGCAAATGGTTTTTAGATCATTTAGTTATGTTATTACTTATTGTGTGCTCCTTACCTAGCTATTCATTGTAATATAATTAAATAGTAAGTTGTAGAACTAGCAACAACAATTTTACCGGTCGGTATTATTGATCACACAAGGCATATCAAAGCGACCACTTGAGCATGCTTCTTATAATAACTATTATGCCAACTAAAAACACAATGACTCATTACACACAAATAAATGAATTTACTAAGAATTAAGGGCCTACTTGCCATTTGTTAAAAAAAAACCTTGGCGATTAACAATGCACATTGACACTCTGAACTCACCCGTACCGGCCTTTACCGAAATGACGCAATGTAACCCGTTCAATAAGCATACGGACGAGATCTATTGAAGCGTTTTCTATATTTTGAGCAGTATTTGCTGAACCTAGAGGAATGATTCCTTGAGGGGTGGCAAACGGAGTCAAACATATTGAATCCCTTGCTATAATTTTCCTCTAACGAGTCCAATATGCGAAATACAAATTATTGTTGTACATGTATTTTGTTAAGAGCTAGAAGGTATTCCTAACTATCCTTTTAAATATAGTAGTGGGTCTTATATTTTATGTATATGAACTACTACTATATTGTGTAAGTAACAAATGATGGTCTTTAAAAAGAAGTTACAATAAATGCCGCAATCTTTCCAAAATGTTTCTAAAATGACGAAGAATCGTAATTACTGTTAGCACTTCTAGAAGTCGTTGCTAAAGCAATAAACTGCAATTTCCTCCGTGTAAGTTATTCGTAAAACAATACCTTAGAAAAAATATACCTAGGTCTTATATTTTATTTATTTAGTTTTTTATTTATTTTTATTTTATTTATTTATTTATTAACATATACAGCATCTACGTTCAACCTAAATCTACATCCATTATTATAATAATTACAACAAAAGATACACATATTTACAGATTATGATTCAAAAACAAGATTTCATTAATTTTTGATGCACTTAATCTTTTGTGGCGCTGAGTCAAGACCTGCCAGTTTTAGAAAAAATACGTTCACACGGCACTGACGTTGAAACCACACACAAACGTCTTTTAACTAAATGAAAAATTTTCGGATACACATTGCTGCGCTGCTTTCGCCACAACAAGGATCTTCCGTACGGTGCAATAGCTGTTCTCTAATATACCTGTCTACCTCTACGATTGCCGCAGCCATCGGATCGTCCACAGCACAATATTTCTTTACACGATTGTCAAAACTGGCCCAGAAAAAGCTGGATTGTGTTAAATTAGCGTTTAGTGTCTAAGCTGGTGTCGAACTTGCGTATTGGTTATTTGAGCTACCGTTTCTATTCTTTGCTCGCACATTTGGTTTCGTTCGTAAATCCAAATTTCTTTATACCTGGGTCATGAATTGTTGCTTGATATATAATTTCATGTTCCTCCCCATATTTGAAGCGTTTGTACAAAGATTCCTTAAATTTACTGAGTACTATTTTGACTTCCGTCGGCAAAGTTCGACATGAAAGCTTGAAATTGCCTCCCTCATAAGCTGTACCATTACAGCTATTTTAAAACACAGTTACTTCAGAAGTTACCCATAAAAAACTCTTAAAACTGTAATAATTTCTTCTAAAATAAACCATTCATGTACCGTTGAAATAAGTAAATCACATTGGATCTTCCTTTCGTTAGAACATTCTGTTCAACATCTCTTATCATTGGATAACTAAGCAATATTAATCTTGCAATAATCTATAGTAAGTAAGATAATATTTTGTCGGATATATCGCTGTCTCTTGAAAACACTGACAAAAAGTTAATAGTCTGCTGTTTCGATTACACCTGTAATCTTTGTCAAAGACGAAGAACCTCAAAATTTGCCTGACACAAGTTCAAACTAAATTTTGAAAGCTTATATATAGTAAGTTATTATAGTTTTAGATACAGCATGCAGTTTTAAGAATTTTCAAAAAAAAGCAGCTACACCMTATGTAAGTCAAGTCACTGTTCTTCTCTGACATTATTATGCTTGACTGAATTTAATATCAAAAATAATTTATTAAAACTAATGTTTGCTTTGAGAATATAACGTATTGAAAAAATAAGTATTTGGAATATATATTAATAATTGTTGTTGTTTATATTTGTAGAATTAAGCAATTAATAATTATATTAAATTAAATAAGCTTTTTGTTTACAACGTTTCGATCTTTTTCATATATTATACTATTTATATTATAACTGCCAAATTGACGTTAAATTAATGTGACATTTACAGTTATTTTGATATTAATAAAATATGTACCTTGGACTTTTTTCCATAACTATAATTATTTGCATAACAAATGTTATCTGTGAGTGTTATATAGTGTCTATATGTTCGTTTAAATGATAGTGTTGTAGGTATTCAGTCTTTGTGTGTCTGTCCTGTTGTTTACACACGTACTTATGTATTTTTGTATATGTTTCGTTTCCAAAAATTGTCTTTTGTGGTTATGTGGTTCTGCAACAATAATTTTGGTGTTATTGATGGTTCTGTTCCAACATCAATTTTAATAATCATAATAATAATAATGTCTTTATTGTTCGGCCCAGTTACAAGAAAAAAGTATAAGGAATGTATAATAAACCTCGATGTGTCGGTACAAACGTTCAGATACCGACCAGGATGGCGGCATCTGCTTTTTCACTCACCAGGAAGATAATAGATTAGTCATTCAACAAGGCAGTAACTATTGCAAATTAAGTAAAAACGGGAAAAACAAGATAGAAGGGCAATAACTAAATTGGAGATGGAAGCTCATAAATGTGAGGTAACGAAAAGCAAGGATAGCGGGCAACAACAAGCAACAAGTACGACCCCAGAAGAAGGTTCACTGTCTGATGCATTACTGTGTTTTGATCATGGAATGGCAAGTAGACTTTTTGTAGGCAACTTTAAAGCTACTAATTGTTTTAGATTTTATATTATAAGGAGCGGAGTTATATAAAATAAGAGAGATTATAAGAGAAGGACCTTTTGAAGAAACTGTGTCTGTGTAAAGGAATCGATAATATATCCTTTCGACGATTTTTTGGTAAAGGTATGGCGGTGTTTTGTACAGAATAATCTCATGATATAAGCAAACAGAATGAAATACCCTTCTTGTCGCCATATTCAACCATGGTATTACTTTAAGCTTGTTTGTAATATGTAGTCTTTTTCTAATACCGAAAATTAGGCGTAAGCAAGAATTTTTTACAACCTGTATTCTTCTACGGTCGGAGCTGTCTATGCATGGACCATAAACAGAATCAGCGTAATTAAATGGTAATAAAACTAACGCATCACACAGATACATTTTTTGACTCGTGCTTAGGAGCTGACGAAGATTGTAAATTATTTTTAGGTTAGCGTAAGATTTTCCTATAAGGGAGTTCACATGGATTTTAAAAACGTATTTGGTTATCAAGTATAAGACCTAAATTATGAGCAGACGCTGCGAGCTGATGCGCTCATATTGTATTTTGATGTTTAAACTAGCTGCTATATCGTTGCACTCCTCGGACTTAAGAGGTATTCCAAACAAAATCATTTTAGATTTCATACGATTTATGGTCAACGAGTGCGCAGCGGATGCAGAGCACAGCTTATTTAAATCTGATAATAGCTTCTTCTTCAGATCGGTAACATTATCTGTACTAAAAGAGTACAGAATTTGTGTATAATCTGCATAGAAGTGACATTCACCCAATTTTACAGCAGGAACGATAACATATGTATACAGGGTAAATAGTAGCGGTCCTGAGATTGATCCTTGGGGAACCCCACAGTGTAGAACAGATGAATTTGAAAAGGTGTTTCCAATTTTAACAATTTGGATCCTATTGGAAAAATAACTCTGAAAGAGCCGCAATGTGTCTGGCCCCAAACATAACTGATGCATAGTAGCTAAAAGTAATTCATGACTAAGAGTATCATACGCCATGAATCAGCAGACACGCCTGACCAGAATCCATAGCTGTCATAATATTATCAGTAACATTAAGTAGTGCAGTTTCACAGTTATAACCTTTGCGAAAACCAGACTGTGTGGTAGGAATAAGACTAAGTGTTAACATAAGAAAGAAGTTGATAATCCATCACCCGCTCGAGTGTTTTAGAAAGAGTAGGAAGCATGCTTATATGCCCTAGGTCTTTGAAGCTCTCGGGGTTGTTGTTTTTAGGGACTGGTATAACTACAGATTTCTTCCAAGTATCAGGTACAACAGGGAGACCAATACATGTACGTATTAATAAACATGCGTGATATAAGGTAGAATAATCGGCAGGGCATAAAGTAGCAAGTTAGTAGGAATACCATCGTGACCAATTGCATTCGTCTTTATGGACATTAGCATTTCAGACACTTCTCTCTCAGTTGTAAAAACAATACCTAACATGCCAAATATAGTACAAAGTCTTGCACTATTAAAATTAATTTTGGTGCCTTAGTTTACTTACCTGTACATCATTCTCTGTTTCTTATTTCACGCGTTCAACAAAACTGTTATTGAATTGGGAGGCATCGCTTGCTCTGTTGTTTTCATTACTAAGAATCAATATGTCTGAACCCTGCAAGATGTTTTTTTTTACTAATTAGTGCAATATGATGTACATTAGGTATGAAGAACGCAATTTTTTTAATATTAAATTTTTATAACCTCTAGGACTTTAAGCACAACCAAAAAAGACATATACTGTAACTAGAATTTCCCTCAATCGCTGGAGCAGTTTCACTCGAGGTCCTATCTGATGTACTAAATTTATTAGATCAGTCTCAGTCATTAGTTTGAAAGCCTCTTCATCTATGCCATTCTCTACAAATAAAAATTTGTTTCAGGCAATTCAGGTCAGAAACGTTTAGTATTTTGAAAGTGAACAATAATAATAATAATAATCATAATAATAAAAACAACAACAATAATAATAATAATGTTGTTGTTGTAGCATTTTTATTTTTGCTATAGAAACGACATCCTTAAAAGGTAGTAAATGGTATATCCATAGCAGATTCATCGCGTACATACAAATAATACATATACCTTATTGCGCCCATAAGATTGCTGAAAGTATAATGCATAATAATAAATCATAATTAAATTAGTGAACTTACCTTGCTATGCAACTTAAGTTGCCTATCTATACAATTTTAAAAAGGCCCTCCATCTTATCATATCGCCCGAACAATATCTTCGTGGCCTACGGTCCTTCGTAAGAAACGCTCATTCTGTGGCTGGCATCAGAAAGCAGAGCACGGGGATTGTTAGCATTTAAAAATCGTTAACTTTCTGCTAGAAAGAAATTACTATTTCTTAACTGCTACAACTATTAAAAAGTTGCATCATTCTTCGGTACTAATATATATAAGATTTGAACCATCCATTTATGTGAKCGTATAACCTTCGACAGTCGCGGTAATTATTTTGTCAGTGTTTGAATATTATACTTACTTAACAAATTAAATAGGGTCCTACGTACGGGCCATATCGTTGGAGCTCTGTTCACATTCAATTGCAATCCATAAAGCGAATCTGGGCCATCTAATCCACCAGGCCCCTGTAGAGCCCATCCATCTCACGATCTGGTCACCTATATTGCAACACGAAGGTATCACATCTAATCATTCCGTAAGAGCCATCCACCAGGTTCCTGTAAAGCGCGGACATTCCATCATCATAGCGTAAATCTACAGAAATCAGATAAGTTATAAATAGTGGCACGGAGCAGTTCATACTTACCATTTAATATTTCTTATACTAACCATTTGTTTTGTGAGTATACTGTAAAGTCACGCAAAGCTTTGCTTGGGGGATCGACGGTTGTTTCCAAATTTATTTTTATTAATACCAAATTGCAATATCTATCTGAATGTTAGACCCGGTTCACTTCAATATATGCCGACAGGACATAAAAAGACCGATTGCTTTATTTATTTATATAGTCCACGATCTAGATTTCCAATTTTAAGTATCGTTGTAAAAAAAATTGGTGGCGCCCTTACTTGACCCCTAGAAATTTTGGACCCACGGATCCCGCTCTACCAACGAAAAGGCTGCCGTTAGCGTGTGTTACCGTAATTTTACGTCACATTGTAAAACCGCTGCAAATTGAATCAACACTTCCACATCCAATTGTTAAAATGACATTTACGTTTTTATTGCTTATACTATACGATTAGTAATCAGGTTATGAGCATTTTTTCTCTCTACACATTTTTTCTAAGACAAACAGTAATCGTGATATTAGCAAAAAAAATTGAAAATCGGTTTTTTCCAAATAACTCGAAAATTATTAACTTAACAAAAAATTACGAGAGTGCTTTCTGATCAGAAATTTGATTTTCTATGTAACATCAAAATTTAAAAAAAAATCTTACTAGCAGGGTCCAAAATAGGTTTTTTGGAAATGTTTCGAAAATGTCAAAATTTTAAATTTTCTAAGACACTTTTTTGTGAGAAATTTTATTTCCTATCTGATGGTATTTTCATTTTTTGAATATATTAAATATATTCGGAGATATTTAGGAAAAACAGTTTTGTTTAAGTGACGCTTTTTTGCTAATATCTTCTAAACAGTTTGCTGCACCGAAAATTTATAATAACGAATAATACTCGCAGTTATACTGCTAATCACATACTAAAACGAAAAAAAAATTTGCAAAAAGGGTAGTTACCCCTTAATTTCGTCCCCTTCCCTCCAAACAATAGGTCGCTTTGGGTAGTTGAGATTTATACGTTTACCAAATTTCAAGTTCATATATTAAGTCTTTCGAAAGTTATCTTGTCCACAAATAAAACCACAGACACACAGACAAGAAATTTTTTTGCTCAAATTTTGTTTTTTTTGCGTTTTCGACCATTTTAAACCGAATGAGCAAATAAAAAATTTTGAAAATTTTTTTCGCGTTGCAGTACTTCCCATGCGTTGGATGTGGAAGTAAAAAGAAACAAATTTGTTATTTTACGCTAACGAAATGGCGGAGTTCAGTCGCCGGCCGCCTAAAGAAAGGCGGCACCTGCTCTTCCACTCAACCAAATGATAACCAGATAAACCAGATACCAATGAAACTAACAGGAAATGAAAAAATATAAGTATGTTTGTCTATATATGTAAAGTATTAATTAATACGTAATAGAAAGAAGTAAAGATTACACATGTTGGACAGCTAATAATAACTTTTTACAAGTAAATTTAAAATTGCTAGAAGACTTAGACTTTAGCTGTAATGGGACGGTGTTATATAAATTGCAGATATTGTAAGAAAAGGAACGTTTAAAGAAACCATGCTATGTATCGGAACCTGTTGGGGCCGTTAAGTTGAACTTATACGTTTATCTGTAAAAAGGGAGATAACGTGAATAAAGAAATTATTGTGGTGTTGGTCGAGCGAAATGGTCGTTTTATTTTCGCGGCATCTGATAGTAAGTGAAAACACTACAAAATTTGTTTTCCTCAATTAACACCACAATAACTACTTTATTCACGTTATCTCCCTTTTTACAGATAAATGTACAAAAACTTGACAACCCCAACATATCTCCCCTTATAAGAATAAAAAGTTCACTTATAACATGTACGTCCCTTATTCACTATACTTTAATGGTTTGCGCTGTCTCAAGTTGTATCTCGATTCATTACTCAAACAGAAGATTCAGCGGATTCTTCGTTCGAAATTTGTGGTGTAAGAATTGACCTTCTTCTTTTTAAAGGAATTATTTGATCTGCGTCATTTGAAAGTTCTTGCTCCATCAATCTTTACATCGTACATTATATTTCCACGAGTTTTTTTAATTCCACCCTCAACCCTAGTGAGTGATTGGCGGTTAGAATAATCTTTAGTCAACACATGTTCCCCTCTAACACAGTGCCTTTGAAATTTTGTATTTGTTTTTGTCGCTTTTCAGCAATGATATCGGAAGTTTGTGGTTTAAGCAAATCTAACCTTGACCTTAAACGGCGACCAAACATTAATGCAGCGGGAGATTTTTGAGTAGTGGCGTGATCCATATTCCTATAATCAAATAGAAACTTTGGTAAAACGTCATCTATTTTTTTTCTAAGTATGTTTTTTAAGAAAAGATTTGATGGTCTTTACCGAATTTTCAACTTGCCTATTGCTGGCAGGGTGGTATGGGGCTGTAGTTTTATATAGGATGCCGTTTCTTATAAAATAGCATTAAGTTTCTCTGAGCTGAGCTAAAAACATATGCCATAAAGTTCAAACGATCTACAGATAAAGTAATTCTGAAAACATCAACACAAAATTCACGACTTAATTTGTATCGCGTAATACGTGATGTGGATGCAACGTCGCGATCAGCCAACGGTATGTTGATGCAATGTCGTGTTGATGCAACGTCGTGTTGATGCAACGACACTGAGCCATCAAGTTAACGTTAGTTGGTGATGAAACACGTTCGTTAGATTGGATTATCTAAATTAGTGGTAACAGATAACGACCCACCTCTCAGCTCAGAGAAACTTAATGCTATTTTATAAGAAACGGCATCCTATATAAAACTACAGCCCCATACCACCCTGCCAGCAATAGGCAAGTTGAAAAGGCTCAGTGTCGTTGCATCAACACGACGTTGCATCAACACGACATTGCATCAACATACCGTTGGCTGATCGCGACGTTGCATCCACATCACGTATTACGCGATACAAATTAAGTCGTGAATTTTGTGTTGATGTTTTCAGAATTACTTTATCTGTAGATCGTTTGAACTTTATGGCATATGTTTTTAGAATTACATTATCTGTAGTTTTTTTTGAACATTAAGACACGTCTAATCGTAGTTCTAAGTTCAAAAAGGTAGTAAATGTCACTTTAGCACAATCCGGTATCCTAACCTTAACCTGATATCTCAATCTAGAGTATAGGACGAGGTAGGCATGGAAGCATTGTGGATGGATTGCATATTAGTGCTTTATGGAGATTTTTCGATTAAGTGTTTACTTTACAAGTTACTGGGTTCTAACGGCAAGTTTTTACACAAAATATCAAATGAAACCAAGTGGACAAAAGTTTGGCAGTACAGATATTTTGAATCAGAATTTCAAACTTTCTTTATCAGCTCTGCATGCACATTTTACAATGCAGTAAAATGTTTCTTATGTTAATCACGGACCCATAGATATGCTTTTATATTTTAACCGCTTAAATCACACTTTTTTATGGATAGACGGGAATTAATTGTAAAACTTCTAGGCTTCTACCAACCGGCGTGAAAACAGCAGGCCAAGATAGCAGTCTAAATCGGCGAAAAAACCCGAACACCATAGAACTACTAAAAAAGCTAGACGGCCACGCCCGCGTACGAAGATTGCTTTTTGACTAATAGACGACAATTATCTATTACACTCAAGCCTTGAAAGTAGCTTTTATAATTACATAATTTATGGCCATGGAGAAATGTCTCCAAGCGCCGTTGGAGGGGTACCACGTACATCCCTCTGACTAAATAATTCCTTACTAAAAAGCTAGACATGCTGCCTGATTGAAACTTTGCACAAAATTAGCTCTTGCTATTACCTAAATCATGTCACGACCAGACGCCCGCGCGTGCGCTGTAAGGGGTTGCACGCGCCTCCCTCTAACTGCAATAATTCCTTACTCAAAAACTAAACATGCTGCCAGATTGAAACTTTGCACAAAAATAGCCCTTACTATTACCTAAAATATATCACGAGGAGATCACTGCAGGTACGCTGTAAGGGGTTGCACGCGCCTCCCTCTAACTGGAATAATTCCTTACCCAAGAACAAGACATGCTGCCAGATTGAAACTTTGCACAAAAATAGCTCTTACTATTACCTAAACTATGTCACGAGCAGATGCCTGCACGTACGCTGTAAGGGGTTGCACGCGCCTCCCTCTAACTGGAATAATTCCTTACTCAAGAACTAAACATGCTGCCAGATTGAAACTTTGCACAAAAATAGCTCTTACTATTACCTAAACTATGTCACGAGCAGATGCCTGCACGTACGCTGTAAGGGGTTGCACGCGCCTCCCTCCAACTGGAATAATTCCTTACTCAAGAACTAGACATGCTGCCAGATTGAAATTTTGCACAAAAATAGCTCTTACTATTACCTAAACCATGTCACGAGCAGATGCCTGTACGTACGCTGTAAGGGGTTGCACGCGCCTCCCTCTAACTGGAATAATTTGTTACTCAAGAACTAGACATGCTGCCAGATTGAAACTTTACACAAAAATAGCTCTTACTATTACCTAAACTATGTCACGAGCAGATGCCTGCACGTACGCTGTAAGGGGTTGCACGCGCCTCCCTCTAACTGGAATAATTCCTTACTCAAGAACTAGACATGCTGCCAGATTGAAATTTTGCACAAAAATAGTTCTTACTATTGTAATACATGGTATTCATTGTCCCGGCGGCATCCGGCCGTAATCGACTAACTAAGATGAAATGGGAGATATGCGGAATCCATAAACTTCCCGTAAAACATCTTGTCGCAGCAATCTGCCGCGACTGCACAAGGTTCGTTCACCGAACATTGCAAAATTCGCATTTTTTTGAAAGTTTCCCGATCGCGTGAAAAATTAAAATAAAAGAGCAGTACCCCGGTGTCCACGGTCGAAGATACTTCGAAAACATCGATTTCGTGTCGCAGTTAACTTTCCCTTTTTTCTAGTATTGTGTATATTCTGTTTTTATTACATTTTCGTCGTTTGTGTGAAGTGTGTGGGATTGCCCGACATCGAGGGACTCAAATTTGGTATCGTTACCTCAAAATTATTATTTTCATTTTTTTTCTCCATTCACAACGAGAAACTCGATTGAGATCTTAAAACTAAACCGAATTCTAAATCAGAATCTGTTTTTTTAACTTAAATTCTATTTTCCTTGCGAAGTAAAGCAATACTCCCCGTCAGTAAAATTCTTGCGTGGATTTGTGAATTAGTATTATTATTATAGTATTAACATTATTGCTTGTCATTTCTTTTTAATAATTTTGTTTCCCCTTGTATTTCGTTTTTATTTTAATTGTCAATATAGTGATTGTCAATTGATTAGGGGAGTTTTCTTTCAAAATTGCTTTTCAGGTTAAATACCTAAATAATAATAATAAAAATAGTGACCCGTTTCTTCGAGAAGAACCCGCATTCCGAAGAGCTCATACAATTTTCCTCGCTAAGCGAGGTGGTGGCAGCGAAAACTTAAAACACCCCTATTAAAATTGGAACATTTGGTGGCAGCTAAACGGATCTTGAAAACGGGAAATGTTATTAAGTTATTTTCGTAACGTGAAATCTCAATCGAAGTTCTTTATTTAATGTGCATTTTTTATTGCAAGTTTTATGTGGTTTATGATGTATAATTGAGTTTTGCCTATACAGTACTGATTTTATTTGCGTAGTTTGGAAACACTGCATTAACAATCTAAGTGTAAATTATTTTGTTTTAATTCGTTGTCGTTTATTTCGATTATTGGAAGCATTCGGTTTTATTTAGTATAAAACAGACAGTCACTTTTTAGTTGGTTGCATTACATTAACTTGCCCGTGTTTATTTTATGTAATTATTATTAACTACAATAATGTCGCAAGAAAATCTTCCTGCAGCAGTTAGAGAAAACACTGATGTCGTTTTGAATGCAAATATTCCTCAAACACTGTCTTTAGGCATGGTTGCCAATACGGTGGAATCTTTTTCGGGACGGGAACGCGTTACGGAGTACTTTGAAAAAATTAGGTTGCGTACTCGTTTGGACAATTGGGACGAAAAAACAACCGTAGATATAGTTAAATTTCGTTTGACCGGAGAAGCGTACAGATTTCTAAAAACTGACCCTGCATTTGAAGACCCAACACTTTCATTTACAGACTTCGAAGATAAGTTTATTAAAAGGTTTTCACCTATTAAAATACCAGGCGAAGCGCTTATGAAACTAAGTCGATGTTTTCAAAGACACGACGAATCTGTTTCCGATTATGTAGGTCGTTTAAAAATTTTAGGGGCAGAAATTTTAAGGGAGGATACGGCTACTTCACAAGCTTTTGAAATAGCAGGTTTAAAGAAAAAATGTAATGAGCTAGTATTACACCAATTTAAGGGCTGGTTTAAAAAAAGAATACATGCGTAATATTGGGACTTTATTAACGCGAACTGCTGGCTTAACTATAGATCAGGCAGAAAATTTTGCAAGGCAAGAAGAACTAAATTCTTTAATGTTAACGAACAGACAAAATTCTGGGTCTATATTAGCCGTTAAATGCTTCAAATGGCGGCAAATTTAATCACTATGCCAACGAATGTCGAAATCGGCCTCACTTTAATGGGAATTCGAATCAGGCGAACCCAAATAATTATGGCGGTAGACAAAACTACCAATTTTCTGGAAATTTTAGACAGCCGAGGCAACCTCATCCAAATTTTAACCATCATAACTTTGGCCACCATTTTGATCGAAGTCAGCAACAACCAGGTCCAAGTAATAATTATGTCAACCGCAGCCGTCCAAATAATGTTAACGCTAACCAATTCGCGCGTCGCGATGATTACGCCAATCAAACTTTTAATCGTCAACCGCCCCCGAATCAAAATTTTCAAAGTAGTAGTCAAAATTCAGTTTCTAAAACGGCAGCTTCTTTAAACTGGAACAACCCTTCGATTGCTCCCCAAACCGGAGGGAATTAAATACTTCTGAAAATCATCAGCGTTTTATACAACCCTTAGAAAATTTTCAAAATTCCACTTGCAGTAAACAATTTATTGTTAACGTCCCAAAAATTAATTATGAAAGTGTAGCTGATACTCCGAGTGTAATATATTTGCATGTAAATGGCAGAAACTGTAGTTTCTTTGTGGACAGTGGTTCTCAAGTGTCATTAATAAAAAGTAAATTTATTCAATGTAATAATCTAATACGAACCGAAGAATATCAGCTCACTGGAATAACTGGACATAGCGTAGAAGCTTTAGGAACATCCGAAATTATTGTAGGTACAAGTGAAAAGTTAAATTGTGCTGTTTTTAAATTTATTGTTTGTGATGATAGCCTCATACAAACAGATGGAATTTTAGGAAGAGATTTTCTTAGGGCTAACGCAGCTGAAATTAATTTTAGTGAGGATAAGATTAAACTTTGGGGTAAATATTTTGGTATGTTTTTTAATCAATGACGACCAGGCTTACTATAATGTGCATGTTAATGGAAAAGATATGGTGTGGGACTGTGTTTACGAGCGATGTCACGAACGGGTAGGTGTTGATTTCAATAATGCTGTGAAGGTTATCGAAAACAAACTTCCCCAAAATAATAGCACTTTTGAGGAATTTAATGTTGTAGAAAATGTTAGTAATCCCAGGTCAATTCCAGTGACAGTCGACAATGCTGCGAAGGTTGTCAAATGTATATATCCTGCTGAAGATATCTTAGTTATTAGAGAAAATCCTAGCAGTGCTGCGAAGGCTACTAGTGATAATAATAGTGATAATGATACTAATTTTAAATGGTGCAAGGAATAAATCTAATTATTCGGAAACAGGTAATAATTTGCCAGAAGTTATAAATGTTGAGGTTTTAGATGAACGAATATGGTGAAGTAAGTGATTATGATTCAGATGATGAAAACTATTATAGAAGCTTTGGCACAGCGGGGAAGCTGATTTAAAACAAGTAGAGTTAAATAGAGTAAATAAAATAAGTAAAGTCAGAGTAGAATATGATAGTAATAAACATAAACCCGTTAATAATGCCTCCTAGATGCGAAGTCAATTGTATGGGCGTAATTAAAAATAAATTAAAAGGTGAAAATGTTCTAATAAGAGACTCAAGATATTGGTATAACAGGTGTTATTTTGGGCCGTTCTTTAAGCACATAATGACAGTAAATGTAATTTAAAGGTTGATAAATGTCCAGCGATGACCCATTACCATTAAAAAGCAAAGCTAAAGTTGGCCTAAGCCTGTACAAATGTAAAAAGTACTGGAAGCCCAAATGTACCCAGGACCTTTCAGACCATGCCGATTGACAAGATTTTCAATACTGAATCAAATTATAAAACCAGTTAGATTTATCACACTTAAATACGGACGTAAGCTTAATAAGGTACCGAGGGGTTGAATACAACAATTATTCCGCACATTTTTAGTAATGAAGCATTGAAATTCTAACCAGCACTTCCAAGCTGAACACACCAAATTGGGTAACAGAGCACAGTTGCTCCTATAGCAAACGTCAGTATCCAGTTACCGTATCAATCAAAAACCGAATTCTACAGAAAGAAATTGACCGACTATCTAGAAAGTAATATAATTCGGGAATCTGTATCTCCCATGGTCGCGCCCGTAGTGCTAATCACAAAGGAAACGCCTGGAGGAGAACAAAAAATTCGTATGTTGTATAGACTACCGAGGGTTTGAATGCTGTTACTAAGCGAGATTTTTATCATTGCCAAATCTACAGCAATCGTTTGACTATTTTGGTAAGGCAAATTTATTTAGTACCCTCGACGTGCGATCAGCCTATCACCAAATAGATATGGTGGAGGGCGATAAGGAAAAAACTGGCTTTTTAGTACTTAGGAGGCCCATTGGGGGTTTAATGAGATGACATTTGGCCTAGTTAACAGTCCTAGTACATTTCAGCGATTTATTAATGTTACTTTATCAGGTTTGACTGGACAGATTTGCCTAGCTTACTTAGATGATATTATAATTTTTAACTCTGCCGGTATAGATGATCATTTGGAGAATTTGGCACTAGTTTTTTGAGAGACTCAGAGATGCAAATATCAAATTAAAACCAGATAAATGCTTCTTACTAATGAAGCAAATAAAATATTTGGGCCACGTAATCAGTGAAGATGGCATAAGGCCAGATTCAGAAAAATTCATAGCGGTTAAGAATTTTCCATTACCAAAAAGTGTTAAAGAATTACGCGGATTTTTTAGGGACTAGTAGGTTGGTATAGACGGTTCATACCAAATTTCTCGATTATTGCTGCTCCTTTAACTAATCTCACAAAAAAGTCGACCGACTTAAATTACAGCTGATGCTCTTACTGCAATCAACGAACTTAAGAATGCGATTACTTCCGAATCTGTCTTGGCTCACCCAAATTTCGACCATCCATTTATATTAGCTACAGATGCTTGTAAGATAGGAATCGCTGGCATATTAAGCCAAGTTGTTAATGGTTACGAAAGACCTATTGCCTTCTTTAGTAAAAAGTTGAATAAGTCGCAAAGCAATTATTCGGCAACTGAACTAGAATTGTACGCGGTAGTAGAAAGCGTCAAACATTTTCGGTGTTATTTATACGGACGAAAGTTCACAGTAATTTCTGATCATGCGCCTTTAAAATGGCTGATGACCCTAAAAGACCCTACGTCTAAATTAGCTCGATGGAATCTCCTATTGTCTAGTTATGATTTTGAAATTGTACATAGGCAAGGACGTAAGCATGGAAATGTAGATGCTCTAAGCAGAGCTCCAGTAGATCCACAAAATTTTGAATCATACAGTCTAAAGAATTTTTTTGAATATATTAAAGAAAACAAAATTAAGAATAACAATTTTAGAGAGGTAAAAGGAAAATTTATTTACTGCTCCAGATAATTATTCTTTGGCACACTGTGTATCAAAAGATTTTGCCATGGAACAAGGATTAGCGCTACAATTATAGACAATTATATGGTTCAATAAATGAACTTAAGAATCAAAACAAAACTGTAGGAGAAGTAGCTGTTTTAAATTTACCTGAACGTAATATTTATTGTTTATTACAAAAGTCAGTACTACAACAAACCAACGTATGATAGTCTTTGGAGTGCCTTCTTATTAATTTAATGGTTATCTTGTGTGCCAAATGAGGCGGGACTATAATGTGGCATTCCTAAAGTTAGGATGTTGGCAGAGATAAGCTTGGAATGGAGTACAGTATCTAAAAATGATTAAATTTATTTTTGCGAAAATCTTCAATTGAACTTTTAGTCTTCACGAATTTGACCCAGAGCCAGGTAAAGTAATAAAATGGCAATAGAGGTGGAACCCTTCCCTTCTACCAGTATGGGACAGAGACATCATTTCACAGAACAAAAGAGTGGATGATTTTATAGACGTACTATTTGCTCAGAAATTTAGAAAGAGAATGAGACCTCTATCTTATTCACCATCGATAACGATGGATTGTTGTTTAAAAACCACAGCTAGCAGAAAATTTTAACGGATGTTCTTAGTTATTCCAAAAACGGCTATATCAAAAAGGTTTTTACATTGACTCCATGATTTGGCCTTTCTGCGGTCATATGGGTCAAGCTAAAACCATTAAGTTTAATACAACAGCGTTTCTTTTGGCCCGGAATGAAGTCTGATGTAGTCAAATATTGTCAACAATGTCATTCGTGTAGCCAGCGAAAACATCACCCCATTTTAAGAAAGTACCTTTAGAACAAATGCCTGAAGTACTGTATCCTTTCGATAGAACTTCCATGGACATATGTGGTCCTTTGTCACGTCTTATGCAGGAAATAAGTATCTGTTGACCTTCCAGGACCACTTTAGTAAATATGTAGAAGCATTTCCAATCTCTGATCAGAAAGCAGACACTATAGCGCGTATTTTTGTCACGAAATTATTGCCAGACATGGAACACCAAAGCAACTGCTAACTGATCAAGGTACTAATTTCTTGTCAAATTTATTCAAAAATATTTTGTAAATTGCTACATATTGAAAAGCTACAGACTACTCCCTATCATCCCCAATCCAACGGTTTGATAGAGCGCAGTCATAGGGTTTTTAAGGATATTATTTCTCACTATGTTGCAAAAGTCAGCAAGACTGGGATATCTGGATCCCCTATGTAGTAATGGCCTATCGTTTTAATATACATAGCTCTACAGGATTTAGTCCTTATTTCTTACTACATGGTAGAGATCCGGTATTGCCATTCGACGACATTTTAAAACCACAAGTAGTGAAGTATGATTACGATCAAATTACGTTTCGGAATTGATGGCAAGGCTAAATTCAGTTTTCACTACTGTTCGACAAAACTTAGATAGTGCAAAAGCTCGTCAAGCTATTAACTATAACAAAAGAACAAAATCTAAATATTTTGATTTGGGACAATTGGTTTATTTGAATGACCCTACCGTACAAGTAGGCTTATCAAAAAAATTAGGCAAGCCATGGATAGGTCCATATCGGATAATTGAAGTTAAGGGCCCTGTGACTTACAAAATTAGAAAATTAATGGCAGACAAGAGTTAGTAGTCCATTCAAATCGTTTGAAGTTGTGCCAGACTGACGAACAAAATTTTTTAGATAATAATGAAGTTATTCCTGTTTATGATGGTAATACACCCAAATTGAAAATGTTGATGATTTTGGCATAAATCCAAGGGAAGTAACTATGAATATTTCCCAGCTCTGACCAGAGTACTTCTGATGTACCTGAGCCACAGTCAGATGTACAAAACGAGGAAGAATTAGGTACTGTGATACGCGATGGTAAAAAGTATGTACGAGAATTCGAAAACCTCCTAAAAGATTCACCTTTTCTGAATACGATTAATCCAATTTTCTTTTTTCTTTTCTGTTTCGGTACGTACTTGTTCTCTACAAATTTTTGACGCCGACTTGGTTAGATTTAGACTTGTTTTAATTGTATAGCTGTTTAATCGTGTGCTACATTTCAGATATTATAAGTTAATTTCCTCATACAGTAAAGACAGACATTCATATTGGCAGAAACGTTATATTGACTTAGGAGAAATGCTCTCAACTGTGCTGTTTGTAAGTGCTTGGTGCGTGCTGTGCTATGGTTTTATCGCGTA
>QCXZ01000086.1:14220718-14312821 GCA_025024175.1 Rhyzopertha dominica | reverse complement strand
GGTCCGCGCCCGTAGTGCTAATCACAAAGGAAACGCCTGGAGGAGAACAAAAAATTCGTATGTGTATAGACTACCGAGGTTTGAATGCTGTTACTAAGCGAGATTTTTATCCATTGCCAAATCTACAGCAATCGTTTGACTATTTTGGTAAGGCAAATTTATTTAGTACCCTCGACGTGCGATCAGCCTATCACCAAATAGATATGGTGGAGGGCGATAAGGAAAAAACTGCTTTTAGTACTTTAGGAGGCCATTGGGGGTTTAATGAGATGACATTTGGCCTAGTTAACAGTCCTAGTACATTTCAGCGATTTTATTAATGTTACTTTATCAGGTTTGACTGGACAGATTTGCCTAGCTTACTTAGATGATATTATAATTTTTAACTCTGGCCGGTATAGATGATCATTTGGAGAATTTGGCACTAGTTTTTGAGAGACTCAGAGATGCAAATATCAAATTAAAACCAGATAAATGCTTCTTACTAATGAAGCAAATAAAATATTTGGGCCACGTAATCAGTGAAGATGGCAATAAGGCCAGATTCAGAAAAAATTCATAGCGGTTAAGAATTTTCCATTACCAAAAAAGTGTTAAAGAATTACGCGGATTTTTTAGGACTAGTAGTTGGTATAGACGGTTCATACCAAATTTCTCGATTATTGCTGCTCCTTTAACTAATCTCACAAAAAAGTCGACCGACTTTAAAATTACAGCTGATGCTCTTACTGCAATCAACGAACTTAAGAATGCGATTACTTCCGAATCTGTCTTGGCTCACCCAAATTTCGACCATCCATTTATATTAGCTACAGATGCTTGTAAGATAGGAATCGCTGGCATATTAAGCCAAGTTGTTAATGGTTACGAAAGGACCTATTGCCTTCTTTAGTAAAAAGTTGAATAAGTCGCAAAGCAATTATTCGGCAACTGAACTAGAATTGTACGCGGTAGTAGAAAGCGTCAAACATTTTCGGTGTTATTTATACGGACGAAAGTTCACAGTAATTTCTGATCATGCGCCTTTAAAATGGCTGATGACCCTAAAAGACCCTACGTCTAAATTAGCTCGATGGAATCTCCTATTGTCTAGTTATGATTTTTGAAATTGTACATAGGCAAGGACGTAAGCATGGAAATGTAGATGCTCTAAGCAGAGCTCCAGTAGATCCACAAAATTTTGATCATACAGTCTAAAGAATTTTTTTGAATATATTAAAGAAAACAAAATTAAGAATAACAATTTTAGAGAGGTAAAGGAAATTTATTTACTGCTCCAGATAATTATTCTTTGGCACACTGTGTATCAAAAGATTTGCCATGGAACAAGGATTAGCGCTACAATTTAGACAATTATATGGTTCAATAAATGAACTTAAGAATCAAAACAAAACTGTAGGAGAAGTAGCTGTTTTAAATTTACCTGAACGTAATATTTATTGTTTAATTAACAAAAAGTCAGTACTACAACAAACAACGTATGATAGTCTTTGGAGTGCTCTTATTAATTTAATGTTATCTTGTGTGCAAAATGACGACTATAATGTGGCAATTCCTAAGTTTAGGATGTGGCAGGAGATAAGCTTGAATGGAGTACAGTATCTAAAAATGATTAAATTATTTTTGCGAAATCTTCAATTGAAATTTTAGTCTACGAATTTGACCAGACCAGGTAAGTATAAATGCAATAGAGGTGAACCCTCCCTTCTACCAGTATGGGACAAGAGACATCATTTTACAAGAACAAAAGAGTGATGATTTTTGCCGTACCTATTTGTCAGAATTTAGAGAGAATGAAGACCCTCATCTTATTACCTCGATAACGATGGATTGTTGTTTAAAACCACAGTAGGCAGAAAATTTTAACGATGTCTTAGTTATTCCAAAAACCTATATCAAAAAGGTTTTACATGACTTCCATGATTTGCCTTTCTGCGGTCATATGGGTCAAGCTAAAACCTTAAGTTTAATACAACAGCGTTTCTTTTGGCCCGGAATGAAGTCTGATGTAGTCAAATATTGTCAACAATGTCATTCGTGTAGCCAGCGAAAAACATCACCCCATTTTAAGAAAGTACCTTTAGAACAAATGCCTGAAGTACTGTACCCTTTCGATAGAACTTCCATGGACATATGTGGTCCTTTTGTCACGTCTTATGCAGGAAATAAGTATCTGTTGACCTTCCAGGACCACTTTAGTAAATATGTAGAAGCATTTCCAATCTCTGATCAGAAAGCAGACWCTATTGGGCGTATTTTTGTCACGATAATTATTGCCAGACAYGGAACACCAAAGCAACTGCTAACTGATCAAGGTACTAATTTCTTGTCAAGTTTATTCAAAAATGTTTGTAAATTGCTACATATTGAAAAGCTACAGACTACTCCCTATCATCCCCAATCCAACGGTTTGATAGAGCGCAGTCATAGGGTTTTTAAGGATATTATTTCTCACTATGTTGCAAAAAGTCAGCAAGACTGGGATATCTGGATCCCCTATGTAGTAATGGCCTATCGTTTTAATATACATAGCTCTACAGGATTTAGTCCTTATTTCTTACTACATGGTAGAGATCCGGTATTGCCATTCGACGACATTTTAAAACCACAAGTAGTGAAGTATGATTACGATCAAAATTACGTTTCGGAATTGATGGCAAGGCTAAATTCAGTTTTCACTACTGTTCGACAAAACTTTGATAGTGCAAAAGCTCGTCAAGCTATTAACTATAACAAAAGAACAAAATCTAAATATTTTGATTTGGGACAATTGGTTTATTTGAATGACCCTACCGTACAAGTAGGCTTATCAAAAAAATTAAGCAAGCCATGGATAGGTCCATATCGGATAATTGAAGTTAAGGGCMCTGTGACTTACAAAATTAGAAAATTAAATGGCAGACAAGAGTTAGTAGTCCATTCAAATCGTTTGAAGTTGTGCCAGACTGACGAACAAAATTTTTTAGATAATAATGAAGTTATTCCTGTTTATGATGGTAATACACCCCAAATTGAAAATGTTGATGATTTTGGCATAAATCCAAGGGAAGTGACTATGAATATTTTCCCAGCTCTGACCAGAGTACTTCCTGATGTACCTGAGCCACAGTCAGATGTACAAAACGAGGAAGAATTAGGTACTGTGATACGCGATGGTAACAGAGTATGTACGAGAATTCGAAAACCTAAAAGATTCACCTTTTCTGAATACGATTAACCCAATTTTCTTTTTTCTTTTCTGCTTCGGTACGTACTTGTCCCTCTAGAAGTTTTTGACGCCGACTTGGGTTAGATTTAGACTTGTTTTAATTGTATAGCTGTCTTAATCGTGTGCTACATTTCAGATATTATAAGTTAATTTCCTCATACAGTAAAGACAGACATTCATATTGGCAGAAACGTATATATTGACTTAGGAGAAATGCTCTCAACTGTGCTGTTTGTAAGTGCTTGGTGCGTGCTGTGCTATGGTTTTATCGCGTATGACTGTGCGGACAATACTATGAACATTACGGCAGTGTCATTGAACGATGTAGCACCCTGCGCCGAAGAAGGAACCGATTACACCCAGGAAACGGTCAGCGTCCAGGTGATCCAGCGCAATGAAATAAAATCGCAGAAGGTCCAAACTTGTTTAGTCGAAATAAGTCGTATTATTATGCATTGTGGCATGCATAGCCATACCTCAGCAGTGGCGGGTGGGTTTGCAGAATATATTCACCCTTTAGGAGCAGAATTGTGCAGAGATCTCCACAAGTATAAAACCATCCACCTGTATCAGCAAAATGTGGGACATATTGTCATTAATGGAACAACCACAGCATCCTTGACCCTAATGGGGCATTTAAAAGACGACGGTACCTGTGAAGGAGTCACCTACACGGAAGATGGACACAGCTGAACCCAAGTAGTAGTGATCAGCTTCGATAAAAATTCACTCTCATGAGTACCATGCGCACGTGAAATTGGATAGTAACGAGATAACTGTAACCAGTGGAGTAGTTTGTCCCTATCTAAACGGCTACTGTGTAGACTCAAAGTATGGAGAACCCGTTTGGGACTATACGCCGCAAGTAAGTTGTGAAGAGGGACTTACTCTTATTTACGAAGGGAAGGCTCAACTCATTGGAACCAAAACGAACGGGAAAATATATGGTAATTGAGCAGGAGGAAAAGATTTTCGCGCTGTCTTTGAAAGGGACTGCACATATTTGCAGCGGAGACGTTTGGCAAACGGAGCACCCCAAGCTGCTGGTAATCGAAAAGGGTAAACATTACGAGTTAACACCTAAAATGGCGCTATTGGCCACCAACACCGATCTATCCATATATATTAATAGTAAGCTCCTGTACATTGAACAATCTTATAAACGAGCCATAGATAAGTTATACGTCGATTCGATATATCGCCGGTGCAAGATTCATAGAGAAACTCTTAAAAATAGATTACTAATGGCCCCATTAACTTCTAACGCCCTGGGTGCGTTAATAAAGAACCAATTGGGATACGTTGGACGAGTTTTGGGTGAAGTAGTGTACATCGGAAAATGCATTCCCCGTCTGGCGCAAATACGAAGAACTACGGAGTGTTATAACGAACTGCCTGTTACCTCGAATAACAAAAGCTACTTTATGGCCCCCATAACCCACATTTTACAAACCCACGGTGAGCAGATAGAATGCAGCCCGCTTATGCCCCCTTAGGCGACGACTGGGTAGGATTATCGCCTTACCCTGTAGTGAAGGAGGCCCCAATAGAATTACAAGTGGAGGAAGAAATCAAATTAAATTTTGGCCCAATACAACCTCTTAGTTCCGGTGGACTCTACACAAACGAGGAGATATCCAAAGTACAAAAAACCCTTATATTCGGAATAGAAAGATTAGTGGTCAATAATATAGTCACCAGAAGGATAGCCGGCTTAGAAACGAACAGCCAAGGTTATTCAGCGCTTGATATATTCGATCCGCAAGAAATTAAAAGTCCAGCACCGTCGACATTACAATACGTGTGGGGCTGGTTCACCGATATAGGAATGGTAATGAGTGGAGTCATTGGTATCTATGTTGTCATTAAAGCCTTGAAGTATTTCATCGAAGTAGCCATAAATGGAGTAGCTATATACAATGCCCTTGGATGCGGTTTAGCACTGTTTGCAAGCCTATGGAACACCCTTGCAGTATGGGTTGTGCATAGACAACACACAAAAGGGAGTACCAGCAAACATGAAGACACCACCGACGATACCCCAACAGAAGTGATCACCGAGGAACCAAAACCAGTACCTCGTTCACACAATGCACGGGTCAAAACTTCATCTTCCGTGACCGAATCCAATATCAACCCTATTTACGGAAGTAGAATCTCCCTCTACCCTAACGTACCACACTGGAGTGAAGTTGCGAGCAACTTCTAATAACGAGAAGATCTAGGCTACGTTTAGGAGCGCTTTCTTTCAGGTTGTAAATCATTCGGCAGTCATTTTCCCAGGTCTTACCAATACCTTCCTGCCGCAATGGACCGGGCTGGCAATATCCTTTTCCTATCGCATTTCCTTTGCCTATAAGTAATTCGATTCTGAATATCCACGTCAGGTAAACAAAGAATATAGGAGATGCAGATCTTGAGGAGTCCAAGGCGACGGCATCAACATCTCAACCATTCAAGTGACGAGCAGAGGACTCAGTGAGAGTAGTGGTTGTGCTGGGTGGCGCAGCGTTTTACCAGCAGTTGAGAGACATTGAAAATGACAATAGAATTATTATTTACGGATTTTTAATTTTTCTTAAAGCATTGATTTTCTTTTTAGTTTGTTCTTATTTTTAATTTGGAAAAAATTGATACTTGTTTGAAGTATAACAATTTTTTTATTGAGGGGGAGTATCTAATACATGGTATTCATTGACCCGGCGGCATCCGGCCGTAATCGACTAACTAAGATGAAATGGGAGATATGCGGAATCCATAAACTTCCCGTAAAACATCTTGTCGCAGCAATCTGCCGCGACTGCACAAGGTTCGTTCACCGAACATTGCAAAATTCGCATTTTTTGCGAGTTTCCCGATCGCGTGAAAAATTAAAAAAAAGAGCAGTACCCCGGTGTCCACGGTCGAAGATACTTCGAAAACATCGATTTCGTGTCGCAGTTAACTTTCCCTTTATTCTAGTATTGTGTATATTCTGTTTTTATTACATTTTCGTCGTTTGTGTGAAGTGTGTGGGATTGCCCGACATCGAGTGACTCAAATTTGGTATCGTTACCTCAAAATTATTATTTTCATTTTTTTTCTCCATTCACAACGAGAAACTCGATTGAGATCTTAAAACTAAACCGAATTCTAAATCATTTTAACTTAAATTCTATTTTCCTTGCGAAGTAAAGCAATACTCCCCGTCAGTAAAATTCTTGCGTGGATTTGTGAATTAGTATTATTATTATAGTATTAACATTATTGCTTGTCATTTCTTTTTAATAATTTTGTTTCCCCTTGTATTTCGTTTTTATTTTAATTGTCAATATAGTGATTGTCAATTGATTAGGGGAGTTTTCTTTCAAAATTGCTTTTCAGGTTAAATACCTAAATAATAATAATAAAAATAGTGACCCGTTTCTTCGAGAAGAACCCGCATTCCGAAGAGCTCATACAATTTTCCTCGCTAAGCGAGGTGGTGGCAGCGAAAACTTAAAACACCCCTATTAAAAGTGGAACACTATTACCGAAACTATGTCACGAGCAGATGCCTGCACGTATGCTGTAAGGGGTTGCACGCGCCTCCCTCTAACTGGAATAATTCGTTACTCAAGAACTAGACATGCTGCCAGATTGAAACTTTACACAAAAATAGCTCTTACTATTACCTAAACTATGTCACGAGCAGATGCCTGCACGTACGCTGTAAGGGGTTGCACGCGCCTCCCTCTAACTGGAATAATTCCTTACTCAAGAACTAGACATGCTGCCAGATTGAAACTTTGCACAAAAATAGCTCTTACTATTACCTAAACTGTCACGAGCAGATGCCTGCACGTATGCTGTAAGGGGTTGCACGCGCCTCCTTCCAACTGGAATAATTCCTTACTCAAGAACTAGACATGCTGCCAGATTGAAATTTTGCACAAAAATTGCTCTTACTATTACCTAAACTATGTCACGAGCAGATACCTGCACGTACGCTGTAAGGGGTTGCACGCGCCTCCTCCTAACTGGAATAATTCGTTACTCAAGAACTAGACATGCTGCCAGATTGAAACTTTACACAAAATTAGCTCTTACTATTACCTAAACTATGTCACGAGCAGATGCCTGCACGTACGCTGTAAGGGGTTGCACGCGCCTCCCTCTAGGTGGAATAATTCCTTACTCAAGAACTAGACATGCTGCCAGATTGAAACTTTGCACAAAAATAGCTCTTTCTATTACCTAAACTACGTCACGAGCAGATGCCAGCACGTACGCTGTAAGGGGTTGCACGCGCCTCCCTSTAACTGGAATAATTCCTTACTCAAGAACTAGAYATGCTGCCAGATTGAAACTTTGCACAAAAATAGCTCTTACTATTACCTMARCTACGTCAYGAGCAGATGCCTGCACGTACGCTGTAAGGGGTTGCACGCGYCTCCCTCTAACTGGAATAATTCCTTACTCAAGRACTAGACATGCTGCCAGATTCAAATTTTGCACAAAAATAGCTCTTACTAGCACCTAAACTATGTCACGAGCAGATGCCTGCACGTACGCTGTAAGGGGTTGCACGCGCCTCCCTCTAAGTGGAATAATTCCTTACTCAAGAACTAGACATGCTGCCAGATTGAAACTTTGCACAAAAATAGCTCTTTCTATTACCTAAACTACGTCACGAGCAGATGCCAGCACGTACGCTGTAAGGGGTTGCACGCGCCTCCCTTTAACTGGAATAATTCCTTACTCAAGAACTAGATATGCTGCCAGATTGAAACTTTGCACAAAAATAGCTCTTACTATTACCTAAACTACGTCATGAGCAGATGCCTGCACGTACGCTGTAAGGGGTTGCACGCGCCTCCCTCTAACTGGAATAATTTCTTACTCAAGAACTAGACATGCTGCCAGATGCAAATTTTGCACAAAAATAGTTCTTACTAGCACCTAAACTATGTCACGAGCAGATGCCTGCACGTATGCTGTAAGGGGATGCACGCGCCTCCCGCTAACTGGAATAATTCCTTACTCAAGAACTAGACATGCTGCCAGATTGAAACTTTGCACAAAAATAGCTCTTACTATTACCTAAACTACGTCATGAGCAGATGCCTGCACGTACGCTGTAAGGGGTTGCACGCGCCTCCCTCTAACTGGAATAATTTCTTACTCAAGAACTAGACATGCTGCCAGATTGAAATYTTGCACAAAAATAGCTCTTACTATTACCTAAACTATGTCACGAGCAGATGCCTGCACGTACGCTGTAAGGGGTTGCACGCGCCTCCCTCTTACTGGAATAATTCCTTACTCAAGAACTAGACAAGTACAGAAATTCGACAACACGTTGCCCCAGAAACAGGCACTGAGCCAAAGGGCAACAGAAATGGAGAAAAATTATTAAATTTATCGAACTCTCGAATGGTATTCGAAGGATTATATTTTAACGTGTTTTTACATATATTTTCATTATCTTATCGAGTGAAGACATATTAAATCTTGTTCCACTTATTTTTAGTTAAGTTTAATTACAGACGTAGAGCCAACAATTTTTGTTGTCATGCAAAACCTACCTTAAATTATTCCAGCGAGAATTTGCTCTTGTGAAAATTCACACTATAATAGTGTTTGAATTTGTTCAAAATGACATAATTAACCGAAATTGAATTTTTTGATTGGTTTTTAGTAACGTCAAACAATAATCAGGTATTTTTATTATACTATTTTAGGTTTTCGACATAAAGTAGGAGTAAGACCATACTTTTACACGCTTAGCCAAAGACTATTAGTTCATTTATATATTTTAGAATTCATGTGTGTAATGGAAGTTGAAAATACATTATTTAAACACATATGATAGTCTGATTTTGTACAAAGCGTTGCAAAACACAAAACAGACCAGTCTGACTAGTTAAAAAAAACTTAATCTATTTTTGTTAAAATCACTTATGAATAAGATTAATTACAAACAAAACAGACGGAATTAGTGAGCTGCGGAAGCGAAATAATTGGTAAAAAGGTACGTAGCAAAACAAGCATTTTTTTCCTTACTATGCGTAAGTATACCCAACCAGAAACAGCGAAAATAATTGGTATAACCTCTAAATTGTGGTGATAAACGTCTTCTGTCAGTGATAGTTCGTATGCTTAAACAAAGGTAGTTCTAACAATAAATCAGTTGGACCAACTGTAAATAGTTAAAATTTTGTGTTGGCTATAATGCTTCACAGACGATTGTATCGTGTGAGTCGGATGTTGACGCAACGTCGCAATTTTTGAATTACATGTTTATGCAAAGGTACGTTGTTGCAACGTCGTGTTGATGCAACGTCGTGTTACCAACTTGATTACTATCCTCGACAGAGTTCGCGATGAGATATTGTTCTAAGCGCGCAATATACGTGGACCAGTTTTTTTTAACAAAATTCACTAATTCTTCCGACTGACATTCCAAACTGCTGTTCGCGAGGCACGTAAGGAACGTTTTACAAGTGTAAACAATTATTTTAGTCCAAGATGAAATACATTTTATTTAAACCCCTTTTTACAGCAATCCTCACATTGCGACTTTATACAATGGAAATACTCTTAATAATGGATCACTCCAGCTAGCTAATCCAATCTGAACCGCTAATATTTATATTATATTAGTCAAAACAATAATACGGTCCGAACGATAGGCGGCACTGCCAAGGTCCTGTGATTTACAGTTCCGCCTCCGTTAACGTGAATCACCACCGTTCACACTCGGCCCTCCTAACTTCCAAAGGGTAATAACTGAGCAATATCAGGTGGACCAAGACAACTGGAGAAAAAAAAAATGTATTTCAAAGAGGAGAAAATTAAACAACTAAATACCACATGAATATAGCTACACTGTCGAGGTCATAGCCTATAATCATGTGAACATAGAACGTCAGCTACACGCTCAAGGTTGTAGCCTGTCGGTAAAGGAAACACATTCCAAACTTTACACTTGCCATAGATGTGAAAACCACAGTTCACCCTTACTCAGCAAAACAGCCAAGTTCTGTATGCCATGGCCTGTTACCACAAATGAATAATTACGCTAACGCAGTCGTAATCTATTCATTACCAGTAAAACAGTCTTGCTCTCGTAGTCACGACCTGTACATAAAACTCAATTTACAACGACTTATGGAAAATACTAGTAACCACGCTAAGTCGTAGTCTACCCTTTTACTCGGGCAACCATCCTTCGACCTCACTAGGTCGCAGTCTACCTTGTCAGCACAAGCAATCAACCTTGGAAACTACGCTCACTAGGTCGCAGTCTACCTATTCAACTCAGACAATCACCCTTTGGTAACTACACTTACTAGGTAACAGTCTACCTTGTCAGCGCAAGCAATCAACCTTGGCAACTACGCTCACTAGGTCGCAGTCTACCTATACAACTCAGGCAACCATGCTATCATAGACATGGCCGACCAACCACCCCTAGCAGGCATGCATATGACCTACGGATAGACATCAAACTGTAATTGCTTTTCCTTGTTTAACAGTCATGCTCTCGTGGTCATGAACTGCACATAAAGCTTATTCCAAACTCGGGTAACTACGCTCCCTAGGTCGCAGTCTACACCTTTCAACTCCTGCAGCCATGCTTTCACAATCATGACCTGCAGATTCTTACGCAGTCTTAACAAATATGTCCAATTTAGTAGTCACGCTCATATAGTCATGACCTACCTTACTTTTGAACCAATAAGGACCTTATCACTCATCACCCTGCCAGGCTACCCAAGGCTTCAGGTGTTCAACAGCATAAACGCCACGATAACGTCGCTGACTGCGTGTAGACCCAACCAAATCGCATACTTCATAGCGATCATTGCCCAAGGACTTGGAAATTTGGAACGGCCCCTTCCATTTCGGCACTAGTTTCCGACTAGTTCCAGTGCTTATAATGGAAGATATTTGCACCAAAACCATATCTCCCGGGGAAAACGTTACAGCTTGTCCCCTTTTTTGATCAAAATACTGTTTTTGCTGAGCCTGTGCCTTTTGAATGCGTGCGAATATCGCCTTACGCAATGAAGTCACATCAACCTCATTGCCTTCGCTGTCCATTTCATTATAAAGTCCAAAACGATAACCTAACATAACCTCACTCGGACTAACACCCAACGTTTTGTTAAGCGTCCCATTGAGACCAATCTGAATTTTCATCATATTCAGATCCCAATCCTTGTCATCGCCGTTAGCACCCATGGTAGCCAGAGCATTAAGCACAGTCGCATTGCACCGTTCCACCTGGCCATTCCCTCTAGGCATTCCTACTGCCGTCATATGATGTTTGATATTGTGTTCAGCACAAAAGTCTTTGAATTCTTTGCAATCAAAGGCTTTGCCTCTGTCAGATATGACCCGCTTGGGAACACCAAATACTTTAATTATTTCTTTTAGTTTTTCGACTACATACTTAGATTTGGTGCTTTTAACAGCGTAAACAAAAGCAAACTTAGTAAATCCGTCCACCGCAACTACAACTTGCGTGTTTCCCCTCTTGCTTCGTATAAATGGCCCTATATGGTCCACATGTATAGTGTGGAAAGGCCGTGGAGGTCTCTCAACTGGATAAAGATATCCCGGTTTCTTCCCACCAGGCTTCTTATGAAACATGCAATTAATACATGCTCGAACATATTTCTTAATGAATCTTGTCATGTGAGGAAACCAAAATTTTGATGCTATCAACTCATAGGTTTTATCCAAGGCAAAGTGCCCAATATCATCATGATTCATTCGGAGAATTTGCCAACGAGCACCTTTAGGGATTACTGCCCGACTCCCATAGGCAGTTTTTCGATAAATCTTACTCCTTCGTAATTCGTAATTCATGAATAACCCTTTGTGTTCCTCTCTGGATCCAGAGGATAGAATCAGTTTCATCGACCGCAGTGCAGGATCAGCTTCCTGCACCGCGAGCAACCAATCATCATCTGCCATTATCGCAACACAAACTTTCGCCGTTTGGATAGGTGGATTTCTGCTAAGAGCATCCACGTGAACCATTTGGTCTCCGGGTCGGTGAACTATAGTGTAAGTGAATTCTTGTAAATCCAAAATCCAACGGCCAATCCGCGCATTCAAATCCCTTTTTAATAAGGCATTTCTTACCGCAGAACAGTCTGTTACTATTTCAAACTGGACTCCCAACAGATAATGACGAAAAACGTTTCACAGATGCCACTATAGCAAGTGCTTCCAATTCAAAGGAATGGTACCTTTGTTCTGTTGGAGTGGTATGCCGGCTAAAATATCCAACAACCTTTTCTCTTTTGTCGTACTTTTGTACCAGCATACCACCTATTCCAATGCGACTGGCATCCGTATACAGAATACTCGCCCTACTTGGATCAAACAATGTAAGAACAGGCTTAGCAATTAAGGAACCTTTAAGTTCATCAAACGAGGTTTGTTTGCGAGTCTGTCCACACCCATGGCTGTTCTTTGCGCAATAGAGCTGTTAACGGTTACGCTTTCTCAGCAAAACGGTCGACAAACTTTCGAAAATGTCCAACCAAGCCTAAAAACTGTCGAACCTGGTGTACATCCTTAGGGATAGGAAAATTTCGAATACTATCGAGCTTCTGATCACTTGGTTCGATAGCTCCGCCTTGAATTTTATAGCCCAGGTAAACTATTTCCTTTTTTAGAAACTCGCATTTCTCTACGTTAAGAGTTATATTATGCTTTCGAAAAATAGTCAGTTCCACAAGTACCTCTAAACCTTCTTCTATAGTGCGAGAAGGAATTAGTACGTCATCGAGGTATAATAAGACCTTCGTAAACCTTAAGTCTCCAAGAATTTGATCAACTGTACGTTGAAACACGAAAGGAGCCGTCGATAACCCGAATGGTACCCTTGTGTATTCATATTTTCCCTCAGGTGTAACAAATGCAGTATACTTAATTGAAGATGGAGCAACTTTTATTTGGTGATAACCATTCCAGAAATCTAAGGTAGTAAAATAGTTACTGCCTGATAAACGATCCAACAAATCCTCTATTAACGGGAGGGGATAGGGATCTTTCACGATTATCTTATTTAATGCACGATAGTCTATGCATAAACGTTTCTTTCCATTTTTCTTTGCTACCAATAAGGCTGGACTAGAATATGGTGACATCGATGGTCGAATGATTGCATTATCTAATAAATCCTGTACAATATTACGTAGCTCTTTGCGCTCTGATTCAGCCATCCTATAAGGTCTGTGCTCAACCACCTTGTAGTGTATTAGTGTATTAATATAGGACAAGGCGGTACTTCTTATTAAATTTTTTGTAATACACAGATGCAGATTTGTACGGCATGAGTCGATATGTGTATGCTTTTGGTGATGGTCGAATAAAGGTTAATTGAAGTCGTGTATTTTATTCAAATAGCAAGGCATAAACATTACAGTGGCGACGAGATTACGGGATTTGTATTATCACGTAAAAGTGTGCGAAAATGCCGAACCCGGGAAATGTGCAAGCGGGACAGCAGCCTTTAGCTTCAAGAGCTAGTGTTGGCTACCTGAGACAATTCAATTTCAAAGACTGCGATTGGACAATATACAAAACCCAGTTATTGCAGTACTTTTTGGTGAATGAGGTGACTAGTGATGAATTTAAGCGTGCTTTGCTGATAAATTCATGCGATGAAGAGAGTTATAAACTACTACACAGCTTATGCGTACCTAAAAACCCAACCGAAATGCCGTTCAAGGACCTGATTGAAAAATTTGATAAGCATTTCGAGAGTGCCAAATTATACTTCCCGGAACGTTACAAGTTCTACAATGCGACAATGAACGCGGGCGAAACTATTTCTGAATGGGCAGCTCGTGTAAGGAGTTTGGCAGTGAAATGTAAATTCGGAACAGAGCTGAAGATAGTTTTGAGAGATAAGTTCATAATGGGAATTCCGAAAGGAGCTATCTTAGACAAACTTTTCGAAGAAGACGTCGAGAAACAGGAATTCGAAGCAGCTATCGAAATCGCCAACACCAAAGAGGCAAGCAGATATCGGTACGAGGTAGAAAATGTTCCAGAAATCAAATCTGAGCCAGAAGAAGTGTATAAAATGTCACAGGACAGTCGGAGGCGGACAATTCAGGGTGGTAGCAGTCGCAGCACCGGTAGACCGTGGATGGGCGCTTCCTGCAGCTCAGCTCCGCGTCCAGGTTCTTCCCAAGGTCCATCATCTGGTCCACCACGACGTATACGGTGCACGGTTTGTGGTAAACAAAACCACGATAAAAGTAAGTGTTTTTATTCAGAGTACGAATGCAAGCGGTGTGGAATCAAAGGCCATTTAGCTAGTGTGTGTACCGGAAAAAGTTCGGAACGTAATAATTACTATTTAGATGTTGATGATGACATAGAAGGTTTATATAATTTACGATCCACGAATAATGAGCCAATTATTGTTGATGTAAAGATAAACGGTATACCTCTGTCGTTTGAGATTGATACTGGGGCGAGCGTTTTCAGTAATTAACGATGAATTTAGGAAAAAATACTTTGCCAAAGTTCCTGTATCAATCGATAACAAAATATTAAGTAATTATGATGGGAACCATATATTTCCTCTTGGTTATATTAATGTTCGAGTTCAATATAACGGAAAAGTTTCAAACCTGAAATTGTATGTAATTGATAATGGTGGGCCGCCGCTGTTAGGTCGCGATTTTTTCTGTCTTTTTCGAGTTAACCATACATAAACTGAGCTCTAAGACGGACGTAGACTCAATAATAACGGAGTTTCCTACTGTATTTTCAAATGAATTAGGTTTGTTTAACAAGGGAGTTATTCATTTAAATGTGGAAGAGGGGTGTTCTCCAAAATTCTTCAAGCCACGCCCACTACCATTTGCAATGAAAAAGAAAGTTGAAGAAGAATTAGGAAGATTGCTTGAACTAGGCATTCTTAAGCCGGTCGAATATAGCGAATGGGGAACGCCGATAGTACCTGTATTAAAAAGAAATGGATCAGTTAGGATTTGTGGAGACTATAAAGTAACGTTAAATTCTTTTCTGAAAGTAGAACATTACCCTATGCCTCGAATTGAGGAATTATTTGTAAAATTAAGTGGGGGTAAAGAGTTCACGAAAATTGATTTGGTCACAGGCCTTATCAACAGATAAGTCTAGATAAGGAATCATGGAAATACACGACCATCTCCACACATCGCGGGTTATTTTCTTATACTAGATTGCCTTTTGGAATTGCATGTGCACCACAAAAATTCCAAAGAATAATGGAAAAAATTTTACAAGGACTTGAAGGGGTAGTGAGTTTCTTGGACGATATTCTAATAACAGGGGAAAATCGCGAAATTCATTTACAACGCGTTCATAATGTATTACTGCGTTTGAAAGATTGCGGGTTAACAGTACGTTTAGATAAATGTGAGTTTTTTAAAAAAACAGTTAACTATTTAGGCTATAAAATAGATGCTGAAGGACTTCACACTTGTGAAGATAAAATCCGGGCCATCAAGGAAGCTCCAGTGCCACAAACAGTAAAGCAACTTCAGTCATTTTTAGGTCTAGTGAATTATTATCACAAATTTTTGCCAAATAGTTCGAGCGTGCTTAAACCATTGTATAACTTGTTAAGAAGTGAAGCAAAATATGTATGGTCCACAGAATGCGATAATGCATTTATTAAAATAAAAAAAATGTTGTCTTCAGCACCAGTTCTGGCGCATTACGATCCTGACTTACCTATAAGGCTAACAGTAGATGCAAGTGATGTGGGAGTAGGCGCGATTATATCTCATACTTATCCTAATGGTAGTGAACGTCCTATTGCTTTTGCTTCGAGGACCTTATCAGAAGCACAAAAAAATTATTCTCAGTTAGAGAAAGAAGCGTTGGCCATAATTTTCGGTTTAAACAAATTTCATCAGTATTTATACGGGCGTAAATTTACAATGGCAACTGATAACCGTCCATTTTTTGGACCAAAAAAGGGCATACCGATTTTATCTGCAAACAGACTGCAAAGATGGGCATGGATTTTGTCTAACTATGATTATGATATTACTTATGTGTCTTCCAAAAGCAATAGTGCGGATAGTTTATCGCGTTTGCCATTGCCAGAGCTATTAATGGAACCAAAATCAGATTATACATATTTCAATTATGTTGCTGATAATGAAGATTTACCGCTAAACAGTAAAATGATAGCCGATGAGACAACAAAGGATCCGGAATTAAGTCAAGTTTTGAGGTTCATACTAAAAGGTTGGCCTTCTCAAGTTTCAAAAAATTTACAAATATATACAATGCATCAGACTGAATTGACATGTGAAAATAATTGTATACTTTTTGGATACAGAGTTCTCATTCCTAGCACATTAAGGGCTACTGTTCTACGACAACTACACATGGTTCACATGGGCATTGTTAAAACAAAGAGTTTAGCTCGGTCTTACTTTTGGTGGCCCGGTATGGATAAACAAATAGAAAATATCTGTAAATCTTGTGAAAATTGCCTAATTATGAAAAGTTCTCCGATTAAAGCGAAGTTAATTCCGTGGGAAATTCCAAGTAAAGTGTGGGAACGGATTCATTGTGATTTTTTGGGTCCCATTTTTGGCAAACACATTTTTATAGTTGTAGACGCGTACAGCAAATGGGTAGAAGATTTTCATGAATAGTACCACGGCTGGAGAAACAATAAAAGTGTTGAGGAGCCTTTTTGCGAGATTTGGAATTCCGGAGGTCGTCGTCTCGGATAACGGAGCACAGTTTATGTCGTCAGAATTTCAAAATTTTTTAACAAAAAATGGTGTTAAATTTAAAAGTTCTCCACCTTTTCATCCAGCGTCTAACGGGGCGGCAGAAAATACTGTAAAGAATGTAAAACATGCTTTGTTGAAAGGTATTGGAAAAGGTCCGGTAAAGGATCTAAATCTATACTTAAACAGATTTTTATTCGATTTTCGAAACACTCCGCATTGTACTACTAATGTGTCACCAGCGGTATTAATGTTTGGGAGACCTTTGCGAACTAGGTTTAGTTTATTATTACCTACAAATATCAATGATGTGAATATTCCTGGAAGAAATGACGTAAAAAACACTATTGTAACTAAACAGAACAATCAAATAAAAATTATTCGGGAAATAGAATCAGAAAATACGAGCTAAATGAATTAGTAGCGGTTAGGGACTATAGGTTCAAAAGACCTTCGTGGACGAAGGCTAAGATAGTTAAAATATTAAAATATAAGCTACTCGCGATCGGCTTTCAGGTAACGGCCCGTAATAGTCAACCGTCACCAAATCACCAGGGTGTTGTTCTAAAATGGGTTGCATCGTGCCACCTAAATGTCGTGGTGGGTAATTTTGACAGATGTCGCTGAACGGAATTATTCGCCTAACCTGTTGTCTCATTTTTGGGATAAATAAGTTTTGTTCGACTACATTATATATTTTGCTAATAACAAAATGACCATATAATTCGTGAACGCTTTGTATTAATTTTTCTATCATGCTGTCAGGTAACGCAATCTTATATTTATCATCAGTTTTATTATGATATAGCAATAAATCTTCGTGAATTTCGAAATTTCGTATAAGTTTTATTTGTTTTTCATTCAAGTTCTCATCAGTCTTTAACAGGTGTTTAAATAAAGGACCGAAAAACGGATTTGCTAGTTGTTGCTCCTTTAAATCCGGGAACTGTAAACTGCAACCTTAAGTCTCTAAATCAGGTGACTTCGATGTGACGTAATCTTTCGACCGCGAGTCGCAAACTTCAACAAACCCTCATCATGGCAACCTCGAACGCCAAGGTATATATAATGTTGATGTTTCGTAATCAGACGAGTTTCCGCTCTGTAGCTCCAGAAATGCCCCCAGCGCTGTTATGAAGTTCCTTTTTTCCGACAAGGCACCAAACTCTAATGTTACACTTTCCGTTTCTTTGTAAATTATTAGCGTAGCAGATACTGTTGGTTCTCCATTTCCCTCATCAGAATTTGGTTCAACATCATCGAACGTTCTTATATCCGTATCATAAAGACCAAAACAAAGCTCTGCCATTTTGGTTTAGGAACACAATAAGATCTTGGTACACTCTTACTGTTACGTGTGATTATTGATCATACAAAAGTTGATCAGCTCCTCTCCTTTGGTACATCAAGACAGTGAAGTTTAATATCTTCTTCCTTACTATTTTGGTCTTCTGTCGTTCACGTTGGTAGTAACGAAAATCCCTTATCAGCTAGCATTTTAATAGTTTTTGAAATATCAGTTGTTCATTTCACAATTATTGGTCATTAATTATTTTTTTCATTGACATGAAGTCTAATTGCTTGTATGTACGTATTTACTTTGACAATGTATAACCATTTCATTCATTCATTCTTATATATTTATTGTGATAAAAAATAAGCCAAACAACAACAAAAAAGTAAGAAAAACCATATCAGTTAGAATGAATATAAGCAATATACAGAAGGAAATTCAACAGGCAATCTTACATCAAGTAGCGTTGTCAGAATACTTTATAGGTGATCATCATACTTTACTGAGGTACTTACCATTGCCTAGTCTTTGTTCCTTACTAAGGAAAGAATGAAGGAATGGTAAATTACATGCAGCAATAAAATGATCCCCCTTCCCCTTACACTATTAATAATGGTTGTACCTTCATAGATGCTTAACTACTGCAGTTATTATTATTGCACACCTGGACCGTATTTGTTTAACTGTATACCTTAATGAAACTCGAACCGGAGTACTTGGTAACGTCTTTTATTCACCGTCATTGTACATCATCTGGGGACTACTATGTACAGGGTGAGCGAATAAGAGAGGTGGTCGGTCATATCTCATAAACCAGTAGCCCTAGAGCTTTGAGGTAAAAAATTTCTTAACTAAAGAGAAATTGCTGGAAAATATTTTCGAGTTTGTAAAGTGACCGCTAGAGGGCGCTGTGGTACATCCAAATTACAAACTTAATGTTTGTGTCATTTTTAGCCTAATAACTGTCTGCGGTATTAAATATTTTAGGATTGTTTGTACTAAAATCTACCATTTTTGTTAAGAACATTTTTTTGTTAAATGTCAAATAAAGGAGTGGGGGGCGGGTGAATATTAATATAGAAAACCGCTAATATTTCAGGTTTGGCTTGACCGATTTCAGCCGACGAGGTGTCATTTTCAAGAGCTTATGTGCCTTTATAAAAAGCAATTTTAAGTGTCAGAACATAGTTTGTGTCTTGACCTTAAGAGGGCGTTCTCTGAAATTACTACCTAAAATCGATGTTCTTGAAATCTTGAAATTGAAAGTGCCTTTATAGGGGGGCACCTTCTTTTATCCATTAAAGTAATTTATGTACTATGCACAGTATTTTTTGTTGCTGTCAAAATGGTACTAACAAGATAAAGTTATTATTTTGTCTACTCACAGCAATCACTTCCCAGAGCTAACGTATAGTTTTGTAATGCCCTGAAGAAATGGGACACCCTGTGTACTGTAAAATAGTGTAAAAGCTTAGATAGCTTGATTTTTTACGTGAAACATTTTTTGAAATTATTAATATAAACGAGATACTTACGATATGCTCACTCTTAGGTGATACACCCTGTACATACGTAACACACGTTAACCATTGTTCTGTCACACATTTAATCCATAAGCAGTTTTTGAAGATTATCTCGCTGTTGTAAAATTAATAGATCAAACAACTTACCTGAAGTGAAGTTCGATCTTAATTATATGAAGCCTCGCCTGAAAAGATGACTAAAACCGTAGATTTAAAAGCATGTTGCGACATTAGAGAAGAAAAACTTTATTTACAGCAAGTACAGGATTACACCTGTATAGTCAAAAAATTAATGCATTAACAACTAAAATCTTTGCATATCGATGACTTTCTGACAAAAAGGCGTAAACAACATTTTGTTATTTTTACAGGAGAACAAAAAATCTCTATATTTTGCGTAATGTATGTCATAATGGATTCCAAATGCTTTTATTTGTGAACCTGCAAACACTGGAGAGTGTAATATAGTAAAACTCTGCTTAATCACGGTAGGTGTTCTATAAAATTGAAATTTTATGTCGCTTACGTCTTTTTTATGCGCCAAGATGGCGTATACGTCATTTTGTGTGGTGATTACGTCTTCTTAAACAGTAGAGTTCTGCTCATTTTGACGGTTACGCGGTGGTTACGCAACGCCGTTTTTTGACAATGGTTATAATAAACGGTGCTTACGTTGCTCCTTTTTCACCGTATTCACGGATTTTTTAAATAAAAAAATATAGGTCACAAACCTTCAACATTTTTTTATTTAAACAAAACAATGTCATAGGTAAACAGGTAAGTATAAAAATAAAAAATATTGAAAACAAAAAAAATAGATATTCTGATAGCAGCAAAACAAAACAAAGTATTTTATAATTACTTAGTATAATGTTATAGGTAACGTAAACATGACATGAGATCAATAATATCGGCATTCCAACACCGGTGCACTACTATGGTAATCAGGTACCTACCAAACAGACATTAAAACAAAATATAAAATATGTATTATTACTTGAACTAGTTTAATGAAAAATATTAAAGTTTGAAACGTATTTTTAATTTGCTCAGAAATCGTCTTCAATATCAGTTTCCGGTAGTGTATCCGGGATATTGCCACATTTTAGAGAATAATATTCTGCATGATACTGAGGAGCAATAGTATAATTTCGACACAAATTAATTAAATCTTCGTATTTCTTTTTGCTTATTGGCAACTCCGAAGTATATGCCTTGTTAATCATCTGCAGATCCTTATAAGTAAATGGAACTTCAGAAATGGGACTATCTTTGTTATAACTGGTTTTTATTTTTACGTTAGAATTTCCCTTTTCAAATTCAATAGTTTTAATGTCGGCAATTTTTATCTCGTTGCCTTCAGTATTTTTCAGTTTCTTCATAGACGATATACTTTTCCAATTTAAAAACTGAGAATGATCTACTGCAGTAACTTCGTATGGCTTGGGTTTAGTGCGAGCATTACGTATAATTGTGGACCATTCGGAAGGAGCCTGAACTTGGAGATTTTTAATTTTTCTCTCAATATTGGCATGCATGCTATCAACCGGCATGTAGGTGTGCCCTGCCACTAAATAAGTAAGCACTATTTTATTGATAGAAGATGATGCTCGCAAGAAGTACATTATCATGGACATTATATATTTATTTTTATTTTGCCCAGGGCAGTTATCACAAAAAAGGTGTACAGATTCAATATCTTTGGTATCGTCTAATTTGGTCAAATATAAATAAATATGCGAGCATATTTCTATTGCACCCCTCTTGCCGTCTTTCTCACCCCAAACATAACAGTAACCATTTGCAGTATTACTTTCGTAAATAGTGAAATTATAATACGCGTATTTTCTCGAAAAACCTAAGAGCATGCTAGGACCGTGAGGAGTAGTTAGTACCTTCTGTAGATCGAACGAGGCTACTACAGACTTATCCGGTATCTCTTTTTGTTTCTCCAGAAAATAAAATTTGGCCTCATCCTTTTCTTTAATGTGCAGCAAATATTCATTTGTTTCCTTTTCCGTCTTCAGTGCAGAGGGTAAGTGCTTGTACTTTTCACATTTTGCACACTTATCTTTCTTGGGGACATGTATACCAATATTATATTCTGTTTTTATGATCCGTCTGAAACTTGAATAACTCATTCCTGCTTGCGACTCGCCAATTGAAGACTTGTACATTTTAAATAGGTTTATGTAAGACTTTACATCCGCTGAGAGGTATAGTTTTGAAGATGATCCTCTACAGTAATGGGAAGGAACGGCAGGTAAACGCTTTATGAAATTTTGTAATTCTGTTTTCTGTTTGTCTGTAAGTTTATGTTTAGGAGCATGTTGTCCCCTCAGGTCTTTCATTTCATCTAATTTTCCTTTTATAGCATTCCTAATAACCCTTTGAGTGATACCTAAGGTAGCCAGAAAAAATTGTTGGCATACTTTAGCTTGACTCTTATTGGCTCGAACAAAAAAGTGCTCATAGGTAAGGTTTCTCCGTGATTCGTCACCAACGCGTTTTCGCTTAACTGATATGACATTAATGCAACCATTAATAAACGACTTTTGCTTAGTGGCATCTCCTATTTTCCAAAACATATCAAAGAGTGCCTTCCTCTCTTCGTGGGAAAAGGAATTACAACAGTTTTGGCACTGTTTTTCTTCACATGGATTAGGTAACAACACCTTTGCAGGAAGTTTCCTCCCTTTATAATCTTTGTATTTCAGTCCGGAAGATCTTCTTTTCTTATTTAATTGTTTCTTGGTTAGTTTCTTTTTGCGTCTTCTCCCTGTCTCTAATGATGAATCTGAGCTTGCTTCAGTGGACTCATTAACGGAATTTTCAGTAATTGAAATATCTACAGCTTCAGGCTCATCAGTTTGACTTATATCGTCTGAGGAAGAACTACTGTATTCAACAAGACGTGATGGAATATTGACACGAGAATTCCTTGCTTCGCACGTTAATAAATAATTATTATAACCAGAACAATATAATGTAACGGGTTTATGATTTGTTGTATCGTTTTCGATCATAGCAGGAGATGGAAAATAACTCTTGATCGCCTTCGAGTACTACTGAAGATGATGGAACGGGTTTATAAATGGTTATACTGTTAGCGTTTTCGGCCGTAGAAGAGGATGGAAATAACTCTTGATCGCCTTCGAGTGCTGCAGATGTGTCATCCAGAGAATCTAACTGTGTTAATAAACCCTGTTCATCAAATAATAAAGACGGGACAACAGCATTTTCTTCTAAAAATATTATGGACTTATTCAAAGCTTCATTAAGAAGGGTTTTATTGACGTCTGCTTCTTTACCTTCTCGTAACATTCTCTGACATCTAGATTCACCAGCCAAATCCATTCCTGTAATTTGCACTGCTTAAGCGACAAGTTGGACGAAATTTGAAACTCTTTTATTTTCGTTAAAACAAGAAAATGCAACAATTCATAAGTATGAACTACTCCTAAGAAAATATGTCTAACCGTTAAAACAAACGGAATACAATAATTATTTTAAAGTTTGCAAAAATTCAAATTAAAAATCTCCGTAAAGAATACGTTAGGCATTGTCACTTAAGCAACCGGATTTTGACGGTGTATGATGCTTAACCTAACCTGTAAATTGTACAGGTTATTCTACATTCGTATTGCAAGGACTCGTTTAAACTACTATTCTAATAGAACGTGAGCACCAAACATACCCTTAAAGTATCATAATTTTGTTTTAACGTACCTTAAAAATTAATTAACACGCCAAAATCAAACCACTTGTTGCGTCGGTTACGACTGGAACTGAACAGAAATTTGTGCGCATGAGTACGTTAGTTGGCGCTTACGCATTTTTTAAACAGTTTTATCTCTTAAAGTATACGCCTGGCGGTTAAGCGCGTGTGGGAAACGATGAATTAGCCCCTTCTCTTTCCGTAGAAACCGAAATCTCGAAATTGAATTTTTGGCGCTTACGTCCTTCTGTCAGAAACCCATCGATATGTACTTATGAGAACCGAACAGAATATAATGCATCGCAATTAAAAATAATTGTTAATCACTTACTTATAATAGAGCGAGCCAAATGGTCTCGATTAACAGAGTTACACAAGGTCGATTATAGAAACGAGCAAATGTTTGTGAAGTATTAGACCAACCTGCAGCATTGCGTATCACATCTGTTGACACACCTTTTTTGTAAGCTTTAGACAACGCAGTGTGACGTGTGCTGTATGCAGAGATTTCAAAAGTATCCCAACCACTATCTCTAAGAAGCGCTTGAATCCAACGACTGAAAGTCTGTGTAGTGACTTGATGACAAGGTTGTCGATTAAATATGAAAAGCCTGCCTGTTAATGACGGTCTCAAGTTTTCTGTTTTCACTAAATACTGTTTTAATGTGAAGGCCACACAAATATGTAAATCTTCTGTAAAATGGAAGTTTTAATAGGCAGTGGTATCTTAATAATGAATCCCCCTTCTTCTTCTTAAATGTTTTGCATTTTAATTAAGGGTGATGTCTGTATACGTGTTGTGTTGTTGTTAAAATCAAGAGAGTGGCTAATTCTGAAGCCCGTTGTCCTAGTGGGAGAGTGTCGTTATCCTCCAAGAAATGCAGATGATCCAAAACAATTTCAAAGTCCCACATGTAGTCATATTTTGGGGTAATAGGCCTAAGTGTGAAAATTCCTTTAAAGAATCTTCGTATACTATAATCATCAGCAAACCCAGCTAGTGCTAACAAGGCAATGGCAGATTTGGCACTGAAGTAAGAAAGTGTAAAACTGGAGGAATTGAGTCTACGATTTTCATTCCTGCAAAATTCCTACCATTTTCTTAGAGGTCTTTGATATTGACGCCAAGTAGAATCTGTTATCGAGGCCAGTAAAATACTTATACTGTTGGATGGTATCCCTTTTGACTCGAGGACTTTCCGGACAAGTGCCCTACCACCAGGGAAAGAGTCCGCCACAAGGGATGCGACGTGTTAGGCAGAGACAACAGATTAATATCAGACTGTAGTACCAGTGGCTCGGTCACAAGAAGATTTGAAAACAAAGGTACCAACCAAAGTACCACAAAGGAAATACCAAAATTCCTTCAGCCTCATCCGTAATAATCTTACGAATAACATTAAGTATGAGAATGAATGGTGGAAAGGCATAAAAGAATAAGGGTTTCCAGCTTAGAGCAAATGCATCGACCGTTACTGCGTCTGGAMCTGGMAGCAGAGTTGCCAACACCAAATCGTAGTATTCCACTAGAATACTCGATTATATTCTACTAGAAATTCTACTGACTCCAAAATTTGCATTCTTTGAAGAATATATTATTTTGTCTTATATATGTACTCGTAAATAAAACTGACGTGAGAGTAATTGTCACACTCATATCTATTTCAGAATGTAAGAAACAGTATGGGTAACATTATGAGGTGTACATTTAAAACAGCAGTATTTTTGAAGAACATATATAATTATTTAAACCTTACAAAACCAACAATAACAAATAGATAACACAATTCATATTTTATATATTCTACTACAAAAACAACAAACAAAACAAAAATAAAAAACTGCATAATCAAACAATACAGATATGACTAGTAAAAAAACATATTATTTTTACTTTCTTCTAAAAGCTAACTCTACATCATCATCATCCACATTTACTGTGTTGCAGTACGTATCTTTCGTTTTGATTTTTTTTTGACAATATCTACAGGAAGTTGAAATGTACTGCAGTATTGGTTGTAACGTTTTAGTCCCGCTCTTATGGATAAAATAGCAGTCAACATCGGCAACTGCATAAGATTTCTTAACTTACTTTTGACTAAATTCATAGTACTAAATAACCGCTCAACTTCAGCATGTGATTGAGGTAAAATAACTACTTCCAGTGTAAATTCTAACAGTTCTTGAAATGGGTTCTCATWTACTGATTTTTTGTAATTACACACCTCATTCCAAAATTTGTAGGTATCTTTTGTTTCAATCCACTTAATTAAATGAATACTGTAATACTGATTTTGTATTGTGCATATTAAGTCAGCAGGTTAAAAAAAAAAAGAATTTCGGAAATTTCTTCTTTATTTGTTTTGAGAATATTATCGACACCCAACAGAGACACTTATTGAAGTAAATTAATACTTTCTGGTAGCCGCATTTGCAGTTCTTTAATTAGAGGCACGAGAAACTGTATGCATCTCTCTCTCAACCTATGTTCATCACATTCAGTAATTTCCCCTTTAGTTTTCAGTCTCGAATTATATTTTCAAATAAATAACCCAAGTGACAGAGTTTATCGATATAATCTGTAAAATTTAAACAAGACGCATCGTTCTTTCTCCCAGGTACTGTAATTTTTCTGATAAACGATTCTATTAGAAAAGTTGTCATTTAACAATTTGGTAGGGTCAGCAGTATTACTTTCAAATAATTTATTAATTTTTTGTACGTCAGTAAGAATCGGTTTAAGAAATGATAAGTATGCTAAATTACAATTGTCAGCATACATATTATAAAGTAACTCACCCGTATAACATTTGTCTTGCATTCTAGCCAAACTAAAATGAATTTTCAGTTCTTACCACTGATCATAGATACGAGTCACCGCGAATTCAATTGAAAGCCAGCGCGTCTGGTAGGCATGAACTATTTTAAGGGGATCATGATTGTCATTGAGACTATTGTGGATTTGTTTGTATGCTGCCTGTCGCAGTGTTGACTTAGAAAACCAAGTATAAGTTTCATCAATTAAATATTCTAAATTTCTTGGTAGATTTTGTTTTGTAGCGTATGACACTGCCAACTGTATACTGTGACATACACATCTAATCAATACTAATCCAGGGATTTCTTGTTTTAGTTTGGCATATACCCCATGATTAACCTCTACCATAACTGAGGCATTGTCAGTTCCAATACCCACCAAATTGTTTAAACTTAAATTGTGCTTGAGAAAAGTAGATTTAATAGCTTGAACGATTGATTCAGCATCACAAGATATTAATTCAGCAAGTTCCAAAAAAGGTGTAACTACCTGAAAAATAAGATATAACATTGTCTGTACAAGTAGATTTTCTAAAAATTTGAAAAGAAAGGAAAGAAGAAAATTCATTACGTGAAATTAATAAATCTAAAAAGGAAATTTTTAGAAAATCTACTTGTACAGACAATGTTATATCTTATTTTTCTTTACACCCTTATTCACACAAAATGGCTGTTTTTCATTCACTTTTTAATCGACTTAAATTACCTCTGTCATTAAATGTTTTCGAAAAAGAATTGGGTGTAATACTCCAAATTGCTTTCAATAACAATTTTCCTAATTATTTAATAGAAAAACTTTATTTTAAGTATTTGACAAAATTTAATTTTTTTTTCTGTACCACTTATTTGGATGAAAAACTTAAGGTTTGGTTTCCTCTTAAGTTTGCTGGTCAAGTCTCAGTTAGCCTATCTAAATTATTTTCTTCTAATGGAATAAATATTGCTTTTTCTACCGTAGGCAGTGTGTTCCCCCGTTTTGTCCGTAATAAAGACCAAATTTCAGTTTTAAATAATTCAGGCGTTTAGTTTTTCATGCAATGATTGCAATTCAGTTTATATTGGACAAACAGGAAGATCCTTTTTAACTAGAGGTAAAGAACATTTGAAACAATTTGAAAAGTATAAAAATACAGATATTGTAACAACAAATTCTTCGTTAGCCAACCATTTATTAGTAAATAAACACACTGCCACGCTAGACAATCTAAATTCATTACATTTGTGTAGTAAATCATCTATTATTTGGAAATTTTAGAGATTTACAAAATTATTAACAAACAAAATTTTACTATTCTAAATGATTTTTGTAATTTCAATTGTCCTATTCTAAATTCTTTGTTTGATCTAAATTAATGTTTTGTTTGAGTTATTGGCATGTGGGTTGCTTTTCAGTTTGTAGTCAAGTTTGCTTGTTTCTGATTTTTGACTTTATCAAACTGTTAGTTTCGTTTCATAAATAATTTTTGTACTGACGATGGCTAACATGTAGTCGAAAGCGCCTTACAATTGTAAAAAGTTCACTTTAAGAATTATTTTCTTTAGAAGAATTAATTAATAACTCCACTTAGAGCAGATGGATCAGTTTTCAATTTTTACTTAAAATGTAATTTTTCAAAAAAAACAAGCAAGATCCGAAAAAATAGAGAAGCAGAAAAAGTGGCATTCTTAACCAATTAAAATCTACTATGAAACCTAATAAAAGCAAAGAGGAATAACCTTATTTTTTCCGCTTTATTTATTTGTACATCATGTATATTGTATTTTCGTTTTTTTTTTATTAATATTGGATTTCTATAGTAACTGTTACCTTTTTGTATGTTAGTTTATTATTTACTTTTTGAATTTTTGACGTGCTATATATTTTGATATTTATGCTAATACTTTGTGTTATTTATATCTTTCCTGATATGTATTATGTTTTTATAAGAATAAAAATAAGAATACAAAACGTTACAAAATCACGTGATTTTAACGCTTCTAAATAACGTCACGTAAACCTTAGAAAACCACAAAAAATTAGGGACATCTGTGATATTTCATCGTCATTTTTCTGAAATTTTCACGTCAATAAATTCATCATTAAACATCACGGTGTACCTGCTACTTGAAAACAAAGCTAACAGAACTACAAATCCACCTTGACAAACTAGAAACAAGTTTTAAGGAGTTCTCTGATATTCAATCGCAAATTTAAATTTTGGCAATAAGCGAAACCGATAAACAAAAAGGGGTTGATGGACGAGAACATTATGAAAGTGACTTTTTTAGCAAAATACTAGCTGCTAAAGCAAATGATAACAGTATGCTTTCGCAACAGATAAAGGGTACTGTTGCAAATTTATCGGTCAATATCGGCAAGCTAATTCAAACTTGCAGGTTTAGGCGTTCTAAAATTCTACGCTGATTATGAAAAATGGACGCAGTTGTCGAAAAATTTTTAAACAATGGTTGGTCAAAATCAGCAATTAGACAACATTGAGAAGTTACGTTACTTATTAGAAGCACTGCAGGGTGACGCGAATAGTCCGAGAGCTAGCAAAGAACTTAGTAAATCGATCAGTACAAAATTTCTGACTATATGTGCTTGCCAATCATAAATGGAATACACCAAATCTATCCGTCTGCCGCGTATAGGTGCGGGAGGGAGTCCAAAAAATAAAAAAAAAATCCAAATTGAGTCGATAAGGTACATAGATGAGATTTTGCTCAAAATATTGCCCGTTATATGACTAATCAAGATATGCAGACAGACAGATTTGTAGGGCTTTCGCCATAACAGACGCTTTTAACTTTTTAAAAAACTTCGAGATTGTGTGGTGATGAGGTACAAAAAAAATTTGGTGCCATTGAAGAGCTCTTTGAATGCTGTTTCAAAATTTTTGTGGACAGACGAAATATTCGAGGGCATTATCTTAAAAGACGTCCTCGAAATAATGACCCCACAAAATTGAGGGTATGGGATACATCGTTTTTATTGAGCTCAAAATGTTGCCAGTAACATTGCTGAAAAGAATACTTAATGACAGACGAGTTCATATGGACCTTTCATTATTGCAGACGCACTTAAACATGTCAAAATTATCGAAATTTTGAGATGAGGCGGTACAAAAAAATCAGGTATCCTAGAATTGGGTATACCCTCAATAGGTCCTTTTGGTTTTTTTGGGGCATTTGGAGGGCCATGCTTGGTGTTCGTCCGAATTACAGGCAGCACATTTTGGGGAAGGGATGATTTGCATGCATTTTCTGCATATTATGGGAGACGGACATTTATCTGTTGTATGCGTATTATGAGCACTTTGCACATGGTATTGGTGATGGTTCTGGTACTATGCTGGGTATATTGGATAGTGACAGTTTTTGAAAACAGTCTGAAAACAGTGTCTGAAAACCTTTCAAGTCTCCAGTGATGATTCTTATTAAAGTTGCTAGTTGGCCAGTAGCTTTAGACCTAATTCTCTTGCAGATTCTGTATGGGACCTTTATTTATTTATTACGTTCACTTAATACGTCATCTTCTATTTCTTTTTCGACCAAGGCATGACGCATGAGTATGTCAAATTTCTTGTACGGTTAGCGGTTTGGTTGTTTGAATTTGTTCCTTGATAGCTTTTAACAATTTTATTACTGATCAAGTCAGTTAATGTCTCTTCAACCAATGCCTTATTTGAATTGCTTTTAAGTAAAAATCCTCCTAAGCTTTTGATTCTTATGTCCTTTGATGTTAGACGTTCATGTTGCCATATATTGCCTATTTTGATTCTGGAAATGTCCTTTTCTACTCTAGTAAAATAAAATTTAACTCGATATTTCTGTTTAATAATGGTTTGCTTTTTGGAGAGTAGTTTTGTATACAATTGTGTATAGTTGGTTTTTGTTGGTTGGCACTTTTGTTGTTGCTTGTTCTTGTGATTGAGTTGTATTATTTTTTGTCCGGCTTTTTCCAGTTGTGTCTTCTTTTGTGATTTTTGTTCTCTACAGTACTATATTCCTCATTATCAGAATTTTCAGATGATTGGACTATTCCAAGGCAATCCATGTTATCTTGGATTTCAGAGAGCGTCAAGCCCCTGAAATCCTTGGATCTGTTGCTTGAGGTAATGCTTACTTTATTCCAGTCTTTTGAACCAATACCTTTATCTACTAAATCACCTTTTTTTTTTCTCTGAAGAAAGGAGAGCACCAAATATCACACCACACTTGAAGACCCGTAATACTCTTCGTCCGATTCCACTTTAATTTATATACAGGGTTAGAAAAAATTACCAGAACTGTCGGTTATTTCATAAGATACAGGAGTTAGTAAAAAATGTTTCAAATAAAAGTTGTAAGGCTTTTAAAATTTTACATGTTTATGATAATTTCGAATATATAATAATAATAATAATAATAATAATAATAATAATAATAATAATAATAATAATAATAAATGCATTTATTCTGCATACATACAAAATTTGTAACCAGAACAGAAAGAGAATATATATTAGATGCAGAAATGGTTGCAATCAGAGCTGAGGGATAAAGAATCCGTCAGCACTATTCTTCCTTGCAACCAAATATACGAGGGCAAAAATTAACAAACACGCTGATTACAGAGTATGAGGTACTTGAAATAAAACAAGTAGTTGGCGCTTACAAATAAATAACTAAAGTACTAGATATAATAAGTTTTGAGGTTGCATTGACCACCGAACATAGCGTAACGAGTTTATATTATACTGATGTAAGAGATTATTTTAGGGGTAATATAAGAAAAACAATTTTGAAATTGTTATGTTCTGTGTTGCGTGGCAGAAGCAACGTTAATGGGCCTTATATTTAAATCATGTACTTGGGATCTTTTTATAATTCTTTTTACAAGGTGTAGCGGTGTAGCTTCACAAAAACCTGAAGTAAAAAAAGACGAACTCACTATATATGGCGAGCTTTTAGTTTCGAAGCTAAGAAAATATGAACGGACAAGAGACATTTAATGAACAGAATCGATAACCTTCTGTTTGATTTTAAATATCACCACGGAAGAACACCCACACCCTATTATCAATCACCATTGCCTAGTCCATCCTTTACCTCTTCCTCAAGTAATTCTGGCAATTTAATCAAGTGTGAAAGGTGCGTGGGGTCATTGTATGGCACACAAGAAAATCTCATGGGTAGTCTTTTGTCATTGAAAGACAGAGGTGGTTTAACATACCTTCCAAAGATGTTATATTAATTTAATTTAATCATATTATATTAATTTAAAAAATACAGTTTAGACTATTACTATGAATGCTTTAAAAATTATCACTATAAATTAAATCGTCTCAATCATCAAGCTTACAAATCAAATTTGTCTGAAGTTGAGTCACATATAACGAAAAACCCAAAAAAAAATTCTAGAAATACGTGCAAACAAAAAAGGGTAAAACACGCATTTCAGGTGTTATGGTACGAGATGGAGTAGCAGTGTCTGGAATAGAAGATATTGTTGAGCGTTTGCAGGTTATTTTAAAAGTGTATACACTTAGTCTGCTGCTTCGTCATTTGATATGACTGACATCTTGGTAAACGACACGATTTGCAAMTCGTATATTCCAGAAGAAACTATTTTATCTGCTCTAAAGAAATCCAAAGATTGTTTTACAATGGGGGTATACGGAATCCCTAGTTTTCTATTGAAAAATTGCGCCAGTGTATTTGCTATTCCTCCTTATTACATATACAATAAAATACTTCAGACATTTGTCTCATTTTCAAAAAGAGTACAAATAATGCTGTGGAATATTACAGTCCAGTGGCACTGCTGTACAACTTTGCAAAAATTTTGGAATCAATACTTTATTGATATATTTATAGTGGTGTAAGCTCTGCTTTCTCCGAATTTCAACATGGATTTGTATCAAAGCGTTCTACCGCTACAAATTTGGCTTGCTTTTCGCAATATGTGTACGATGCTATCACACGAAGGCGTAGAAGGCCACTCTTATTTTTATTTTCAAATTCCGACTTTAATCTGGGATTGCACGAAGGCGTAGAGGGACCACTCTTAGTTTTATTTTCAAATTCCGACTTTAACCTCGGAATTCTAACTTTACCTCTTCACTAGAGAGTTTAGCACTCTTACTTTAAAGCTGCTGGCAACAGTGTTGCCAACCTTTTAAAATATTATGTCGCCAATTCAGTGTTCTCAATATCGCCAAAATCGCCGAAAATATTTGTATATAAGCAAACAGTCGCTGGTTAGGAAAAAAATTATGCAAATTGAAAATACAAATATTCAGCAAGTTGAAGAATTTAAATATCTGGGGTCGTATATTCACTGCACAGGAAAATACGAACGTGACATAAATAATAGTATTGCAACAACTTCTAAACTACACATGGCAATACGAAGAGGATTTATCAATAAGAAGGAAATCAGAATTAGCACTAAATTAAGCATTTATAAGATTATATATCTACCCACATTACCTTATGGAAGGGGAACATGGGTACTAAATGTAAGATTAAAATCCAGAATACAAGCGTGCGAAATGAAATACTTAAGAAGAGTTACCGGAAACACTATCCTCGGCAAAATAAGAAATGATGCCATAAGAGGAACACTAGCTCAGAAGAACGTGGGACACCACATGGAAGTGGTCCAACTACGATCGTTTGGACACATCTGCGGAATGGATCAAACTAGATTAGTTCGCAGAGTGTGGGACACAAGAACAACACGCAAGAGGAAACAGGCAGACCAGCAAAGCAGTGGAACGCAGTGATAAGTGAAATACTGAAGAAAAACACAGTGACATAAGGAGAAGCAAAATCAATGACAAGAGACCGAGTGCGCTGGCGAAATTTTGTACAAGAAATTTTATAAACACAGTGACAATTACCTCGACACCGAAAGGTAGAAGAGGATATGATTATATATTATTAAATAATAAGTACAGTTGAACAAAAATTCTTTTTTCTAATAAAGTAATAATAAAATATCGAATACAGACACACATACACTTCATAACCGAGACGTCGGTTGATTCATCTATTACTAAAGAATAATAGGAAGAACCAATGTCCTCAAGTAGTTGTTCTTTCAGTGTTTCCGCAATAACATTTTTGATAATCATAGTGCACTTAGTTTTGTGTAATTTCATATCGTCAAATTCAGCTTTAGTGTTTCACCAGAAAATTATTTAAATGATCCACTGGTGCAATACTTGAATGTACTACAATGAATGCTGCCAATTTTATTTCAATTTCTTTAACTTCGTCCTTAATTATGATGGCTTCAAGCGTCTTCCGGTTATTTTCAAGTCGTTTTATGGCTTTCAATTTTTTATTGTGCCCAATACGTTAACTATGTCTTTCCAACCATCCTATAACAAGTATTAATTATTTTTCACTTACCTAGTATTACTAGGTACTAGGTACTGTGCACCTACCTTTGAAATGTAGCAAATTTTCCCAAGATTTTCAATAAGATTTTTTGTAGTTAGAGCACCCACTGTATTTCCCAATTTTTCTGCTATATTTTGCCTGCGGCTTTTACGTTTACCACTACCTATCAGCCTACTACAACTGAAAAGCGTTCAACGGGCAAACAAGGCATGGTAATAGTCTGGCGATGGTGATAGTTTTTCTAAACACTAAACGTCAAACATAAATGCCAATTTTACTTGAAACGGGAAATTTAAACTGAGACCATAGACATTACTGAGATACTCACACACAAACAATGCAAATCACCAAATTAACCTATTAATTAAATAGCGCATATCGCAATTTTTATTTTTTTGTCGCATTTTTACATTTGTTATCGCCTAAATTGCGATTAATAGGTTGGCAGCACTGGCTTGCAAGTGGCAACTCTGCTACGGTCCAAGGTAGTGAAATCCGCGAGCAGTGTTGGCGTTTGTGGGTATTTCACCAGAAATTCGAGTAATTTTACATGCTTGGCGGGTAAAATAACTGTACGGGTAAATATTGATATTTTAACTTTTATATCATTTATTAAAATTCATAAGCAGTGGGTTAAACATTAAAAACCGCACTTTTGTAAATGACAGAGTGATATATGAATCACAGCAGTTGGTATCTTGTTACCGTAAACAGCTAACTGCTAACATCCAGAGTCGAGTGGCCGAGTCTGCCACCTGTTAAGTGATCAAGTGTTGAATATATTTTATTTATTTTGGTTATAATCATAAATAATTGATTTACATGTGGATGAATTAAACATATTAATTAAAAATTACACATATTTGACTTCTTCGCTTTTCGCAGTATGCCGACGACATGTTTACTTCAGATTTATTAAAACACCTAATAAAAATAATACCTATGCTAAATGTTAGATTGTAGTTATTTATTTTGTACCCTAATTACTTTCTTAAGTTCATTTGTTAAAGTACGGACGTATATGGTTTCTAAGTTGATAAATATGAAAATCTAAAGCTGTGTTTTTATATTGCTATTGTTTTTTTAGTGAAATTATTTACGAATAAATATAAATACGTTCGGGTATTTCGTTGACTTGCGGAGGGATTTTTAGTTAAACAGTGCGGCAATACTGTCCGTGAGTTCAAAGTATTCAAGGTTCAAGGTATGTACACACTATACGGGAACTGCGAGGTATCTACTTGTCTTATATCTCCATTGGTATACGGTTATCTAAGCAATTAGAACCTTTCAAGATAGGACAGGAGTTCTACTATAGTGCAGCAATAGTGACTTATTATATTTAACAATATTTCACTTGCAAATGCAAATAACTAGGAAAGAAAATGAACTTAACTTTGAAAACCTTTAGTGAGTGGGGTTAAATTATATCTACACTTCCATAAGGCTAATAAGGCATAACTACATAATCCATTATAACTGTTCCTCTGTTGTTTAGGTATTGTAAACACTTAAGTGAGAAGTGTGCACATTTTTATAGATAGGGTAGTAAATAATAATATCTACATGGATCATTTCCTTGAATTTCACACCTCGAATTTCATTTGTTGTATGAGGCTATCACAAAAAAATTATCCCGATTGACCMACATYTACCTTTCACGTYATTTTATATCATTTATATTTGTACCCAACAGTGTAATTTTAGGTATGGACAAGGAGGAGAGCTTGGAACTATTTCTTAAAGAAAGGGGTATTGGCAATGAAGAAATTAGGGGAATGAAAGAGGAAAAGGTTKGTGCGTATATTATTTTACAACATTATCAGTATTCTCGTATAACTGAGTCAGAGCTGGGAAATAATTGACTACTTTAATTGAATTACGTAATTAATTACTTTCTTCATGTAATGTAACTATAATTGATTATATTTACGATAAATGTAGTTGTAATCGTAAACGATTACAAAAATGATGGTAAGTGATTGTAATCGTAATCATTAACATTCTAAAATCACAGTATTTATAATCAAATTTTATTAGTAAAGTAACTGTGTTTTAAACGATTAATGCGAGTCTTAACCTCCGTCCTGTGTGTAATCTATTGCGACCAGTGTTGCCAGATTTTTAACAACGAATATAAGCACCCGACTCTCAAAATAGCGGTGTTCTAAAATGGTTACTCGTCAAATACCATCGACTTTCATTTTTACAATGTGTTATGTGTTTTCTCTGCTGACATTTTTGACATGACAGTGACAGAAATCTGTAATTTAGTGCCGCCATCTCTGGGAGGTATCCACTTCTAGCAAAATTTGAGTAACATAAAAATGGGTAGGTGTCTTAGTTTTCTTTCGAATTAGTATTTGGAAAGAAAGCCACTATTCCAAATTCTGTAACAGCTAACTCCGAGTTTCGCTACACTTGTGATGACTACCATCATAATCTGAAATTAAAATTAAACCRRTGTTTCAAAATTGCAAGGGAAAATCTACTAAATTCAAAAGAAAAAKCCARATTTTCAATACGATAGAAATACCGAATATATTAAATATCGGGTAGGAGATTATGTTTACCTCCGAATGTAACACCTACTAGTAAACTAGCCCCCAGAAATAAAGGTCCTTACAAAAGTTTACTAGTTTATCCCAACAACACTTATTTATTAGAAATTAATCGTAACAAATCTCAGACTTATCATTATAATCTTCTAAAACATTGTAACAATTTCGACTAACTATTAATAATTCTATTCCAGATGCATGCTACGCTTTCGTTACTCTTTTTCCTATCTTTCTCCTTTATCAGTACTCTACCTTACATTAGCCAACCTCCAGCGGAATGTTTTATCAAGTACCTGGTACTGTACGCATTTCAGACAATTATTACAAGTTATATTCCTTTTCCAATATTAACATTTATGAAAATGAACTACGCCTGTTACAAGAAAGGTGTACATTATTGCACAAGTACTCCTCCCTCTATGACTAATGCCTCTGGATTTGTTCCACGCTGCCCTAAACAATTGCTTAATATTAAAACTAGGTTAGTACTATTACATTCGACGCCATATGTCACATAATCGGACATCAAACAGAAGATTTAGCATTACAAGTTCGCCGAGGTTTAATGGACGGAGTCTCTTACGCTTTCAAATGGCTCTTCGGTACCCCAGACAGCGAATATGCTAAATATTATACAGACGCGATCCATGCTTTAGAATACCAAAATCATGACATTCAAGTTCTCTTAAAACAACAAGTTCACATCTTAGCTGACGCTATCACTGATTATAATAAGTCTGCCACCCTTCTTAATGAGAACGAGACATGACTAAATCGAAATATCGCTACTTTCAATAAATTCGCTCAAAATACAACTGATCGCCTCAATAGTTTAGAATTCACCAATACTGTATAACTCTTCCATCAGCTAAAAGACATTATGATCGAAATAGAGGATGAGCTAGATGTTACCATCTTTTCTATTCTTTTTTCAAAAAATAATACCTTACATCCCTCTGTCGTCGCTGCTCGTGCTTTTCGCCAACTTTTATGAATTCAAACGGGTCCAAATTTCGAATTACCTGTTGATCCAACAAATTATAATAATATTTACATGTACACGTCACTTTGCTCCTTATCAGTCATTTATTACAAGGGATTATTGCTACAAGCGATCAAGATTCCGTTGGTAACGAAAGAGTTGTTTCAGCTTTACCATCTCATACCTCTCACAACTCAAGTTTCAAATACTACAATCTATTCCTCTATCGATCCCGACCTGACCTGAACACCTGCTACAAGATGGACTACAAGGGTTACGTTTGCCGCAACGTCATCACCTACAAAACGCAAGAACTTCCCGTCTGCGAAGTCATACTACATGTCAAAGAAGTCCGGCAAATTCCAACGAACTGCAACATCCGTACCATATCAGTGATGGAGATATGGCACCACCATTAGCTGCGAAGCCCATTGCTGACGTCCTGTTTGTGGGAACAGGTATTTTGACCATGGAACCAAAATGCAAATGTTTTACATCATCAACTCTCTACGCCACTAACAATCAAACTGGGAACATCATCGATGGCGAGTGCTGCATCCAACGTCAAACTCGATCAGCTACTCGACGAAGTGATTCAAACAACATTAATAGACCATTCATAATTCCTAAATCCGTTGGTTAAACGTTGCAGTTGGTGCCCTTGTAACGATATTAGCCCTTATATTCATATGATGTTGCTGCTGCCGTTGGTGTCGATGAAGGCCACTACGATGGATCAGACAAACCAGCTATTGCCAAAGATACGCCAACTGCATCAACAACACCAACATCATTCACGGTCGGGATACCCTACACCGAGGAGGCGGTGACGGCAATGGTATAGTTCAGCTCCAAGCCAGGGAGATCATGGAAGGCTTCAACCAAATCATCCGTCAACACGGCTCTCGTCCCAGCTCCCGGATATCCTTGGACCATCCACTGGATCCAGACACCGCCTGTTCGTCGAAGCGGTTCAGAGTGTAGTGAGTGCATTAATTGGACTCTAAATCCAATCGGAGTTATGTTTACTAATGCAGTCCATTTCTTTGCCACGTTTTCTATTTCTACTAGGTCTATTCAAAATCGCTATTTCTACTGTCTATTATTTTATTAAAAAATCAATACTACATCTACCATCTACTGAAAAATTTTATATAAGAGCATGGCCACTACGTTGACGCCTCCACAATACGGGTACCGCGTGGTCCTTGTCACCTCCCGTAGTGTTGCCACATATCCGGAGAGACGACAAGGCGACCGGAGGAGACAACGTGCTGCCGTTGCCCCAATATCTAAAATTAGAATCTATATATGCAGTCCTGTTGCAAGCTCGTTGGTGCGGTAGTTTCTGATTCCACACGACAAGGCAACTCCCACTACTACGCGTAAAAGAGTGACTTCACTGGGATTTCTATATTTGCGGAATTTGTTCTCTTACGTTTATCAGCGACAGAAACTAATACTCGAGGGGTAGACCACTCTACAATTTCGTGTACGAATGACTACCGGTCAGGTCAGGTCAGGTGTAATCAGTGATTACAGTGATGATTACAACGGACTACCAGCGATTAGGGCGAATTGCGAAGGATGACTAAAAATTATCTAGGATTACAAAGGATTATAGAAGATTACAAGGGATTACATCAGACTACAACGGATTACCAAAGTGAACCCTACTTATATATACTTACTACTGTGCATTAGAGAAATGAGAGTCGCTTTATTATATACTTTAATAACAACAATAAAGTACTTGTGGTATTTCGCACGAAATACCCTCCGATATGTCCATCCAAATATCTCTTGTTTCTTATACAAAATAGTCTCCAAATAGAATAACACTCTTAGAATTCGAAATTGTCAAATATACCGGGTGTCTCACGAAACTTAGTTTAAGTGAATATCTTAGTCTTAGTCGAGCTTAGTCTACGTACCTACTTAAAGCTAAAGATGAAAACATAAAAATAAAATACAGTCTGCAATAATAAATGCCAAATAAATGTACAAGCGGAATTACAAGTGTTTGTGTATCTGTAATAGAGCTATTTAAAAATACTACGTTACGTTTGTCGCTTTGTATTATAATTCAAAAGAACTTCAAATCTTAAAAGGCAAGACCAGCTCTCTGACACTGCAAATCCTTATTTATTTTTTATTTTTAAATGCCCGAGATATTAGACTGGGGCAAGCTTCGTGAGGTACCGGGTATAGCTTAGCTGGTATAGATTTAAAACAGAGCAACGCAACTATTGCTACCCACTCAATAAAATTAAAAAAAATACATATTCTTCGAATAGCAATCTTAATTTTCTTCAAAGATTTTATGTATTTTGCTTGTGTTCTTAAATGCTTAAGATCTTTTCTATGGGGTGAAGTGTCCGGTTTTATTCTGAAGAGGGTGCCGAATTTGCTTCTACCGAGGCTGGCTTAAAACAAAATATGCTTACCTACTTTTCTACCTAGACTTCCACCAAATTTTGCTCTAATCTTTATCGAGATCTTTAGCTACACACCTATTTTACTTGTCTTTAATCAAATAGAAATCTAACAATAACTCACGTTTCGAGAAGTTAAGATGCTGCTACCTCAAACATAGCTGTTGTGAGGCACTACTAGTGGTAGTGCTAAGTAGTTAACGTACATTAAAAATATATTAAGCAAAATGCTGCCAAAAATATAGGTACTGTATTCCAAAACAGTTACATAAAATTTTTACAACAGTAAAAGTATTATGAGAATAACGCACGGAATAATGGAATAATATTGTTGATGAACTTTACAAATAAACGCAGCGCGAATTAAGCTCGAGGATATCCTGCGCATTTAATAATAATACTTTAATAATAATACTTTATTATCCAGCAGACAATTAAGTCCAATTATAGGATAAATACAAAAACAGAAACAGTCAGCAAAAATTTTCATGTATGCACAAATTGAACTAAATTCTATAATTCAAAGAATACAAAAAATGAATGAATTTATGTATAACAAAGACAATAATGAAAAAAAGTACATAAAGTCAGAGTGGAGTTCGAGGAATAAACACTATGGAATACCAGTTATTACACTTTTAGAAAATTTCTTAGATGTTAAGCTGCTACCACAAAACAGGTCAAGGGTTTGGTTGTACTTATTATAGTTTCTCACAGCAGTATATAGTGGAGAATTAAAGTGGTGCATGGTAGTAGTGACTTCATAGCTAAACAGAGTAGTGTATCTACTAGCTGGTCGCGGGATCTGAAATGTTAGCATCTGTAACAATGGTTGAGATACCAAAGTGCCATCAACTAACTTATACAAAAACAAAACAGAAGAGTAGCATCTTCTATCGGCTAACGCAGATTGAGAAAAGGTTGCAAGTAAAACACATTGTGGGTAGTTTTGTACAGGATAAGCGTGATATTTAACAAAATACAAATATTTCAAGAACCTTCGTTGAACTCTTTCCAGGGCATTTACATGATTGTCATAATGGGGGCTCCAGACCAATGAACAATATACTAATTTGTTTCTAATATAACAATAATATAAAGACAAGAGCGTATCAATATTTACAAAACCTCTGGTATTTCTCTTTACAAAACCGAGCATCTTCAAAGCATCCTCACAAATTTTCTCAATGTGCGGAGAGAAGGACAGCTGACTATCAATGACGACGCCAAGATCCCGAACTCGAGAGCGTTTCTCCAAAATAATGCCATTTATATTATAATCAAAAGTAAAATTACTGATTTTGCGAGAACAGGTTAGTACACAACATTTAGTGATATTGACTGTCAGTCTATTGTGGCTACACCACTGAACAAAGGAATCAATAGACTTCTGCAATGCAACACAATCAGATTCCGAATTAATTACATTGAATATTTTTAAATCATGTGTTCATTTGTTAGAGGTTAGGGATTCGTTTGATTGTTGCCGCTTTTGACATACAATCCTAGATACAACCGCAAATCTTCTATTAGCCTAAACTTACCGGTGCATTCTCACAGGTGCCATGGTGACTATCACAAAAGGAATTACCGAGAACATTACAAAGATAATCGCCGAAGTACCAAACAAACGCACAACCGCGCGCAACCAATAACCAATCGCAGCCGGTTCGTATTGTTTCGTTGGGTTTCGTGTAGGTCGAATCGGATTTTCGGATTACAAAGAATACAGTTGATTACAAGTGTATACAGGTAATTACGGAGGATTACAGATGATTACAGGTGATTACAAAGTATTACTAGTGACTACAGTGAATACAAGGATTACAAAAGATTACTGAGTAGATTATTAGTGATTACGAAAATTTTGTACGAAAGATTACAGTGTAACATTCATATTTTGTCAGTCGCTCACGCCTGGCGCATAGGCTTTTCGTTGTACTCTCAGTTGCAATATTCATGCAACAACATAAGGGGCAACCCTCTACACTCTAAATTTAGTACCTTTTACCACCAAACGATGGGGCAAGCACAGTATCCCTATTGAGCAACAATTTCCGGTTTTTATGCAACCCAACATTACCACATTTGAATATCTGCAGGGTTCAATGACAGGTAAGATCTACCCTCGGATATACCTGTTTTTACTATTACACCCAATATAACCAGACCAGCCCAACCGGTGGGGTATAGCTAGTTATATGAAATTAGAGTTCCAAATGGACAAATACAACGCTCGTAGGTATAAAGGGTCGGCGTCAACGAAATTTAATAGCAATTACCTTCATTTCTAAACTCTTTGATGCATGCCTATTTAATAAACCCAAATATGTAAAATGTTAAACTTATTAAAACTTGAAACATTACAGTTATTATTATATTATTGATAAGATGATTCACTTAATATCGCGGAATCAGTCAACTTAACTCAATGAAACAGTTTTTCTTCTCTATTTTAAACTAAAGTCAACTTTGTTACTAAAAGTTACTTTTGTCATCGTAACCAAGTTGATTTTAGCTAATATCAAATTAAAAAAAAATAACTTTTAGATAATTATATCGAATTGTGGTAAGTCATTTATTTCGGGTACAAAATTTCTCCACGTTTATTATTTTAGCACAGGTTTAATAATAATATATGAAAAGAGGACCGTGGTTGCAACTTGTCAATTTTTAAGGGTACTGAGAAGATGAGTTACAAATTACAATTAATGTGTGTATACACGTGTTCGTTGGGATATAACGACAATAACCTATTGTGATGTCACTAAAAGCTGCTTTGCATTGATTTGTGTTCGATAAATTAATTTAAGTATCCTAATTTGGTATATGTATACAGCGGCGATATTTTGTCGCATAAGTAGAATTACTTCGATGTGGTTATGCAAGGCAACTTACTTATATCTATTTTAACAATCTATATATCCGATAATTGAATATTTAGAAAATTCAGATGTTATTAAAAACTTTTAAAGTACCTAATGTTTCAAAATACACCAAATAGGGCAAACAATATGTAATAAAGTAAAAAGCAAATACATTTTCTCTAACCGCGTGTAAAATAGTAGCGGAGAAAAACTCTTATACCACAATGAAAGTATTGCTTCGAAATGCATGTAATAGTATGGTGTGGATGACTACATATAAAGCACATTATTTATAACAATTGCCGAAACTACAGTACTGCAATATTGTAAACATTTTAACTGAAAGGTTTAATATATCGTTCAAATTATTAATGGATATAGTATCAACGAATTTGCTATTATTATTGGCGGGATAATTTTGTTTATGTCGAATAAGGATGTTTCTTGCATGCTTGCTAATTAATTGTCCACATTTAACAGAATATTTATAGTTAACATTTTTTAGAAGGTAATAAGGTTTTTAGATTGTTGTTACATTCTGTTTTATAAGCAGGGGGGATAAGTGGAGCTAAATTGAGGTGTATAAAAAAAGTTTTTTATGTATAACTTACTGAGTATGAATCTTAGTTAAAATTTGAAAATTCCGAAAACATAAATTCTCATTTGCATCGTCATAATTGTACTACAGATATGGTTAAGAAACCAAATTCAACTGGTGACATTTCTTGACTAATACGAAATTTATTTTCTTGAAGGATGTGTTTTTGTTAATGTCATTTATTTTATTTATGTCTATAAAAATCCTGTTAGGACTTTTTTATATTTATACTTGTCAAAACGTTGTTAACGTTAACGTTACTCTAAAATTAGTCAGACCCTGCCATAACGCATATTTTAATGGTACCAGATTTAGCAAAATGCAATTACTTGCATGAAAAAATCCTTTTAAATGTGGTAAATTTTCAATCATTTGGGCTTTCGTTTAAAAATAAATTCATAAATAATCTTAAAACAAAGCAGTTACAATTTTTCAAATATTTTACAATACCACGGAAAGTGAAACGTGATATGCTCCAAAACCAGAAAACGTCGTTTAATATAGGCATTATAAATATATTTCCAATAAGGGCATAACCAAAAAAAATTCTCATATTTATATTTTAGATTTCAAATTTGTTGTGTGATCTTTGCATAAAACATATATCGTCGTGTGAGGATTAGAATGTTCTATATCCGTTTTTTGGGGTGTTTTGAGTTATATACATCACTGGAATCAGCAAAACGCGTTTGTTCTATATCCGTGCTCTGATTCGAGCTATTTTGTTCAATAACCAAGATTTCAGTGCACGTTTGTTCTAAATCCAAGAAAAATCATGTGACTGTAATATTCTTTATCCCCAAAAGGAATATTGCAGCCACTTTGTTCTATATAACATGAATTTCACAGTAAGCATTCTCGACTAATTGAGCCATATCCAAATGCTTAATTGTTCTATGTGTATTGTATTGTCAGTTTAACATGTTCTATATCCTGGATATAGAACAACAGTTTTAAAATTTTACTTGACGTTTGTGCTACGTTATGGTTTTGGGTTTTGCAGTGTTACAAAAAGTGACATGTAATTGTAGATTTTAACGTACTTTTATAATTATGAGTCGCAGTACGTCCCCTGCACCGAGCAAACCATCATCTTGTCACACTGCCACTTGGAGGTAAGTAAAATTAGAATATAAAAGTCCAATTTATAAAATCTTAACCTCACTTTTCATTGCTGGTTTAAAACTAATGTAAATGACTTGAATTGTAAATATTGTTTCTGCAAAACAAATTTGCCAATTAAGTATAATGTTTGTTACTGTCTTTTGCTTTGTTAACCTGCTGTTAAAATGTACTAAAAATTAATTGCCTAACGATTCAACAACTGCTTTTTCTTCATCAAAGGGAACAAAATTCAATTTTAAAACTCTCTTTACAATTTGGTTTGGAAACAGACAGTTTCAAACCAAATTTTGTATCATTTGAAAAACAATATATTATCGAGATGTTACCCAATTAATTTTCTCTACATTATAACGCGTTCACATATCAAAAGAAAAAAAAATCAAACCACCAATTATCGTTACTAAAACTCTAAACTCAACATCATCCATGACCCCAAATAATAAATTGATATTTTCCTCATTAGAGAACTTGAAAACATTATCAACATGGAAGTAGATGACTGTGGCAACGAAACTATTGTTCGTGATGTAGAGATCCTCCAATGGACGTCCGTCACTCCAGAAGATATTGAAAACATGGAAATAATTGTGCTCGATCAAAATCCACAAGTGACAAATTCAGAGTCTTGCCAACAAGGGGACAATCATAATGATGATAAACTGGAGTCGCCAGCCTCAATTGAAAACCATCAGAATCAATTAAATAATGGAAATTGTATAGAGATCTCTCAAATCGAACCTGAAAATGAAGTTATTCGCGAAAATCTAGGAATAGACAATTCAATGCTTGAGCCAAATAGATCAGAGAAGTTGTTAGATATCGTTGTTCAGGAACAAAATGACAAACAAGAGGAAAAACTAACGAGAAAGAAAAAAAGACAACCTGAAAAATGGAAGCGGAACATACGAAAACAGAAGCGGCAGGCAGGAGAAGAATATATTAGTACCAAAGGGAAGACCGTTAAACAAAAGGAAGTGATACAGAAAACGTGCCGTTCCGAAAATTGCCCATTTGCTTGCGGAAGAAAACTTAATTATGCAGAACGTTCGGATATCCATAAGGCATTCTGGAAATTAACAGACAATGAAAAATCACATTTTATTTCGAAGCATGTAGTTCGAGATTTTGCCAAAAGGAAACGAACTGATAAAGAACAAAGTCATAAACAGTTTTCGTATCAATATTTCTTTGAAGTTAATGCTGTTAGAATTCGAGTTTGTCAAGAATTTTTTTTAAACACTCTTGATATAAGCAAGCAAAGGATCTACTACTTTTTCAAAAAAATGCAGCAAACGCCAACAAACATACCACGTAGATCCCTCAAAGGCAAGCATAAGAAAAAATACGTGTCCGACGAATCCTTGATGCGAGTAAGAAATCACATTGAATCATTCCCAGTGGTGGATTCACATTATTGCAGAGCTACTTCAAAAAAGAAATACTTAGAGCGCGATTTAAACCTGAGAAGAATGTATAATTTGTACATTGAATCAACAACGGAAAACCCGGTTAGTTATAAAAAATACTCTGAAATTTTTAATTACGAGTATAACATCAGCTTTTTCAAACCAAAAAAAGATTTATGTGATAGGTGTCAAGAATTTGAAGTGTTGAAGGAGCCGACAGAGCAGCAAAGTTGCGAATATCAAGCTCACGTGCAAAGAAAAAACATGGCGAAAGTTGAAAGAGACAGGGACCGAGCTTTGACAAAACAGGCGAATAATAAATTGTGTATTCTTTGCTACGATCTGCAGAACGTTTTTGCTCTGCCAAAAACTAACGTTTCTCATTACTACTATCGTAGTAAACTCAATACTTACAACCTAACTGGTCATTGTTCCAGCAATAACACAGTCTACAACGCCATTTGGCATGAGTACATATGTGGCAGAGGAGCAAACCACCTAGCTTCAGCTGTAATAAAAATTCTTAAAAAATTGGTCAGAGATAACCCGGAAGTGGAACGATTAATTCTATGGTCTGACAGCTGCGTGCCACAAAATAGAAATTCCATTCTTTCTTTTGCAATTCAGACCTTCTTGAATTCGAATGACTGTGGGGAATTGAAAGTAATAGAACACAAATACTCCGAACCCGGACACAGKTCAATACAGGAAATAGATGCTGTTCATAGTACAATTGAAGCTTATGTTAGAAACTTGGAAATCTGGTCGCCCGTTTCACTGATTAGAATATTAACTAACATGCCTACCAACTTTAAGATGCAATTCAAAGTATTGCAAATGCAGCCACAAGACTTTTTAAATTATCAAAATTCGGCATCAAAATAGGCATACAACCAAATACCTTACTCACAAATTAAGAAACTAACCTACAGTAAAAAACTGAATGAAGTATACGTTTTAAAATATGCATGCTCATTTGAAGGTTCAGAAAATTCTCAAATCCTTCTACCTAAATGTAAGAAAGCAAAACTGACCTCTAAAAATATCTTCAATGCTGTTCCATCTGTGCTTGAAACAAACACGGGAATAACAAAAGAAAAGAAAGAGGCTCTCAAGGCTATGCTACCTCAGATGCCCGATCATGCTAAAGAGTTCTATTTACCAATAATAAATACTAACAAAGTAAAACAAAGTAAAATTACCAACAATGTTGATGAAAAACGTACTGAAGTTTGTGGGGTATCTAATACAAAATCGACATCCATGGTTGAAAACCAGTCAAAAAATTGCAATAACACAAGTAAACGCAAACCGCAAAAGGCTGCTGCAAGAAGTGATGGAGTTCAAACTAGAAAGAAAGGGACGAAAGTGATAAGTGCAACGGTGAGCAGTTCCAAAAAAACAGGCAAAGACAAAATCCAAAAATAAAAGTGGTGACAAAGTCAAGCCAAAAACAAATTGATGTACTAAACAAAGTTTATATTTGTTATTATTATATAGGTATATAAATATGCCAGTATTAAGAATATATACTTAAATTTCATTTATATTTTATACGAATTTTTATATATATTTTTCAAATAAATAGTATATTTTCAAACTTCTTCTAATTTTTTTATTTTATTCTATATCCCGTTTTTTTTACAAATCTTACGTTTTGTGTTCAATATCCAAAGTTGTCTGTTTTGATTTATTTATTTAAAATTAATTGAATTATAATTGTGCATTTGATATGAACCCCCATAGAACATAAATATCTAGTCGACGTAATGCCTTGGTATTTGTTGCTATATTTCCTAGAAAAGTATTAGTTTTTTCACTTCAAACATTCAATGCCAATTTCCCACAAAAGTGGTTTTGGATATTGAACACACTAATCCTCACTCGACGATATTACAAGCAGTAGTAGTGGAAGAGGTGGTGAGTTTTGGTAGTGGTAGTGGTAGAAGTAGTGTTAGTGATAGTAGTATTATTATTTTATTAACTAAATCAATACAGCATAATATGTTTTGTTACAAAATAAAATAGAAAACAAAAGTGAAGTCCAGTAAAATGGGATTCAATTAATGCTRCTTTTCAAAAAACGAATTTTATATTAAAAAAAACTGGCGTCATAAATGTCGCTATAATGTACTAAACAAAATTAAATGTTTCAAAGAGATAGTTCCTATAAACAAACAAAAAGCGCCAAAGGAATGCTACGAAAAACTCAAAATGACAAACTTTGGTATTAGTTATATTATCATTTTACACTCCCTTGTTCAACTTTCTGGTTGTCTCCTGTTGCCCTGCAAATATAGTTTTAAGATGTATTGGGCTTGCAGATATTTTACTGGAAATTTGATTATAAACTTTGAAAACGATGTAGATGATGTTCGATAGATTAATATACGTTTTCGAAAAAACGTCGGATCCATAATTTTTTGTTGTGTGTCATAAGATGGACGCTAGAAGCATTCACTCTTATAATAACAATATTTTCATGGTAGTGAAAGTGTTTAAAAGCTACTCTTCCAAAATGTAATTATATTAAATAGGTTACGAGATATTTCTAAAAGCATTTTATTGCATTTTATCCGCTGTATATCGTATTGCTTGATGTATTACCGTAAAAGTTTTTAGAACTATCTGAAATTTTGTCAATATTCGATTATCCATTCTACAAATTGTTAAAATAAATATAATATGCCCTGCATAACAGGATCGTAATAATTCTACTTATTCGATAAAAACATGGCCGCTGTATACATATACCAGTGCCAATTTGTCAAACAATTATCAAGAACATTTACTAACGTCACAACACGTATTTTCTTGCAATTAATTGTAATTGCTAAACTCATCGCTCCTCTTTTTCAAATATTATTATTGCATGTATGCTAAGGTAGTGCAATTTAGTATAATATTCCTGAAATAAATGAATAAACGACTTAGTATCATTCAATGTGTGTAAAAATTAATCGGCCTTAAAGTAAGGTAATGTGATTGGTTTAGACTCTCATTGCAAAGATGATTTTAACTTAAAATAAAATAGATATGAAAAACCTGCCCAATTACTTTAGTTGACAGATTCTACAGTGTTAAATGAATAGCAATAATGTAACACTTCATAATGTTTCAAGTTTTATTAACTTGCTAGATGTTTTACAAAAGAAGGTTGCTTATTGATATTATATGTATTTTGTTCACGCCGACGACGCGACGCCGAACCTTTATGCCTATGAGCATTGTATTTGTCCATTTGGAACACTAATTCCATATTTCCAGCTACACCGCACCGCCTGAGCTGGGTTGTTTATTTTAACTAGGTAGCCGTAAAAACAGGTAGATTCGAGGGTAGATCTTACTTGTCATTGAACTCTGCAGATATTCAAATGTTGGGTTGCATAAAATCGGGAATTGTTGCTCAATAGGGATACTGTGCTTACCCCATCGTTTGGTGGAAAAAGGTACTAAATTTGGAGTGTAAAGGGTTGCTTGTTATGTTGTTGCATGAATATTGCAACTGATAGTACACAGTGAATCTGGAACCATTATTAGCCCTTGTTTGCTTGGGTGTGCTCATCGGTACTGCAGACACTTCCGCCGTTAAGCCTAACGCTTGCGCGTAGATTTTGAGCGAGTCACTTGACAGCAGAAAGAATTTCCTCTTCCCTTTTTGGTATTTTGACCTGTTGCGAATTGAATGTGAGAACGTGGTATTGTCGATTTTTGGGAAGATTTTTCTAAGTAAATAGACCATCGATTGGTTACCATAGTGGGATCCGCTTGGAAAATCTTCAATTAGGCGTGTGGATGTAAGTTGGGCCTTTGGAATTGGCTGAATGGTTGATTTTGCATTATTGAACATCCACACGTGACCATTTTGGGATTTTGGGTTATCGACAAGATTTGCCACGAATATTTCTGCAATCAGAGCCGCACACCAACTATAGGCTCTTTTATTTTCTTTCCTTTTCGGTTCTCATCTTATCTTATCGTATACTTATCGATATTGCTATCGCTTCGCCTTCGTTCGTGTGATTGACATCTGGGCCTTATTCCTGTCTGGATAGCTTTTGAAGATTGGAGAAGTTGAGAATCGTAGAGTTGGGACTGATCACTTGGGATTGGATTTGGGAATTTGCGCTGCCATCCTTCCGGTTAGGAAGATTCAACCCTAGTAGCTGGCGACCCTTGGTGTGGAGGACCGTACATGTGGGATCCCAACCAGCAGGAGAGCGCAGATAAGCTTAAATTTTAAGTAGGAGGTCGTTGACCCTTAAGTCGGAGCGCAGAATCCGCGGTGTAGATCCATCTCGGTGGTGATTGCTTGTTACGTTGTAAACCTTGAGGTTATTTAGCTGTCCGTCAACGGAAAAACTTGTTGTATGAGCCTTCCGCTCTTGTAATTGTTTTGTATAACTGGTATGAGCCCTCAGCTCTTGTAATTGTTTTGAATAACTTGTATGAGCCGTCAGCTCTTGTATTTGTTTTGTTTAACTTGTGCGAGCCTTCAGCTCATATATACATTGCCGTAGGAGCCTTCAGCTAGTGAATTTGAGTATATAGCTTGTCCCATCACCCTTCTTTCACAATCGAACCTTCAGTTCGATTCCATTTATTATTTTAAATTATCTGTAACGCCACAGGGCTATTGCTCGCGGTTATCACCGATATTGTCGATCGTTTGTGACGATTTTTCGTTCGTCGTTCGTTTTTTTGTTGCGTCACTCGTTAATGCGAAGCGCTGGCCAGTGCGGAAATTAACAGGGGCGATTCACAGATTTTCTAGTTATTTACTGGTACTCGGTGACCGGGCACATAGTTGTGGTGCTCATTGGGAAGGGTTAATTTTGATTGTTAAGTGTCATTTTGGTTATATGTTCGAAATTCTCTTATCTTAGTCGTTTAAGTTCGATCTATCTTAAGTAACTAATTGAGGTTCAAACTTTATTCTTTCTTTATCATTACTTGTACCTCTCATAGTTTCCGTTAATTAAACTACGCTTCTACCCGAGCTTTGGTGTTTGATTTCCATCGTAGCTTTTCAAAATTTTCGTCTGAGTAGTCCGCTGTGGAATTGTAAAATTTTGTGGCGCCTATAGTTATCGTTAAAAATATTGGAACCCCCCTACTCTCCGACTGCAGCGGCGGGACGCGGACTACATTGGAACATCTGGGTTGACACCATAGGTTAGTAACATCGTATGGTAGAAAAACGGCGTCGCAACAGGAGTGGTCCACCCCTCGCTAATACTTCAATACATTGTTGCTGACGCTTCCAAAGATGGATGGGGAAAAATTACACAGAAAACTAGTAATGGATCCACTGATAAAGTAATATATATCTGCTTACCCATAATTTATAACTTAGTTTAAAAAGAAAATCATAAGAACACTAACATTAACATTTTCAAACAATGGCCGGCGATTTGTTCATTAGCATACAAAAATATTCCCAATTGCAAAATTTTTTCGGTCATATAAGTATTGTAACTTGCTAACTTAACAATTTGATCATGTCTGTACCGTTACTTACTGCATAGTGCATTTGGTTTTTGCGGAAAGGCATATTTTCAAAGTAGAATTTAACAATTAGGGAAACATAAATTTATATGTGATATGAACAATTTTTCCCAATCAAAGCAATAAACCAACGCACTGTTTTTTTTTTAATTTTAATTCCTACACAATCGGTTTACATCGTTATCACTGAAAGATGCAATTTTTCAGTTGTTACAACATGCAAATAATTGTAAACTTCTGCTTTCTTAACCTTTGCTGAAGTACTTACGCATAGGTTATTAAATACTGCTAGACAGCATGTGAGCTTGGCTTAATAAGATAACTTGAAAACAAATTTCTTTGAATTGTCTCTTGCGATAATTGTCAATAATTTGGCTAAAACGTACAGGGTGTCCCGTTTTTGTTTGGTATTTGTGGAATATTTCGGTTACTATAAATGTTAGACGGTTTCGGTTTGTAAATTACTGCCTTACCTTCGTGTTGTGAGTTGAGCTGTAGCATTACCATTTTTAGATCCTCTTTTGTTTTAAAGCTATAATCTACTTTTGAATAATGTAACTCAATTCTTCAATTTATATTATCTCGCTTGGGTGTGCAGAATTCAGTATTCACATTTCTTTTATGAAGTCACATGTTTTAGTAATGACACAAACCTGAATTTTTTCAGTGGAAACCATTGTTAGCTTTGCTATGGTTGAAAAGATCATTTCTCTGATTCAGAAAATGTAAAACATTGTTGGGTTTATTTTTATTAATTTTTGTATTATTCCAATTTTTTTTAAATAATTAATTTAGATTTTACGTTTTTCGTCAAAATGGAAATTTACATACATAGGTACTAATCTCCATGTAAACAATGATTCTGGTTAGCTAGTTAGGCACCCTAAATTACTGATAAAAAACAAAATATGTTTTCCATTTTGAAAAATGCAAGTTTGTGTTACATCTAAAAAATGTGACCCTTTAAAAAGTTTTGAATTTAAAAAAAAAATATCGTTAAAAATGTTTCTTTTGTAGCTGCATACCCAAGCGAGGTACTGCGAAGTGGAGAAATGTTACATTACGCAAAAGTTGCTCAAGCTTTAAACTAAAGACGATATAAAAATGTCAATGGCACTGTTCAACTCTAAACAAAGTAGAATGTAATGTAATGTCCAAATCGCAACCCTCTAGCATTAATAGTTATATTTTTTCATGTTTTCAAATAAATATTTAAGGTTTAGAATGTGTATGTCACTGTACAGCTGTATAACTAACAGAGTTCTTTCTAATATGGAATTCACTGTTAAAAAGCCTATTACATTTGGAAAAAAACGTAACTTCCAAAGCGTTTTTCATGAACCATAAATTACATAAATTACAAAGAAAATACGTAAGTTGCAATATAATTCTATGTTACGTCTCAAAAAAGCAATATTCAGTAACATGATGCTGATTTATGAATGACCAGTCATTACTTTAGGTATATAACAAGAAACTTACTAATCCATATCTTTGTCGTAATACTACTACTGCCATATGCAAATAAATACTTGAATTGAAAGTTCAATTAATAAAACAGTATATTAAAAACCTAGTTTCATGAGGCGCCCATTTTGTAGCAAGTCTTTTTATTCATTCTTTTTAATTTGCAAGAAAATGTGAAAAATTTAACAAAAATAAAAATTCTTCTCTCTTGCGTCTTTAATGAAACCATTACAATACGCAGTTTGCGTTTCGTAATAGAGCCATTTCGAAACACAACTTTTTATTTTCCAATGTTGATATTACTAAAAAAAACTCCATCTTCTAACGTCGCAACTGTCATGGGTCTTGTCAAAATTGGCACTTAGCCAACTTAAGCAAGGTAGGTTAAAATTCCAGAAATTTTTGATTTTGATTAAATTTCTTGTGTAGAAGACGGAAACCACGCAAAATAGAAAGAATTTATAAAAAAACCTGTCTAAGTGCCAATTTTGACAAGATCCATAACAATTATGATGTTAGGAGTTAAAGTTTATTTAATGTTCCCTCAGAATTATTTACTGATCCCAACATTGGGAATAAAATTCCGTTTCCTAATGGCTCTATTATAAAACCCAAATATGCGTGTCATAATGACTTCGTTAAGAACGCAGAATAAAGAAAATAATTTACATACAGTACCTTTTATAATATGTAGGGGACATCTCTGCTATCGCTGATACTCAGACCAACACGTATCGTTAAACGTTCAGTTTTCAGTCATACTAATAAAATTGTTAAAACGCCCATAAGGCCTGAATTTTGTTTTATTATTTGTTACTCAATAGAATGCTTATAGGAAACAACATCAAGTTAATATCACTTTATTATCATATAGATACGTATTTATCACGTCTATTTATTGGGACATTTCATAAAATGTTGAWTTTTTGCTTTAGTCACCACGACAGTTCTTTCTATATTATTTCTTTTCATGTGCCTGAAAAATTAAATTATCTCTGGTATAGTAATGTATTTTAATTACACATATTACATACCTTTTCGTTTACACGTCTTTGCTTTGATTTTACTCTGAAGACAACCGCTGTCAACACCTGCAACAGTACTGCAATAAAGAATAACATTTTGCCAATTTTCGGCACAACTAACCTGATTCTGTTACACTTACTTTCTTTTTTTCGCACATGGACGACATCGAAGGCATATTTTCATGTGTGCTGCAATCTGAAATGCACACAAAGAAAGATGAATACGTGCTTCCAGACATATACAAGGTGACTCACTAAGGGTACGCAGCGGATGTATCTTGAAAACCCCTGATGTTATCGTTCTGAGAATTTTTTCTTAATATGAACGGACCAGATAAATTCACCAGAAATATTTTGAATATCCTAAATTTCCCGTAAGGGGTGCCGAATTTGACATCACGTTACAAATAAACTCAAATAAATCTAAAATGTTACGATTAAATGTAGGCATAACATAGAATTTTTAAAATCTCTGTTCAATTATCTAATGGTCTTTTAACAGCATTTTTCCTAGTTGCMATGYTAACAACACTACAAAGCAAAATAGTCTYGAAACTTCTAGATAATACCTTTTAAAACCTCAACCAAATTCAATGAACTAGGACTCATTTTAGAGGAACTTTAAGGGRGATTAATATTATTGGTGAATGTTCCAAAATTGGTTTCTCTAAATAAAGTAGAGGGCTAAATGTGGATAACTGTCATACTTTCCTCGATTTCTAAAAAAAAACCGCTGCAAATTAATAAATACTTCCACATCAAATTGTCAAAATGCCATTTGCGCTTTTAGTTCTTATATTATACGATCAATAATGAGGTTTTGAGCATCTTTTCTCTCTATACATTTTTTCTACGACAAACGGTTCTCTTGATATTAGCAAAAATCCATAAATTTTTAATACTGCTTTTTTTCAAAATAATTCTAAAATTATTAACCTAACAAAATAATTGTAAGGGTGCTTTTCGATCAGAAATTTGATTTTCTACATAATAGCCAAATTAAAAATCTGGTGGACAGGCTCCAACATCCAATTTTTTGGAAATATTTCGAAAATGTCAAAATTTTGTTAAAATTTTTTAAACACTTTTTGTGAGAAATTTTATTTTGGTATTTCACTATGTGAATATATTAAGTATTTTCGGAGATATTTAGGAAAACTGGTTTTTTGGTGACGATTTTTTGCTAATGTCTTATAAACAGTTTGCTGCACCGAAAATTTATAGGGACGAATAATAATCGCAATTGTACTACTAAAAGAAAAAAAAAGAAAAATTTGCAAAAGGGGTAGTTACCTCCCAATTTCACCCCCTTCCCTATTTCCTACTTACTCCAAAAACAATAGGTGTCTTTGGGTAGATAAGATTTATATGCATGCCAAATTTCAAGTTCACATGTTAAGTCTTTCGAAAGTTATTGCGTCCACCCCACACCCATACAAGAAATTTTTTGAATTCTGAAGTGAAGAACTATTGTTTTCCTGTTCACTTTTTCTTCAGAATTCAACGACAAAATTCCTTTCTTTATTCTGCGTCTCGTGTATACCATTTTGGAAATTCAAAACGAAAAATGATAGTCACTTTAGGTTTTTAGCACTCTATTTCTTACATAATAGCCTACAAAGCCAAGTGAAAAAATATACCCTCCTATTTATTTTTTTTTGAGAAATCGAGTAAAGTATGACACTTTTATTGTGACGCCCTTTACTTCTGTTTAAAGAAATCATGTTTGGAACAGTTTACAATTAATCCCAATTATAAGAACGTTATGTTTATGTGAACATTCCTGAGGCCCCTTCGGGAGATTAGGGTTCGGGCCCCGACCGCAGCGAGTTACTTTTTCAATAAAATATTTAAAATCTATGCCTGCTATCCCAATACTTGTCATTATTTCATTAATCCTAATCTGGTTTAGTCTGGAAGTTTCCAGGATATTTTGCTTTGAAGGGTCGTTACCATGGCAACCTGAGGAAAAATGTTGTTACGCAACTTGTAGGTAATCAGACAGATTTTAAAAATTCTATTTCCCAACTATATTTAATTGGCAAATTCCGGATTTATTAGCGTTTATTTGAAATGTCAAATACAGTTGCCTTAGAGGGAATTTTAGGAACCTCGGAATATTTTTAGTGAATTTCTACGTTTTTATCCAAAATTTTGTATTACAAAGCGATAGTATGAGGGGTTTTCAAGACACAGCCGTTCCGTACTCTTAGTACTAAAAACTAAACAACTTACTTAAAATTTTATCAGTTTCCACGCCTATCGGGTTCACGGTTTCCGTGGCCTGCGTCAATAGTCACGTGTTCATTCAGACTGTCATCTTTTTCATTGTCACTGGCTGCAATTTAAAACGTTGCAAATTTATGAAATCATAAGGATATTTTTACAACTTACCATCATTTTCATCCGGGTACTCCAGATTTGCATCGAGTTCATTGTCAGCCAGCGACCTTCCCTTGTACTTCACGGGAAGTGTACCCTTTTCCGCCATTAACAATAGTTTTGAAACTTTAGCCGTTTGGTAAATGTCTACTGGCAATCTAAAGCATTCAATTATGAATAAGTATAAAAAAATAGGTAAACTTCACCTATTCGTAAAATTCCCGATGTGTTTTTTCGGTATGCCCCATAAATTGGGCAAACTGTTTAATTTCGTCTTTTGATAAACTAAGAATTTGCATTACCGTAGCAATATGCTTACGTAATTTATTACTTGAAATAGCATATGGGTTTTCCAGCTTCATTTGGTTTGTCAATGACCGAATAGCGACGTCGCCCTTTCCCCATGGGATTTTACTTCCCGGAACAGCAAAGACATAGTCATTTTCAGATTTGATGTGTTTACCCCTGTTTTCCAAGAGAACCTTTATATGTTCTTGTAAAACCTGTGGCACAAGAATTACCACGCCACAAGATCCCTTTCCAATTGTTAAAATGCGTTTGTACTTATTTGTTAACACTTTTTCTGCTTCGGTCAGTGCATTTTTAAAAATCGGTAAAGTCTGTACGTTGATCTTTGTTATATTTATCTAGTTTCAGGTACTCTACATCTCCAATTCTTCGTCTATTGAACATAATTAGCAATGCCAAGCAAGCGTTTGTTAAAAGTTTGTAATCCTTGACAGTATCTTTTTGCTCCAAAAATGCATTAGAACATTTTTCGGCGTTCATTAGGCACTGTTCTCTAAACGTTTTTATATCTTTTACCAAAGGCAAAAGTTGAGGTTTTTTCCATCGTTTTTCCTGCAGCCTTGTTGGCTAAAGAGCCCATTTCGCTGTTCCATCGGCTTTCAACGAGCTTTTTAAAATTCTTTATATTTTTTAGCCAGCAGGATACTTCATTTTCCGTTTTACATTTAAAACCGGACGCTTGTTTTAAAACTAGGTGTGCCAGTTCATCACAAACTATTTTCAGAGAAGTACCCAAGTGAAGTGCAAGACTAGGAGCTTTGAACGTTTTTTGTAAAGGATCATATCCAACTACAGTTCTCAAGGCTGACATAAAGTTATCAAAATTTTTAGGATGCAAAATATCCTTCAAACCAATATTTACATTATTAACTTTCTCTCTGTAGCAAATAAGTAGCCGAGAAAGTTCTCGCATGCGATTACTACAAGAGTACGCCATTCGCTCCCTCTTATGCCTTTTTAAGTAAGATTCTCCAAAATTAGCTATAAGTAGATCTTTTTTTGCTTCAAATGATATATCGTCTGCTTTCATCTGGTCGAATACCTGATCAGATTAGCATTATTAATATACATAACTAATGCGTTAATTGTGTAATGTATAAAATTGTATGACAACATGGTTTTTGACTATGGGTGCTTCACTCATTTTATCAGACCACTCTGAAAACTGTTACATCGTAGGAGTATTCAAAGCTACAAGGTAGGTATGGTATTCAAATCTACAGTTTATAGCTTTAAATATATTTTGAAAATTATTAATCGATATGACTGATATACCGTTCTAAGAAAATGAGTATAGCAAACCATGGATGTATAAAAGAGGGGATCCAGCTTTTCACATTCTAAACTGACTCCAACATGTGATCACAGTCTAAGCGTTTATTTGTGGAAAACATTGGATCTCCCAGTTGACCAGTTGTGTATTGTCAATAACTAAGCTTATTGTTCACAGTCACACACCATTTGGGCGTTTGTGTGTTTGTTTTTATTTGGTTTTATGATGTGCAAGACGCAGGAATTGATTTCCATATAATTGTTAACGGTAGCAGTGATAAAATGGTCAGGCAGTGTCAAATGTGCAAAAAGATTAATATACGTTAACCTAATGTTTCATTTCACAGGTATGAAATATCAATTGTAAACAAAGTAGTATTTGAGGTTAAGATTCATAGGCGTGCGGTATTTAAATTATTTATACCGATATCTTACAACACTACTACTGAAAGATGAATTGTTTACTAGTGTATAATAAAAATAATGAGCATTATACGTGTACAAAAATCATACTCATACAATAATTTTTGTACATATCTATTAGTATTAGGTTTCCAAAGCATACTGAAGAATGTATACTATGGCACGAAAATGCCGCGAGAGGAAAACAAAGTTTGTTATTGTGTTAAATTCACGCCATTTAGATGTTGGGATCACAACAATGCGCTTTCTGTTAATAAGATGCGGTATCCCCTCTTTTATACATCCATGTAGCAAACCATAATCAAGAAGCAGCATTTTTACAAGTGATCTAATTATGGACATGTTAACAACGAGAGCAACTATGGAACATGAAGGTTAATATACAGGGTTAGCCAAAAGTATAGAATAATAAAAATATCGCCTAACTGGCTGCAAAATCCGTTGCGCAATTTTTCTGATTGACTRGGTTATTGCCAAGCTGAAGGAGGTCTTGTCTGTTAAAATTTACTTTAGATGAATAAATTATAACGAGCGCTAGAATAATCATTAAATAAATTAAAACCGGTACTGATACCTACAGAACCTGTTTAAATAACGCTTTTCATCATTTATTTCAAAACACGTTTTTTTCACAAAAATTTTGTTATCACACCATATACAGTAAACCCCCAGATCGTTTCAAGGATAAAATTAGCAATACAAGTTCACAAAAAATCCCTTGGTTGCCATTAAAAGAAAAACAAAATTACAGTGCCATGGAAATTCGTTGACATACAAACCAAAAGCTAGGCTAAGATATTACAGATATTAAAAACTTTTGTTATGGACATTTTGCTGTACAGTTCACATTTACAGAGTTAATTTTTTGGCTGACCCAGTATGTACTAATGCCAACTAAAATCCGCAATACTTACGAGAACTTTTACGTCTAACTTAGAAATGGTTTGGGATGGATCAGTGGCACAAGCCGGCAATGTCTGTGAACATGTTATATGGTTAGTTTTAGTAACAGATTTGTTTACATCCCGGCTTGGTCTACGTATGCAAACTTTTGCATGCCTCCTCAAATAGTGTTTTTGAAATAAACCCTTACAATAAGCGCACGGATAATGTTCCATTGTGCCTAAGCCTGTCGTGCTCTTTCGATAAGGGCGTGTAGTTCCTGTTATGTGAAGGTTAAAATTCGTATCTTTTCTGAGCGATATAAAAGCCTGTCGTCTTTCGGTACTGTTTACTTTCATTCGTAGTATGCATTCCACTTCTGTTTCAGAACCATGATGCCTCTGTAGGTGCCTCATAAAATTCTGTGATAGAACGTCGTCATCGCAAAACCTACATCTACTCATCCTTCTTGTCATATCCTTCTTTGCCTAAAAATTTAGATGTGTACAGTTCAGCTGTCATTTTTTTTGCCTTAAAAATACCTACAACAGCTTTCTTTTATTTCAAATACAAGGTGATTCTAAAATTAGTATAACAAGTTTAACTGCATTTTCAAAGCGAAAAATAAGATGAAAAGTCTGTAGCAAAACGCTTCATTTTAGAAATACGGGGTGTGTTTAGTAAAATGCCAGAAGTTTGCGTGTACTTTGTGACAAAATGACAAAATTAAAATTCTGAACATTTTTACAAAGAAGTACATCTGGAGATGGATTTGTACCTGAAGCTGATATAATAGATGAAGTAGTCCTTTGATAGTTCTTCATGCTACTGAGTGGGAAATATAATATGTTCGAAGTCGGCACATATAGTACAAACTGCAGGGTTACTAGAAAAATTGTAATACCTATTCCTCCTTTCTAACTTTGCGTACCGTACGGCTTCGGCCCCATTTCAGTCAGTTTAGAGACAACTTTGAGGAATTATTATGACACCTATTTTTCATAAAAGAAAACACATCGGGTGGGTTCCTCTTTTCGATTTTAAGCTAATTTCAACTGTGTAATTAAAACCTCAACCAAACACATACCTCAATTTAAGGTTTTAATTTACTGGGTTCATTTTAGCTAACATCAACTTTAACATAGAGAAAAAAAAAGAATATTCGTTTATGTATCCATTATTATTTGAAAATAGTTCGCAGGTTTTTTTTAAATACCTAGCCCTAGAACGGTACCATGGTGTCGCGGGTGACACAACTAAAATAAATTCCCACTCTGTATACGCATTTTGGTAGAGGGGAGGGTGGGCTCTTATCTACCTTTCGGCATACAAGTGCAGCTTCGGACGCAGCAGTTGTCAGTGATTTTTGTGTTTAGTGTGGGTTGCTGTCCCTCATTGTGTCACATACGACTCCACGATACCATTCTTGATAAAACTTTCGTTTGTATAAAAAAACGATGTCCAGTAGCAAAGGTTTGACGGAAGCGGAGCTAGAAGAAATTGTACGTTCCTACGAGAGAGGGGAAACGGATTTGGACGATTTGGTGCCTAATATTCCCGCCATAGAGAGCGAAGACGACGAAAGTGAAGACGAAGAATTTATAGAGAGCGACAATTCCGATAGTTTTTCTGCAGAATCTAGCTCAGACAACGAAGAAGAAGAAACTGAATTGAGTAGGAAGGTGATTTATGGAAAAAATGGTTGCAAATGGCATACATCTCCATTTTTCTCAAAAAATACACGTACTGTTCAGAAGAACATTGTGCTTCGATTGCCAGGACCAAAGACGTGTGCTTCAAATGCAAACGATGAGGTGGAAACATGGAAATTATTTTTTACAGAAGAAATGATAAATTGCATTGTTGAAAACACAAATGAGGAAATATCAAGGCAATCTGCCAAATACAGTAGTCATCAAAGTTTTATCGGGATTACAAACAAAGAGGAAATTTTGTCTTTGATTAGATTGTTATATATGAGTGATGTTCTCAAAACAAGTTCACTGAGTACGTCCGACTTATGGTCTCGACAATTTGGATTACCAATTTTTAGAGCAACTATGTCACAGAAACGTTTTGAATTTTTACTAAACTGCCTTCGTTTTGATGACAAAAATACCAGGTCACAGCGCAAACTTGATGACAAGTTTGCACCTATTAGATTTTTGTGGAATGGTTTTATAGCAAAGTGTGCAGAGAATTATACCCCAGGTGCGTACGTAACTATTGATGAGCAGCTGCTCAGTTTTAGAGGACGATGTCCTTTCAAAATTTATATCCCAAGTAAGCCGGATAAATACGGAATAAAAATTGTTATGAATTGCGATTCCAAAACATTTTACATGATATCGGCTATTCCATACATCGGAAAAGAAACTAGAATAAGTTCTGAAGCTTTGCCCACCCAGTATGTTTTGAAACTAAGTGAAAGCATATATGGTACTAACCGGAATGTTACTATGGATAACTGGTTCACGTCTTTAGATCTGGCAAATAAGTTACTGGCAAAGAAGCTTACTATGGTAGGAACCCTAAGAAAAAACAAAGCCGATATTCCTCCCGAGTTTTTGAAAAAGAAAGACAGTGTTCCCAGTTCTGATTTTGTTTATGACAAAAATATGACAATGGTTTCATTTTCTCCGAAAAAACCTAAAATAGTTGTGTTGCTATCAACTTTTCATACAAATGGACAAATCGACGAGGAAACTAACAAACCAGAGATAGTATTGTTTTGCAATTCAACTAAAGGTGGGGTAGACACATATGATCAGTTGTGTCATTCAAAAACGGTAGCCCGAAAAACTCGACGTTGGCCATTGCGAGTATTTTATGGAATGCTGGATGGGGCGGGAATAAATTCCTATGTTATCCTCAACGCGAATAAAGAAAAACTAAATCCAAACAGTAAGCGAATTCCTAGGAGGCAACTCCTTCAAAAGTTAGCTATGCAATTAGTCATCCCTCACTTGAAAAATAGACTCGAGGTGCCAACCTTATCCAGATATTTACGGCTACTAATTTCGGATGTGTTAGGTGAGAAAGAAGAAATGCCAGTTCCTGAAAAAAGAAACCAACCGGTTCCTCAAAAACGCTGCCATATTTGCCCCAGAAGTGCAAACCGGAAAAGTCGAGAATTATGTGTGCAATGCGGCGGAAATATATGTGCTGAACATAGAAGACCTATTTGTCTCCCTTGTTCTAAAAACTTATAATGAGTATTATTTTTTGATTTTGTTGTTAAAAGGTTTATATAAATTAAATATTTATGTTATAATAAGGTGTTGGTAATAAAGCAATAATATACTTGTTGTTGTTTTTGTTTAAAAGCGGTGGAACATGTCAAAATAGTTTGGTCACATACGACACCACTGTACTAGTCCCTTACCTAGAAAACAAGGGTACCATTCTAGGGCTAGGTATGTATAACATATGGGTACTATTGAGAACCTTACCTTCAACTGCTCCGAAATACCCCTAGCGTTAGATCTTAACCGTCGCGAGGTAACTTTACTTGTACTGCGTGTGCTACCAGATGAATGTAGATGATCGATCCCAATTTGAACCTTTTTTATTAATTGGCATAGAATTAACTGAAGTCTGAACTACAGGGATAGTTGTAGAATCTAGAACCTGTAAGTTTGAGCAACAAATTTATTACACACAACTTCTAAGCAATATAACATGCTGCATTAAAATTTACAATGCATAGGGTTTTTCGAGGGGTTTTTAGACAGTTAAATATGACGGCATCTCTAAATCGTACTATCGTGACACTAAATCCACATTATTCAGGAGCATTTATCGAAAATGACAGATAAATTAAGTGAATGATTACAAAAGCTTCCGTCAAATAAAAAATAACAGCTAAAATTATGCATTTGTATTTAGGATTTAATATAAATCCTTTCGTTTCTGATAAAAAAAAAGCTGGACTAAAAGTTTAATAGCGAATAGAAACACTAATGCCTTTAAGAGGCAGTGATCGTTTGATAAAATRAAAATACTTATAGCGTATTGAGAAGATTCAGTATAATTTTAATTAATTATGTTAAACGTTTGTAAGTTAAGACAAAAATCACTTCAGTCAAAAACAGCTATGATTACGAGAATGCGGTAATATTAAATTCTGTGCATTATCCCTTACGTTTTCATAATGGTTTAATACTCATATGATTGTCAATTTGTTTCTTGTATCAATTTTTCTAAATTTCTTAGCAGCATAGTTGTTCTTACCTTAACTCTTTTTGAAGACTTATTACCGTATGAACTGCGAGCATTATCGGGAGAATTCCTCTCTACATCGAAGGAATCAGTATCGCTAAATTCATAAATTTGGTAGTTTTGGTTAGTTAAAGGGTTTAAGCGTAAAAGTTCGGTGTATTGCTTTTCACACGCATTATTTAGCTCAATGCAATCTCTTGGAGCAGGCAAATGTGTAAAGTCACTGTGGCTTACCAATTGCTGTAATAAAAATTCATAAACGTCGTAATTGTATTATTTGCGTAATGTTATTCTCACACCTTGGTCATATCAATCTTATCAGTAGGCTTGCAGTATTTTTTTTCTAAAAAATAAAGTAATCCTTGTTTTAGCTTCTATTAGGACAAACAATATTGTTAATTTTAAGTTTAATTAACAAACCTTCAGTGTTGGTAGTGCTCTCGCGATGGTTCGGTAAAATTTGTTTTTTCATATCTGACAATTGGTGCTCTGTTAACCCGAAGTTATAATCGCTATCGACACATTTTGTTTCATTACTAACGTAGAATGGCATCACACCTGAAGTTCCACGTTCTGTTACATTTCTTTTAGTTCTCGGTTCTAAAATAATATAGCAAAACTAAAAGTTACTTTAGAAAATAAAAATATTAGAATAGAATTTGGTTAACAATGTGGAAAAGAAATGGGGTTAAACGGTAAAAGCGTTTGATATTTGCAAAAGCTTCTGGAAAGATAATTATCGGAACGCTACTAATATTAAGTTAAAACGCCCTCTTTGCGGAGTACCCTTCACCTTGAAATATCATAATTCGGTACGGAATGATTAAAAAAGTACCAGTTTGTACATAATCTAGTTGGGAACCTTTGATGGTAAATCTATTTTAGCGATAAAAGCCATTATAACCTCAATGTAGATTTTCGTCATTATTTTGGAAAAGAAATAGTTCCAGGTAAAAATTTTGGTCGCAAAATGAGGACTCATTATCAGCACCCCTGAACGCAAGCAAAAAAGTAAAACAATTACACCAGTGTACAATCGTAGACCCCAGCATACTTTTTCGCGGCATTTTATGGAACACAACCTGCGCTAGTAAAGCGATTTTATTGTACATGTTTTACAAGGTCTTAATACTTACTGCATAATGCCACCATCTTCCTGATTCTGCCCGACATGTTCAGCAAATCAAAAAATCACAATCACAAATACTAATTACACCTTTATAATGGCAATGATACACAAACCCGTAATCTGTGAATTGCATAACAGTCGGTTGTATAGGAGGTTAGGAGGCGGGAACGAACCGTACTCGCATGTGACTAAATGGAAAGAGAAGATGCAGATAGCCAGTGCTGAAGTTTCAGTACATTTGTACTGAATTCAGCACTAATTCGCATTATTCAGTACGTTAATACGTTTTAAGATTTTCCAACTGGAAGCCTACTTAAGTAATAAATGGCCAGTGTCAGTGTTTTTATGTATTCAAATTGTTTTAGGTGCTGGTTAGAGCCAACCATTAAAGATCTCCCAGTTTGTTCCACATAAATTACCGCACAATCATTACAAGAAAAACTATAGGTGTACACCAGAAAGTTTTAAGAGTTGAATTTTATCTTTATAATGGACTAATTGGGACCTAAGGTACCTCAAATGGAAAAGGAATATGAATTCCGCGAGACAAAAATAATTTAGTAATATTTATTAAAAACTGGTCCAGTAAACTTAAGCAAATGCAAGTTTTCTCTTATTTATTTGAATCAAATAGTATCAAAATACCTAAAATATGACTTTTGCATTAAATAATTTGAAATTTTGTTGTTATAATATAATTTGTAAAATCACACCAAGTTATTTTTCAAAATCCACATAGAAAGAGAGATTTTGAAATGTATATGAAATTATAACGAAAGAAAGTTAAGGATATATCTTTACCAACACAAATTAACTTTCTTTCGTTAGAAGCAATGTAGGTGTTTCTAATTTCATACACATAACAACACAGAACACAATGACTTTTAAAAACAACGCCAAGCCAGAATTGCAGGTTGATAATTATTATTAATTAAATTGTATGATCTATCACTTGAATGTATCCAGCACATCATAATAGTCAGTACCTACAAACACTTTTAAATAATAAAACAATTTATAGATAACATTCCCGCTAAACATAGTATATATCAGAAACATTTCAAATCTTCAAGTGTATTGCATAAATGAAACGTTTGGGAGGTACATTTAAGTAATGTTTCGGTAATGTGTATTTTGAGTCCATACTGATTTGCAACGTATCTGCAATGTTCGTTATTTGCGCTTGAGGAACGTTTCTACAATATGACATAAACTTAACATTAACATAATTTTCTTGACGTATGTTACGTATAACATAGGTATGCATCACATTCAAAGATAACATTAAGAATTGAGCCCGAAAGAAAAAAGAAGGATATGAAAGATCTGTCTCCAATAACGATAGGAAGCGAACCATCTATATTAGCAAAACAGAACCACTTACTGAATATTTAGAGAAAAATGAATGTTTATCTGACTGACAAAAGATTTAACTAGACCCTGAAGTATTTTCAAATAAATATTCTTACTATTTTTGTTGAAATTATTACTAATTGTGAGGTCTACATCACAGATTATATTTGACTTTTTACAAATATTAGTTGTTATTATTATGTCGGATAGATCCTACTTATATCTACACGACGGCGACGTTTACTATTGGAACATTCTTGTTGCCATAGTGCTGTGATTGGCAATGTAGCAAACAGTTGGCAGCGGCGCGGCGTGTTCTGATCGCGTAAGGAGCAGGTGCAGAACACAGAGCGGAAGAGATTGACATAACCTGCTTAGCGTAAAGTGTTGTGGTTTTTGTTTTTGATCAGTTTTATTGCAGTTTAGACCATAAGAAATCAGGCTGTGGCATATAATGTAGCATGGAAGGTAAGCGTTTTTCGGATAGTACCCATATTTCATATACAGTGCTGTATCTGGTGGGCAGAAGTAGTTATAAAAATTACTTTTGAAAGCGGTTACAGAAAATATTTCATTGTAAATTAATAGTAGTGTTCATGAACAGAAAGGAAAAACAATTATGTAAATTACAAAACTTGCATATAATAAAAGTAAAAAACTGCTAAACAATAAAAAATTGCTGATCTTTCTGATGCAGACTTCCAAACTGGGGTTTCCACGTGGTTTATGTCAGGCAACACCGAGATATCAGAGATCATAGTAACAGCATAAGGGAAATGACCGCTCACGCAATGGGCAAATACCACGACTAGCTGTAGGAGTGGGCTGGGTTCAAACTTCACAGCTAATTTCAAAATTAAAAAGGGAGCCAAGGCGCCAGATAATTTTAAGCCCAACAAAGTTATCCGATAAATCACTGACAAAAAATTACCAAAATAACAGTGACAATAGGTTTGCGGAAATAACAAAAAAAAACTATTTCTAAGCGTTTATTACAGAAGCAAAATTAGTGACACACCTTGATTGAAATTAAATTTTAATGAACTTTTTGAACTTAAATTTATTAGATATAAAGCCGGATGTACTAAATCTAGTGAATCCCAGTGTTTACTGCAATTTCCAAACATATGAGTGCGCATTCATATTTACAATCGTTGGAAAACCAATAGCACAAGGCTTCGAAATAAAGTTAAAGTGTTATAAATTAGTACAAACGCCACAAATATATATATCAAATGCAATATAAACTATACAAAAAAAACTACGTTACAAGGGATAATGAGAAAATACAAAATAATCAGGTAAGTAATAAATCAATCGATTCTTTTACAAATAACTTGACCGGTAACTGAAAGGTACGTATTATCTTAAAATGTAAGTACGCAATGCTACAAAACACGAAATGAATTCTCGATTCGGCGTGATCTCCACTATGGCAGTCAATACAAAATAGCGATACACACAAAAATCTTAGCGATCACTTCAAATGAATGATGTGAGGTAAGTAAGACGACACAACGAAAATTTTGTACTCAGCCTAGGTCCAARMTAGAGACAGATACCACATCCTTCAGGGCAGAGCTTAATGTACACTGGATGGTCACGTAAGTCAAGCCAGGCTCAGATCTATCGCCGCTGCTTCGTCTCAGATTGGATACTCAACCAGACCAATCCCGGAAAACACTGAATTTTCCACAGGGCGTTGCGTAAGTCCAGTTGACTTCGCTCTGTTTTCTCTTTGATTTTCTTTGCCAGGTAAGTTGAAAAAAAGCCTAACGAATGGATAGTTAGATATAAAGATATTCCTAGGTTCGACACTTACCCTATATGGAGGCGGGCTTTTCACACTCGGATTTATTAAACTGAAGATTGTTAAGTCAGGAAATATGGCTGCTGTAGTGAATTGGGCGAATCCAGCGTCAGCTGATTGTTATTATCGACGAAAACTAAGGGTCTCGAAATATTACTAAATCTCACCCACGAAATCAAATACCAAAATGTCGACGACAACAATTTGTAGTAAAATATTAAATCCTGCTTTATGCAGTTGGAATTATACCGAAATTTATTTTACTACGTCCCCGCTTTTCAGCGTTCACTCAGGTCCTCAGTTCAACTAGTGTACTGATACCTGACAGGTAAAAGAAGGCCACATTCAGGCGCAAGAAACCAAGGTGAAGATATTTTCGATGCAGAATCGGATGCAGCAATCGGATAAACTTATTTTGAATTAAACCGCCGAATTAGCGTTTTAGCGTTACGTACCAATGTAAGCAAAATGACAACAAAATATAATTGGAAAAATACATCGTTAGTGAAACTTAATCACCTAAAAGATTGTTAATAGAAGAGCTTAAAAAAAGAACATTACGAAATTAAATGACCGTTACAAACTACTTTCTTATAATTTCTTATTTTACACATATTGTTTTGTCTACTTATTATGCTTAGATTATGTAAATTATTATTGTGTATGCACTTATGTAAACACTTCGTTTTCTTGAAAAATAAATTGTATATTTAATTAGTAACAATTAGTATTAATAAATACCCCAAATACAGTTTCAAATACGTTATTGTAACGTTTAAAAAAGTACATATTGTAAACATTTCATAAATATAGGCTTTAAAATGTTTCGTAATGTTTCTTTAGTAACATTTCAGTGAAACATTCCTGAGGTAGGACATCTTCACAAACATAAATATTCATGAAACATTCCTGCAGCGAAATACGAAATGTTACAATATTACATTGCCTGTTTCAGATATGTTTCTGATACCGAAAATTGTTTAGTGGGTTGGCATCAACATAATAAGAACTGTGAAAAATTTGTTCTCGCTGCAATCTAAAAATTGTTTCATGCAATATGTACTTTATTTTGCACTGCTAGAAAAAGTTGTACGCCAAAAAATTAGGCGTAAACCTTAAAAAACTTGATCTAATATTTTGCAACTTGAATAATTGGTTGCAATTAGCTAAAACATGCAATAGACAAAAGCACGTTCTCACAACATTGGCCCTAAATGGGTAGCTATATCCTAGATCCCGAAGTTTTAACACGGATTGCAAATAGCAGAAACTAAAAGAATATTAAACGCGGTGTTGTCGATTTTCGGAGGCGACAACGGTACCGCGTGGTCCTTTTTGCCTCCTCTAATGTTGCCACATATCCGGAGAGACGACAAGGCGACCGGAGGAGACACCGTGCTGCCGTTGCCCCAATATCTAAAAATAGAATTTATATATGCAGTCCAATTGAGAGCTTGTTGGCGCGGTAGTTTCTAATTCCACACGACAAGGCAACCCCTCAACTACGCATAAAAGAGTGATTTCTAGATTTGCGGAATTTGTTCTCTTACGTTGATCAGCAACAAAATCTAGTACCTAAATACATTATTGCTGACGCTTCCAAAGATGGATGGGGAAAATTTACACTAAAAACTAGTAACGAATCCACTGATAAAATATATATTTGCTTCCCTATAATTTATAATTTATTTCAGGAAGAAAATCATGAGAAATACTATCGTTAACATTTTCAAACAATAGTCGGGGATTTGTTCATCAGGATACAAAAATATTTCCAATTGTAGAACTTTTGTCGCCAACTCTAACATTTTTTCGGTCAAATATAAGTATTGTAACAATTTAATCATTTTTGTACCGCTACTTACTGCATAGTGCATTTTTTTCGCGGAAAGACATATTTTTAAAGTAGAATTTAACAATTAGGGCAACATAAATTTAATATGTGATAGGAACAATTTTTCTTTCGCAATCAGAGCAATAAACCAACGCACTTTATTTTTTTAATTTTAATTACTACACTATCGGTTTACATCGTTATCACTAAAGGATGCAATTTTTCAGTTCTTATAACATGCAAATAATTGTAAACTTCTGCTTTCTTAACCTTTAAACAATTAACCGTCCTTTCTCTTCCCTTTCCCGCAAATTAACATTTCCCTTGTTTTAATTTTTTTATTTGTGTATAAAATGTTAAATATAAATATAAATAATGCAGACTGTTATTTTTAAATTTTTCAATTTCTTATCACTAAGTATAACTTCAGAAAATAAGAATTTAATAGCACTTGTATTTTATTAAAATGTAAAAAAAATGCATCACTTTTGTGGTGGAACTAAGAAATTTAATTTACTATACCAAGATTTTGACATTTTGACTCAATTATAAAAAAACACTAACATATCAATTTTATGTTCAATGGGGAAACTTAAATGCATACTTCTTGCTTGCAATGCACTTCAATTCCTAAAGGATAGCATCTAATTGTTTTTCAATGGGAATAGTTTATAGCCATGAATTTATTTTAAAGTCGATTAAAATCTCTGATTTTTACTAGAGTTACCATTTAAGCATTTTCAATAGAGCCAATACCAGCTGTACACCGTGAATGTATTTTGGGAAAAATTTTTGGTTTCTATAACTAACAGCAATTTTGGAATATACATCCTCTAAGTATTGCACATTGTTAATTAAAAATTTGTTGTAGAGCTGCATAATCCCCGAGCAGGATGGAATCATTATAAACCATAATGACTTGGCGGAATTTCCACTAACAAAGATGTCTTCTGAAAAAGGTTCCATTGCATCAGATAAACACATTCTAAAGCCATCTGAACCATTGACAATATCTGACGAGGTAAGTTATTTTAGAATGAAAATTAGGAATGGCATTTAAAGTATTATACATTTGATTATAACATTCATGAATATTTATAAATATGGAGATAAATAGTCTTATAGTAGCATGTTTTATTCCAGTCAATGGGTAGCTAAAGAAAAATTAGTTATTATATGAGTTTCCATGATCTACTAAAACATAACATTTTTTTCAGAAAGGAGTTGAGGAGACAAAGAAAAAGAATTACAAAGACTGGAGGGATTTCTGCCTATTCTGTGAAAAAGATGTGTCACATTTTGCAAGGCACATTAAACACGTGGCATTCTTCTGAAATTGATGTTTTACGAATACGGCATATGGAGACTGAGGGAAAGAAAAGAATAGCATATTCTTTGTTGCGTAAAAAGGGTAATTATATCCGTAATCGAACACATGACACGCTAAGACCTTAGGGGTATCGGTCCGTTCCTCATCCACTGATTTTCTACCATGTAAATATTGTTTAGGGTTTTACAAAAGAAAATTCCTGTATAAACACACAAAAGTATGTACACAAAACAACGATCCTAAACAAAACAGACAAACTGCTCAAAGTGATGGACAGACAGCCCTACTATTAGGAACATTCCAAAAAACCGATGCATTGTTAAATAGTGAACTGTTCCCTCGTATGCGAGCTGATGATGTCGGAATGGTAGTCAAAAATGATCCTTTGATTTGCAACTATGCATATTCATATTTAAAAGGTCCCAGGAGTAAAGGCAACCTTGACTTTGTCAGACAAAATGTTAGAAGATTGGCAAAATAAGTAATATTTGCCAAAAGACGTGAACCATCTGTAAAACAATTAATTGATTTATTAAAACCGATTCATTTTAGTTTAATAATTGCAGGAGTAAATGAAATGGCACAATATAATAATGCATCTGAAAAATATGAATCTCCCACCTTAGCTGTGAATTTTGGTACCTTACTAAAAAAATGCTGCGACTTAGCCTTTATTAAGTTCCTGCAGCAATCTAACACTAAAATACAGCAAGAGGAGGTTAACACTTTGAGAACACTAATTATTTCCCAGTGGGCGGATGAAGTTTCAGCTCAAGCTGCTACAAATTTAAATGAAAGTAAATGGAATAAACAAGAACTTATTCCGTTGACTGCGGATATGAAAAAGCCACATGAATACTTAGATGATTCTGCTAAACAGGCCTATACTGACCTAAAAGAAAAAAAACCTCTGTAGTGCATACTACAAACTTAAGAATATCTTATATGTTCAAATTTTGCTATTAAATAGGCGTCGTCCAGCAGAAATCGCACAGCTTAAGCTACAAACATATAAAACAATTAATTTGGAAAGGAATCGAGATACAGAGTTTGAAAATTGCTTGACTGAAACTGAAAAAATTTTATTAAACACATATAGTCGTTTTGTTATCAGAGGTAAACGTGGGCGAAGTGTACCAGTGTTATTGTCACCTATAATGAGGAAGCATTTTGATTTATTGATAGAAGTTCGAGATAAGTATGTGGAGAACAACGATTATATTTTTCACACTAAGGGTAAGGGATTCCTAGATGGAACAAAGGTTTTGAACAAATATGTAACAGCAAGTGGTGTTGAAAATATTAAAAGTATAACCGCAACTTTGCTTCGCAAACACCTAGCTACCGCCACACAATTATTACAATTTTCTAACAACGATATGGAACAACTGTCAAAGTTTATGGGTCACACATTGAAAACTCATTGCAGTGTCTACAGGATGTCTGATAATATTTATCAAACTGCTAAAGTATCCAAACTTCTCTTGCTAATGATGGAAGGTGGAGCAGAAAAGTTTAGAGGCAAAAAACTAGATGAAATAGATATAGACTTAATGTCTGTTCTGGAAAATGACGATGTATTTATTAAATTAGCTTCAGAGACCATAGAACAAGAAGATCTTCAAATGCATTCACAAGCTGAGCTTGAAGGTTGTCTCGAAACCACCAGAAAAGAGAAAATATGTGACAAAAAGGTGATAGAAAGAAAACCTTGGACAAAGCAACAAAAATCTCTTATTGCCAAGCATTTTGCTCAACATATTAAAAAGAAAAGAGCATCAAAACAAAATTAAGTAGTGGAGTTCATAAATCTCCACCCAAATTTATTTGAAAACAGGCAGTGGACGTCCCTAAAGGCTGTCGTATATAATATTCATACAAAAAAATTAAMAGTGTAGTAACGCTAAGTAACTGAATCCAAACTGTTTGATTTTATTATTTTTTATATGAGTGCTTTTATTTTACATACTGTGTAAATGCTTACTTAAATTTTGACATAACACTGTGTTTTTAATTTTAATTTGACCTTTCTGTATGGTTTCAAATCGCACTTTTGTTAGCTGTAAGTGATATCATTATTTGTACAATGCCAACATGTACAGTGGCGACATTCACCTGTTATAGTAAAAGAACAAATGGAAGTAGCATTAAATAAGTTAAGAGTAACATTTCAAAATTAAAAAAAAAAGTGTTTAAAATCTAACTTTAATATTACAGATGAGATTAATTTTGGTAGCTATAACAATAATAATAGTTTTTATACAATGCTTTATTTCCATACACTTCTGTGAAGAATGCATATATTGTCTGAATGCATATTAAACAATGAGTAGATTAAAAACTGTGAAATAAAATAATAAATTATATGGAGAATAGGAGGGCAGATGCCCTCAGTGCCATCTATGCGGAACTGCGAGCTAGGCGGTCTATAACTCTGATAAACACCGGCCTAGTGCAGGGTGAGAGCGAACTGACCAGTGCAGATTATTTATTTAATAAATTATATAATAAGTTTTATTTACATTTCTTTCATAACACACTCATACACGTTTGGACGGCAGCTGCATTTATTTAGAAAATAAACATTATATTTAGTTATTTTCTTGCACGTCGAATGTTTGTTTTTAAAAAAACTTTATTTTACGTACAGAAATGTGAAGAAAATACACGAGTTGTCCGATATGCTCTCGACCAAGCTTCGCGTTAAATTCTCAATGCTATTCATTGTTAACCTATATTTAAAACCTAGGACAACAGAGTTGCTAAAGATAACAAACTGCAAACTCGTCGTCTTATAAAGTCCTGAGTAGTCAAGGTTGCGATGTAACTCCTCCCGCCTAAGTTGGAATTTAAAATCTGAAATTTTTAAATTACAATATTATTTGAATTTTCAGCTTTTGCTTTTATTAATTTGGATCTTATGAATCGAACGGCAAAGTAAAGTCCGATGGCAAGTAGGAGTCCATATAAGAATATAGTCCAAATATTTACGCTCCGCACAGACACTGGGTTAAACACCTCACTTATTTTTAACTTTTGTTCCTCGAGTTCGTTGCACAATTCTTGCGTTTCCTTCATGTTGATGGAATCGAAGTCCAGCGTTGGAGGGTTGAATACCGAGTGTTGCTTGTAGGTAGTCATGTTGATGGTGTAAGAACCATAAATTTGTAGCTTATTTCTCGAATTTTGACAGGCTGTTGTTATTAATGTGCTTTCTGGAACGGTAACTATCCATTTGCCTTCGTGATCTGGTTTACTTGATTTTCGAAAAGTTGTACCTTATGGAAATGGCATGTTGACATGTTTCGTTGGTAGGTAATTAGCTGTATGTCGCATGGTGCATTGTTTTCTATGATCATTTTGCGGGCTTCTTTACAGATGAAGTCTTCGTTTGAAATTTGCGTACATTTATGGTCCATATAAAAATACTTTGTACCGCTAAGTGCGAGGTAAGGTTTGTATGGAATATGCAGGACAAATTCGTTTTGTTTATTACTTGGGATCGGTACAGGAAACAATAGAAAATACTGAAATATTTCTGGTGCAATTAACGGTAGTTCCAAAATGAATATTATATTCGATTCTGAAATATAACTTTTAATTTCTATTATTTTCTCGAAACTTAAAATGTTATCGAACGTTATATCAAGGGGCAATACGCTTGTAGTTAAGTTATGTTGAATTCTATTTATTTCAATAAAAAGATCTTTTGGGTTTATTATTGAATTGTGTAAAATGTTTAATTTAGCAAAGCTTATGGCTGTTTCAATTTTTTCGAGAGCGTCATATATCATTTGATACATTGACATAATTTGGTTTAGTACCGAATGAACAAATAAAATATCTGTTGCTAGGTTTACTTGTTTAGTGATGTTTTTTATGAAGTCTTCAACTTGTTTTATTCGACGTTCTAAAACAATTTGGTTGTGTGTCATTTTAGACATAAGCGTTTGAAATTTGGTTATCGTTGATTGTACAATTGATATTTGATTAATAGCACTTAATTTTAGTTTCTCTTGATTTTCCTGCAATGCCTTAATTTCTTTGTCATATTTTTCTGCATCTGACTGATCTAGTTTTCCAGTTATGCATTTTATTATGGATCCTAATGGGTTTAACAGTCCTCGTTTGCTCCTAGTGTGTTTTATTGGATTTAACTGTTCAATCTGTCTTTCAATCCGGTCTTCTAGTAAATGTATCGGAATTAGTGAATTTTGGAATTCTTCTTCATATACATCATGTGTTTTAATTTGTTCGCTAACAATTTTGGTTCTTATTTTAATTGCTTCGTACTGTAGAGTAATTTCGGTTAAGTTAAATGTTTGAATAAATTTCCAATGATCATTAATTAATTTTGCATGTCCAATTTTTAATGGAAGTGTTCCTGGTTGTTGATTTAGATCGTGTATAATTACGTCGTTCGCGAGGGTCTGGGTCCATCTGGAAAAATGGGTATAATTTTGGCTTCGTTTACGTGAATAATTTCTTTGTTCTGATTTACGGGGTTTTCGATTTCAATTTTGTTATTTTCTAATATTTTAGTAAGAATAAATGGTCCTTTAAATTTATTTTTAATTTTTCCGGTTCTTTTATCTGTTTTCTTGTAGATTCGCGCTCCAATTTGTGATTTCTTGGATTGATTGATTTTATTAATTAGTTTCTCTTTGTTTCGGCTGGTGTCTTCCTTGATTTGTTCATATAATGCTTCGGTATTTTTCTGGTGAGAATTTACGTATTCTGAAAAAACGCGTGCGGGGATCAATGACATTGGATCTTTAGAATCAGTGTGGCCAGTAATTAATTCGAAGGGGGTGTAATTGGTGGTGGAATGGATTGTACTGTTGTATGCTATTACTGCATAAGACATTAGTGTGCGGGTATCAGCTTTTGGGTCTTTTTCTTTTAATAGCCGAATATGTTCTAACAGGGTTGAATGTAATCTTTCAACTGGAGAGTTCGATTCGTGGTGATAGGGGGTCGTGAAGTGGATTTTTATTCCGTGGACTTTAAGTAGAGAATCAACTACGTCATTCTTGAATTCGGTTCCGTTATCTGCTACAATTTGTTTTGGAATGCCATGAAATGAGAAAAAGTGAACAAGCTGTTGACAAGCTGAAATTGCTGTGCCAAAATAGGGTAATGCGTGTCCAAATTTAGAGAATTTATCTAATATTGTTAGGAATTTATATTTTCCGAGTACGAAAGTGTCTATATGTATAATTTCGAAAGGTCGTGATGGGGTTTCTGTTAGTACTAGAGGTTGTTTGGGGGGTTTTCTGTCATATTTAGTTCTTTGACATAGTTCGAAATTACTTATGAATTTGGAGATATCTGCTTTCATGGATTTCCAATAATAAATGGCTTTTAAAAATTTGTATGTTTCATCAATTCCTCTATGATTTGTCTTGCCTTCGTGTTTGTGTAAAATAAGTAGTTCTCGTTCGTCTGGTTGTACATTGTTTACAAGTTTCGTACATTCAATCAATTTATAATTTCGGAAATAGTTCGAAAGAGATTGCTGGAAAAGTGGACGTAATTCTTTTGATACAAAATAAATGTAATTGGTTTTATCCTGTAAATATTATTTCATGAATTTAGTAACTGCAGTAATATTAGCTGGAATGGTTGCTTTAATTATTTTATTTCCATCAAAATCAATATCAAAATCATATGGCGATTTTGTCACTATTAATTGTTGAATTTTGTTATTAATGATTTCGTCTAAAATCGGTATGTCTGCGAGAGTTTCCGGGACGTTTGCACTATGTGCGGTATTAGAAGTATTTGAAATTGGAGGTCGAATTTGAATGTTTTGTAGAATTCTGAATTTTGGTTCTTTCACTGCGGGTTCAATCATTTTGAGTGTTTCTGAAACTTCATTTGGGTCTAACGTGTTTGGGTCGTAATTTTGATCTAAAAATTCTTCAATGTCAAAATTTATGTCGCCTGGATTATTGAGTATGGACTGTGTTTCTACTGCATTTAACCGGATTCTAGAAAGGGCATCGGCGTTCAAATTGTGTTTTCGTAATCGTATTCTTCGAGTTTCAGTCGCCATCTCATTAATTTTGAATTTGGCTCTTTTATATTAAATAGCCAAACAAGGGGTCTGTGATCTGTGAAAATTTGGAATTTTCGGCCGTATAAGTAAGGTCGGAAATATTTGCATGACCATACTATTGCTAGTAGTTCTTTTTCAATTGTCGAATATCTTTGTTCGGTTTCATTTAGAGTCCTGGATGCAAAGGCTATCGGTTGATCTTTGGGTGGTGTACCTTGAGATAATATAGCGCCTAAAGCGAAATTTGAAGCGKCAGWAGTAAGAACGAATGGTTTGAATAATCGGGGTATTTTAAAATTGGGGCATTTATTAAGAGTTCTTTGAGATGATTGAATGCTTGAAGAAACGAAGGTGTATGTTCAATTTTTGCATTTTTCTTTAGACAAGAAGTGAATGGTTTTGAAATTTTTGCGAAGTCTTTTATGAATCTACGGTAGTATCCTGCTAAACCTAAGAAAGCTTTAATTTCCTTTGGAGTTTTGGGGACTGGAAAGTTTTTTACAGCTTCTATTTTATCGGGGTTTGGAGTTATACCGTTTTCAGTGACTTTGTGACCTAGGTAGGCTATTTCCTTGTGGAGAAATTCTGATTTGTCGAGTTGTATTTTGAATTTTGATTGTCTGAGTCTTTCGAATACTAATTTAAGGTGTTGTACATGTTCCTGGAGAGAAGTCGAGAATATAATAATGTCATCTAAGTACACTAAGCAGATTTCGTTTTGGAAACCTCGTAGGACGTTATTCATTACTCTTTGGAAAGTAGAAGGTGCATTCTTTAAACCAAAGGGCATGCGCCTGAATTCGTATAATCCTGTATCGGTTGAAAACGCGGTTTTTGGAATGTCATCTTTATGCATTTCGATTTGGTGGAAACCATTAGCCAAATCTAAAGTTGTGAAGTATTGAGCTTTTCCTAGCTTATCCAAAATATCAGTTATATTCGGAAGAGGAAATTTGTCGTCAATAGTTTTTTGATTCAGTTTCCTGTAATCTACAACAATTCTCCATTTACGCTTGCCTGAGGCGTCCAATTTTTTTGAGACTACCCAGATGGGGCTACTCCATGGTGAAGTTGAATTTTGAATTATACCGTCTTGTAACATTTTATTAATTTGAGTGTGAACCTCTTTCCTGTGTATTTCAGGGTATCTATACGTTTTAGTGAAAATGTTTCGTCAGTTAAATTGATTTTATGTTTAATTTGATTAGTGAAAGTGAGCGGAGTTCCTTCACAATAAAATATGTCTCTGTATTCGTAACATAAGTCTCTAATTGCTTTGTATTCTTCGGGGTTACAATGTTCTAAACGGAGGTTTTTTAAATTTTGTTTATGAAGTTTGTCTAAATGCTGTTCATCGAAATCCGAATTGATTTGCATTTTGTCTACAAAGTTCATTTCCGATTCGTTTATCATTTCAATTTTGAGTGGTTCCAAAATTTTAATTTTAACTGGGTTTTCACGGGAATTAGTGATCATCGTTAATGCTTGAAAGTCCGTTACATTGACTAATGCTTCGGGTATTTCGGCTACTTCAAAATCTGTGTAATGTAGAATACCTACACCATTTTGCTCTGTGACTGGAACTTTTACAATTTGAGTTGTTCTCGGCGGAATAATAATTTGAACTGGGACGAATTTTGGTTTTTGTGGTGCGTTATACTGTGATAAATCATGTTGAAAATATAAAGGAAGTTCTGCATTAGGGGTTTCTAAAGTTGCAGTTTTGAGGTTTATGCTCGCGCCAATTTGTATTAGAAAATCAATTCCAATTAGACCATCGAATTTTGGTGAAAAGTCGAATAAGTAAAATTTATGTATTCCATCAGTTTGAAAGCAAGGAAAAAGTGGTATTTCCGTAGCTTCACTGTGTACTGAAGTTGCATGAGCTGTGCTAACTGTAAACATTTCTGGATATATAAAATTTGGATAAACGCTGTAAGCTAATTCGGGTTTTACGAAACTTTTTCCGCTGCCTGTATCGACAAGAAATTTTGCATTTAATTCGGGAATGAAAATAATTGGTAAATCTACGTTTGTATGGTTATTAAGATATATTATCGTTTGTTCTGTGAATACGCGGGGTGTTGAAAATTTTGTTCCTCGTTATCAAGATCATAATAATTATTCTGTTCAGAATATAGTTCAGAGAATTCATATTCATTTGTATTTTCGGGTTCGTATTGTTCATTGTTTGTGTCGGAATAATTTGAACACTCCTCGTAAACATTATCATTTTCGTATGGGTCGTCAAATTCTGTGTTTACCGTTTGATTGAAAAGTTCTTCGGGAATGAAGCCTGGACGATTTTGTCTTTGCTGGGTTTTCTTACCAAAACCTGCAAATCTTGAATTGCTCGATGTGTCCATCGGCTGGGGCTTGGGTAATTTAGACATTTTAGATGAGGTTTTATTGCCAAATGGGATGTTTTGTTTAAAAGTTTGGCTTTGTGGAAACTGCGGTATTTGAGTGAATGCTGGCTTTTGTTGAAAAGCATTATTTTGTGGCCTTACAAATTGATTTTGTCCAAACGGTTGTGGGAAAGGCTGGCAGAATGTATTGGGTTGCCTAAAATAAGTTTGTTGTGGCGAGAAGGTGGGTTGACTGAACATTGGGGTTTGTCTGAAGTAGGGTGTTTGTGGCATGAAATTTCTGGGGGGCTGATGTCTAACGGTAGTTTGACTTTGATGTGTCTTTAGTGTGTTAATTACTGTTTTATTATTCGAAGGGGCTCTGGTTTTATACAGAATGAAGTTTTCTTCTTCGAGAGCAAAAGAAATGGCTTGTTCTAGAGTTTGGGGATTCTTTAGACGTACAACTAATTGCRTATGGTAATTTAGACCATTAATAAAAGTTTTCAGTGTAATGTCTTCATACTGCTGTATTTTTAGTAATTTCACTTCATTTGCATCAGTACCTGAGTTCAATTTCGAAACAAGCAAGCTACGTGTGTCTTGTAATCTTAGGCCAAAACTTTGTGGAGATTCGTTTCTATCAGGTCTCATAGAAATGAGATCTTGTACGAGGCAATCTATTGATCTTTGGTCAGAGAAAGTATTAAGCAATGCAGTTTTTATTTTCGCCCACGTGTCTAATTCAACACGAGATGCTATCAAATCAGCTGCTCTTCCAACCAATTTGCTTAGAATTGTGCCAAACAAACAAATGTTTATAGCTGCTCGCGGGTTGTTTGCATCTTGATGATTCGTTAAAAGATTTTCACAAGCTTTTAGGAATCTGTTTATCTGTTTTGCGTTGCCGTCAAATAATGGAATATTGTCGGTTTGGTAGCGTATCATTTGATAATTAGGATTTGCCATTGCAATTTCCGGAATTTCAATCGTTAAGTTTTTTAATAGTTCTGATATGATATCCAGTATTTCCTATCTATTTTCACGGGATTAAGAGTAAGAATGGAATATGCACTTACTGCGATATGATTAGTACTGCGATGATCGGTGTCATCTGTTAGGTTGCTCGGTCCTCGGCGATTTTTGTCCTTGGAACCAGGGGTTGTTGTTGGTTGGTCCTCGGCGATTTTTGTCCTTGGAGCCAGGGGTGTTGTTGGTTGGTCCTCGGCGATTTTTATCATTGGAGCCTGGGGTGTTGTTGGTTGGTCCTCGGCGATTTTTATCCTTGGAGCCTGGAGTGTTGTTGGTTCTTCGGCGATTTTTGTCCTTGGAACCGGGGGTTGGATCGTTGTTGGCAAACGGTTAAGACCGACGACTTGAGACGATTTTTGTTCTCGTAGCCTCCAACAATATCCCACTGACTGCGCCAGTTATTTTCTTGCACGTCGAATGTTTGTTTTTAAAAAATCTTTATTTTACGTACAGAAATGTGAAGAAAATACACGAGTTGTCCGATATGCTCTCGACCAAGCTTCGCGTTAAATTCTTAATGCTATTCATTGTTAACCTATATTTATAACCTAGGACAACAGAGCTGCTAAAGATAACAAACTGCAAACTCGTCGTCTTATAAAGTCCTGAGTAGTCAAGTTTGCGTATGTAACTATTTACAGTAAAATCACTTATAAATCTACCTACATCTCATAACTACAAAATTTCAAATCTCTGATTTCGAAGTTTAGTTTTTCATCGTCCAGCTAAAAAGTGTCCAATATGGTTATTAATTTTTCCATGAATTACATCATGCACCGTCCGAGATTCCCAAGAGAAAATGCTGCGTCGGCAGCTACAGGACACCGCCGCCGCGATAGTTCACTTGGGTTCAGGAGAACAAGAAAATGTTAATTAGATTGTAGCATTCATACTGTTAAGTTGTAGGAGTAGAACATTAGTTGTAATTTCAAGTAAGAAATAAATTTTTAAAAAGAGACTTCGGCGTCGTAAACAGTTAATTGGCGCAGTCAGTAGGATATCCGGGATTACGACGTATCGAACGCGTAATTTTCGTATCTTCGATTGACCGGATATTCCGAACGTTGGTGATCGGTTTTCGCGAAAGTTCTCGGACGGCACCCTCTGTCTATCGAAGACCCAGCCAGAACTTCCAGGAGCTATCATCACCGGGGATTGGGACACCATTGCCTAATTCCGCAAGGACGACCACCCTGAGGAAGCGAATATTTCAACCAGAGGTCACCCTTATAGAAATACGATGCTGAAGAGAATCATTCACCTAATGTAAGTACAATTTGATGTCTCTTAACGAAATAATAGACTCATTGGAAAATTTAAATATAAATAACCCTTGCACTGACTCCGAGATAGTAAACTCTGAGCAGTCTAATTCAGAAATTCATCAGTCGTTAGAAGATTACGTAAATAACATGGCGCAGGTACAATTTAAACCGGAATATTTAAATTGCGTACCCCAATTTGACAGCAATCCAAATGAATTAAATCGATACCTTTCGATATGTGAATCTTTAATTTTATCATTTTATGATGCAAATAATCCGAATAGCTTTCACAATGTTTATTTGTTGAACTCTTTAATATCTAAATTATCTGGCAACGCATGGCTAGTAATAAATATTCAGAATGTAAATAACTGGAACGAGTTAAAATCAACACTGACAAGAAATTTTGCGGATCAACGTGATGAGACTTGTCTTAATCGAGACTTAGTTATGATGAGACAAATGCCTCAAGAAAGGCCCCAACAGTCTTGATCGCTGCTTGAATATATTAAATTTGCTTTGTAGTTATGTAGACTTACACCAGGCAACAGCTGAATCCAAATTGGTAAAGAAAAATCTGTATAATAACTTAGCATTAAGGACATTTTTATCGGGACTTAGAGAACCCCTAGGTACGACAATTCGATGTATGAAACCAACTGATCTTGCCGCAGCACTTCAGTTCGTTATGCAAGAAGATAACGTCCATTATTCTCAAAATGCAACCAATAAGCCTTTTATGAGACCCAACCAACCTCAATCCCGTTTGCCAATGCCCCAGCAGAAGCTGCCAAACCCGAATTTTATGACTGTAAATACGAATGTCAACCCGTTTAAAAATTTTAATAATCATACACCAAACAATATCTTTAGAGCCCAAAATACACATCAAAATTATTTTCCGTCACAACCTATACCAATTCAGCCAAAAGCTAATCAGCCACCTCAGCGATTCTTTACGAATTCGCAAGTATTAAGGAACCCTCAACAAAACAAAAATGTTTTTAAACCAAACAGTAACGTCACAAATATGCCTAAGCCAACACCCATGAGTATCTCTACTCAAAACAGTAGCAATCGTTTTCAACAACGACCGTTTCAACACCAACCCTTTCAACAACAACAACCACAAAGAAATTTTGTTTTCGAGGAACTCTTCAATACKGAGGTAGATCCGGAAACAACACAGCAGTACTACGAACAAAGTGCGCTAGATGAAAATGACTATGAAAATTKTAGGGGTAATCCAAATTTTGACCAAAATAATGAACACTATGAAGAATTTGAATATACTGACCCAGCAAATCAGGACGTGTATACCGAAAATTTTCAGGAAGCCAGTAAGTCAAACAATCCAACATMGACCCCCAAATTATTTCAGTTAATACCGTTGACCCCAGTCGTTTACCATACATTGTATTTCCAGAACACAACCTCAAAATTTTAATAGACTCTGGTTCAACTAAATCATTTATTGACCCGAACGTAGCTAATAAATTCTTTCAGAATTTTATTAGAGACGATCCTTTTATAGTCTCGACTGTCTTTCAAAAATCAGCACACAAATACAGTGCACAAATCCCTGCTTCAAAAATATTTAGATTACCTGAACCAAAAGCACTTAAATTCTTTTTGTTTAAATTCCATAATGTTTTCGATGGTTTAATAGGTATTGATAATTTATTACTTTTAAAAGCTAACCTCGATTTCAATAAAGGTTATTTAGTTACACCCTATACGCAAATAAAATTACTTTATCATAAATCCGGCAATGAAATGCATTTGATAAAAGTTCATCCACGGTCAGAGCAAATCATAAAAGTTCAGACGTCTATACAAAACGGTGAAATAATTATTCTCCATCAAAAGATAAATAATTGTGAAATACCCCAGTGTCTCATTATAGCAAAAAACGGACAAGCTTTAACTACCATACTAAACAACACCACGAACACAGTGACTTTGGACTTTTCCCAGCCAATTGCAGTCGAAAAATTTGACAGACAAGAAATTCAAGAAATTAATTTAAACAACTATGATGACACCCAAAAATCCACATTAGACCTATCAAAAATACGCACAGACCATCTAAATTTTGAAGAAAAGGACAAAATTATTCAGCTTTGCAAAGAATACTCAGACATATTTTATAACGACAATATGCCGTTGACGTTTACTAGCAAAATTAAACACAAAATTCAGACAACTGACGAAATCCCCGTTTATTCAAAATCATATAGGTACCCATTCATTCACAAAACGGAAGTAGAAAATCAGATTCGGAAAATGCTTGACCAAAAAATTATTCGACCTAGTAATTCTCCATGGTCATCCCCTATTTGGGTTGTTCCCAAAAAGGCAGATGCCTCTGGAAAACAAAAATGGAGAGTCGTGGTGGACTATCGAAAATTGAACGAAAAAACAATCGACGACCGCTACCCCTTACTAAACATAACCGACTTACTAGACAAATTAGGAAAGTGCCAATACTTTACCACTCTAGACTTGGCAAGTGGCTTTCATCAAATTGAAATGGATGAAAGTGACATTTCAAAAACGGCTTTCAATGTTGAGAACGGCCATTTCGAATATCTAAGGATGCCTTTTGGTCTGAAAAACGCGCCCGCTACATTTCAACGTATTATGGATAATATCCTTAGGGGTATCCAAAACGAGAAATGTCTAGTGTACTTGGACGATATAATAATTTTTTCGACTTCTTTACAAGAACATTTAGAACGGTTAAAATTGGTTTTTCAGCGACTACGAGAATCAAATTTTAAGATCCAGTTAGATAAGTCCGAATTTTAAAAAAGGGAAGTGGCTTATTTAGGCCATTTAGTCACTCCTGACGGCGTGAAACCGAATCCAGATAAGATAAAAGCTATAAAAAATTATCCTTTACCTAAGACAACCAAACAAATTAAAGGTTTCCTAGGCCTTTTAGGTTATTACCGACGGTTTATCGATGGATTCGCCAAAGTTACAAAGCTTCTCACTAAATGTTTGAAAAAAGGTGCAAAAATAGAGCACAACGAAGAATTTATTTCCTGCTTCGAAAAATGCAAAACCCTTTTAATGAACGAGCCGATTCTGCAATACCCGGACTTTTCTAAAACTTTCAACTTAACTACGGATGCGAGTAATGTTGCTATAGGAGCTGTATTATCACAGGGACCTATCGAAAAGGATCTCCCTGTTGCGTATGCTTCACGTACGTTAAACGATTCGGAACAAAATTATTCAGTAATAGAAAAGGAACTATTAGCTATAGTATGGGCGACAAAGTACTTTCGTCCATACCTTTTCGGACGCAAATTTAATATTATCACGGACCATAAACCCCTTCAATGGCTTTTCTCATTAAAAGACCCAAATTCAAAATTACTCCGATGGCGAATTAAACTAGAAGAGTTCGATTACACCATAATGTATAAAAAAGGCAAACTTAATACTAACGCAGATGCGTTATCTCGCGTAGAAATTCACACCAAAGAATTAAATCCTTTAGATTACGAAATCGAAAGCATAATCAAAGATATCTCGAAAAATAAAAAACGGTCCTCTGAACTTGATCAATTATTTTATGAATTATGTGAACCTCAAAATTCAACACGAAAACTCGAAACTGATAACATGTCTATGATAGCCGAACCTGACGAAACACAAAACATACAKGAACTAGAACAAGACGATGATGACGTCACTATTCACTCAAATGCAGACCAAGACCCAATTGTAGGTATTCCGATAGTTGACTATCCCATAAATTTTGGACAAAACCAAATTATTATCAGCTCTGTTCTGCACTCTCCTGCAAAACCAAAACTAACAATCTTATTTGAGAAAAAGAAACGCATTAACCTCCAAATATCCGAAAACAATTTTGAACAAGACATTATTCAATTTATCAAAGATTATATTTCACCAGATGCCGTTTATCACGTATATTTCGAAAATTTAAATAACAATATCTACGAAAGATTTTCGACAGTACTTCAAAAATATTTTAAATGGCCCTCAATTAAGTTCAAAAGATGTACCAATAAATTAATCGATGTAACTGACAAAGACGATGTTCAAATAATAGTACAAAACTATCACGAAGGAAAATCTAACCATCGTGGAATAGATGAAACGATGAATTTATAAATTTATGGATTATTGATATTACGAGAACCGTTTGTTGTTCCAAAAAAATTTTGACAATTGTATGTGGAAGTATTGATTCAATTTGCAGCGGTTTTTTCATATATTTAGATTTATAGAAAAATAATGTCAGTATGTCTAATTTGAATCAATACTTTAAATTAATACTTGAAATACAACAGCGCCAAACAAAATGATAGCATTGGTTAAACACATGGAACACATTATTAATGAACCGGAAATTAACAGTTTAAAAATATGAATCCACGAATTATATACACACTACGAAAAACTACATAAAGAGACTGGCCAGTAAAAGAAAACTCAAAAATTAAAAGAACATTATTCTCCCTAGTAATACAAAATTAGTTTCTTCTAGTAATTAATTTAAGACACTTATTCTTGCAGTAAACACTCAGGTTTATGTCTCTACGATTCGTTTTAATCAGACCATTTTAGTTCGCAAAAACAGAAATTACAAAAGCGCACACTTAAAGTCTGTAGTTAAGTTAAGTTAAGCTAAGGCAGCACCTCCCGAATCACCTTCTATTAAACCGATTTTCATATTTTGAATATATTAATTATATTCGGAGATATTTAGGAAAAACTGTTTTCTCTAAGTGACGCTTATTTGCTAACATCTTCTAAACAATTTGCTCCACCGAAAATTTATAAGGGCAAATAATACTGGCAGTTATACTACTAATCACATACTAAAACGAAAAAAAAATAAAAATTTGCAAAAAGGGTAGTTACCTCCCAATTTTGCCCCCTTCCCGATACCATACTTACCCCAAAAACAATAGCTAGCTTTGGGTAGTTGAGATTTATAAGTTTGCCAAATTTCAAGTTCATATATTAAGTCTTTCGAAAGTTATCGTGTCAACAAACAAAACCACAGACACAGACACACAGACAATAAATTTTTTTGCTAAAATTTTGCTTTTACGTTTTCAAGCATTTTAAAGCGAATGAGCAAATAAAAATTTTTGAAATTTTTTTCCGTTAGATGTGGAAGTAATTTATCTCATTTTCATCCTCCAGTAGATTCTCGTTAATTTTAATTATTTATTCTGGAAGTAGTTGAATATGGAGTTGGGAATAATCGGATGATTGAAAGAATCGGAATGTTCCGATTCCGAAGACGTTAATAATCGGAATAATATTCGGAATCGGAATAAACTGGGCGAATAGAACCGACACCGCGCGTCGTCTTAGTTCGGTATCTTTAGCTTCCCCATGCGATCGAGTTGCAGTTGGTGTTTATGATTTTCAAATTTAGATTAGATTCTGTGGTTCTACTCTTCAACCTAAAGGATTGTTTTGTGTTGCCCCGTGCAGAAAGATTAGCATGTACAATATGGCTTAGTTATAGGTACATGAATGTTGTGTAAAACTATACTTTTTTACTTACCAAAAATTGCATACGTCGTGAATATGTCATTTCTGTATTCTGTATAAATTTTCAATGAGATCTTGTTATCGGTGTTCAATTGTATTCTCATATTATTTTTTGTAAACATTATTTGAAATTAAAATCTAACGTTATGTTAATAACGACAATGGTTATAATAATTAAGCAACTCACTGCTTCTGTCAGACAGAATCGTATTGAAGTTTACACAATTTTACACGTTTTTGTATTTGGAAATAATATTACGGAAAGTAGCGCGTGAAAAAAACGGCATCAATACCGAGCAAGCGTAGGCGATCATGTATTTCGAAAGGTTTTTTGACATTATTCTACTTGTTTTTGTATTTTTATTTGAACGAATATTCCAACAAACAGCCAGCGGAATTAGCTTATTGTCGGTATCGAACAAGCGCGAGCGATTGCGTAATTCGGTAAGTGTCTAAGTTTCGATACATAACCCCCCTTCCTTGCGCGAGTTGTTTCCTATTTCGATTCTAGTTATATTCCGATTCCAGTAAAAAGTTTCCATCGCATCCTGTGGTGGTTATCATCGGTATGACAGTAAGCGCGAACCGTGTACGCGGTAATAATAATCGTATTCCGAATATTCTGAAATAATCGGAATCATCCGAATATTTGAATAATCGGAAACATTCCGAATATTAATTCGGATAGTCCCAACTCTAGTTCAATATATATATAATGGTAAATAATTTACTTTCGTTTACATCTGAAGTAGGTTATATTTATAATTATTATGGATACCTAAATTTTCAGTATTATATTTTATACTTGAGTTTAGCCTAGTATCTAGCAATACTTCGTGAAACATCGCCAAAAATGCAGTATGATGCAATAAAATGCTAATCTTTAACCAATGAGGGAATTTTCCATTTGTATCCTGGGATATATAGGGAAAACATAATTCATGATAGGTAATCTGGTGCAATTAGGGGTGGATACCTGCAGAAGGTGGACATATTAAAATTTTTGAAACTTACTCTGTAGCTAGCTCCTAGTTTTTTTAGATACAAATTCCATATTGCGTAAAGAGCTTTTTCCAGCTTTACAGAGACAAAGTAAAATTTCGACCTCAACGCGTTGTAGGGGATTATTTATAGTACAACATATTAAAAAATGAAGGCAATCGGATCCAAAATGACGTAGCTGAACGCCTAGAAGTTTTACATGCAAACAGTATGGGTAATACCCTTAAACCAGTGATGAGCGTTTACGCGTAAATTATAATTTTCTACGTTACACGCGTAAAAAATGTAGATAAAGCATTTTGGCGTAGATTTTGAGTAGAAAATTTAAGTAGGTACGCGATAAACCTGAATGGAAACCGTTTTGTTTCTAATTTCTGTTTTGCTAGCTTCTTCATGTGTCGATTTCTTTTTATAATAGTTTTCATTGGAACATAAAATACAAAGCATTATGTTTTCCTTCCACAACTATATTAAGTACATACTTAAGTAAATTATTTTCACATGATATTCAATTAGAACAGCATGTTTCATACACAAGTTGATTTTTCTCCAGAGAAAGGTATCTACTGTAATCAACTATAACCTGTTACTTGCTTCTTTAGATCAATGTACCTAGTTCAGTATACATATATATTAGGACAATCAAACTGACCTGCAATTAAAAACGTTTGGTGAAAGAACAAGGGTGGCATATAAAATTGGTCATTTATTTCAGTTTATAGAGAATAAAGATAATGAAATTCAAAGTGCGCCAAAGTGCTTTTGGACAGCACACTTAGCCTGCTTACTCAGGTGTTCTGGATATAATTGACGTTTCCCAAACAAGTTATTGTTATTTAAATATTTATCTAGTCAAACTTAATTACAACAAAGTAGTATTTTGTTTAATTAAGAACAAATATTATAAAATAGTTATAAAATACAAATTAATATTGGCATTTGAGGCGTTTTGAGTAGTACTGATGATGAACACCAGAACACCACTAAAAAACTATTGGTCGAACAATTAATTAGTTTTAAATACTGGTCGGAAAGTGACTAACATACACGAAGTGGTCAACTCTAGCTGGTGCCGACGCGACAGAAGAGTCGTCGCTCGTCTGTCAATGGTCAGCCATCGAAGCGAACAGTGCATAGTTTATATAGCGTAGCAGTTTCAGAAAGAATTTGACGTTTTGTGATTTTGTTTGATATGTTGCTTTCGCTGATTTTATAGGAAAGTATGTCTTGATTGCTATCCCATAAAATTCCTAAAGTTCTACAAGTTTGATCTTTCCCTATTGAGAGAATACCATTACTTGTTTTTGATGAGCCACCAACTACATCCACAATTTTAGGATTACTTGATATCCATTTGCGAAGATTGAAACAACCCTGCTTCAACATGGTGTCTAATTCTTGGCATGTATTGGCGAGTTCTTCTAGACTGTCTGAACCAGTGAGAACATTATCTACATAGGTGTCATGTAGAATTATTGATGAAGCCTTCGGGTGTTTGTTTTGGTTTTGAATTGCCAATTCATTGAGACATCGGATTGCTAAGTATGGGGCTGAGCTTGTACCAAAAGTAACTGTATTCAATTGGTATGTTTGCAGAGAATCTTCAGGATTGTCTCTCCAAATGATGTTTTGCAAATGTCTATCATTGGGGTGAACTAGGATTTGTCGATACATTTTTTCTATGTCTGCTAAAACGACATAGGAATGTTGTCGAAAGCGAATTAGAATGCCAATTAGATCATTTTGTATTTTGGGGCCTATGTATTGAATGTCGTTCAATGAAATTCCTGAACTGGTAGGACAAAAAGCGTCAAAGACTACACGCAACCTGGTAGTGATGCTGCTGTCTTTTATTACTGCATGATGAGGTAAGTAATTGCTTATGAATTTGCCTGTAGATTCTGGAATTTTGGACATGTGACCCAACAGTTCATATTCATGGATGAATTCAGTGTATTGAGTTTTAAACTCAGGATTGTCTTTGAATTTCCTTTCTAGATTGAGAAATCGACGAATGGTTGTTTCTCTTGAATCACCTAGAGAACTCGAAGGAATTTTGAGAGGAAGTTTTACTACAAATCTGCCTTCCACTGTACGAGTGGTGTTGGCCTTGAAATGATCTTCACATAAACGTTCTTCCTTGGTAAATTGAGGAACGTAAGGAATCTCTTCAATTTCCCAAAATCTTTTTAATTCATCGTTGTTTGACTGAATCACCTTTGAAAAATGACAAGATGAACGTTTAGCCGGAGCAGGTATGATACCTGAAATTATCCACCCTAGTTTTGTGTTCTGTAATGATGGCATGCATTTCCCTAGTTTGATACTACCGATCTGAATGAGATCCCAGAACAGACTAGCGCCTATTAGTATGTCTATGTCTCTGGATTCATTGAAATCTGGATCAGCCAGCTGGATATGGTCTGGCATATTCCAATCGGATTTCGAAAAGGATTGATTGGGTAAGTAGTCTGTGATTTTATTTAGAACATAACAATTTAGTCCTGCCTTGTAATTTGTACTGGATGAATAAATCGTTATATAACAACTTTTGTCTAGGTTAAATGGAACATTATTGATGCCGATGATGGATAATTTGGAATCTGTGCAATTCAATTGTAATCTATTGCAAAGATCAGCCGTAATGAAATTGGATTGTGCACCGCTGTCGAGAAGAGCTCTACATGAATGCTTATTACCTTGTGAATCCATGACCAGAATCATTGCTGTTGATAATAAAACATCATTGTAATATCGCACGTGATTTGAAAGATTTACTTGTTTGTTAGTGCTAGCACTAGCACCCTCTTGGACGGAATCAATTGAAGAGCTAACCTTTGTATCTACATGAATTAAAGTGTTATGTTTTGAGTTGCAGACCTTACATGGTCCAGATTTGCATTGTTACACTTCATGACCACTCTTCAGACAATTTAGACATAATTTAGAAACCTTAACCTTTTCCATTCTGGCAGGAATGTTTAGTTTTATAAATTCGTTACAGAAATATATTAGATGGTTACCCTTACAAACGGGGCATTTACTGTTTGCAATTGTTGCTGTAAATAGTTTTTTGTGAACTGGTTTATGATGAGAAATTACCTGTTTCTCTTTTAGTATAGCTGAATTTTTGTCTCTCGTTTCAAGACTTTCTAGTAACTCTGCTTTGTTCTGTATGAATTTTTTGAAGTCGTTGAGGGTAGGAACATTATATTTGATGTTAAATTCTTGCCATTCTCTGGCTGTGGTTTTATCTAGCCTCTCACTCATGACATAAATTATGATGGTGTCCCAATGTGAAACCGGTTGTTTTAGAATTTCTAAAGCTCGCATATGTTTAGACATAATATCTAGCATTTTTTCGTAAATCATTTGCCGATTCGCGAGAAATCTGATTGACACTAAACAATGCCTTTAAATGATTGTTAATCAAAACTTGCTCGTTATCATACCTTTCACACAAGAGTTGCCACGCTACCTCATAATTTTGAGCTGAGAATTCCAATGAATGGATCACTTGCCTTGCATCACCCTCAAGACTTGATCGCAAATAATGAAATTTGCTTATGTTATCTAGATGGTGACGTCTGCCAACCAAACTTTGAAACATATCTTTGAATTCCAACCAATTGTCATATAGGCCGGTAAATTTAGGCAAATTAATTTGTGGTAATTTGACATCTGAAAACTGTATGTCTTCTAATTGCACGGGCCTTTTTGAGTAGGCTTCGTTTAAAATTTGTTTAGCCATTGCTACAAATTTGAAATGTTCGTTTTCAAACTCAAACCTTGCTGCTAGATGCTGATCAATATCGCTTTCGTTATTGATTTCTAGGAAGGTTTGAATTTCATTAAAGAGAATTTTGATTTTCTATTCGGCTCTCGAGTTCAAGCACGATCGTTTCATTTATAGCATTATCTTTGATTTTGTTCACGAAATCTGTAAATGACATCAAGCGTCTTTTAAAGACCTCGCGTTTTTGTATTGCTGTTTTTATATCATTGATTGGTGGTTCAATGTCTGAATTGCTAGGCTTTGCTTTGACTTTACTCATTTTGATAAGTAAGCTTGAATGAAATATTTGAATCGAATGATATGATTAGAAAATGCAACTGACAAAATATGCAATGCAACACATAGGCAAGAACGGATATAAGTATGTAGGAATTGGAATGACTTACTACCTCTGTCCTTGTCTTGCACGCTTGTTTGATTGCCCAGATCTGGCACCGCTGCAGCTGGTCGCGCTTGGAAT
>QCXZ01000086.1:13853902-14220618 GCA_025024175.1 Rhyzopertha dominica | reverse complement strand
TCAAACTTGGAGAACTTTAGGAATTTTATGGGATAGCAATCAAAACATACTCTCCAATAAAATCAGCGAAAGCAACATATCAAACAAAATCACAAAACGTCAAATTCTTTCTGAAACTGCTACGCTATATAAACTATGCACTGTTCGCTTCGATGGCTGACCATTGACAGACGAGCGACGACTCTTCTGTCGCGTCGGCACCAGCTAGAGTTGACCACTTCGTGTATGTTAGTCACTTTCCGACCAGTATTTAAAACTAATTAATTGTTCGACCAATAGTTTTTTAGTGGTGTTCTGGTGTTCATCATCAGTACTACTCAAAACGCCTCAAATGCCAATATTAATTTGTATTTTATAACTATTTTATAATATTTGTTCTTAATTAAACAAAATACTACTTTGTTGTAATTAAGTTTGACTAGATAAATATTTAAATAACAATAACTTGTTTGGGAAACGTCAATTATATCCAGAACACCTGAGTAAGCAGGCTAAGTGTGCTGTCCAAAAGCACTTTGGCGCACTTTGAATTTCATTATCTTTATTCTCTATAAACTGAAATAAATGACCAATTTTATATGCCACCCTTGTTCTTTCACCAAACGTTTTTAATTGCAGGTCAGTTTGATTGTCCTAATATATATGTATACTGAACTAGGTACATTGATCTAAAGAAGCAAGTAACAGGTTATAGTTGATTACAGTAGATACCTTTCTCTGGAGAAAATCAACTTGTGTATGAAACATGCTGTTCTAATTGAATATCATGTGAAAATAATTTACTTAAGTATGTACTTAATATAGTTGTGGAAGGAAAACATAATGCTTTGTATTTTATGTTCCAATGAAAACTATTATAAAAAGAAATCGACACATGAAGAAGCTAGCAAAACAGAAATTAGAAACAAAACGGTTTCCATTCAGGTTTATCGCGTACCTACTTAAATTTTCTACTCAAAATCTACGCCAAAATGCTTTATCTACATTTTTTACGCGTGTAACGTAGAAAATTATAATTTACGCGTAAACGCTCATCACTGGTTTAAGGGTATTACCCATACTGTTTACATGTAAAAACTTCTAGGCGTTCAGCTACGTCATTTTGGATCCGATTGCCTTCATTTTTTAATATGTTGTACTATAAATAATCCCCTACAACGCGTTGAGGTCGAAATTTTACTTTGTCTCTGTAAAGCTGGAAAAAGCTCTTTACGCAATATGGAATTTGTATCTAAAAAAACTAGGAGCTAGCTACAGAGTAAGTTTCAAAAATTTTAATATGTCCACCTTCTGCAGGTATCCACCCCTAATTGCACCAGATTACCTATCATGAATTATGTTTTCCCTATATATCCCAGGATACAAATGGAAAATTCCCTCATTGGTTAAAGATTAGCATTTTATTGCATCATACTGCATTTTTGGCGATGTTTCACGAAGTATTGCTAGATACTAGGCTAAACTCAAGTATAAAATATAATACTGAAAATTTAGGTATCCATAATAATTATAAATATAACCTACTTCAGATGTAAACGAAAGTAAATTATTTACCATTATATATATTGAACTAGAGTTGGGACTATCCGAAGTAATATTCGGATTTCAAGTACTCTATTTTTAAATTTGATTAGAAAAGTTTCTGTTTTATGAATTTGATCTGCCATTTTCTCGAAATTGAATTTGGTAACATTTTGGAATTCAGTAAATGCTTGTGAGTTTTGTGAGATGGACGTTAATGCGCTTGATAACGCTTTGTTAAAAACTGAAATTTTGTTTTCTACAAATTTTTCATTACTGAAGATATCATTTAATTCGTGATCAGTTGCTACTCCACAGCAAAAGTTGAAAAAATCTCCTAAGACATCTAATGCTCTTTTATGTTTCGAATGACTATACTTTACTGCGTTTGAGTTTTCGCTTTCATTAAGTAGTTCTAGCTCATTTATATGTAAAGAAAGAAGTGATTTTGTATTTATGATTATTGTACATTCTGCAATTGTTTCATATTTACCAGTGCAAGAAGTTGAATTTTGGGTGCCATGAAGCCTCGTAGGCTATGGCGTTAGGGATCTGTTTCCAGAAGGCTCCTGCAGTAGCGTCCGGTGTTGTCCCGTGCAGTGAAAGAAAAACGTGGTGAGTAAAATAACTTTGGGGATCCTGTGACAGAAATATATGTATATATTAATTTACACTTTTATTTTAAATTATTATTTGGTATAGGGAGATAGGGTTCGTAGTAAGGGAGTATTCTTGAGACATGTACTATTTCTGTTTTACAGTTTGGTTTGCTACCTTTTCTTATTTCGTAATTGACATCACTTAATTTTCTAACTACGTAGAAGGGGCCATCCCTTTCCAATAATAATTTTTCCGATTTGCCTACTTGGGGTTTTGGATAAAATATTTTAACTTGTTCCCCTGGAGTAAACTCTACATGTCTATGTTTGTCATCGTATCTAATTTTGTCCTGAATTTGTCTGTTATGAATGTTTTCTACAGCCAGATTTCGCGCTCCTAATATCTGTTCCCTGAACTCTTGAACAGTTTTGTCATGGGGTATATTAATTAAATTTGCTTCTGTAGGCAATACGGGCTCTCTGCCATACACTAAAAAGAAAGGGGAGAATTTTGTCGTGGCGTGGATAGAAGTATTATAAGCAAAAGTTACATGTGGTATAAATATGTGCCACCTTTTTTGTATTGAATCTGTATATTTTGAGAGCATATTCGCCATAGTTGGGTTAAATTTCGCAACAACGCCATTACATTGAGGGTGATACGCAGTAGTAAAGGATGAATTACTTGACATTAGTTTTAAAAGTTCTTGTATCAATTCTGACCGCCAATTTTGAGCTCTGTCTGAATGTAAATATTTGAAACATGAATGTCTACAAATTAAGCTATTTAAAATTAATTTTGCAACTGTTTACACTTTTACTGTCAGGAAGTGCTTCACATTCTACATATCGCGTTGCGTAATCTGTGGCTATAACTATAACTTTGTTTCCGTTTTCGCTTCTAGGAAAGGGTCCTAAAATGCCTATTCCAACTCTTTCAAACGGGGGTACCTACCGGAATGGGTTGCAATAGTCCCTGAGGTTTTTTTTTATTTGGGGCACCTTTTCTATTTTGGCAAACAAGGCAAGCTTCTACAATTTTTTCTGTATCTTTTTGCATCCTGTCCAATAGTATCTTTTTGAAATGTTACCATATGTTTTATTTACACCTAAATATCCTGCAAGGGGTTCGGAATGGTGAGAATGAAGGATTTCGTGGATTAAATGTTTAGGGATGACTAATAAATTGTCGTTACCTGTGAAGTCTGCGTTATGTTTGTATAAAACGTTGTCGATTATTCTGAAATTGCGCGCTCTTCGTCTCATACTTATACTTATATTATCGTCATTAGGATTTGTTATTGCACGTATTATTTCTGAAATATCATCGTCTTTACTTTGTCCTACTGCTAAATCACGATTTTCTAACAAAAACATGGGGACCTCAAACAAATCTTCTTTATCAGAAGAAGGGGTTAAGACAGGCTTTCTGGACAAACAATCTACATCGTTATGCTTTATACCACTTTTGTAAACTATCGAATAATTGAAATCTTGGAGTTTTATTAACCAACGTGTCAATCTGCCTGTTGTGTTGTGTGCCTTTTGTAGGTAACGTAAACTGTGATGGTCAGTAACTATTGTGACATGTCTTCCACAGGTGAAGTGTCTAAAATACGTAAGTCCGTAAATAACAGATAATGCTTCTAATTCTGAGATGGGATAATTTTTTTCGCTCGCTGTGAGCTTTCTTGATATATACGCAATTGGGTGCATTTTGCCGTCAGCCTCTTGTAATAAGATGACGCCTAGGCCGTCCCTGCTTGCGTCAGCTCGAAGTTCACAATCTAATTTTGGATTAAAATGGGCTAACACTGGAGCTTCTGTTAATTTATTTTTTAAAGTTTCGATGCTTTTTGTTGTTCCGATGACCAGACATATCTTTTAACCTTTTCTAATAGTTGAAACAGGGGTTTAGCAATTTTTGAAAAGTCCTTTATAAATTTTCTATAGAACGAACATAGTCCAATAAAGCTTTGCAATTTTTTCTTGTTTATTGGTATTGGAAAATTTTTGATTGAACTTAATTTTTCTGGGTCCGGAGTTATACACGATTTATGAATGATATGGCCTAAAACTTTAATTTGTTCCTTTAAAAATTCGCATTTACTGGCTTTAATAGTGAAGTTTGCTTTTCTTAACCTATCAAATACTTCTTTCAATTTTTCTAAATGTTCTTCCATGGTTTCAGAAAAAATTATTACATCGTCCAGATAGCATAGGACACTGTTCCATTTTAATCCACGCAGGACCGTATCTGTTAATTGTTGGAATGAACTGCTTACATTACATAGTCCGAACGGAAGGCAGTTGAATTCCCACAGGCCGTAACCTGGAGTGATATTTGGAATTGCCAAGATATGTTAGGATTGATTCTAAGTCCGTAATGGGGTAAGTACTTTTAAAGGTTAATGAGTTTAGTTTCCTATAATCTACGCAAAACCTAGTTTTTCCAGGTTCTCCTTTTTTGTGTACTAAAACTATAGGTGAAGAATATTCTGACTGAGACGGTCTGATTATACCTTGTTCATACATTTCATTTAATTGTTCACTAATTGTTTCTCTTTCAATTGGACTTACCCTGTAAGGTGTACTTTTAAAAGGTGCTTCTTTAGTTAATTGAATTTTGTGTTCAAGAAGGTGAGTCTACTTATTTCATACATGTCATCTGCGAAAATATCGTTATATTCTCTTAAAGTCATTTATTTTTTTCTTGTAGATTTAAACTTGAACTTGAACTGTCGTTCTTCAAAATCTCTGCACATTTCTTTTTTAAACCGTTCGTCTTTTTCTTCTTCAGTATTGACCATGTTTAGGTAACCCACAGTGGAATCTTTGAACAAAACAACTGGCAGGTTAAGTGAGCTCAATTGTACCTTTGTTGGCGCATTACTATCATATTCCAATAGTAATTTTCTTTTCGTTAGAAACTCTTCTTTTTGAGAAAAACTAATATTTGAATGGATCTGGATTTGGTAGGCTTTTTAAGTTTACCGTAATTGAAGAGTATGGCTGTATTTTATAATCTTCGTGTAGAATAAGTTTAGCGTTTCTTAAAATTTGAGGTTTAATGTTTTTTTCAGTTTTTATCGAACAATTTTCATCTTTTGGGTTTGGATTTGTATAAAATTCAATTTTATTGGTGTCTTCTAGCTGTACTACTGGGATTTCCATATGTGTGGATGGGGTGTTATTTACTGTGAATAGAATTATATCAATTACGTCGATTTTGAAAATATATGTGACCATGTTTATCAATTTTTCTCTTGTTATAGTAGGTGAAGCCTTAGGAAGTTCTAATCCAATTTTGTTTAGTTTTAGTTGATTTACTTGAGTTTTCATTTTTTTCAGCAATACCCAAGTTGTTTTGTAATCTATTTCTAAATTTTCAAACCACAGGTTAAATTTTTTAATGGAATTTGTTGTTGTAGATATTAAATTTGCTTGTGAACAACCGTTTTTCCAGATTGCGCGAGGAAAATTTAAATTTTCCATGCTTATTGTTTTTATAGTTACTAAACAACTTACAATCGAATTCATATGATTAAAGTTTTCTAATTCAAAACGTTCCAAGGATGTGCTGCGAAGTGTGTTTGTAACAGAATTTTGCTGAGCTTGTGTAACTTGTCGTTGGGTTGCTGTCTGCTTCGCTGGAAAGTGTTGTGTGACGGAATGTATGTTTTCGCTGTGTAAGGAGTATGCAGCGTTAGAGACTGGTATTTGAAATGGTATGTGTGTTTTTTCTGTATAATAGAATTTTTGTTCATAAAGATTTGTGTTCCAGAGTTATAAAATTATTCTTCAGGTCAATAGAAGCATTAATTTTTTTTTAAATACTATACCTAAAATAATGGGATATGGTAAATTTTTCATTACCGGAGCTGACGTTGGCGTTTCTAATGATCCGATTTTTAAATTAAATTTAATTGTGCCTATTGAAGAGACGCGGTCGCCATTTGCCGTTATTACGAAAGTGGTGTTGGCTTTTTTAAATTTTTTGCCAGCCTAAAGCCTCCTTTTCTCTAATTGCATTAAGATTTGCGCCTGTATCTAGTGACCCTATATAACTTTGACCATTTATTTGGACAGTAATGTTTAATAAATCTTTAAAAGCAATATTTAATTCAGGTGTAATTGCATTCATTTTCTCATTACTATTTGTATTGTGGGTATTATTCTTTTGTGACATTTTGCATAAAGATTTTGTAAGATTATGGCAAAATTTTGCATGGTACCCTGTTAAATTACACACAAGGTAAATGGGGGTGGGTAAATTAGACGGTAGATAGGATGATAATCTTTATGATTAACATCTGAGCGTATTTTAGAACATGAATTTGATTTCTCGTAATTTGCGCAAAAATAATTTGCCCAATTTTTTTGTAAGAGTCCTACGGGGACTTACAAGGACTCGTTTATATTTAAATTTTTGCTTTGACTTTGACGCGGGGTTTTTTGTCTAAAATTTGAATTTGTTAATTGTCGTGGACAGAATCAATAAATCCTTTGTGGAGCTCGCGGCTGAGAATAATTTTGATAACTTTGGAAAAGTGGTGTAAAATTCTGTCTAAAACGACTTGCACTCTACCTTTGCCGCAATTTCTGTTAATTTTCCAACAGTGATATTTCATTGTTTTGTGAGTTTATATAACGTTATACATTTTGGGGACATACCACGCTCAAAATGTTTAATGAATGTAGTTTCGGCCATGTTTGGGTTGTATTCATACGCCAGCATTTTCAGTTCAAATAAATAAGTTTCATTTGGACTGTGTTTATAATTTTCAAATTTTAGCTCTGCTGACTTATTGCCTAATCCATCTTCGAATTCTTTCTTGAATGTCTCGATCACTTCATGCCAAGTGCTACTGGCGTTGTCGACTACGTACTTTTGATACCACCGATTAGCCGCGCCATCTAAAAATGTCCCAAAATATGCTATTTTTAAGTCGTTAGTCCAACCGTTAGCGATACATCTTTCCAAATTTTTTAGTAAATTCTATAGGGTTGCCGGATAAAAAATTTGTGGGCTGATGAATTGGGGGATAACGGGGTTTTTTCGTGAATTAAATGCATCTAATATGGTCACATTTTCAAAATTTTCGTCCCTTGAATTCATGTTTCTATGTTGCTTATTAGGTAATTCCGTATTTACTATCTGTGGCGTACCAATTCGTGCACTTGCTTCTGCTGCAGGTTCTAAATTAATGTATTCAATTTCAAAATGCTCTCTAAGTGTAGCGGAACTTGCTTCTGCTACAGGTTCTAAATTAATGTTTTCAATTTCAAAACGCTCTCTAAGTGTAGCAGAAACAGGTGCGGAGTTTGGCGGACTCCTGGGTAAGCTAGTATTAGGTCTAAAGGGAGTTCCGTATAACTCTGTACTTCTTAAAGGTCGTTGAAATGCAGCGAAATTTTGTGGGTCTAATTCTAATTGTAATTTCTTTTTAGCCTCACTTCGGGTTTCTGGCTTTTTTGACATTTGACTTGCCGATGGGAATTTTGAAGAATCTAMCAGTTACAAAAAAGAAAGGGCGCATCCATCATGTGCCGCATTTGGGCCTCAGCGAGAGTGACACGTGAAGCGGGACGGGATCAGGGATGGTCAAGWCAAATGCCGYATACAAGCCACTAGATTTTGTAAGCACTATTATTTACAAACAATGGGCGGATCAGTTTAACAGGGACATACAAAAATAAAGATCAAGTTACGCTTTTGACAAAATATGTAAAAATTATCTATGCACACAAAAACAACGAAACGGAATTATTAAAGACAATAGAGATTATTAAAATTTACTAATTACGTGAGTTTAATGTACTTACATCCTTTTTTTTCTAAGTAATGGGGATACCTGGTTGACAGTGTCCCAACCTCTCGCTGATCAAGCCCAAACGTGACTCCTCGATCTTTTCGATTTCCGTATTTAGGTAAAAATCGCAGCTTTGCGTTTTACGCGGTTGTTATATTTCTTTTTCTTTGAAAAAATTGCAACGATGTTGCGGGTGATTAGAGGGTATGCGACAATATTCTTGTCTGGGGTACCACACGATAAGAACACGATCGCCGTTTAGGAAGTCTTAGAAACCGCTATTCAAAACAACATTAAATTAAATAAAGAAAAATGTAAAATTGCCAAGACAGATATAAAATACATGGGACACATAATTTCAGGAAATGGAATACAGGCAGATCCCAATAAAATTAAAGCCATTTGTGGGATGCCGAGCCCTGAAAATAAACAGAATATACAAAGACTCCTGGGCATCCTAAATTACGTAAGTAAATTTATTCCTAATTTCTCTACGGAAACAACTACTTTACGAGACTTGTTAAAGAAAAATAATGAATTTAAATGGGAAGGTGCACACTACAGTAGCTTGAAATAAAAATTAAAACAAATCTAATACTTCAGTACTATGATGTTAAAAAACCTGCAATAATATCAGTTGATAGTCCAATGTCAGGAACCGGTGCGGTTTGACGCGATTTCATGACTATATTTATGGAAAAGAAGTCATTATTGAAACAGATCATCTACTATTACTGGGAGTGTTTAAAAAACCACTAAACAAATGTCCTGCCAGATTGCAACGTATATTGATCCAGTGTCAAAAATATGATTTTACGTTACAATACAAACTGGGTAAAGAATTAATAATCGCGGACGCCTTGTCAAAAGCGTTTTTAAATAATGAAGACAATACTGATTGGGACTCCAAGATCTCGATTATTCGATAGTTTACAAAAGTGGTATAAAGCATAACGATGTAGATTGTTTGTCCAGAAAGCCTGTCTTAACCCCTTCTTCTGATAAAGAAGATTTGTTTGAGGTCCCCATGTTTTTGTTAGAAAATCGTGATTTAGCAGTAGGACAAAGTAAAGACGATGATATTTCAGAAATAATACGTGCAATAACAAATCCTAATGACGATAATATAAGTATAAGTATGAGACGAAGAGCGCGCAATTTCAGAATAATCGACAACGTTTTATACAAACATAACGCAGACTTCACAGGTAACGACAATTTATTAGTCATCCCTAAACATTTAATCCACGAAATCCTTCATTCTCACCATTCCGAACCCCTTGCAGGATATTTAGGTGTAAATAAAACATATGGTAACATTTCAAAAAGATACTATTGGACAGGATGCAAAAAGATACAGAAAAAATTGTAGAAGCTTGCCTTGTTTGCCAAAATAGAAAAGGTGCCCCAAATAAAAAAAAACCTCAGGGACTATTGCAACCCATTCCGGTAGGTACCCCGTTTGAAAGAGTTGGAATAGGCATTTTAGGACCCTTTCCTAGAAGCGAAAACGGAAACAAAGTTATAGTTATAGCCACAGATTACGCAACGCGATATGTAGAATGTGAAGCACTTCCTGACAGTAAAAGTGTAACAGTTGCAAAATTAATTTTAAATAGCTTAATTTGTAGACATTCATGTTTCAAATATTTACATTCAGACAGAGCTCAAAATTGGCGGTCAGAATTGATACAAGAACTTTTAAAACTAATGTCAAGTAATTCATCCTTTACTACTGCGTATTACCCTCAATGTAATGGCGTTGTTGCGAAATTTAACCCAACTATGGCGAATATGCTCTCAAAATATACAGATTCAATACAAAAAAGGTGGCACATATTTATACCACATGTAACTTTTGCTTATAATACTTCTATCCACGCCACGACAAAATTCTCCCCTTTCTTTTTAGTGTATGGCAGAGAGCCCGTATTGCCTACAGAAGCAAATTTAATTAATATACCCCATGACAAAACTGTTCAAGAGTTCAGGGAACAGATATTAGGAGCGCGAAATCTGGCTGTAGAAAACATTCATAACAGACAAATTCAGGACAAAATTAGATACGATGACAAACATAGACATGTAGAGTTTACTCCAGGGGAACAAGTTAAAATATTTTATCCAAAACCCCAAGTAGGCAAATCGGAAAAATTATTATTGGAAAGGGATGGCCCCTTCTACGTAGTTAGAAAATTAAGTGATGTCAATTACGAAATAAGAAAAGGTAGCAAACCAAACTGTAAAACAGAAATAGTACATGTCTCAAGAATACTCCCTTACTACGAACCCTATCTCCCTATACCAAATAATAATTTAAAATAAAAGTGTAAATTAATATATACATATATTTCTGTCACAGGATCCCCAAAGTTATTTTACTCACCACGTTTTTCTTTCACTGCACGGGACAACACCGGACGCTACTGCAGGAGCCTTCTGGAAACAGATCCCTAACGCCATAGCCTACGAGGCTTCATGGCACCCAAAATTCAACTTCTTGCACTGGTAAATATGAAACAATTGCAGAATGTACAATAATCATAAATACAAAATCACTTCTTTCTTTACATATAAATGAGCTAGAACTACTTAATGAAAGCGAAAACTCAAACGCAGTAAAGTATAGTCATTCGAAACATAAAAGAGCATTAGATGTCTTAGGAGATTTTTTCAACTTTTGCTGTGGAGTAGCAACTGATCACGAATTAAATGATATCTTCAGTAATGAAAAATTTGTAGAAAACAAAATTTCAGTTTTTAACAAAGCGTTATCAAGCGCATTAACGTCCATCTCACAAAACTCACAAGCATTTACTGAATTCCAAAATGTTACCAAATTCAATTTCGAGAAAATGGCAGATCAAATTCATAAAACAGAAACTTTTCTAATCAAATTTAAAAATAGAGTACTTGAAATGAAAGATTTTGAATATGAAATATTTATAGCGACCATCGAAAATCAACACGAATCTACATGATAAATTTAATGAAAAAACTGACAATACTAAACTCATGTAAACAACACAACATCGCGACCGCTATTCTAAAACCAGAAATTTTCCAAAAAGATTTAAATAATTTAAAAATCGAACTTCAGAAGACTGGTCGGGGACTGGCCATCCCGGACTCGTGTAACGGAAGGTACAGACCAACGACCCGGGTTTCGTATATTTTTAAAACCTGAGATATTCTCATGGAAACTGACGAACCGCAGTACGCGCGTATGTGCGATTTTATTAGACACCTTTTGTAGTAAAAGTAAGGAAATGGAAACGAACGTGCCGATGAGTTGATTGTCATAGTGTTCCCACCGATGGTGTAATTTTGCGACGTGAGAAACAACCGCTAGTATTGCTGTTCCGACAAAATTTGCTATGGGTTCCAGATTCCCTCAAAAGGTCTGAAAATCAGTTCCCTGGTAACCGCCGTCGCGTAAACTTTAAATCGAACATTTCAGTTGTAAGTTTTATTAAGTTTTTGTCGCGTATTAAAGTATCAAAGTGTGCTAAGATTTTCGTTTACAACGATACGGATTTACCCTTTCTTGGATAACTCACATCGAGGGACTCGCTTTTGGGTATCGTTAAACTTTTCATTTGGGTAATTATTGTTTGTATTTGTTTTCCAAATTTCAAGTAAATTTAGCTTTGTTTTGTCAGTTCCAGCAACGTAATTAACAACGATTTAAAAGAAATACTGGAAAATTGCTATATTTTCCTACGACAGTTTTCAGATTTGTTATTTATGTATATGTATCAATCGTAATTCCTTAGTCACCTTGTTTGTCTGATAATTCTCTTTCATTGAATTTATCAATAAATTTAAGTAAAGTCAGAAATCGGTGTTTATTTTATTAAAAGAGCTAAGTAAACTCCGTGCTTCGAAGGTACCTCTCGTCCCGAAGAGAATACTTACACATTAAAGTCCCAATAATAACTCTCAACAAATCTTGGAAATTATATGAATTAATTACAACACAGTTTTCATGGTTTAATCAAACTTGTTGCATAAAACACGACACAACAATACTTGCTATTAACGAAAACCAGACAAACAACGAAATAAGACAAATTTCAGGACTAGGACTACACACCTGTAAACCAAACGAAAACAACATGTGTTGTCTACCACGTTTTGCATATGATCACATACATGGACCAGATTGTGCTAAAACGCTACTAAAAGGAGCAATAGTCATTGAAATTACTCAAAATTGCCCTCTACTTTGTCATACATCTTCACAAACATTTATATCAGAAACAGATATAGATACGTTTGTGATAACAAATCCAAAAATAGACATGAAAATTATTTGCAATGACATAAAAACACCACTTTTACTAAAAAAATCACGATCACACAGGAGCTATAAAATTACAATTACCGTGTTACTGTAAACGTATTTCAGACTCAGAAACAATTATACCAGAAAATTTCCTTGCGACAATACATACAAAAAGACTAAAACTGACATAGTACACATAATTCCAGCAGCTTGGACGACTTTACAAAGTTTCATTTTAAATCCAATAATAAAGGTAAACCAACCAAGATTTATTAACCTATCAGAATATTTAAACCACAACTGGACGCTTGATATACCCCCTTTCAATCTAACAATTGCAAGATATAATGGATAAACTAGATAATGCAGACCAAAATAGAAATAGCCAATACCCTGCACATCATGGAGACACGTTATTTTTATTTGGAACAATTTACTGTCAATTGGAGTAATATACTTGTTATGGAAAAACGTGAACGGATTGCTACTAGTACAGGCCAAAAATGTTAGAGCGGAAAACTGGGAAAACATTTACCATGATATTTTATTAATATTAATGTGCAATTTTAGGTTATATTGGAGGTATTGTTATAAAGCTCATAATCAATCATATGAAGAAAAATAACAACCCCCAAAACGAGATGGAGATCGAAGAGAATAGCCAGCCACAAAGATACACGACGGACGTAGAAGACGTTACCGGTCTAGAAGATGTACAAGGAAAGCGCTTGGTTTGCGTAATCAAACCTATAAACTAAAGAAGTTGAAAAAGTATCAAACACGAGTAAACCCGCATTATTCTCGAGTATACTAACAAAATATATGATGGCCATCATACATTTAAGTATATTGATAATAAGGTAGATCTAAGTTAGCAAATAATTATAACGAATAATTAGATAAGCAAAAGTAGTTAATAATGTGAGTACTTACCGTTGTCCGTTATTCCGTAGCAATATAAACTTGGGACATACTCGCACACCCGCACGGAAATACACACGCCGTATCCATCAAAAGGGGGATGTGATGCTCTCAGCCTGATGCTGGTTTAATGGTGCAGTACAGGGATGAACACCACCCAACATAGAAATGGCAGGCAGGAAAATTTATCCGGCCTTCATACTAAATGGGAATAAACGTCGAATCAACATCGATTATACGACCGTAAAGAAAATTATTATCTCGTGGAGAAGAAGAATACAAATTGCCCCTCGGAACAAGCTCAAAACAGCAACTAAAAATCCCAGGGGGACCATCATCCACCAGCAACTGCTGAGTTCTCATCTTCCCAACGCCCAGATACACCAACAAGTCCGCGAGATAAGAATCACGATCTTCTATCGGGTCCATTTTTTGTGTTTTTTTATTGTTAGACTAAGGTTTTAGGATTCTAGTTCTCCAGGTGGAGAACTTCCGGGCCGGCGGGTAGTATCGCATACCCTCTAATCACCGGCAACATCGTTGCAATTGTTCAACTAGTAGATCTGTTCAAAAAAAGAAACATGACAACCGCGTAAAACGCAAAGCTGCGATTTTTACTTAAATACGGAAATCGAAAAGATCGAGGTGTCACGTTCGGGCTTGATCAGCGAGAGGTTGCGACACTGCCAACCAGGTATCCCCATTACTTAGAAAAAAAAGGATGTAAGTACATTAAACTCACGTAAGTAGTAAATTTTAATAATCTTTATTGTCTTTAATAATTCCGTATCGTTGTTTTTGTGTGCTTGTAAAATCTAGTGGCTTGTATATGGCATTTGACTTGACCATCCCTGATCCCGTCCCGCTTCAGGTGTCACCCGCTAAGGCCCAAATGCGACAATATCATCAATGTAAACAGCTACCCCATCAAAGTTAAATAGATTTTTTGAGACACTGATGAAATACTTCGGGGGCACTTCTTATTCCATAAGGTAACCTAAGAAATTTGTACCGTCCAAATGGAGTTACCACAGTGCACAAATTAGCACTGGGTGCATCTAATGGTATTTGATAAAACCCATTTGTATCATCTAAGGTACTAAAATAATTTGCGTCCATTAATTTACTCGATATCTCTTCGAAACTATCTATTGAGCAATATTCCCGTTTAATTGCTTCATTTAAATATTTAGGTTCCATACAGATCCGAATTTTGCCATTTGGTTTGCGTACCCAATCTGACGGACCTTCAACTCGAGCTAGAATTTTATTTTTATCTCTAAGTCATCTATAGTTTATTTTAACTGATCGATTAACGGTAAAGGTACTTTTCTAATTGGACATACTATAGGCTGAACATTTTCATGTAATTAAATGCGATGTTTTTGTTTTATACATCCTATTCCAGAGAATAACTGAGTATTTATCCAACAATCCTTCTGGAATCATACTAGGAGAATTTTTTGCAAAGTTTTTATTTTTTTAATTAAGTTTAGACGAACGCAAGTTTGTAAACCTAAAACAGGTTGTGAATTATTGTTTACTACAAAGAAGTTTATGTAATAATACTACCCACCATTGCAACATTTCAGCAAACAAGTTCCAATCGTATTTAATCTTTCACCCGAATAAGATCTTAATATAGTTTGATCGGATTTTAATACTAAACGTATGAAATTGTGACACTGGCAATACATTAACATCAGCACCTGTATCAATTTTAAATGATATATCGTGATTATTTATCGAAAGAGTAGTGTGCCAAGAGGTTAGCAGTTTCAGTACAAGTTACATTTACAATATCAACATACAATGAATTAAGCTCTAAGTTTTCCATTTCCTGGCTTTCATTTTGTCTAAATTTAGATATTGTTTTTACGCTTTTAGACCGACATACACTTGAAAAGTGATTTGGTTTCTGACAAAAAGAACAAATTTTACCATATGTGCTGCACTGGTTTAGGGGATGATCCCGGCCACAGTTTCTGCAATTATAGATGAATCTGGTACCTGATGATGATCTTCCTCGGGTCCCTGCACTGGGTTGTCGATGCCTGCTGTTTGATCTGCCTCTGCTGCCTACTGCTTTCACATTGGTACGGGAGCGGAGTGATGGGCTTTCAATTGTGTGACTGGACGAGTATCGGTTGACTGATGGCCTCCTGCTTATTTGATGGATTTCTTCGGCTGCGTTGTTGTTGCAAATTTTGGAAGACTGGGTTTTCGCCTCTGAAATTGCGTTGCAGATTCTGACTGCTTCATACAAAGTGGTACTGTTACCTTGTAGCAATTTCTCTCTGATTTCACCTGAATTTACCCCGGATATTAGAATACATTTCATTAGTCCCTCCTTGATCTCTCCAAATTTACACTTATTAGCCTGATCCTTTAGAGCCGTTACAAATTGGTCAATGGTGTGTTCACGTTGTCGCATGTTAGAGAATTTGTAACGTTCGAAAGTTGTGTTTTCACGTAGCAGGAAGTGATCATCGAACTTTTTTATTAATTCTTTTAATTTGTCTTTTTGTTCCGATGTGAATGTGAAGGTGTTGTAGATTCTGTACCCTTCTTTCCCAATTAAGTGCAGGAGTAACGCACATTGGGTGCTATCACCTTTTTTGTCAATTTTTGCCGCCTTGATGTAATTCTGAAAACGTTGTTTCCAGAATTCCCAGTTTTCTGCTACGTTTCCCGTCATGTACATCTCTATTGCGTTATGGCTCATTTTAAGTTGTATATTTTAATTTCTTTGTTCTGTACTTGTGAACCTAAAATATCTTCTGCCGGAAAAATGGCGTGTGGCACGTGGTAATTCTTGCTTTTTCGACTTCGTAAGTTCGGTATTTACGATGACTGCGCCATATTAATGATGGTTGTACTTGCATAGATGATTCAATACTTGACTACTGCAATTATTATTGTTGCACACTTGGACAATTTATGTTTAATTTTATACTTTAATGTTGCCAAGTCTACTTAAATACGCTAACACTTCCATTTAGAAATTAATTCGTCTTGGCTACGATTTCTGTTCTGTTTTGTTTATCTGCTTTTTCTTTTCATGTATATATATATATTTCACTTCACACTTCATTTTTTTTCTTTTATGAAAGCTGCTCGCTAGATTACATATTAATTTTTTTGTTTTATTTTAATTGGAACTTTAGAACTTCGGTTGAGTGGAAGAGCGGAACCTGCAGCACATACGTGTGCTGCAGTTACCGAACTCCGCCGTTTTGGTCTCGGACCTGCAAGTAGATTTTTTTGTATAGAATTATTGTATAACATAATAATATTTTCTTTTTTTTTGTTTTCTCTGAATGTATATCAAATGCCGTGTATTTCTCGAGATCAAATAAAGACCATTATTATTATTATTATTATTATTATTCAGGAATGAGTTAAAACATATCAACGAAATTGATATCCTTAGACGTATTACATGTTTTAACCCAGTCAAAGTCGAATTCCACGGTTTTTCAGATGCCTACGAGATGGCGTATGGAGCATATGTCTATGTTCGGAGCATCGATGCTAATGGAAAAATTCTTATCAGATTGCTCCTCTGAAAACTACCACTATGCCCAAACTAGAACTTTGCGCGGCCTTACTGTTGGCTCAACTATCTAACAAAATTCTGACTTCAATGAAAATACAGTTTACTTCAATTCATCTCTGGACTGATTCCAGCATAGTGTTGTCCTGAATTCGGTCTGGAAAATATTCGTTTCAAATCGAGTTAGTCAAATCCAGAAACTAAACAAGAGTGAGTCATGGAATTACGTGAATACAAAATGCAACCCGGTAGACCTACTTTCCAGACGTGTTGAACCTAAAATTATCGGTGATATATCATTGTGGTAGGAACGTCCAAGCTGGCTTTCCAAACCCGATAACGAATGGCCGCAGATTCCAGGCAACCTTCAAAATTATGATTCTAATAACATTCCCGAGATAATCGTGCTGGTATTGAAAAGAACAGATACTGCTTGTCCTTTTTCTTCTCACAATTGCGACTTTTTGCAGAAGTATTCTTCCTTTACTAAGCTGCAGCGAACCATAGCTTATTGCCTAAGGTTTAAAACCAATTGCCTCCAGAAAGGCAGATGTGCCTCTCCACTCACAGCTGAAGAGTTGAAAGAGGCGACAATGAGGTTAGTATTCTTAGTGCAGCGTGAAACCTTTGGCAAAGAAATATCAGAGTTACAGGGATCTGGGCGTATCGGTTCCAAAAGTAAAATCTTAGCTCTAGATCCCTTTCTTGACTCTAAGGGTATTTTAAGAGTCAGCGGTCGGCTCAGGCGCTCCAATTATCCCCGGAGAAAAGACATCCAGCCATATTACCAGCTAAACATCATTTCTCATCCCTTCTTGTAGAACACGAACATTTACGTTTGCTTCACGCTGGCCCGCAATCTGTTCTTTCGTCTCTACGCGAACGATTCTGGATTGTATCTGGTAGGAGCCTGATCAGACAAGTTATCTATCGTTGCCTCCGTTGCTTTAGATTTAAGGCAGACAGTGTCAAGTATCTCATGGCGGATTTACATTTTTTTGCATTTTCATAACCCCTTTTTTTTAGGTCTGTTACCTGAAAATTTACAACAGACCGTATTTCCACTTTTATTTTATCTATTCCATTCGCCTTAGCCGTGCCTAGGATTTTTATTTCGCCCCGAGGACGGGACCTACGCTTCGTTTCCGTCCCTAACCTCGAGGCGGCGGCGTTTTAGATGTTCTTATAGACCTTTAGTTCCCAAAACTTTTTTTTTAAATACCACATTCACAATTTTGTTAGTTAACATTATTCCATTGCCTTTCATTCCATTCCCTAAATCTACTGGTTAGTGGTTGGTTATAACAGACCTAATCAACTAAATTCCTATTCTAAACTTACACTATGTCTTTCCCGGTGATGCTCCGGCGCTCCGCGGGCACTTCTGGCTACCAGAAGTCGCCCACGGTCCTTGAGCATCTCCTCGCCTGTGCTGTCTCCAGAGGAGATACCGGTTTCCGGCGTCATTCTTGGTCGGCACCTTATTGTCTCCGTCTTTCATATTTACTCTTTTCCACTAGCGACACTTTGTCCGCCAGTTTGCCCAGGATCCTTATTCTCTCAGGATCGCGCAGCATCCCAGCAGTATCCGCGTCTCTAAGCCTCCTTCTCAAGCTTTCCTCCTCCGGATCTGCCAACGGACACATTCACATGCCTCGTCTTCCTTCCTTCCAAATATGTGTAGGTTGACAGCATATGGTCCGTGTCCGCTTAGAAAATGGACCGGGGTTGGGTTTATATGGTCCAAGTTCCGTCTGTGCGCTATCGTGGGGAAGAAGGACTTCAGTCTCTCCCCTTTCTCGCAACTTTGCCATTCTCTTTCCCATTCCTGCCATATTAAGCTTGAGATCTCGGCCTTCGAGCGCGCCTGCACACCCCTTAGGACACCGCGCACCCTTTCCATTTCTCCCTGCATCAGCCAGTTGTAACGAAGTTACAAACCGGGCCTTAGTCAAGTTTCAATCCGCGGCCGTATATCTGTCTCAAGTCCGCGATTCGCGGAGTTCGGACGAACAACACATGCTGGCGCCACTAGTCAGCTCTCTTGTTCCTCCCGCTCCAGCCGATGTAAATAAAAGCTGTGACCGTCCACTGCTCGATTGAGTGGTGACCGACCTATCGTCCGATCCACTCGCAGCGATACCTAGGTGAGGGAGCTCCGTCACTCTCACCACATCGCTTGCTTAGACGTATAAGCCCGCGTGCTTCGCGTTGTCATAGCCGCCGTAGTGCGGGGGAGCCGCTATTTGATGCACAGTGTATGGTAGCTTTCCGTGCACTATGTGTCTTGTCAGCGACTCGTACCGCGCACAGGGGGTTGCTGAGGGGTTTCTAATACACGGTAGCTTTCCGGGTATTACAGACTCGTAGGCAGCTCTCTCTCTCTCTCTTGCTCGACCGTTGTTTGTCCGTGTGTTTCGCGTTGTCACGACCGCCGTAGCCCGGGGGAGCCGTTGTTTGATACACGGTGTATGGTAGCTTTCCGTGCACCTTGTATCTTGTCAGCGACTCGTACCGCACGCAGGAAGCTGCTAGAGAGTTTCTAATGCACAGGTAGTTTTCCGGGTATTACAGAYTCTTAGGCAGCTCTCTTTTGTTCGRCCGTTATTTGCCCGTGTGTTTCGCGTTGTCACMGCCGCCGTAGTCCGGGGGAGCCGTTGTTTGATACACGGTGTATGGTAGCTTTCCGTGCACTTTGTATCTTGTCAGCGACTCGTACCGCACGCAGAGGGTTGCTAGAGAGTTTCTAATGCACGGTAGCTTTCCGGGTATTACAGACTCGAAAGGCAGCTCTCTCTCTTGCTCGACCGTTATTTTCACGCGCTGGTATTCACGTTCCTTTTGTATTACACTCTCGCTCCGACTAGTTCCTTTTATTATCTCATACTAAGAGCCGCGTCGCAACCGTACTATAAAATTACATAACCGTAGCTTGACCGAGGCTTACTTAAGAGGGGGTTCCGTTTTGTTTATAACCGCTATTAAGTTTTGTTGTTTTGAAAATAAACCCTGTTTTAGGCGATTGCTGGTTTTCTTTCTGCTTGCACCGCTTGCTTCCCCGCATCCCGCTAACATCCCTTTCAGCTTACGGCATCCACCCTCGGGGTTGTTCCCTGGAGTGCCGATCTTTACTGCAGCTACCCTGGTCTGCACACGTAAGAGGGATCGTGTGTAGTGGTCTGAGGAGCATACCTCAGGATAATAAAAAACTGGCGCCCGAGAAACCGTTTTGACGCTGAGCTTAGTGCTTACGTCACTCTTTATGTAACCGCCCGACCGTCCGCCCTCCGATCCGAAGACCCGTTCCGCCGCTCAACGAAAAAGGCGTCACACAGTACCTGGCAGCTCTTTTGCTAATCTCCAAATCTAGGGGTAGCACGTCCATCACGACCGCCAGTGCCTCGAACTAAGTTTAGGCCCCGGACAGCCGCACCAGTACCCCCCTTTATGCTCTTCGCATCACCGCCTTCGGCTTGACTAACAGAAGGCGATGTGCCCAGACGCTTGATCCGTACCCGGCTATAGATGCCATTACCGCGTTCATATAAATTTTCACTGTTCCCAGTGGCATTCTGTATTCACTTGTCGCCATTCTGACGATTTTGTGCATCAGCCGGGACGCTTTTCCACTTGCTGTTTGTACATGGCTGAGGAAGGTCCTCTTTTCGTCTATTGCTATTCCCAAGTAGGTCGTCGTGGCGCTACATCTTATACTTTCCCTGTTTAGTTTGAAAATGGGATCCCTCCCAAGACTTCCTTTCAAAAGTGCATAGTGCGTTTTATTTGTCGCTATGCACATTTTGTTTTCCTTGCACCACGCGTCCAACTCAGTCATAGCCATTTCAGCTTTCCTTTCCAGGTCTGCTCGAGAGTTTCCCTCTATCACGAGTGCTAGGTCGTCCGCATAGGCTATCGTCGACCTAACACTGTTTCCACTGCCAATTGATCTCAGTAGCTTGTCCATTATGATGTCCCAGAAGACCACCGGTCCGCAGATCGATCCCTGAGGACACCCTTTGGTCGCGCACTTTGATACCTCGTCACCAGGACACCGCATGATCACATACCTGCCCTGACAGTMACTTTTTAAGAGTCCATACACATCACCCGGKCACCTCATGTCCCGCAKTTCTTTMAACAGGTATGGCCATCATAAATTGTCAAACGCACCCGCGATGTCCACGAATATCACGAGCGCGTGTTTGGCGTCTACACTTTCGACTTCCCGCACCAACCTGTTCAGCGCGTTCTCTATTGATCGGCCAGGCGTACTGGTCCGGGTGGAGCAACCCCATCTCTTGCCTGTGTTGTTTCAGTCTTCCACAGACTAATCTTTCTAGCGTCTTCCCGAGGTTGCCTAGGAGGCAGATCGGTCGGTATGACTTCGCCGCCTCCGGATCTTTGTCTCCACCCTTGTACAGCACGACCAGGTCCGCTCTTTTCCAGACGTTGGGGAACTTCCTCCGTGTCAAACAGAGATTGAACACTGCAAGGAGATCCCCTCTCTCATCCAGTCCCGGAGCCTTTTTCTTCTTAAGCATATTCACGGCAGCCAACACCTCCTCTCTGCTGAAAGGTGGGCTCGTATGGTTCGCACCGTACTCTCCAGCCATATCCAATCTCACACTCTCCTGCAGGGCACTCTCGCCTTGCGAAGAATCGGATGGCAGCAGTGTGTCCATCAATACTTTCATTGTCTCTCTCCAGTCCTTCGCCATAGTACCTTCAGATGTTTTTACTCGTTCACTTACTAGTTTGTACGGCATTCCCCACACGTCCCTTTCCATGCAGCCTCCGATGAATTCGCTCCATGAGCTCGCTTTCTCCTCCCACAGCTCCTTTTCATAGGCTCGTTTCGCTCGCCTGTAATCCTGCAAACCCTCTTCCCTCTCGTCTGCTGTCAGGGCTCTCTGATATTGCTTCCTTTTTCTTCTTGCTTCCTTTCTTAGTTCCGTTAATCTGTCAGACCACCTACTACGTGTTTTGGTCGTATTTCTACGTACCTTTGGGATCGAGGCATCCATTGCCCTCCTAATTTTTAGCACTAAGGCTCTAGCCATTTCATTAGGGTGTCCCATCTCTATCGGTAGCTGCTCGGCATATTCGTTTTGCAAGCGCTGCCAATTGGCCTTCCGGAGGTTGWACTTTTTAGTAGCACCGCCCCCTTCTTCCAKGCGATCGTTTGTATTCCTCTTCTCGACACACATGTGTATCATGTTATGATCACTGGAGTTCTACCTCTGCTCTTCTCTCGTCCGTGTTATCGCAATGCCACATTACTGACTTTGCGTTCACGTCCGCCATGATGATGATCACCTCGCTCGTCCTGTAGTCATCCAGAATCTTTCTGGTGCTTTCGAGATGTCCCTGAATCGTGTCCGCGTATTGAAAGTACTGGTTAACCAGTATAACATTCAGGTATTTAATTTTTATTTCCACACACACGCAGTGGCTGTTAGTGTGCTGTCTTATTAGCGTTGTCCCTACATCTCCACTGAAAATTAGCGTGACCGCCATTGGCCGATCTCCTATTCCTATCTGCTTTATCCCGACGGGCACACCTAGCATTTTGCCGTTTTTTGTGTGAGGTTCCTGTACACATACAACGTCCAGCTTGAGTTCACCCGCTACGCGTACAATTTCCTGCGTCACGGTCGCACTTCTCGCTGCATTTATTTGTGCAAGTCTGATTTTCTTATTRTAGCTAATTTTAAACTAAGGGTGTCTTATTAACGAATAGCACTGTGGCCATCCCTGCCTGTTGTCGAAAACTATGCGCCCGTGCGACCGTACGAAGTCCTCATATATGTCTTTTAGATACAGGTACTCACCCCTTCTGCAAAAGACACGTTCCACGAGTTCCAGAAGCTGTCTCGGCTCCGTGGGCAGGTTGTTGCACCGAAGCTGGATCCTGTCCACGGCCTGCGGTGTCGGGAAGGCTATGCATCCTCCCCCCTCGTGTAGGTTCCTCACCAGATRTCGTAGGGCAAGAATTAAATTCCTTTCCTCCTCCAGCCTGCTGAGTCTCATGTTGTCCTCCAGATCCCGATAGACCTGGCCGATTCCTCCTTTTTTCTTCTTCTCGTTTAGACCGTCCCTGTCTCCAGCCTCCGTGCCCCCCTGGTTTGCAGAGTTCTCTTCTCCGGTGGTCGAGGACACCTCTCCCAGTACCASTTCCGCCTGATGCAATCCTGCTTTATCTGATTTCTTCTTCCCAATTTTCGTGATTTTGGATATTCTTTTCCACACAGATTTCCCCGTTTTATGTTTGTCGTCCCCTTCTGCCCCTGTTTCTATGTTTCGCTTAGCGCGAGAAGGTTCACCCTTGCTCTCGTCGCTCTTCGCTTCATCTTTCTTTGAAACAGTGCCTGTCCTCCATTTACTCTCCCAGTATGCTTTGGCTYGGAGAAAATCTCGCCTCAGCCTGCTGGGTGGTTTATGTTTCTGTTTTTTCTCTTCCGCTTCCGACTTTGCTGCACTAGCTTTAGTGTCCATAGTCTGTTTTTTCGATCAACCTTTTCACTAGCAACTTATATGTACCGCACTGCTTGATGTCTTTACTGTTACAGGCTTTTTCTCGTCTCTGGCATGGGATGCATGTTTTTGATATATCTTTATCAGGGCAGTCTGCCTTACGATGTCCTGTTTTCCCGCAGTGTGCGCAAGCCTCATCTTTTTGGGGGCAGTGTTTCCCGACGTGGCCCAGATCCTGGCACGTGTGGTATCTCGGTACCACCAGGTAATCCTTCACTGACAGGGACCGGAATCCAACAAACAGCCTCCCTTGCTGTACCAGCATTTTCCGTAGTTCCGGGCTTACTTTCACTATGTAGTGTACAGTGGATTTTTCTCGCGGCCCTGTCTTGGTTCTAATACTAAAGTTGTCTCCGAAGGTTTTCTTTTCCACTGTATCCGCGAAATTTTGCGCATACGCAGCTTCCAAAAACTTGTCCTCGGCCAGTTTTGTTGGCACGTCATAGACGATCATTAGGGGTCGTCTTTTCCTTGGTGGTTCACATTTAAGAACCTTCTCCACATCCTTGTTTTTCAAGATTTTCTCGGCGTCCTTTTCTGATCTAGTTTCCACTATTAGAACTTTTCCGGACACGCGCATCCCTCTGACCTGTATCCCATCTTTCGCCGGATCTATCACCCTAGTGAATTTTTCCTGGGCGCTCTTAGCGTCTTCACCATCTCTAGCAGTTATGAACAGTGTAGTTTTTGGTACACTGTTCACTTTATTAATTGCTTGTTGCACACTGCTCTGTTTAGTTTTAAGCACATCCTTTCCCTTGCGTAGCCAGCTGTTCGGTTAGCCCCTTGTTTTCACTTTTTAATTTCTCCATCTCTTCCCTTAGAAATTTATTCTAGCCTCTTAAACCAGCCTGGGCGAAAGCTGCCTTTTTGTCTCAGCATCCCCACAGACACCCTGCTCAATCTTTTTGAGGGTTCCAGGTCCTTCTCCACGAATGCCAAGAGGTCTGCATACCTCTCTTCCAATGTAATTTCCCTCTTTGGTGGTGATACAGTTTCACTTGCGTCCCCTACCGAACTCTTCCTCTTAATCCCTTCATCCGTTTAGGAGATCTTATCTTTAGTTCATCTTACGTGTTCGAATCTGTCCTATTTTAAGTTCAACACCCGCACAACACGGCCGACACGTTTACTTCAGGCACGGATTGCAAGCGAAATTTCACCATACGCGACCTACTTAGCGCAATCAGGCACGAAATTTCATTCGAATTTGCTGCGTTCGCGGCCTACTTTACGCAACCGCTACTGTTTCGCGTAACTACACACGCGACCTACTTTCTTTATTGCTGTATTGCACTTGCGACAATTTAGCAACTCTCGCTCCGCATGCACGTCCGAACGGTCTGGCGTTCAGCGAGCGAGTCAGTCAGATAGGGATTACTGTGGTCCCCTTTGACTAGAGATCGCCCTACCCGCAATTATAAAACAACAAAAGCTTACGTCTGTTTGTTTATCTGCCTAGTAACCTAGAATTAGTAAGCACCCTAAGCACAGATCGTTTCTTGTCAGCCCTGCTCCGCTTTTGCGCAAGAAGGGGAAAATGCATCAGTGTTTGTTTAGATAATGCTACTAACTTCGTGGACGCCGACAAAGGGCTTAAAAGATTCTTAAAAGAGCAAGAACAGGTATATGAGAGGCAGGCATAGTCAGTTAAAGGGCACCTCAAACGTGTTCTTGGCAACGCCCTATTAACTTACGAAGAATATTCAACAATTTTGGCACAAATCGAGTCTTGTCTCAACTCTCGCCCTTTGCATCCGCTCTCCGCAGATCCCTTCCGATCCTAATCCCTTAACCCCATCGCACCTCATCATAGGCGAAAACCTAACCGCCATTCCCGAGGGAAGCTACGTGGATTTAGCAGAGACTCGACTCAACCGATTTCGTCGTCTCCAGAAGATGTTCCAGCACTTCTGGCAGAGGTGGCATCGTGATTATATCGGCGAGCTACAGACTCGAGTGAAATGGAAGCGTCGCTGTGATGAACTCCTTAAACCAGACGTGCTAGTTTTGGTAAAGGAGGACAATACACATCCTCTCAAGTGGTGCGTCGGTAGAGTGTTAGAAGTGCTAAAGGGCGCGGACGATGTTGTTCGCGTGAAAACCGCGGCTGGTGTTTTCAAATGAGCAAAACGTTATGTCATATGCGAATGAGATTGCTGCCATTGTGGATTACAACCCGGGCAATCCGCCACGCAATCAGATGTGGGTACATCTCATACATCGAGACGTGGGTCTGAGGCAAATAGTCCATAACAGTGAGCTGACAGACCCCTTAACCTTCACTCTTCTCTTGCCTCATGGTTCTACTGCGTGGTGTAAAGACCTATAGTATCGACAGGTAGGAAGTGATGCAGCAAGATCACATGTTTCCCCCTGCAAATTCTATTCATATAGGTTTGCTTATCGCGAACACGCCGACGGATTTAACATCCTCAACAAAGGTGGAAAGTTGCTGCAGCAATACATTACTTATGCATATGTTAAAGTCGAGGAGGAACGCGTCAACTATCTCAGGTTTAATCAGAACAGTCTCAGGGCAGAAGAATACACAGGTCTGAGGGATTATCTCACCACAAGAGCAGATGGCGATAATTTAACTGTCCGTCGCAGAGTTATTTTGCCCAGCAGCCATGTAATGTCACCCAGGTATTAGCTGGAGAGGTTCCAGGATGCCATTGCCATCGCAAGAGAAACGGGACCACCAAATCTATTCATCACGTTTACCTACTCGCCACACTGGGATGAGATACAAAATAATCTAATGCCCGGCGAACACCCCAGCGACCATCCTTTCTTAGTCAACAGAGTATTCAAGCTTAAGTTACAACAGCTAATGGATGACCTCACTAAATTCCATGTGATGGGAAGAGCCATCTCGCATATACATGTAATAGAATTTCAGAAACGCGGCCTCCCGCACGCTCACATATTATTGACTCTCTGCAACGAAGATCGCATTACGAATTTCAATAGTTGGGAAGAATAAGTTGTTTAAAGAATTGGGTCATTTGGGGCTTGATTTATGCAAAAGAAAGATTGACATACCTCAACATCTGGGGCATCCTAACGATATCAATGACTTTTTTGTAAATACGCCAAACAAGAATTTTATTCCAAATGTAGATTTAATAAATGCCTACAGACAGGTTAAGCACATTAACGCGACTGATTCCCTTGAATTTACATTTACTAATGAGAAAGAAATTTCTGATATTGTATTTTCTATTAAATCTAATACGGCTGGTTTGGATAAAATTTCAATGCAGCTTATAAAGTATAGTTTTGCAGTAGTGGCACCTATTATGGTACACATTATAAATTTTGTTATAGGTCGTAATTATTTTCCAAACACATGGAAAAGCTCGCTTATCAAAGTATTGCCAAAAATTAGTGCACCTGAAAGTTTATCCGATTGACGACCTATAAGTATTTTACCGGCAATGGCAAAAGTGTGTGAAACAGTTCTTGAAAAGCAGCTAAAAGCATATGTTCAAAAATTATTTCACAGTATCAATCGGGTTTCAGAACTGGCTATAGCAGTGAAACAGCACTTTTGGAAGTCACTGATAATATTTTTAGTTCTCTTGATGAAAATAAGTTTGTGCTGTTGGTTTTGCTTGATTTTACGAAAGCATTCGATACCGCAAACCATGAAATACTTCTGGCAATTTTGCAGCACATTGGACTTACGCATAACTCATTAGCACTAATGTCATCATATTTAAGGAACAGAATGCAAACAGTACATCTAGATAACAACTACTCGCAACCTGCTGAGGTATCGTTGGGCGTTCCTCAGGGGTCGGTGTTAGCACCGATGTTATTTTCCATTTACACACATGCTTTCTCTAAAGTTATTAAGCACGGTACTTTTCATTTTTATGCTGACGACAGTCAGTTGCAATATACTTTTACTACAGATGAGGTAAAGGAAATATCTTCTAAAATTAATGATGATCTTGACGCTTTTGCTAATATTGCTAGTAGTCACGGACTTATTCTGAATCCCGGAAAATCGAAATTAATTCTTTTTGGAAGAGGTAGTAACCCTAGCGTCAGGAAGGATGTGATTAGTAACTTAGATATAAAACTAAATGGTACACCGCTAAACATCACAGAGTGTGCAAGGAATTTAGGATTGCTGATGGACAGTAGCCTTGGATTCACTGAACATGTAACTTCCATTATTCAACGTAGTTACTTTAATTTAAAAAAGATCTATAGTATCAAAAATTTTCTAAACTTCCGCACAAAAGTTACTCTTTGTGAACTTCTAGTATTGTCAAACTTTTATTATGCCAGTTGCGTGTATGGTCCGTGTTTAAATTATAGGGACACAAGAAGAATACAGGTGGTGCAGAATGCTTGCGTCAGGCTTGTTTTTGGGGTTCGCAGGAGACAACCTGTATCGCATAAATTAAAACTGATTGCATGGCTCAACATGGAATTACGGAGAACATTTCACTTTGGATGCCTTTTGCATACCATACTTTTGAACAAGACTACCCCATATCTGTATAATAAAATTAAATTCCGTACGGATATCCACAATGTCAACATTAGACGTAAAGATATGCTTTGTATTCCAAAGCATAAACTTTGTACAGGAAAAGCTTTACATACCAGGCAAGTAAAATCTATAATCTTATACCGACGGAAATCAAGGAACTGCCTTCACATTCTTTCAGGAATCGCCTGCGACAGCTATTGCTGAACCGTTAATCGCATCTCGATCCCCGCCTGCTTTTCTCTTCTGTTTTGTTTATCTGCTTTTTCTTTTCATGTATATATATATATATATATATATATATATATATATATATATATATATATATATATATATATATATATATTTCACTTCACACTTCATTTTTTTCTTTTATAAAAGCTGCTCGCTACATTGCACCGCGGTTGAGTGGAAGAGCTGAACCTGCAGCACATACGTGTGCTGCAGTTACCGAACCCCGCCGTTTTGGTCTCGGACCTTCAAGTAGATTTTTTTGTGTAGAATTATTGTATAACATAATAATATTTTCTTTTTTTTTGTTTTCTCTGAATGTATATCAAATGCCGTGTATCTCTCGAGATCAAATAAAGACCATTATTATTATTATTATTATTTAGTATTCTGAACTTCCCCCGTATTGCCAGAATTCTCTTCAAAGTATTTTTCCTTTCGCACCAGCATTTCCAGTGGAATATGCTTCTTGTGGACAACTTTTTACCGCGCCGTCGACAAAAACCGCGAGAGATTAATGCGAATCAGTGTGGTTTCCACGAGCCGTTAGATTCGTATTTGGTAGCATTTGAAACAGGTGTGTTGTGAAAATGCGCTGATCGGTCTATGAACATATTGTGCAACGTTCATCCAAAAGTTTTGGGATTATCCGACCAACGAATTCTATTTGGACGCTAGAAGCTATTGGTTGTTTCGTTTGAGCTTCGTTCAAGCCGCTTTTGCGGGATTTAAATCACAACACCACACTTTTCGCTCGATATTGCTTCTTGTAAGGAGACTCTTCAGAGGTGAGTGTTATAATAGATTCTTTTTGGCTTTGTTGTAAGACGAATTTGTAACTACAGGGTTCTTTCCACGTTCTTGATGGTGATCGATTTTTCGAACTGCTTTTGTGAACGATTGCTTTCCTTGACTGGTTCCTGGATTCTTTGGAGGCCGCTGATCATACCACGTTTTCCCGAACATTCTATCGAACACGTCAGGGATTTTGGAGGTCATCTTACCAGAACCGAACCAGCTCAGTCCCGAATCGAGGGATTTTCAACGTCCCCTAGGATTCAACCCACTGCTTGCGTAACAGATAAGTCGACACTAGTTTCTAGTTCAAATTGACGGTTTTATGCGGTTTTGCCGAGATTTTATAGCTTAATCTTTCCAACATTTAGATCATAAATTAACTTACTCCAGGTCAACGTCATTCAATCATTGTTTATTAAGATTTCATTCGATAAAGTACAGTAATTGCAATTTGAATTAATATTACGTAATGTTTAAGTGTAAAATACATATATAATTTAATATTATATAACATTTAAATCAGGCTTGACTTAATTCTCCAGTTATACATCTCACTTGTTCACTTGTTTTTTTTTTATCTCTGAAATAACAATTTCTAAAGGGAAGAACTTGTAAACGTACGTGTGCACACTAACGGTATTCCATCGCTATCCCTGAAACAAAAGAAAAGGTACATTTATAAAAAATTGTATTCATATTATCGCGAACGCATACTTACCTTGTTATTTTATAGCGTATATTTGATTTAATAATCCTTTTGCATTTTAATATATTAAATTCATTTCTAATTTTGTATTCGCATTTCTGACAATAAATCTTATGTTGCTTTTGAGTGAAACCGTACGCTTTTGTTTATACTCGTCTCTTACAGTTGCGATTGGATCACTTGGGGTGGTGTTTTGGGAATTTTAGCGATGTTTGTTGGTAAATTAGCGACACTTAGGCAGTTCAGCTCTTCTAGTGATTGAATTTCCGTTCAACTTTCTTGGTTTTGTTATTTATAGATATTTTGGAGGTAAATAAACCAAGTGGCGCTCACATTTCTAATGGAATAATTTGGTTAATTTCTTGATAACCCCGACCCGTCTCCACAGAGCTAGAGAGGCACTCAATTAACTCCAAATATTCGCCCGGAATCTTTAACCTGGGATCAATTGCGAGAGCTTTTGTTTATTGTTGTTTCGTGAAGGTCACGTTAAAAACCAACTCACAGTGCACTATAATCCATATTTGTTGAAGAAATACAAACCCACATAAACGTAGAAGCATGTTCATCATTGCAGACCGTAAAGTATTTATTCAAATACTTTTTCAAAAACCCCAACATGGCAACCGCACAGATCGTCCAAGCGAACAAGCAATGGACGCTTAATTGACTTTTTAATCTAAAAGAGATGGATAATATGCGCACGGGATCTGCGCATAGTAAGCCCAAACAAATGTCAAAACGGGTTGTCAGAAAAAACATCAGAGTCGGCGTTGCCAATTTGTGAGTAATTTCTTTAAACTCGAGTAATTTTACTTCGTCTTGAGGAATTTGTGAGGATGGTTCTTTTGTGAGGATTTTGAAGAATTTTTGTTTGGTGAATTTCATAATTTTAAACCGTATCGCTAATTTTACCCATCGGGTCACAAAAATGGTAAGGTCCGAGATGACATGGTTAATACTGAGTTTAAGTATTATGTAAATAGGGCACGTAATACCTACTAGTTTGACAATTAATTGCCGTGTTTAGTTATTTAATTCTATATTTAATGTTCACGAATTATAAAAATCCTAAATAAATAATTTTTGCAAACATCGTATTGTTTCTACAAGACTAAAAAAGTAAATGGTACTTATGGTGATACAGTAATTTTTGTTGAAATGTTAAAAAAGATTACTAATACATTATTATTACGTCCTAACGTACTAATGTACTAATGTTTTAACCAATGAAAGTCCTTTATATTAAACGATATTGTTTTGAGGAATTTTAGAGGTGGTGTTGGCAACGCTGGTCAGAGTTGTTTATATAGTTAAAATTTTACTTTACTGTGACATTCTTGGTTCTAGCATTGAGATCGATAGTCGTCATGTGGTGTAAATCGTTAGAACGTTTTAAAAATTTTTCAATGGAAAATGCAAAAGCATTTTTTAACAGAAAAATGGCTGTGGAAGTGAATTTCAAGCGCGGTTACAAATATTTCAGTGACTGTTATATATGTAACATCTGGACGACCTACGATATAGCAGCAGGTTGGTTATGTTAAATTATTTTATAGAWTTCGCTGTTTCGCATCATTTTAATTCATGTAGCTTTTATAAAACCACTAATTTGACATTGAAAATGTTTTAGGTCAAAGCTGTGTGAAAGCTGAATGTTACAGAAGCCAGCGGAAAAATTTAGCTCCACACAAACTACAGATTATATTTGTAGGTGATCAAATACTGCAGGCCCACTGCACTTGTGTTATTGGGTAAGTTTTGTCCTTTTTTTTGACACGCCACATTGAAATACCTTGTTTGTCAGAAAAAAAATAGTTGAAATGAAACCTTAAAATATACACGAGTTATAGTAATTTTTTGTTTTTTATGACAGGAGCAGCGAATGTTGTGGACATTTGATAGGGTTGTGTTACACTCTGCAACACTTCCTTTTGAAGGACATGGAAGAAATTCCAGAGGAGCTGACTTCCACAGAACTCTCACAAAAATGGGGAAAAAACCGAGGTCGAAAAAAGTTCAGTCTGAATGTTTGCTGGATGTCGCAGTGTATTCTCCGTCAGAGAAACATCCAAAAAAGATCCTATTACATGCTCTCTTAAACAAAATCCCTGCAATAGTAGCAACATAGTGTCTAAAGAAACTTTACAACGGGCCCAAAATGAATTAATTACTGAAAATCCGAATATTGCTATGGCATATTTACTTAGTGCTGGTGTGAGTAATACCAACTTAGTTGCATTACCACTAGGTTTAATGGCACAGAAGAATTCTGTGCTACATATTCAGCTGGGCGCTAGTAATTTTGGTGAAGATAGCAGCAGAGTAATTGATGATGATAATGCCACAATGTCTTCTCTGTACCGGGCGTTCCCCATAATTTGTGAGCAGACGCAGACAATATTTCAAGGTACTGGTGTTTTGCCACCTGATGAAATGCAAATCACATACCGTGAAGCAGTAGAACTGGAAAAACAAACTCGAGCCCAGAGGAAGTGTCCAATGTGGATTACACAACGGGCAAAGAGGTTTACTGCTTCCAACTTTGGAGAAATCTTTCACAGGAAGATCAGGCCGAATGACAAGTTTTTGTCAAGAATATTTGATGCGAAAAATCTTAACCATGTACCAAGTGTTCAACATGGAATAAATAATGAAATTATCGCAAAAAATGAATACAAAAAAAGATACACCCATGTAACAATCCACGCATCTGGTTTGGTGGTTAACCCAGGGGCGCCGTTTCTTGGAGCATCCCCAGATGGACATTTGGTAGATCCAACGGAGGAAGACAATGAAAATGGTGTTTTGGAAATCAAATGCCCATCAACGTGGGAAAATTTGGAGCATGGATTGTCCAGTCCAAACGGGTATCTACTTTTGTGTGAAAAAAGTGGAAAGTTTATTTTAAACCCTGCACACAATTATTATTGTCAAGTGCAAGGACAAACGCTCGTGTGTGGGATACAGTGGTGTGATTTTACAATTTTTATTAAAAATACTAATGACTTACATGTACAAAGAATTTATCTAGATATTGAATTTTGTAAACAGTTATAGAATAGGTTAAATTCTCTGTATTTTGAATTTGCTTTGCCGTTTTTAAATAATGCAAATAAAGAAAATATAAAATAAATTTGTTCTTGATTACAGTTTATTTTTTACATAATATATAGTAATAGAGACTCGATACATATATACAAACTTATTTATATTTACAATTGCATGTACAGTGGTCATATTTTATTTTGAAAATCAATACATAGTTACGAAGTATGAAAATTTGTTTTAACAGGTCGTAAAGGCTTTTGAAAATTGGATAGTAGACAACACACAGTCCATATTTGATTGAATGTTCCTAACTGTGCTAGTGCTACTTCAGAACACAAGATTTTATAATTTTTTATACGTCCAATAGCTCGCTCAACGTGTACTCGTTCACGAGCAATTTTTTGTGTATGATGCACCTCATTAGGTGAAAATTGTACGTTATTGATTTTAAATACAGGTATACTAATATTGACTGGTTTTAACAATTCCGTGGCTGTAAAGCCCTTGTCCGCCAGAAATGTATCACCATGTAACAAGAAACCTTCACTTATTTTAGATTCCACAACTTTGTTAAACCCACTTTTTTCTAGTAAAGCGTTATCAGATATTGCTCCAGTAAATAAAGCTGAAATAAAAATAATTGACCCATCAACAGCAACAAGTCCTTTAAGAGTATTGTTATGCTTATATTGCGAATAAGTCTGTGATTGCAATAATAATGAACTAGGCGTCTGAACATATATTTCAGTAGCGTCCAAGCTACCTATTACATTAGGATATTTTGCAATAAATTCATTAGATGCATGTGAAAGTATAATATCACGATGATCCCAGATATCTATACTGCCTAACCGAACATAAATAAAATTTATCCAAGAAATAAATATATTACTAACAGTTGCCACAGAAACATTAAACAGTTTACTTAAATGCTCATATCCAAAATTTTTCCTTAATTTTATTAAGACTAAAAAAAATTCATCTTCTCTATTCATTTGATGCTGTCGAATCCTACTCTTGCCAGTTACACTACTACTGTTATGCATTTTTAATAAATTTTCATTACCAAATTCGAAGAGCATGTGGAGACATTTTTGCAGAATTGTAAAACTTGTAAAGCCTGTATAATAAAATATGTCTTTATCACTATGTTTCAATCTGTTCAGTGTGAACATAGGTTCGTTGGAAATGATATTTTTATAAATAAAGCTAGAACCATCAACAGTTATTTTGTCATTCATATTAATGTTATCATTTCCTCTGTTGTCATTGGATTTTAAATTATGACATTGGCAATTATTTTTTAATTCCTGATATTCAATCAATAGGTCTGTGTACAATTTTAAAAGATTTTGGTATTCTAAATTATTACTGTTTTTTTCAGCTAGGTCTGTATGTTCAGAAATAACATCTGCATCATCATTCCTTTTTTCTTCCGGAGTTTCTTCCATTATTGCAACTACAGAATCAATGTTTGATTCTGCATCTTTGCCTGAAATAATCAAATATATGTATCTTTCAAACATTACGTAATATTACCTAAATTACTTACTTTGTAGCTTATTAACACTGCACGTTAATTCTGGAACACTTGTAGAACTTTGTAGCATTTCATCTCCAGTTTCTTTTATGTTTGTAGCATCTATTAAAATATATATATATATATATATATATATATATATATATATATAAATATTAACATAATCGAAGAAACATTATCGCAGCAATTACCTTTGTTTGGAATAAACTTTGAATTTTCTTGTATGTCAAAGTTTTGTAATGGATTTAATTCAGAAGTAGAAACAATCTTGTGGGGGCTAACATTGCTCCAAGGAAATATTGAAGGTACGGCATCAGGCTTTAAGCGGTTTCTTTCAGATCTGATTAAAAAATCTTGCTTCACAAAATGTACAGAACAAATCTAAAACATTAAAAATATGATGGTACTTCCTATAACGTGCTTTTTATTATAGTCTTACCTTTGTATGATTGCTTACTTTCAAAGGTTTTGTGTTATGCTTACTTGTTATTGTATCCCGTCGAATTTTGAAAATCCAAATATCCTTTAACTTTGGATTTTTAGTGAAATTATGTAAAGACACATTCGGCGTGTAAGCATGATTTTTGCAAAAAGGCACGCAACACTTTAATACCATGTTGGTTTACTTTCCACGTGCGATAAGTACAACGACAATGCAGCTCTTATGTTGACAACTGTCAGCGGTTGACACTTAGCAGTTAATAAGCCATCATCGCCATTTAACTTACTATGCGCAAAAACCTTTGACGCATGACGCCACTGTTAGAGAGAGATATTCTTAAACTGAAAAGGTCTATTATGATGAGATCGAGGCTTTCGTGTCTGGAAGATACTTGACTCCGTTAGAAAGCGCCTGGCACATTCTCCGCTTCTACATGAATCACCTGTCTCACACGGTAGAAAGACTGCCTGTTCACCTGCCCGACAGACAACGGGTCCTTTTCAGGGAGAGAGACGTCCTAGATGATGCATAAAGGTTTCGTGAACCACGGCACAACAAGCTTACCAAATGGTTGGAGCTGAACGTGGCCGTTCCCAAGGCCAGAACACTTCTATACACCGAAATTCCCAAATCTTACCGTTCGAAACCCAACAAAGGTTGGGTACGTCGTCAAAAGGGCCACGAGAAAGTGGTGTGTAGGATGTACAACGTGTCCATCGCACACAGAGAACTGTAATATTTACGTCTATTGCTGTTGCATGTCCGCGGAGCTCAGTCATTCGAAATGATGCGGACGGTGGATGATCACCTGTGCGACACCTTCGAAGAGGCATGCCGCTGACGTAACTTGCTCGCCGACGATAAAGAATGGTTCAGGGCATTACGCGAGGCAAGCGAACGTGAGTTATAGATCTGAGATCGACGTAGCAAAAAAAATATAATTTTATTTAGTAAAACTACAAACATAGCCTCCGGTAGCAAATGGATGCTGTTACAATTGAACGAGTGTTTTATATCATACATTAGATAAGGAGTACGTGAACTTGCGATCGTCTGCAGATTCTCACATACGGGTGTCCTCGCCGTTGTCGTAGTGCGCCGCTGCTACGTGTTAACCCGTGGGAAACTACATATGTAACTCGTGACATGCCTTCTCAGCTTAGACAAATGTTTGCTTATACCTTACTCTTTGGTGAAGTCAGCGACCCGTTACGTTTGTAGGAAACCTTTCGCGATCACTTCATTGAAGACTTCACTCGCCGTCATGGTATGGTCGATGGTGCAGCGACAGGAATGGCTTTTAGATATATTGATCGTATTCTCGCTGTGAACGGCAAACATCTCGCCGACTATCACTTGCCTGAGCCACCACCTGCCGATGTAGATCTTCCCGTTGATGACGAAAACATGGACGTCGCAGAAGAGGCCCGCGTTGCACAAGAGATGTAGCCACGTCTCAATAATGACCAACGTCGAGTATTCGACACCGTTATGAGTGCGACCGAAAACGACGATGAAGCAGACAAATATTTTTAGGTGACCGGTACCGGAAAGACTCCCCTATATAACACACTCATTAGCACCATCCATGGAAAAGGGCAATGAACCGTGGCCGTGGCATGGACCGGTCTCGCAGCAGCCTTGCTTAAGACCGGAAGAACTATCCACATAGCGTCCTGGATCGAAGCACGCCCACTTTTTTAAGGGAAGCGAAGCTTATTATATGTGATGAAGTCAGTATGTTAACTGGCACCCGTGTTTAACCTCCTAGATCACACCTTACGTGTGACATTTGCAGAAATGACAAACCCTTCGGGGGCAAATGCGTCGTTATCGGAGGTGATTTCAAGCWATGTTTGCCGGTTGTACTCAACGCGGATCGTGCCACCATAGTGACCGAATGTGTCAAATCTAGCAGACACTTCGACACGAATTGCTAAGAACCAATATGCGTGTGAATCAAGAAGAAATCGAATTCGTTCAATGGCTCCAACGACTGGGAAAAGGCGAATTGCCAACCACAGTTGTAGGTAACGCTACAGATCTGATAGCATTGCCGAATGAATGCATCATCCAAGAACTTGACGAACAGTTGCTTCGCTGAAGTATAGCAGGGACAAGTAATTACTAATGCAGCTATCTTGACACCCTGGAACGCGAACGTTAACGAGATCAATGAAGCAGTCATGGCACGTCTACAAGGTCACGAAAAGATCTACACCAGCATCCTTGTGGAATTTGTGAAGGAATACTTCTGTCAGTGCAATGTCATGAAGAGCTGCTTCTGGGTATGTTGCAAGGACGACATACTCCTTTGTTATTAATAATAACAGGTGGGAGTCCTTGTAATGTGATTTGCTGTAGGAAGCCTGTAATAATAGTAAAAGTATAAGTAGGAAATGTATGTCATTTTATTTCAGCAAATGACTTGCCTGTTTTTATTATAGCATATAATAGAAAATATTTGTAGCACATGCATGTGATTGCATCGAATAAATTAACTCGCAGGTGGTAGTTATGGTGGGCAGAAAATGTCATGATGGAGCGGCGGCAACTGCCTTTACATGTGGTGGTAAATATATGTAAATAATGGAATCCTCCTTGTGGAATGTGTGAAGGGACCCTTTCTACTGTGAAGTTGAGGTCTTCTAACAGGATTGGTTGACCTCTGGAGGTTTGTTCTTCCAAATATTTGAGTGACCATTTTCTTGAAATTTGTGTGACTTGGCATTGTTTGAATTTTGAAAGTAGAACGTTTTTCTCGCATGTAGTGTCGCTATATTTACGCGACTTTTGTTGGCAAAAGTATTCATCGGTAATCATAGTACATTTACAAGAAACTAAGCCGCGTTTGGCGGCACGTTTCTCGCACGTACGCGCTTATTCATAAGTGGGATCCACCAAAAGACGAAAGGCCGCAGCACAACCCGGCAACAGCGCATCTCGAAAGCGTCAGGGTAACTTCGTACACCGTCTCTTCGGCTTTCTATCCATTGTATCGCGCGAAAGAAGCTAGTTATCAGAAGAGCGATCAGCGCATCGTATTCCCCGAATCGTACCGTGCAATAAGGTATAGTGCACCGAAACTCCTACGATGTCTCGTTAAGAAGTTACAGCAAAAAACTCTGATACATGAGCGATCCCCAAATTTTGGAAGCGGTCGGTCCATATACAAAAAAGTTACGCTGTTCGCATACCTCGATCGCCTCACGTTGCAGCAGAAAAATCATACGAAATTTCCAACAAAATACTAAAGCTTAACAATCTGGCAACGCCGATAAATTAAAACCAGTCTTGACCCGTCGTGCGCTTCGAATCCGTAAAATTGTTTGTTCCCCTTTTGTTTTACCTAAAGGATCTGAAGACGTTCAGTAGTTGGAATGAACAACGATTACGCGGTCACCATATCAAACATGATCACGTCGCTCGCAGATTTCATGTAAAGGGGAAATCCGAGAATTTGCCATCCCTATTCCCAATATGACAGACAACCATACCAAGAAAACCTTAGACTAGGAAAGAGAGGGGACGCGTAATGCCCGCCTGATGCTGCTACGACAGTTTGTTACCCGGTTCCATACGGCAGCCATGTTTTGGTGACAAACACACGTTGTCACCAGTTTGCGGTTTCCGGAAATTTTATAGGCGTGTGCTTTTAAGTGAGGAAAATATTATCTCAGTCACAATGGTTGGATGTTCAGCTTTCGACTGCAAAAGTCGCAGCGAGAAAAAAGAAGTCGGTATATCGTATTGTAACATTCATATTTTGTCAGTCGCTCACGCCTGGCGCATAGGCTACTCGTTGTACACAGTGAAATTCCGCTTGGCTCACAACTAACCATATCAAGTGATGTGTCTGATAGTACACGACTAAATTAGTTGGCGGCGACCTAGTTTTCTGGTGTTCTGGAGTTCTTTTGTCATGTATTGGTTTATTGGAATTCTGGGTAAGTTTCTGGGATCTGAAACCATTATTAGTTGTTGCTTAGTCCTTGTTTGTTTGGGTGTGATCATCGGTACTGCAGACACTTCCGCCGTTAAGCCTAACGCCTGAGCGTAGATATTGAGCGAGTCAATTGACAGCAGGAAGAATTTCCTCTTTCCCTTTTGCATTTGACCTGTTGCGAATTGAATGTGAGAACGTGGTATCGTCGATTTTCGGAAGATTTTTCTAAGTAAATAGACCATCGATTGGTTACCATAGTAGGATCCGCTTGGAAAATCTTCAATTAGACGTGTGGATGTAAGTTGGGCTTTTGGAATTGGTTGAATGGTTGATTTTGCATTATTGAACATCCACACGTGGCCATTTTGGGATTTTGGGTTATCGACAAAATTTGCCACGAATATTTCTGCAATCAGAGCCGCACACCAACTATAGACTCCTTTCTTTTCGTTTCTCACCTTATCTTATCGTATACTTATCGATATTGCTATCGCTTCGTCTTGGTCTTCGTTCGTATGTTTGACATCTGGGCCTTATTCCTGTCTGGATAGCTTTTGAAGATTGGAGAAGTTGAGAATCGTAGAGTTGGGACTGATCACTTGGGATTGGATTTGGAAATTTGCGCTGCCATCCTTCCGGTTAGGAAGATTCAACCCTAGTAGCTGGCGACCCTTGGTGTGGAGGACCGTACATGTGGGACCCAACCAGCAGGAGAGCGCAAATAAGCTTAAATTTTAAGTAGAAGGTCGTTGACCCTTAAGTCGGAGCGCAGAATCCGCAGTGTAGATTCCATCTCGGTGGTGACTGCTTGATACGTTGTAAACGTTGAGGTTAATTAGCTGTCTTTCAACGGAAAAACTTGTTGTATGAGCCCTCAGCTCTTGTAATTGTTTTGAATAACTTGTATGAGCCCTCAGCCCTTGTAATTGTTTTGAATAACTTGTATGAGCCGTCAGCTCTTGTATTTGTTTTGTTTAACTCGTATGAGCCCTCAGCTCTTGTATTTGTTTGATTAACTTGTGCGAGTCTTCAGCTCATATATATATATATATATATATATATATATATATATATATATATATATATATATATATATATATATTGCCGTAGGAGCCTTCAGCTCATATATGCATTGCCGTAGGAGCCTTCAGCTAGTGAATTTGAGTATATAGCTTGTCCCATCACCCTTCTTTTACAATCGAACCTTCAGTTTGATTCCATTTATTACTTTATATTATCTGTAACGCCACAGGGTATCACCGATATTGTCGATCGTTCGTGACGATTTTTCGTTCGTCGTTCGTTTTTGTTGCGTCACTCGTTAATGCGAAGCGCTGGCCAGTGCGGAAGTTAACAGGGGCGATTCGCAGATTTTCTAGTTATTTACTGGTACTTGGTGACCGGGGCACGTAGTTGTGGTGCTCATTGGGAAGGGTTAATTTTGATTGTTAAGTGTCATTTTGGTTATATGTTCGAAATTTTCTCATATTAGTCGTTTAAGTTCAATCATTCTTAAGTAACTAATTGAGGTTCAAACTTTATTCTTTCTTTATCATTACTTGTACCTCTCATAGTTTTCGTTTAATTAAACTATGTTTCTACCTGCGCTTTGGTGTTTGATTTCCCTTGTAGCTTTTCAAAATTTTCGTCTGAGTGGTCCGCTGTGGAATTGTAAAATTTTGTAGCGCCTATAGTTATCTTTAAGAATATTGGAACCCCCCTACTCTCCGACTGCAGCGGCGGGATTACATTGGAACATCTGGGTTGACACCATAGGTTACTAACATCGTTTGGTAGAAAAACGGCGTCGCACGTTTCACAGGTAAGAAAGTGAATGCATTAATCTAAACTGCCATATAAAAAAGCATTATTCTCTTAATAACGTGATTGTAAATTTTAGTGAAGATAACAAATCGGAAGTGAGAAGGAGAAGCAAAAAAAATTTAGAGAAAGAAATACATGGAAAACATCAGAGACAATGCACAGTTTCATCACAGACAAAGGTTTTAAAAAGCTTAAAAGGTAAGAGTTGTTTTTATGTAAAAGCTGATAAGGGAAATTCCATAGTCATTATAGAAAAAGATGATTATTTTAATAACGTTACTTCTATGTTAGAAACCGGTCCCTATGATATAATAAGCAAAAACCCGTTAAAAAGATTATAAAAGAGGTGAATGATACTTTGGACAGTTGCAGTTTGTTAATTAATAGTAATCTTAAATATAAGTTAAAGCTAAAAAGCCGTTGATATCAAAAAGTTATGCTCTACCGAAAATTCATAAACCAGGAAATAAATATCGCCTCATAGTGTCAAACGTAAACGCTCCAAATTACCTATTGGCAAACTGGTTGGTTAACGAATTCAATAAATTAACACTAAATAACGACTGTTCAATAAAAAATTCTCTAGATTTAATAAACTAAAAAATTTTGAAATTAAACACAATCACAGACTAATATCTTTTGATGTCGAATCATTGTTCAATAGCGTACCAGTACCTCAAGCTTTAGAATTTTTGGAAGATTTTCTTGAAAAAAATAAACTTGATAGAGCGGTCATTGACGAATACTTAAAGTTAACAAAAGTGTGCATTGAACAAAACACATTTATATTTAATAAAAGATTTTATAAACAAAAATTTGGATTGGCAATGGGCAACCCTCTTTCACCTTTCTTAGCTAACCTTTTCTTAAGCTACCTGGAAAATAATGTAAAAAATACAAATGAATTTCCGATACTGTGGTATAGATATGTAGACGATGTTTTTGCTATAATAGATAATAACTTTGATATTAATAGCTTTACACAAAAATTAAATTCATTATATCGGTCGATAAATTTCACTTTTGAACTAGAAAAGGATTCTCAATTGCCATTTCTAGATTTATTAATATCAAGAAAAGATGAAACAATCACATTCAATATTTACAGAAAACCGGCACGTACAGATAATTACATAAAAAACAGTTCTTGTACACCTTTCAAATACAAAATGTCCGCCTTTAATAGCTTAATACATAGATTGCTAAATGTGCCATTATCCACAGAAAATTATAAAAACGAACTATCATACATATATAATTTAGCCAATTCAAATGGATTCAAAAAAGAAATGATCAGTAAGTTATTGAACAAACACAAATATAAATTAAATTTACAATCTTGCACGCATCTTAGTCCCGAAAAAGAAATCATATTCCATAGAAAATTTACATACCATCCTTCAATAGAGCATAAATTTCAAAATTTATTTTCTAAATTTAATATATATCTTGCTTTTGGAAACAACCTCACATTAAAGAACTTGTTAGGTAACACCCTGGATAAAGAAGATATGTTAAACAAATCTGGAATTTATGAAACTAAATGCAGTAACTGCCCAAAAAAGTACATTGGCCAAACAAAACGTAATGCAAATATTAGATTCAAAGAACATATGTACCACGTAAACAATAGAAATGGAGAAAAATCTGCACTAGCTTTACATAATATTGAAACAGGTCACAAATTTAATATTGCCAACGTCAAGAACATAAAACCGTCAACACGCGTCAACTTGAACCCCTTAGAGGCTGTTTACATGAAACGCAACTCAAGCAATCTGCTAAATACGGATCTCACGCCCTTAAATAACCCACTTATCGCAATAGTCAAGTCGAAAATATAATATAAACAAATTCTTTTCCCACACCACACTACTCTGTACCTATCTATGTTTACAATATGTTTAAATGTCTTTACTGTTTTAATTTAGTTATACTTGTTAAGCCACCGAAGAAGGCCGCTTGGCGGTTGAAATGCTGGCATTTGGCTTTGCCAAAAATAAAAGTTTGGAAGTAGGATTAAACAAGTGTTTTATTATTATTCTCTTGATGTATTGCAAAACGATGTTGTACAATCAAGTATGTGTATGTCGGGGGCATGATTTAGACGTATGTAAAGTACTGCTTAAAAATGTGACACTTTTCATTCATAATTAGCGTGATAATTATACTAAATAACCATCACCGACCGCCATTTTACCATGGGCGTATCACTATTCTGTAGTAAAGGGACTGGGTAGGAAAAAAAACCTGATCTGTGTCGGAAGTGGGTTGAAAATATGAAAATAAATAATAAAGATAAATTACAATTTTGATTAAGTAGGTAACTTAAAAGTCTTTTGGAGGAATAGAAGGAAATTGTTTATATCAAAAGAAACAAGGAAGCAATCTTTAGGAATTTTGATATTTTTAAGTTTGTTGGTCAGATCCAGTGTATTTTTAACAGCAAATGAATTTTCGAAGTTTAAAACTTCACGAAGAATCAAATTTAACCATTTTGCCAATTTGTAACATGGAGAATTTATGTAACAAACAACTGGTCTGATGGGACAACCATCTTTGTGTATTTTTAGAAGTCCATAAAGTCTTAGTGTTAAAGGGTTCATACATAAAAGGTGTGATTTATTACAATTAAAAAATTTTAAAGTTGGTTCTACTTTGTCTAGAAGTTCTTTTAATTTGTTGTTAAATTTAATTGTATTGTCATTTTCAACCATTTCAAAATCTCCATTTTCTAAAAAATTTGAAACTTTATTCAAATAATCCTCTTTGTCTAAAATAACTGTACAATTTCCTTTGTCCGCTTTTGAAAAAATTAAATTTTCGTTAATTCTAATGGAGTCAATGCTCTTAAGTACATTGTTGGTATTAGAAGGAAGATGTTTTTTGTTAATTTGTGAAGAAATGTTATTGATTGATTTTTGTAATAATGAATTAATACGTGGAATCAATGGTTTTTTAATTTCACGGCTTAAGTTATCCAAAACTGTCTCACAGTCAACTGCTAGTAGATGAACATCTTTGATATCTGTTTTTCTGGAAGGAATAAATTTTAATCCTTGTTGAAGAAATTGAAGTTGTTTTTCAGAAAAACTAGCTTTTGATAAATTTAGAGCTCTACGATGAAAATTAAATGGTAGAAAGTTTTCAAAAGGTTTGTCTGAACTAGGATGAATTTTAAATATAGGTCTTTGAATGTAATTTTGAAATTCTTTATGAACTCTATCCTTACACAAATTTGGTACAATCAGACCAACTCTATCAATAAAAGAATTAGGTATTAAATTATTTGTCTTAAATTGATTATGCTTTTGGCGAAAATGTAGGTTGCGTAACTTACCTTTCAGTTTTTTTGGACTGACTGGCAAGATCCGAAATATTGCAACAAATCTAACTTAGTTTACGAGGCGAACTGAAACAGTTTACCAGCCGAACAGAGCTAATTTGACTAAATAAATTTCGGTAATGCACTATCTTTGAGATTTGAAAGCATAGTATGACTAAGTGTACCCACCTTATGACAGTTTATTACCGTATTTTAAGAAGTTGCTGACTGCGTTTCTTTCATCGTTTTCTGCCTTGAGTGCCTGCCCTTTAAACCTTTGACCGCTTGATTTTGGAAGTCTGTGTCCACTCCGTTGGCGGCAAATCACAACTCCACTCGGTTGATCGATACTCAGATTACCCAAATCCGGCTCCAATGGACCAAATGTGCGTTTAAATGATACGCAGCTACTTCTTGGTAGAACTTTATTCGCAGGCAAAAATAACAAGGAAAACGACAAAACTTTTAAGTGGACTGTAACTTCAATGTCAATTGTGTGTTGTGACTTTTTTCGTCCCATCGCTTGCTCTATATTTTTCGTCCAAATTCCTGCAAAATTCGCCACGCACAGTAACAGGTTGTGGTTGTTGTTGGTGTGGTATAAATTTACGAAAAAAAAGTTGTGTGTATGGGGCTACAAGATTGAAGGCAAGTCCGTGTTTTTGAAGCAAAACACCACTATTTGCTTGTATTTCACTTTTGGCGTGGTGTATATATTTAGCGCCTGTTTCCTTTCTCCTGGAATAATTTGCAAATGTACATGCACGGCGGTGTTGTGTTTGCACAGGGTAATTCCGGGTTATATGGTCCGGAGGGTGAGATGGCCCACCGCTATATTTTAAAGTGTATGAATGCAACGGACTTTGAATCAGTAGTGAACAAACCACACAGATAGTGTTACGTGGGCCGACTCCTAAGGGCGCTTGAACAACAAATAGGTAAGTTATTAAATAAAAAAGATATACCACGCATGATAAAAATTTATCCGCTTCCTTTGGTACGTCGAATAGCCGTTGAAATCAACCCTCAAAGCCCGGTATAAGCTTAATGCGGTCCGTAGGCATTCTAAGGTTAGGTCTGTCTAGAATTTGTAGCCTGTTCACGTTTCTGCAGTTGGTTGCATAATGGGCCATCTCCCCCGTGGTGATCAGGATACACGAATCATATCGCTGTTATATTTTCAGACATGCCAACGGTGTATAAGCACACGGAAACGAGCAAAAGAGACGTATGGACATTGCAACAGATGTCTTCAGCTATGGAAGCAATTCTTGCTGGTACCATGGGCGTCAGAGAAGGTGCTAGAAATTTTAATGTCCCTCCGCCGACTCTACGACGGCATCTAAAGAAAAAACAAATTTTGAAAAAATGCGTAGGACCCTCCTCGTGACTGGGTGAACAAGCCGAAGAAAAAACTCAAACTACACATTAATAAGCTACAAAGTCACGGTTTTGCACCTACGCGGAACGATGTACGCGCAATGGCATTTACATTAGCGGAACAACTCAAAGTGAAACATAGAAACATAGAGAGAAGGCTTTGGTTGGCTACGATTGGTTGCTCATGTTCCTGAAGCGTCACCTAGATCTTTCTGTTCGCAAAGCTGAAGGGGTTTCACTAAACAGGGCAGAAGCCACTGCATACTTTAATTTGCTGGAAAAACACTCAACGAAAACAGTTTATGGAACAAACCATCCAGCATATTCAACATGGATGAAACCAGTCTCCAATTATATAATAAACCTGGATTTGTTGTTGCACAAAGGGGAAGCAAGAACGTAGCTGAAATAACTTCATGCTGCAGTGCCGAAGACACATTCCTACCGCCAGCATGCATTTTCATGGGCAAAAATAAAAAAGCAGAATTTGAAGTTGGCATGCCCCCAGGGTCAGTAGTGTATATGAATTTTAAATCTGCCTACATCAGCAGTGACATATTCCTGGCATGGCTGCGCGACCATTTTGTGCCTAGGAAACCTAACGGAAAAATTATCCTGATCGTAGATAACTACACAACACATTGTAACTGTGTTAAAATGTTAGAATATGCTGAAAAGAACGAGATTATATTGTTATGTCTCCCAAGCCCCACCAAACAATTCCTGCAACCCTTAGATGGTCGTAGTGTGCCACGGTTGAAAATGCCATATCCGTCTTTCGTGCGACTGCCATTTTTCCTTTTCAACCGAACGCAATTCCTGATTACACATTCCTTTCCGAAGAACGTGATGGAAAAATTTCGGCTGTTGAAATAGTTGATGAAGGACAAAGAGCCAACACAATAGAAATTGAATGTGGACCAGAAAGAACTGAAAATGATCGTGATTTCTCGATCAATGAAAGGGACAGTCCAATGGAAAAAGTCAAGAAAATAAGAAAACAGGTAGCATAGATGCTAAGATAGATCTTAACGGCAGCTGAATACATCGAGAAATGCAGAAGTGTGGAACAGAAGAAACAAAAATTGCCCAAACCTAAAACTTCAAAAGAGCCCGCAAAGCAATTCAAGCAAGCAGCTAAGAAGCCTAGACTGCGGCGCAGGGAACCTGAAATGTCGACATCGGAGGAACCTGAATCGCACATCCAACTTAAAGAATCCGACTGCAGCTTAGGTGAACAAGACAGGATTCATTGAATGCGATCAAATGTACGTTTTATTGCAAGTTTTAACCTTACCTGTTTCTACGTACACTTCTTCCTCAAAAAGTGATAACTGGCTGAAATGTGTCTATTGTAGCCACTGGTTCCACGAGAGCTGTCCTAAGTTCGAAAACCTTTGTGACAGATGAGGGAAGGTTTTAGCCATAGGAAGTCAATTTACACGTGAAAAGCTCGGGCTTAATTAACATAGATACTATTCGTATTTAATGCCCTGTACATCTAACGGGTTTTTATTAGCAGTTTTGGGTTAGTACATGGTAGTAACAATAAATTATTCTTTGGGATTCAGTTTGTCCATTTGAAACTGACTCGGATCATCTCACCTCTACTGCTTTTTTGATTTTCAATTCTGCTTTCGAAGGTGCACTCATTGTGAAAGATTTTGAATCACTCAAATAGCTTGAAAACAAAAAAACAGACGTTCAGCTTGTTTATCCAACGTTTATGGAAGTTGTAAACATATTATCGTGAAAGAAAATACTGGGTACACAGCAGATTGCATCAAATTCGCCATAATTTACAAAAATATACAAATTAAAGTATATTTTATTACAAAAAAAACAGAATACAACTTTTAACAAACTTATGTAAATGCATGGGTTGCTATCTGTCGTTCATGGTTTCATACCGGTAGACGACAATTTTAATAGGCATAGAGTAATGAGCAGATTTAGTTTTATTAACAACAGTTCATTCGTTTATGGATAATCTGCCTCAATCCGATCAAAGGCTATTTATTGTGGTCATAGGATTACACCTGGCAAATGTAAAATTCGAAGACAACGGAATAAGTCTACTTGGAGGGATAGTTTGTCCATACTTAAACGATTACTGTTTAGATTCAATCTATGGCGAAACAGTTTGGGAGTACTCTCCTTAAGTAAATTGTGAGGAAGGGTTAAGTCTGATGTATGAAGGTATAGCCGAGTTGGTATATACTAAAAAAAAAACGAAAAATTCGTCGTTATCGAACAAGAAAATAAGGTATTCGCACTCTCTCTAAAAATAACATATATGTTGTGTGGAAGTGAGGTGTGGCAAACCGAGCATCCAAGATTGTTGGTTTTAGAAACGGACAAATTTGCATCTATTCCCACAAAACATCGACCTTGTTATGTACGTGAACAGCAAATTGCTGTATGTTCAGCAATCCAATAAGAGAATAGCCGGAAGTTTATATGCCAATACCGTACTTCGCAAGTGTCTCATGCACCGGGAAATATTAAAAAATCGCTTGCTGTTAGCGCGTTACAGTACTAACGCTCTCAGTACATCATGAAGTGTATTCCAAAGCTAGCCGAAATCCGGAGAGCGACAAACTGTTACGAGCTGCCAATCACGGTCATCAATCAAAGCTTCTTCATGTCTCCCGTTAAATTCAGAAATATGGCAAGCAAATCGAGTACAACTCATTAATACCTCCACTGTACCTTATCGGCAATGAATGGTTTGACCTTACTCCGTATCCTATTATTAAAAACCCAACAAGCCAACTACAAGTGGAAGAAGAATCACATCTTAATTTTGGACCAATTCAACCTCTGGGTAGCACCGGGTTATACACAAACGAGGAAATTTCCAGAGTTAAAAAGTCGCTAACATTTGGCAAAGAAAGGTAAGCAGTAGAAAATATTTTGGCAAGGATTGTTGGATTGGATTCCGTCAACCAAGCGTTTTCAACATAACATGCAAAGGAAATAAAAAATTTAGCAAGATCAACATTACAATATATCTGGGGGTGGTTCACTGACTTAGGCATGGTGATGAGCGGCCTAATTGACTTTGTCATTGTCATGTAACAATTAATTTTCCACGTACCACGTACCTGACAGCATAGTTCATCGTCTTCTGTGTAGTATCCCTACTCCGACACTGCCATATGGAACATTTGAGGTGTTAAATCCGTGCGATCAGCAGCTCACTGACTGCAAGTAAAGTTTGCTTATCTTTATTTAAACACCTAACTACAATTATATTAGGCCAACCAATACCTAAGGTATGAGTAATCTAGTTATATAATTCAATCGCTAGTTACCATAGGCCTCACTCAGCAAATCCCACGGGAACGAAGAAATCCACGAACCTGCGATTGCTGCCTCAGCATCACCGCCGAGGTTATATATATAAGAGAAAAACATCATGTAAACGATTCTAACTTGTACTTTGAACACGTTACTCTGTACCGTAAAATAAATAAAATAAATCTTTTTTAAAAACTCTTACGGCATATCCGTAAAGATAATTGGCGCATTCGTGACGGATAGCTCGAGGAACCCCTCATCGCGTATCGGTTTCGTGAGTTTCAACTCTTCGCGAGCTAAAGAACCAGGCGGGCCAGAGGACCACCAGAAATTGGGCAACCAGGAACAGCAGAGGAAGACACCAGCCAAAAAAAAGGTAGGAGCCAATTCCTTTCTATTCTTTCCGCTTATTTTCTGTGGCAAAGTCGAGTTGTTTCCCGAGAAATTCAATGTACATGATTTTTCTCGAAAGTCGCTGAATACGACAAAAATAATTTTAAGTAAAGGTCGACGAACACGACCACATTTTCAATATAATAATAATATAATAAGTCAAAATTGAGATCGAACAGCTAGCAGAATTCTTAAGTAGTTTAGAACTAGAGAATAGCATTACTGAAGAGACAAGTCAAGTAAAAATGACCCAAGCTCAACAGCAAGTTAACTATAACTTATTAAGATTATATATAGATACAATCCCCGTATTTAACGGAGATGCACACACCTTAGAAGTATTTCTCGAACATTGTGAACACCTCTTAGTAACCTACAAAAATCCAAACGAACATGATCCAATTAATGGATTCCTAATTCGAGCAATAATCGGAAAATTGTCTGGAAATGCGCTCATGCTAATAGGCAGTAGACCCGAGATTCGAGATTGGAATTCATTAAAAAATTTGTTACGCTTAAGCTTTGGAGATAACAGAAATTTAGATTGTTTAGTTCAAGAAATGATGGCATTACAGCCTAGCAAAAATGAATCATTCTTAAATTTTGGACAAAGAATTCAGAGAAGTCGAAGTGCCATAGCTTCAAAATTAATTGCATTAAACTTATCGAAAGAGGAACGGACCTTTCAAATCAAAAATTACGATGACCTATCGCTGAAAACATTCATACGCGGATTATCCGGTAGAGTGCAAGATATGGTTAGGTTAAGGAACCCTAACAGTTTAGAAGTTGCCATATCGTATGTTTTGGAGGAGGAAAATTTTATGCTAAATCAGAAACAATTTCGTGGATCACAAATAATGCAGAAACCTCAGTTTAATAACGTAAGAGCACCATCAAATGCGGCTCAAACACCAAATCAAAATTTTAATTCATTTTCATATGCAAATCCCCAAAATTTTTATCGCCCATACCAAAATATGCCACAAAATTCATATCAAAATTCTGCACAGCAAAGATTTCAGTTTCCATCACAACCAATTGACATAAGACCTAGACAGAATATGCCACCGCCAAAATATTTCACGAACGCACAAGTTTTTGGCTCAAACAAATCGAATGTTTTTAAACCAACTGGCAAAGTCCCTCAGAACAAGCCAGAACCAATGTCAATATCTACAAGAAATACTATGATTCCGCGAAGTACGAATCATTTTAAACCAAGCGGTCCTAGAAATTTCATGTCCGAAGAACTTCACAATATTGACGAAGCCTGCGATAACCAAAATTCTGATTCATATCAACCAGAAGATAATTATTTCCAAAATTGTAATGTAAATGATTTTAACGGTTATGAATATAACGAGATTGCATCCACTTCTGACGAATTACAAGACATTAACCCATACGAATTACATGACGAAAATTTTACGGACAGCATGTCACAAAACAATCAAACATAATCATACTAAATCACGTTCATAATAATTTGCCATACATTTACATCCCCGAAATTAATGCAAAATTCTTAATCGACACCGGCAGTTCTAGAAGTTTGATAAATCCAGGTTTGGCTCATGCGGCATACAAAAAATTCATATTTAAAGAAAATTTTAACATTCAAACCTCACACGACATTACTTTTCATGACGAAGTTGCAGTAATACCTGTGTTCAAAATATTTGGCACTAAAGAAAAGCATAAATTTTATTTGTTTGATTTTAGTCAGAAATATGATGGACTTATTGGAATGGATCTTTTAAACCAATTAAATGCTATCGTTGATATGGGTAAAAAGGAATTGATTAGGTGTATTAAATTACATCAATTTCGGCACTAACGTAGAAACCCCCAACGCAGTTGTAAATATAAAAAATTATTATGCCATTACTGCGATCTTAAATTCAAAGGAAACACCGGTCTCTCTAAAAATTAATGAACCTTTTGACGTAGAACTATTAGATCCCAACGAAATTAATTTTATCGACAAAATGGAACCGGAATGTAAATTAAACAAGGATCAGGACAATTTATTAAAGGCAAATCTTAAAAATCTTCGCTTGCAGCATTGTAACAAAAAAGAACAAAATTTAATTCGAGAACTTTGCTATAACTATCGAGACATTTTTTATTGCGAAAACATTCCACTTAGTTTTACCAATGAAATAAAGCACAAAATTAATTTAACCGAAGATAAACCAATACATACGAAATCATATCGATTCCCAGAAATACATAAAAATGAGGTAAAGACCCAAATTGACAAAATGTTAAGCCAAGGTATTATTAGGCCGTCAACTTCACCATGGAGTAGTCCAATTTGGATTGTTCCCAAAAAATTAGACTCATCCGGAAAAAGAAAATGGCGAATTGTTATTGATTATGGAAAATTAAACGAGAAAACGATTGATGACAAATACCCCCTGCCAAACATTACGGAAATTCTAGACAAGTTAGGTCGTGCAAATTATTTTACTACTCTCGATTTGGCATCCGGCTTTCACCAAATCGAAATTGACAAACAAGATATTCCAAAAACTGCTTTTTCAGCATTAAATGGTCTTTTCGAATTCGAAAGTTTGCGTCATGAGTCATACAAGTTTGGAAATTACGAAAACACCAAAGCCAGTAAGCCACTGCTTTTGCCGAAATTCGAAGAAATATACGTAAACTACTCCAAACCTGATCAACCACTCAAGATAGAAGCAATACCTCTGCAAGAACTTCACCAGTTACGTCAACAAATCGAAGCCGTCAAACCACTGTCGATAGCCGATTGGGAGAATACTTCATCCAACTGGGAGATTTGGACATCTATTGGAGTAATCGCAGCAATCATTTTTGGCTACTACATCTACAAAATGAAAAAACCGTTCACGAAAAACTCGGCACCCAGAGGTGAACAACAACATCGCCTTCGGTCTTTTTCTAGCCCGAAGACCTTTCTTAAGGAGGGAGGAGTTACCATAGGCCTCACTCAGCAAATCCCACGGGAACGAAGAAATCCACGAACCTGCGATTGCTGCCTCAGCATCACCGCCGAGGTTATATATATAAGAGAAAAACATCATGTAAACGATTCTAACTTGTACTTTGAACACGTTACTCTGTACCGTAGAAAATAAATCTTTTTTTAAAAACTCTTACGGCATATCCGTAAAGATAATTCGCTAATTTACCTTCGTGGATTTCAGGCCTGTGTGGTATCATTACCACTATTTCTATCGTCATTGCTGTCGCCATTTTATTGTTTGATTTTTCGTCATAAGTAATCTTCGTTTTTCCAATTTTGGAGTACCATTGCGATATATCCTACAAGATCCACGTATCCACCACGAAGGCCGTAGACAACCTTGTTCAGAATCTGGGAGAACTATCACGAATAATCTTTGGGCAGATGGATTCATCAATAGCCCCCGTATCATTGCATCCCAGGGGATACCTGCAAGAAAATGGAAAACAGATAAGCTATACTGCACTAATAACTTAAGTAATTCACTTAAAAATTTATATTTTAAGTCATACGTACCGTTCGTTTCTATCACTTCCGATTTCAGATTTTTTTGCCGATATTTATCTATTTAAGGCAGTTTACAAACGTCGTGTACATTCGAAACTTACCTGTCAAACATTTGTAAAGGCCATACACATGTATTACCTGAACTTAATACAATGCAATGTCACCAAAATTTTGAGCTATTAGTATCACATCATATACCCCTTGTAAATAAGGACTAATTATTCATTAAACTTGTACTTTAAAAGATATTTTCTTCTCTTAAATTTTAAGTTATGTGTTTTGCTATTTTGGGCACTTAAGTTACATTTTCACAAATTAGCTGGCGCCCTATATCAATTATTGTTCTTTTACAACGTGAACCCACCCCTTATTGCCATCGCCAAAAATGAGCTGCCGTACGCAATAAGTGAAGGTAGGTAAAACTACATCACAGTCAGAACCCTGAAATATATAATTGGAGTCGTTATACATTGAATAGCGACATATAACGCCGTGGGGTGTGGAATAGACTTAATGGCAAGTATATGGAATACATGAGCTGTATGGGTTGTGCATCACCCGACTACTAAAGGGCAATGTACTGATGTCCCAAACCCAAGAAAAAGGGATAAGTACGAAAACACACCTGATGAAATTATGGAAGTCATAGTAGAAGAGCCTTCTAATAAGTTGAATCGCTTCAGTAACTAACCACAAAAGGTACCTCAACAAAATTTAAGACGGCCTTCGTCTAACCAGCGATATAGTGTGTATAGTAACCAGATATAACTATACCCAGATTTACCCCACTGGACGGAATCTCAGAACCTATGAATCCGTCAACCAGCATTTACAAGGTTTCAGGTCTCACTGATTTATCGAACATTATCCCTCAACGATTGAGAGTGTGGCGTCAAGATTGGCGGTAGCAGTAATGCAGCTTAAAGACACGTTCACGTATAAACTAAACCATACGATTATAAATTCCTTGTTATTAACTATACAATTTCCTTTAATTGATTTTATTTGTTTTCTCTTATTTTATGTTTCTACTTTGTTTTAGTATTTTTGTGTTGTGATCTACCAGTAGATTAAGTAAATATGTACCCGTGAATTTACGATGCCAGTTTATGAAAACTTGATACTTTTGGAGTATTGCGATTTTTGGTTTTGGGGGGTGATGTTGAACTCCGTGACCTCACCCGGGTATGAAATGGAAGGCATTCCGAACAAGATACGCGTACGCGACTTTTACAGGATTACTTAGGGCTCTCACGAACAAGATAGCGTCCTATATCACTGACGCATGTTTACAAGATTTGTCGCTTTTTGTCTGATCGAGGGAAACATGGTCAAGAGCAATTTCCCACATTAACTGATGCATTTGCGAAAAGCCCCTCCTATGGTAGCTGAACTCGCCTAAACCCCCACAAAATTTGAATCAGACTCCGAGGTTTCTTTTTAAGTAAATTTAAATCTTGTAGTTAGTTCCGTTTTGATACTTTGACCACAAACTAGAAATTTTATACCGGTTTGGGCTCTATCGAATAGTTATAGCTTATTTGTGAAGTATTCGTGTTAAATTTAGTTATCTACCGTTGGACTAGTAAAATAGTGGGAAGTTGCTAGAACCAAGGACCGAGGAAAGAAGTACTAAGAAATACTGCAGGGTACATATGAATTTATCTTCGGCTGACCATTGTAAATTAAGCGTGATAAGAGTTATTTGTCTTTATAATTTGTAGTTCATTTATTTGCTGTATTGTAACTGTTTCGACAAACCGGCAAATTCACGCAAATCGGTGTTTCATTTTCAAATTCTCAATCTACCCATTGGCCAAGAAGAACCCACATTTGTCTCCGAAGAGTTTCTTAACGGTCGGTAAGTGGTGGTAGCGATAGTTACCTGCATTAGTATTGATAATAATTAATTTTAAGCATTGGGTGTACAGTATTCTGTTAATGACTTTGTAAGTACCCAGGCCATGAATGCAAACAAACTTATTTCTTCCCAAAAGTATGAAAATATATATTACGTAAATATTTTGTTATATATATAATATCGGTTGCAATCAAAATATCGATACTTTTTCATCCTACATAAATTCGTTGTAAAGCTTAGATAATAATTATTAAATTATTCCGAACAAAGACTAAAATAAGACAAATTTTCTTCTATCTGACCGTATTTTGTGAGCACTTTGAGTGGCTTTTAAAGCGTTTGTATAAATTCTTTAAATCAAACATTTTTGAAACAAGGACTGAAATATAGCAAAGTTTAGAGCCGCTGGTTTCAAAGGAATACGAACGCTTATCTCGAAACCCATACCCTAACAATTAATTGCAAAAATGATCCTTATTTATGGTGAGTTAAGGGTCATTGGTATATAGCAAATTATATTACGGCAGATCTTTTTTGGAGAGCGGCTATTACAGTTTTGCAGAATAGTACTTGAAAACGCATTTCTAACGACACTACTTTTCCGCTTAGCTAAAAATGTGTTCGTATTAAGAGGCCGTCTCCCTTTTATTGCTTGATCACGCAAAGTCAAGTAAAAATACTGTACGTACATCGACGCGAAGCTGTGAAGAACCAAATAACAAAAGTGTTTGGCATTGAGAAGACGTGTTGCGTATTCATAGTGAAGTTATTTCCTATGTAGGTGAAAATATATACACCTATTTTATAACACTTAATATTTGTTTGCGTGTGTGTTTGTTTTTAGTTTTCAACGTCTGGCCACAGCATACATCATGGATGATTTTTTACATTGTTCAATACGAGTATGTCTTCATCCACATGAAGGGCAAATATTGTTCTGCAGGGCTGGCCATAAGTTCTGCCTTAACTGTTTTGAACATTCAAATATTAAGCCGGCCAAAGGAATAAAGCTTGAAGCAGGTGAAAAAGCGTGTCCCTATTGTAAACGACAGGTGGATATGAGAAAGCGTTTGATATCTGTTAAGGAATTGTAGGATTTGGTTGTCAGGTCGGACTTCAAAATGCCAGAGTGCGACTTAAACCTACAGATCCCAGATGAGGACTTGCGGGATTTGATCGCCAGGTAGGATGAAATAACACCGGCCATCGATAGAGGTTAGTAGTTAGTAGTAGATTTTCCAGTTTTATCTAATACTCAGTCAGCGTCGAACAGTGCTGCGTTAAACGTGATATTGATATAATACTAATAAAAATAATACCACTAATAATGTCTTTTTCTTATTTTAGAATTCGTTTTTGATCGTAGCGGCCCGTAGCTGGCCCCTTCGGTATGTATTATAGAACGTTCCTGTATAGCGGTTTCTGTTTAATTTTCTAATATTTTTCCCCAACGTTAGAAGGAATTGATAATGGGCGTATTACTGATAACGACAATGCAACAGTACCGTTCCACATTGCAGACGACACTAAATATTTGTTTGTGTGTGTGTTTGCTTTTAGTTTTCAACGTCGGGTGAAAGCATACAAGATCATGGATGATTTTTTACATTATTCAATATGTCTTCATCCTCATGAAGGGCAAATATTGTTCTGCAGGTCAGGCCAGAAGTTCTGCCTTGACTGTATTGAACAGTCAGATGTTAAGCCGGCAAAAGAAATAAACTTGAAACATGTGAAGCAGCGCGTCCGTATTGTAAGCGATAGGTGGATATGAGAGAGCGCTTGATATCTGTTGAGGACTTGCGGGATTTGGTCGTCAGGTCAGACATCAAAATTCCGGAATGCGACTTAAACATACAGATCCCGGATGAAATAATAAAGGCCATCGATAGAGGTTAATAACAATCATTGCTGGGATCATACAGATCGATTCTCCAATATTATCCTATACTCAGTCAGCATCGAACAGTTAAACTGCGTTAAACTTTATATTGATATAATAATAGTAATAATAATAATAATAATAATAATAATAATAATAATAATAATAATAATACAACTAATAATGTTTTTTCTTATTTTAAAATTCGTTTTTGATCGTAGCGGACCCCTCGTAGACCCGTCTTGGAGGTATCAAGGTCCCGTAGCTGGCCCCTCCGGTTTGTATTATAGAACATTCCTGTATAGCGGTTTCTCTTTAATTTTCTAGTATTTTGCCCCAATGTTAGAAGGAAATGTTAATGGGCGTATCACTTATAATGAAAATGGAACAGTACCGTTCCACATTGCAGACGACACTAAAGATTTGTTTGAGTGTGTGTTTGTTTTTAGTTTTCAACGTCTGGTCACAGCATACAAGATCATGGATGATTTTTTACATTGTTCAATACGATTACTTCTTCATCCTCATGAAGAGCGAATATTGTTCTGGAGGTCAGGCCATAAATTCTGCCTTGACTATAATGAACAGTCAAATGTTAAGCCGGCCAAAGGAATAAAGTTTGAAGCAGGTGAAATAGCATGTCCTTATTGTAAGCGACAGGTGGATTAATTAATTAATTATTATTAATAATAATAATACCACTAATAATGTGTTTTCTTAGTTTAGAATTCGTTCTTGATCGTTGCGGCCCCTCGTAGACATATCTTGGAGGTATCAACGTCCCGCAGCTGGCCCCTCCGGTATGTATTAGAGAACATTCCTGTATAGCGGACTCTGCTTAATGTTCTAGTATTTTTCCCCAATGTTAAAAGGAAATGATAATGGGCGTATCACTGATAATGACAATGGAACAGTAACGTTCCACATTGCAGACGACACTAATTCTTTGTTTGTGAGTGTTTCTTTTTAGTTTTCAACGCCTAGTCACATCATGCAACATCATGGATGATTTTTTACATTGTTCAATATGTCTTCATAGTCATGAAGGGCAAATATTGATCTGCAGGTCAGGCCATAAGTCCTGCCTTGACTGTATTGAACAGTCAGATCTTAAGCCGGCAAAAGAATTAAAGCTCGAAGCACGTAAAACAGCGTGTCCGTATTGTAAGCGACAGGTGGATACGAGAGAGCGCTTGATATCCGTTGAGGACTAGCGGGATTTGGTCGTCAGGTCGGACATCAAAATGCCAGAGTGCGACTTAAAACTACAGATCCCGGATAGAATAACAACGGCCATTGATAGAGGTTAGTAATAATTATTGCTGGGATCATACAGATCGATTCTCCTATATTATCTAATACTCAGTCAGCATCGAACAGTGCTGCGTTAAACTTAATATTAATATAATATTAATAATAATAATACCACTAATAATACACTAATCTAATACTCAGTCAGCATCGAACAGTGCTACGTTAAACTTTATATTGATATAATATTAATAATAATAATTCCACTAATAATGTTTTTTCTTATTTTAGAATTCGTATTTGATCGTAGCGGCCCCCTCGTAGACATGTCTTGGAGGTAKCAAGGTCCCGTAGCTGGCCCCTCCGGTATGTATTATAGAACATTCCTGTATAGCGGTTTCTCTTTAATTTTCTAGTATTTTTTCCCAATGTTAGGAGAAAATGATAATGCTCGTATCCGTGATAATGACAATGGAACAGTACCGTTCCACATTGCAGAACATACTGAATATTTGTTTGTATGTGTGTGTGTTTTTAGTTTTCAACGTCTGGTCACAGCATACAAGATTATGGATGATTTCTTGCATTGTTCAATACGATTACTTCTTCATCCTCATGAAGAGCGAATATTTTTCTGCAAGTCAGGCCATGAATTCTGCCTTGACTATAATGAACAGTCAAATGTTAAGCCGACCAAAGAAATAAAGCTTGAAGCAGGTGAAATAGCATGTCCCTATTGTAAGCGACAGGTGGATATGATACAGCACTTGATATCCGCTGAGGACTTGCAAGAGTGCGATTGAAACCTACAGGTCCCGGATGAAATAACAACGCCCATCGATAGAGGTTAGTAATAATTATTGCTGGGATCATACAGATCGATTCTCCAATATTATCTAATACTCAGTCAGCATCGAACAGTGCTACGTTACACTTTATATTGATATAATATTAATAATAATAATTCCACTAATAATGTTTTTTCTTATTTTAGAATTTATATTTGATCGCAGCGGCCCCCTCGTAGACATGTCTTGCAGGTATCAAGGTCCCGTACCTGGCCCCTCCGGTATGTATTATAGAACATTCCTGTATAGCGGTTTCTCTTTAATTTTCTGGTATTTTCCCCCAATGTTAGGAGAAAATGATAATGTTCGTATCCGTGATAATGACAATGGAACAGTACCGTTCCACATTGCAGACGATACTGAATATTTGTTTGTGTGTGTTTGTTTTTAGTTTTCAACGTCTGGTCACAGCATACAAGATCATGGATGATTTTTTTACATTGTTCAATATGTCTTCATCGTTATGAAGGGCAAATATTGTTCTGCAGATCAGGCCATAAGTTCTGCCTTGACTATTGAATAGCCAGATGTTAAGCCGGCAAAAGAACTAAATCCTGAAGCAGATGAAACGGTGTGTCCGTATTGTAAGCGACAGGTGGATATGAGACCACACTTGATATCCGTTGAGGACATACGGGATTTGGTCGTCAGGTCGGACATCAAAATGCCAGAGTGCGATTTAAACCTACAGATCCCGGATGAAATAGCAACGCCCATCGATAGAGGTTAGTAATAATTATTGCTGGGATCATACAGATCGATTATCAAATATTATCTGATACTCAGTCAGAATCGAACAGTGCTGCGTTAAACTTTATATTGATATAATAATAATAATAATAATACCACTAATAATGTTTTTTCTTATTTTAGAATTCGTTTTTGATAATAGCGCCCCCCTCGTAGACATGTCTTGGAGGTATCAAGGTCCCGTAGCTGGCCCCTCCGGTATGTATTAGAGAACATTCCTGTATAGCGGTTTCTGTTTAATTTTCTAGTATTTTTCTCCGATGTTAGGAAGAAATGATAATGGGCGTATTAGTGATAATGCCAATAGAATAGTACCGTTCCACATTACAGACGACATTAAATATTTGTTTGTGTGTGTGTTAGTTTTTAGTTTTCAACGTCTAGTCGCAGCATACAAGATCATGGATGATTTTTTACATAGTTCAATATGACTTCATCCTCATGAAGAGCAAATATTGTTCTGCAGGTCAGGCCATAAGTTCTGCCTTGACTGTATTGAACAGTCAGATGTTAAGCCGGCAAAAGAAATAAACCTTGAAGCATGTGAAACAGCGGGTCCGCATTGTAACCGACAGGTGGATATGAGAGAGCGCTTGATATCCGTTGAGGACTTACGGAATTTGGTCAAGTCGGACATTAAAATGCTAGAGTGCTACTTAAACCTGCAGATCCTGGATGAGGACTTGCGGTATTTGATCGCCAGGTGGGAAGAATAAACAACGGCCATCGTTAGAGATTGGTAATAAATATTGCTGAGATCATAAAGTTCGATTCTCCAGTATCACCTAATACTCAGCCAGCATTGAACTGTGCTGCGTTAAACGTGATATTGATATAATATTAATAATAATAATACCACTAATAATGTTTTTTTTTTTTCTTATTTTAGAATTCGTTTTCAATCGTAGCGACCCCCTGGTAGGCATGTCATGGAAGTATCAAGGTCCCGTAGCTGGCCCCTCCGGTATGTATTATAGAACATTCCTGTATAGCGGTTTCTGTTTAATCTCCTAGTATTTTTCCCCAATGTTTGGAGGAAATGATAATGGGCGTATCAGTGATAATGACAACGGAACAGTACCGTATTTGTTTGTGTGTGCGTGTTTGTTTTTAGTTTTCAACCTCTGGTCACAGCATACAAGATCATGGATGATTTTTTACATTGTTCAAAATTTCTTCATCCTCATGAAGGGCAAATATTGTTCTGCAGGTCAGGCCATAAGTTCTGCTTTGACTGTATTGAACAGTCAGATGTTAAGCCGGCAAAAGAAATAAAGCTAGAAACAGCGTGTCCGTATTGTAAGCGACAGGTGTATATGAGGGAGCGCTTGATATCCGTTAAGGACTTGCGGGATTTGGTCGTCAGATCGGACATCAAAATGCCAGAGACCTACAGATCCCGGATGAAATAACAACGGCCATCGACAGAAGTTAGTAATAATTATTGCTGGGATCATACAAATCGATTCTCTAATATTATCTTCATTAGCTAATTATCAACTAATTATTGCTAATTAATATTCACGGGAAATCTTAGCACCGGATAGCCTAACCCCTTCCAACACCCACGAAAAAAAACAAAAACATTTTCCCGACTAATTATTATGTTAATAAGTGCAATTGGTTAATTGGCTAATTAATTAATTAACTGCCATCTAAATGGCGAATTCTATCTACTATTGCCAACATAGACATATCCTTAGATCAAACTAGCAAATTTTGGATAAGACAATATTATGTAGTATAGACATATTGATTCTATTGTTAAGTACTATGTGTCTTGCGTAATATAAAAAATGACATAGAGGGCGTGAAACATAGTCTACAAGATACTGAAATACGCTTTAACGTAGGAAATCAAATTAGATATGCACCTGTTGCAAGGCTTAACGATAAGCAAAGGTTATACAAGATATCACCTTATTTCATAAAATACGTTAAACGACAGATTAAAGTGATATTGCAATGTACTGATTGCTTTACCTGTTGTAGCACATTCTTCAGCTACTTCTCTCCATAATTTAGCCAAAACAAAACTATTGTGTTGACTTTTATGTATTTTGTTCCAAATTGCCTCCCTTGTGAAAACGCATTGAACGGTCGTTCCTTGTCCATTGCTGGTTTGTGCGATGGGCGACGCTCGAGAAAATACTACACTGCATTTCGTTGTAAGATGCGATATTAAAACAATAATCATAGTGGCTACGGACTACGCTATCGAATGATAGATAAAATATATATATTGCAACCAAAAGCAAAGCAGCACCAATGGCAAAACATAATAAAACATAGAGCATCACGGTATCTTCCAAGATATATATGGAAAGTGTTCCAGTCAGAACTAAATCATTGGAACTACATTCAAATCTTCGATCTGACAAGCGCATTAAAGGAATTTAACATATTAAAAGAAACCTTTGACAAATTAAAGCGAGCTTTCGAATCTTCGCGTACAAATAAGAGAGAATACCACAATATAGCCCAGGTGCATCACTTGAAAGCAAAATTCTTATTTAATTGGTGCAAATTAATCAAATTATAAAGACATGAAAGCGGCATTATAGAATAGAAAGTGATAACAGGTAATTTAGCCCAGAAAGATACAAAACGTTATGAGCAGACAATCGATACCCTCACGAAGAAGCAAATAAATATTAAACCATTTTGAATAAATTCATTACATTTTTGGACACGCACATAAATATATTTAAAAATATCACGTAAATATTGGAGCATAACCAAATAGTTTTGGAATCGAAACTAATGCATGTTGAACGTATTATTAAAAGTAACGAAGTGGATATCGGAAGTTACTACCTTGTACTAAAGTTTTATCTCGGAGCTGCATGCAGAATTGGCTAGACAAAGTTTTGACAACCAGCCTGGCCAGACAGGAGAGTCAGGTATTGTCGAGGTAGCGGAGAGGCAGAGGAAGGCATCTAATCTTCTCATTTTTGATGTCCCCGAATAATCGAGTGACAACGTTGAGAAAAGGAAGGTAGCTGACGTTTGACTATTTGGTAAGGTTGTCAGTGAACTTTGATTGTTGGTACTCGGAGTGAAAGCGTTCAGCTCGGGTAAATGCAGTAGCGATCGGCCTCGTCCGTTGAAGATTATCTTGTCGTCCCCTAATGATGTTGTGTATGTACTCAGGAGCAGGGGGGATTAAAGCTAAAGTCGGGTATGCGTATTGCCTCCAAACAAACGCTTTTACAAAGATAATATTTTGTATTTCTTAAACGCACACTAAATGAAAACTTAGATATTGGCGAGAAGGACATCTCCATTAAATGAAGAAGTGTCGTTCTACTACGAAAATGAGGGGGTATCAAATTAGGTGTGGTGCGTCGCATTCATGCTGTATTTGCTATGATAGTCTTATTCTCTGAAGCATGGCTAAATGATTGTTTAGACAATGGTGAATTGAGCTTTGTCAGTCGTATAATATACAGGGTGCATTATGAAAGTAATGCGCATTATTTTATTGTGACGCCACCATCCATTGCAGCGCGCTCTGAATGGTCGGGTCAAACGCGACTCGTCAAAGTTCTATAAGAGCAGTAGAAGCGGTAGCTTGTTTTTCGATCTTGTCACGGCGCCATGGGGCGTTGACTACTACAGCGGTACGCGTTCAAGTTTTGTGTGCTGCTTGGGAAGAATGCAAGGGAAACTTATCAAATGATTCAATCGCTGACACCCTAAACTTGTCAACATTCGCGGTACATGGGATAGTGACGGTGGATTTGCAAATGCGAAAAGTCTGTACGAAGCTTGTGCCGAAGGTGTTGACGGAGGCGCAGAAAGAAGTTCGAGTTTTGAGTAGTGAAAAATTGTTAGAATTGATTAGAAATGATCCAGGCTTTTTAAACTACTGTAACCGGGGACGAATCTTGGCTATTCGAGTACAATTCAGCATGCAAAAGACAGAGCTGCGAGTGGCACACATAATCTTCGTTCAAACCCAAAAAAAGCGCGCATGAGCACCTCTCGCATCAAAACAATTGATTGTCTTCTTTGACGTCCGAAGAATCGTTTGAATTTGTTCCACAAGGATAAACTGCCAACGCAGCCTTTACCTAGAGGCACTCAAGAGACTAAAACGCCGGGTCGCGCGCGTGGGCCTGACTTCAAAGATGTCGTCAAGCTCCACCACGACAATGCCCCCATTCACACGGTTTTCTTGTGTACCCGGAGCAAGATCGCCGTGGTGCCCCAGCCTCCTTACAGTCCTAACGGCTCCGTGTGACTTTTTTTTTGTTCCCCCGACTGAATAGAGATCTGAAGGGGAAGCACTGGGATTCGGTAGCAAACATCCAAGCTCATGTTTACAAGGTTCCTGAGAGGAGTTCCAGAATGCCTTCCAGGCATGACAGAATCGCCTCCGCAAGCAGAATAAGACTACATTGAAGAATTTTAACCATTTGTTCTAATCGATCAATAAATCTATTTTTTCCAGAAAAACGGATAACTTTCATAATACACCCTGTATAGATCTGGTACTCATTAGCGACAGGAAGGGAGAGAGATGTACAGTCAAAMCAKGSCGTGTCGAGTGGGAAATTCAGGTGTTTGTTGAGATTGTGGGTAATCAATTAGCTATATATTCCGCCATGCTCTGATCGTGACATGTACGATTCCAATTTGGATTCGATAGTACACTTACATGTGCTTGTTGACTTACGGTTGCTTGTCCTGGCAATTAAAATGCTATTCCTGTTGCGCATACTTTTGGTTTGCTTAATTTATGTCAGCTTAATTATGTGTGTAACAGTAGCGAAATCATTCTGGACTTCTTTTTATCTCATATTTTGTTACGATTCAATTTTCGCAGCAAATAAATTACTCACAGTTTTGGGTTAACCTCGGCTTTATTGCACAATATGACACATAACTTCATCGGGTCAACGTCCTTCAGCACAATTTTAAACACGTCCACTGGATTACACATTATTTTCTCCCTGCAAGAAGTAATACCGGCCTTCTTTCAGTTGCTGTTGGGTTAGGTTAGTTTGTTTACATTTTGGTTGACAGCTGTCGTAGGTTAGGAGGTTGGTGCAAAAGTGACTAAGATTTGAAAGTAGGGGGGAATTTATGTCAAATTTCAATAATTAGATCCATTTTGGTTTTGTTTGTGGTGAACTCCAGTGAGTGATGAGGAGGTTTTTAATTCAGAAAACCCCGAGTTGACTAAATTTGGTGGATAAAGACAGTCATCATTATTCCACGCTGTTGTTGAAGTCACTGGAGAAGCTTTCGATCAGGATTCACGCAGTTCCAGCCAAATTTACCAGATATAATCACCACATGGCCGCCCAACATCATAGGTATGGGATCATCCATCGACATCCAGTGTATCTTTCGATTGCTTTGGGGTTTATTGACTCGGCTAGTGTCTCCTTTCGTGTTTCTATTTGGTGTAATGTATCTTTTAGGCCATTTTTGGGTTAGCCGACATTTTCCAAGGGGAACATCGTATCACATCCGAATCGGTTCCGTTCCAAGCTCCGATGTCTTCGAGAGGTGAAGCTGCTGAATAGATTTCATCCGGGCAAACCTGTAGCTCATTCCTGCTGATTGTGGCCGCTAGTTTAGACGACCAGCCTTGCATCTACGGTTACCGATCCTCGCTCCGGATTGCCGTCATCGGAGGACATCAGCTCTGGTCTACGGAAACAGATAAGATTACTATTAAGTCGGGTTAAATAGAATTAAATCGCGGTTTGTTTTTTTGGCTTCATTAAGAGAACTATCGGGGCTACTGTTATTTGAGGTTAATCTATTTACAATTAAGTGTTTCATGTATTTGTGGTTCATAGTTATTAATTGTTAATGAAGTCACCCCGTATTGAGAAGGTACGACTACTTACCTTGGTGATATTGCGCCCGATGGCATAAACTTGTATATGGGAATTGTAAGGTTTGCCTTGGTACCACTTGACTTTCATGCTGTAATAGCAGGTGTGCGCATATAAGCGGTTTATTCAGCGCCTGTAAACGAAAACAATCGAAATTTACATTGGTCCTTAGTGCCTATCGTGTTTTATATTAGACATTAGGTGTAGTATCACTTTGTTTTACCTGTGGGTCACTTTAGGTGACCTTAGTTTGCTGTAACATTGTACTCTCTCACGTGTCAGACAGTACGGTTAGGTCCCGTTTGCGTTTGAACTACTAGCGCGGACCGTTAGCGCTACCGTGCTCATCTGTAGTTGAGAGTTGGTGTCCTGTAAGACAATACGTGAATGTTAGCGCGCTTTATTATTTATGTATTTGTCATTTATTTATATTATATCCCCAATGTTGGATATTAAATTGTTATTTACACCATCGCACCACTGAGTTTGAGTTTCCCGTGTTGTCTCACTTGGTGGGAGCGTCCAGGGTTGGTCATCGAACGTCATACTGAGCGGCTACAACAGGGTGGCGCCCTCAACATCTTGTTATCTTGTTTCGTTAATTCTTGCCGTATTACCCCACCCACTCTACCCTGGGCTAGCACTGGCATCGCAGCGGCGTTCTAGGTTGCCACATCGACCGTTATATTAAAGTTCAACTCGCAGACGGAAATTTACGTCACATAAATTGGCGCCCAACGTGGGGCCTTTTTGGGGAAATTGAGTGTCCAACTTAAGTATTTAGTGTTGTTATAATTTGTTTTTCTCGTTATTTCTCGGTAAGGTACTTATATCGAGGGCTGGTTGCTTGGTAGGAAGTTTCACGTTGTGTGCGAGGAAGTAGGTACTTTTTTAAGGTTTGGTTCGGTAAGGTTGGGTTTTAGGTTTGTTGAAGATGGACCCAAGTAGGTTGTTGAGGGACGAGTTGATTTATGAGCTGAGAGTAAGGGGTTTTGCAAACATTCAGGGTGAGACAGTTCAGAGTATGAGGCAGTTGTCGGACATTCTACGTACGGAGTCGTTCGGGGAACCACCGGAGGCGGACGATTTTAGGCCTGCGCCGTTGAGTGAGGTTGAGGTTGTGGCTGGGAAACTTGAGACTTTGGAGGCTTACGTAGCACAGCTTGAGGGTATCGATAAAAGCTCAACGCGATACTTAGACAGTAAATTAAAACATCTATATGGGCGCATACACAGATTGAAGATAGATAATGAGCCGGATAATGCGAATTTATTGCAAGCGGTTGAGAATCTGGTGGGTCGGTTGGCGGCGCTTGAGGTAAAGATTGATGACATTGCTAACTCGGCCGGACCTGACGTGGACGAGGCTGTATCACCACCTCATGGTAAGGCCGGAGACACACAGCAAGCTTTAAGAACTGTGGTAAATGTGCACAAAAATCAGTGGTCCCAGCGCCAATGGCAACTGTACCTTACAGGGGATAGCGTAGGCCCCAGCGTCGCTGCATTCTTGGAGGAAGTTGAGGAAAGAGGTTAGCGAGCAACATTAGCCGGGGAGAGTTGCTTAACTCTGTTGTTGATTTGTTGCGGGGCCCCGCCCTTATTTGGTTTAGAGCGGTGAAAAGCTATATAAAGTCGTGGAGTGACTTCGAGTGCCAGTTAAGAGCTGAATATCAACCGTATGACTACGAGCGTCACTTGTGGAAAGAGATACATCAACGGACTCGAGGTGCGGCCGAGAGCGTGGGTAGCTACTTCGCCTGCATGATAAACCTCTTTAGAAGACTACCGTCGGAACCTAGCGAGGCCAAGAAATTGGGCGTGTGCCGAAGGAATATACACCCTTATTATATTCATAGTTTAGGGTTAGCGGAGTACAGGACGTTKGAGGAGCTCAGAGCACTATGCAAGAAGTTGGAGATCAACCGCCAATTAGCTAATAATAATTGTCCACCTCCGACGAACAGGTGCAGTCTATTGGAACCMGATCTGGCCTGTCGTACAGCCCCTGCAGAGTGTCCAGGAACCGGGAAACTCACCTAGATTAATGGGTGTTGAGGGTCAGCAGCAAGTGTGCTGGAATTGCTCGTCACCGGGACACCGATTCACAGATTGTCGGCGCCCAAGAACTCGGAAGTTCTGTTTCTCTTGTGGTCGAGATGGGGTTTCTAAACTTGAATGCTCGAAGTGTTCGGAAAACTCCGGCGACGGCGTTGCTACCGGGCGCCGTTGAGGAGCTCCAACTCGATAGGGGGGGGTTGTTGGTCGTCGCTCGGGATTTAGGGATTTTGGGGACTTGAGTTATGTTTTCCGAAGTAGGGGGAATGATCCTCGGCCATATTTGACTGTTATGGTGTATGATGTTTGTTTCTGTGGCTTGTTGGATTCGGGTGCGTCAGTTTCAATTATTGGTGGTAGGGGCTGGTCAAATCTTTGTAATTTGGGAGACATCCGTCTGCGGCGCTGCGACTCATCGGTTGTCACTGTAGCTAATGGGCAGCGACCCCAAGTCGTGGGTAGCGTTGATCTTCCGATATCCTTGGAGAACAAGGTTAGGGTTATAAATTGTTTGGTTGTGCCCGAAGTCGATATGGATCTTATTTTGGGGATCGATTTCTGGAAGGAGATGGATATTGTGCCTGAATTCCGGCAGGACTGTTACGACAAAGCTGGAGATATCGGGGGAACAACGCCGGCTTGGTTGCCGAGGGTTTTCAAAGGATGGGAACAGGTTTGGCTTGCGCCAAAGGTGTAGCTCATGTCATTGATACGGGGGACGCAGCCCCCATAAAACAACGGTATTACCCGGTGTCGCCTTATTTACAGGAAGTGATGAATGAGGAATTGGACAAAATGCTAGAGCTTGGTGTGGTGGAACCTTCGCATTCGCCTTGGTCGTCACCTGTGGTGCTAATTAAAAAGAAGGACGGGACATACCCTTTTTGTATAGATTTCCGTGCTTTGAACCAGGTAACCAAGAGAGACGCTTATGCAATACCATACATCTCAATGATTTTGGACCGGTTGAGAAATGCCCGCTTTTTGTCGTCAATCGATCTTAAGAGCGCCTACTGGCAAATACCGTTGGATTCGGCTAGCAAGGAAAAACTTCCTTCACTGTTCCAGGGCGTGGTTTGTTCCAATTCACGCGTTTGCCCTTTGGATTACATAACGCTCCGGCTACGTGGCAACGTTTTGTCGATCAGGCACTCGGGCATGATTTAGAGCCACATGTGTTCATTTATCTGAACGACATAATTTTGGCAACCCCGGATTTTGAATCCCATATCCGTTTATTGAAATGTATCTTCGAGAGGTTGGCAGCGGCAGGATTGACCGTCAATCAAGAGAAATGCGAGTTCGTAAAGCCACAGTTACGTTACCTAGGGTACGTCGTAGACCGAGAGGGGCTGCGGGTGGATCCAGATAAGGTTGCGGGGGTCATGGGATTTCCCACGCCAACCAAGGTCACGGAAGTACGGCGCTTTTTGGGGTTAGCTTCATTTTATAGGCGTTTTGTTCCTCATTTCGCTGAAAAGGTGGCCCCTTTGACTAACCTGACCAAGAAGAGAAAGCAGTTCAAATGGACCGCGGAAACTGAACAGGCCTTCTTGGATCTCAAACAATGCCTCGTCACAGCCCCGATTTTGACTTGTCCGCACTTTAATCGGCGATTTATTGTCCAAACCGACGCCAGTCAGAAGGCGTTGGGTGCCGTACTGGTACAGAATTTTGATGAAGGGGAGAAGGACGTTGCATATGCCAGTCGTACCTTGACAACGTGCGAAAGTAAATACTGTGCTACGGAATTAGACTGCCTGGCGGTTCTTTGGGCAATAAAGAAATTCCGGCCATACATTGAGGGGAGCAGGTTTCAGGTCGTTACGGATAATTCTAGTCTGCGATGGATGGCTAACTTAAAAGAGCCTTCAGGGAGATTGGGGAGATGGGCTTTACAGTTGCAGGGTCATGATTTCGAGCTGCTGCATCGGCGCGGCCAGCAGTAACACGTCCCAGACGCGTTGTCCCGTGCAGTTCCCGTCGGAGTCTAATCGAGACTTGTCTACAATCTGTCCATCCTGGACCGAAACGACGCACAACGGTTGAGCAAGACAACGAAAGCGTTGTCTTTGCTCGTAATACTCCATTTACTGATAACGTGCGAATATATGAAGAATTACAAATTAACATTAATCCAAGAACAATAAGGAAACGGTTAAACTAAAGAGGCTTACGTCACCACGTTATTGACAATTGAAGAAAAGAGGAGGCGATTGAATTTTTGCCGAGAAAATATACGCAGAAACTGGGACTGCGTTATATTCAGCGATGAAAAACATTTTCTACATCCCAGGAAACTAAACTTCGTTTGTGGAGAAAGAAAGGGACTCGCCTCAACGAAGAATTCGTTTTACTAACCCCTCGAAGTGGCAGAGTTTCACAAGGATATTGGAGCTGGATGTCTCATGCAGGTCCTGGAGAGCTCGTCAGGGTATCGCCTCCCAGATTTACAATTGCATCCTACATTGAAATCTTAGAAGAAGCTTTGCTGCCTTCAGTAATAGCTTTGTATCCAGAAGCGGAATGGAAAACATGGTTTTTGTACAGGACAACAGTCCCACATATATTGCAGCAAACGTGGTWCCGGGATAACGGATATATAGAGGTCCTCGACTGACCTGCTCACTCACCGCACCGCACAGAAAACTTGTGGGCTGCCACGGTAAGGTGCTGGAGAATCAGCAGAGTGTTGGAGGCTACGGATCTGTGTTCCAAGTTAATAAATTGTATGCGAAAGCGCCTGCAGGGATGCATAGACAGTGAAGGTGGTTACATTATTAATACTGTGTAGACTTTAAAATGTTGTAATGTTTGTTCCTATTCTGATCCTAATAAAATTAATAAGTATTAATTTATTGTTTTTTTTTATTTTATTTTGTGCTTATATTTAATGTTGTTCTGATAATAGTTTTAAATGTAAATTGTTTTTAAAAACAAATATACACTAACTTGCTTGTTTTACTTAACCTACTGTCCTCTAATTATATTGTCTCACTAAGGGTCACAATCTGCATAATAATTATTCTAAAACTTCTGTAAATTTAAAATCAATATTTTAAACGGCGACATGCTTTGGCATCCGACAAATTAAGTGTTATATAGTTTAAAGAGATAACTGTAGGTAATTCTTTCCACTGCAAAACTTAGCTTTCTAACAACATCATTTATAAATTCTTAATTTGTAGTATACAGGATTGTATATTTTAATAGTTTTTAATAATCTAAAAAAATTATGAATTTATATTTAGCGGTTTGCTTAAAAATTAAAATAAAAGTGAACTACAGCTTAGAAAGTTGCTCGCAGTTTTATTCTTTGTATCTTCTTAATTTCTTTAACACCCTTAAGGCAGCTTTTTATGCTGAATTGAATGATCGTCATCTTTTGTTTGTCATGTCCAACTTCATTTTGTCTTATGGACATCATATCGGATTTTTACATAGGTAGAACTACATAATTCCAACATTGCCATAACAAATATCATACAATCACAATTATGGAAAAAAAGATATAGACACGTTTTGCAGGTAAGACAATATTTCCTCTCCTATTGTATACTGACGACTATGAGATAGACGGATAGATCGCTGTCACTATATATTTTGTTCCTTGACCTTGCTATATTATATTTCTTTAGCTTGTCTTCCGCCAGACTATTCTTCCCATGTTGAAAATATATTTTAACACTGATGTCATATGCTTCAATTTGGTCATAAAGCTCTGTATCAGCATATTAAAATAGACTTAATTAAATTAGAAGATTGTTTCTCAACCTTTTTGATGTCGCGACCCCCTAAATAGCGAAAAAATTACGAAATGTAGTATGGGACCCCGCCTCACTATAATGAACTATTTATTCTGTTGGAATTAGGTTGCTACTGCCCGGTAAACTGATATCTATTTAATGTTGTTAAACTTCAGTGGAATTTAAAAAAAAAACTGATACTTTATTTTCAATAATCGGATGATTTATATACTGGTCTTATTTTTTGACAGTACGCGACCCCCCTTGTTCAAGAAGGCGACCCCCCCTTGGGGTCGCGACTCCCAGGTTGAGAAACGCTGAATTAGTGATTATACACGCCGACGTGATTTTATTCATGTCAACTCAAAAAAAAAGAAAAAACCAAAACAACTCAACATGAATCCAGACAAAATTATTCAATGGATTACTATCTTCCGATTGATAAGAAGCGATAAAAAGTTTGCAAAAACATGTTTTTAAACACAATAGGAATTAAAAAAGGTCTTGTGGATCTTGATATGAAGAAGCGATCAAAAGAGAATATTGCAGCCAGTGCTGGGCATTTACGCGTAAATTATAATTTTCTACGGTACACGCGTAGAAAATGTAGATAAAGCATTTTGGCGTGGATTTTAAATTGTAAATAAAAGACGAGTATATTATAGCTAAAGTGTATTAGCTACACGCTAAAACTAATGGAAATTATTTTGTTTCGAATTTTTCTGTTTTGTTGCCTTCTTTATGTATCAAATTCTTTAATTTTTTTAAACTTTAGACAGTGTTTATACAATGTAATTACAAATACGTAACATATTTTAGTAAATCATCATGGTATCGAAATGTTTTTTTTACTTCTTTGGACACAAAAGACAAAACATGTTTTGAAGTTTTGCCTTTCAGTAAAAAAATAGATGGCAATGCCATCTGTTGCAATGAACTCAGAATGAAGGCCACCTAGTTGCCTTAATGGGTAATGCTTCCTAAAGAAAGTGACCTGTAATCTGACTAGTTGGCATGCACCCGCATACATCAACCTGGCAACAGGTTCTCACGCCACCAAATCATATACCAAGCCTTTGGTATATGGGCAAGACCAGTTCTATCCCATGCTGTCTACATTAGCCCTAAACTACACTGACAACAGCGAAATAGATCTACCTGTAGTTGGTTGCGGTGCAGACAGCATATGTAGCAGCAGATATGTATTTTTTCCACCCAGGATTATATTACCTAGAAGCCTATTTTTGGCATGCTATCAAATTCGGAACCGCATATACAAACTGCTTTACATACAAATTGATTTTTTTCCTTAGAAAGGTAATCACAGTTTACAGTCATTGATGAGTCTCTTTCACTGGTTGAGGGCTCCAAAGTGCTTTTGACAGCACGCTTGTCCCGCTTAACCCGGTTTTCTGGCCCTAATTAACATATGTCCAAACAAATTTGTTATTGTTATTTAGACATTTTTCTAGTTGAGGTAATATTTCGTTTAGTTAACAATGAATAAAAATAACAATGTACAAAATAATATTGACGTTGAAGCGTTTTAAGCAGTATCGATAACGAACATTATTAAAAAGCTTAATATACCTAGATCTCTGTTTATCTACACAAAGCTATTTTCTGCAGTAGACTTTCAAAGTAGAATATTACATTATTTACGCGTAGATAATAGCGTATTCTACGCGCCCATCACGTATTGCAACATGCGATGGAAATCTTTGGATACTAGTATAATGCAGGACATAATATTGAACATTCAGCAATTTACATGTGTATTTGGATGCATCTATGAATTTAGCTACCTTGTAGAGGATCTACAACATTAGGTGGTATAAAGATAACAGAAAGCCAACAGCAAAGTTGTTCACTTATTGGAACACTTTTCAATCTAGGATTTTACAAAACAAGGAAAGATCAGTGTCGGGTTTGTGTGGCATTCAGTGGTGAAACTAACCCAAGCGAAGAGATGAATGCAAATTATGAAGCGCATCAAATACCACATTAAATTTTTGACGTCAAGCAACAGCGAAATGGAGTGCAAATCGATACACTCCGCTATTGGCACTGTGTTTAAAAGAGTAGAAAAAGCGCTTTGACCAGGAGACTGGAAAGCTATTGCAAGAAGTGCCAGAAAAAAGGATGATAAATGTTATAACGTGTAAGATATTCAGACCAATATTTTTTGACCGGAACACCTTTGCTGATATTCAGCTCGGTTTTATTTCAAAATTGTGTTGGTTTTAATTTAAAAAAGAAAACGTTTATGAGCATGACTGCAAGGAGTCATTGGATACAGATGACAGTTTTAGGCCGGTGGGATGTACAAAAACCTTCGAAAGCAATCAACACATTTGTTGCCTTGTTACTCTCAAGATCTCTGTATAACCGTGGCGAAATATAAAGATTTAAACCACCAGCATTGTGTTCCGATCAGGATACTAATAGCCAACATAGTCCGGAAACTGGAACAATTACAGATACACAACATCAAATTTTGTCAAATCCAGGACTTTAACGCCAAGTACTTCACAATCCAGTTATAACTCGTTTGCAGGGAAACCGCCAGTCGTTACGAAAATTGACAGCTAACGTTTACAGCGCGCTTTCAAGTTCAAGCGTTCCCCACACCGAAATTTAGGCGACAGTCTACTATGGTCAATTCATACGGTATTCCTGCCTGAAGAATCCCAATTAGAACTAAAGTTCGAACGAATTGAGCAAAATAGATGTTTATTGTTCATCTTGCGCACAGAGAGTTTCTCGAACGTCTTCGATGAGACTCTATCCTAGGTCATAAGTGGCTAACACAGTAGTGCCTCCCTAGTATATGAGTTGCGTTCACTGCGCAATGAAAGCGTCAGCTCTCAAGTTTAAGCCCCCCATTCACAAGCGGACCGGTCCGCCGAAAGAGTCGCGTCGTCAGAGTCGTGCGAGCTGTCGTGTTGTGTATAGTGGTGTAGCAGTCGTGGCCCGGTCGCAGGTCCGTTAGCCCGGCAGCATTTTAACATTCCGGTGTGCTTTTCGGCACCCGTTGTAACGTAATTGGTCGTTTTTCAATTTGCCAACCAATAAAACGAAATGTGCCGAAATCACGATCGGAATTTTGAATCATGCCGAAATGCAGGTCGGAATGTTCTAGTTGCATGCGCACGCGCGCCGCCGCGCAGATCTCGCCCAGTTCTCAGTTCTCGCTGGTACATCGCGCACGTATAGTAGATAACGTAAAATGGAGCAACTGTTAAAAGTTTCTGACGGACTGTATAGGGAAAGTTTAGGTCCGAAGATGATGTGGTCAAGTGGTTGTCATGATATGAGGAAGAGACCTCGACTACTTGGTATGTTAAGACGAGCCTTTAAGGCTCTTTCAGTTTTTCTCACAGGTAGGTAATAGGTGATAATGCATTCAGAGCATTATTATCTACATGCATATACATCGAGAATTCTTGTCGTTGACGCTTACTGACATGTGTCCTCTTTTTAGAAAAAAACTTTCATTTGCCACCATAGTGATCATAAAAGGACCGCAGCGGAACAAAACAAAAAAGGCAAATCAAAGAATACAGGTTGTCGAGCTGAAATGGTGGTTACAATAAAATATGACACCATAAAAAAGACACATTTTTGAAGGTACGTGTCCATTAAATAGATACTAACTGAGTATAAATGTATCTATGTTAACATTAATGTATCTATACAAAGGTTATCCAGCTGTTGTCCCACTAAGAAATGAACACAATCATACTCTTACAACAGCGGAAACAGCATTGTTACACCGTCCTAGGAACAATGTTAAACTGCTTTTCGAATCATATATCAACGATAGATTTGGCATAAATGAATCGATTAATTTTCATTCATCAAAATTAGAACTGCAGTAGGCATGAATAGTCCAGAGTTATCGAATGCCGGAATAATTCTAAATATCGAACAGTTCAGCACTGGTTTAATTAGTTCAGAACAGCAAATTTAGGAGCTTGATTTGGTACAAGTGTTGCAAAGGTATGATACTTGTGTGTTGGGTTTAATGAAAAAAAATATAATAATTTTTTTAGATACTAAACAAAAAGAAAGAGCTCTACTCGAAAAACGGAGTAGTTCTTGAGTTCCAAGAAGATGCCATAATGATCTTTAAACTGATGAAAAGAGCACATCAATTAGAATTCGCCAAAAATATTATTTTTGTTGGCAGTTCAGCTTCTTGCGTTGCGGCTGGACATTATATCAAGAGCTGTGCCAGTTGCTGTTTTAGTTACCAAAGGACAATCAGAGGAAGACTACACAGCTGCATTCATTTTATTAAGAAATAGCCTCAATAACAGTTTTGGTGGTCAGGACTATCCAAGGCTTTTTCTCACATATAGCAGCGATGCAGAGAGGAATGCAATTAAACATATATGGCGAAGTAGCAAAACGTTGTTGTCAGTTTCATGTTTTGCAAGTTGTTTAGCGCTGATGTTCGAGAAAAAACCATAATATCGGTGCAGAAGGCCGCCGTACGCTGTAGAATGGTTTCAGAGCAATTTTGATTGCAGAAAATATTTCTGATGCTACGCAAGCATTTTGCATTGCTACTGGGAAAAAATACAGCGCGGAGACTTATGCCACGAATGAAATACGTGGACTGTGCAAAGGTTAAAAATGGGTCATTTGCGAGATTCTTCCACCATAACTTTAACTCCTCCTTCAATGCAATATCCACATCAACATGTACACCAAGTTCAGCCACCGCCATTTTTACCACCACACGTTCCTCTGACAAAACCTTCCTCAACAGCAACCGCAACAATTTACATCTCTTTCATCATATTCAAGTGTAGTACATGAGCTAAGCGAATTTGTTCAGTTTTGTCAAAACACTGATTAGGTATTATATTATAAGTATAAAATAAACAAATACTTATAGATGTACAAGTGCGGACGCGTAGAAAAATTTTGTACGGTTTTCTAATTTTCTAGATCTAAGTTTTTGTTTATTGTAATTGTTTGTTTTGCGTTTGTATGTGGTTTGAAACCACAACGGAGTTTTATTTTTAATAATAAACACAATATTGAACTGGCGCCCAACTAGAGGGTGGTATCGGACATAAACAAAACAGTGAAGTGAGCAAACACAATCGCAGCATCCACGGAAGAAACAAAATACACATTTAAACAAGGTGCTGGCTAATTTCTACCGCGCCGCGTTAGTTAGCAATTATTTTCTGGTGGCTAAAGAAGTCCTACATATGTTAGCGGATGCTAGCGAGCATCAGAAGAAGTGAGCGAATTAAAAACCGTCGCCTAACAAAGTACTCCCAACGAAGACAACACAGCGGGCCTGCTAATACCGACGCTGAAAGAGAATCCATCATGGCGGAAGCGAATCAACCTGTTATGCAAATGTCTGCAGAGATGTTGCAACAACTGCTGGCAGGGGTTCAAATGCAAGTTCAACAACCCCTCAATGAAGCCAGAAGTTCGTCTCCAGCTTCATCGACCGCTACTTCTACCGCAAACGGCAAGTTTGTTAAATGCAGTTCCCGTTTCTCGGCCGTAGGGATGAGGACGTGGAAGCCTTTATAGACGCCGTCACAACGTACAGATTGCTCGTGCGTTAGCGACGAAAATGCTCTACGCGGACTCCCGATGCTGCTAATAGAGGGCCCAGCTACGTGGTAGCAAGGCGTTAAAGAAACCATAGATACCTGGTACAACGAAGTGACMGCGTTTTGCTCTCCTTAAGAATCTTGTAAACCCGCGCACCAAATATACAGAAAATTTTTCTCGACTGAACAGGCTGAAGATATCCCCACGGATATATTCGTTCGCAAGGCTTGTTCGGTATTTTCCACMCATGACGGTGTCAAAATATATATTTTTCCTTTTCTAACCACGTAAGATATTTACAACTGCGCAAGGCAGTTTTCCCCTCGCCTACGTGTCATTGGATAGCTAATTTAGGAGGGGGGGATATCTTGGGCCAAGATTCTTGGCTTCTTGGCCAGCATTGCCAAATTAGTCGTCTTATCTCCAATAAACGGTATTGTGTGGCCTGGTAATATGTTAAGTATATGGGAGCTGGAAAGCACCTGTAGGCTATTTCCTAATAAAATTATTAAGTGCGAGTCAAAGGGCACAGATTTTGCAAAAATTACTTGCACAGTTACATTATATAAATGTTCATGTACATTCAATCACGTTTGATGGTGGACCAGTTAATTTAAATATGTGCAAAGTTCTTGATGCAAATTTTACTTACGGACCAGATTTTAAACCATGGCTTTTGAACCCAGTTACTAACAAAAATATTCATATTTCTAGATGCATGCCATATGTTAAAATTGGTAAGAATACTTTATCAGACAGAACTGTAATTTATGCAGGTAGCAACGCGATTAGTTGAAATTACATAAAAGAACTGCATAATTTAGTCATCAAAAGGATCAACATTAGCAACTAATTTGATGACATACGCAAACAGTTGGCAAGAGTGGAAAGAATTGATCATAAAAACCTTTCCAGACCATCATGATTTTGCTACTACACTTAAAAAGCTAGTTAATCGCAGTAAACAAACTAACGAGTCGTGGATTCAATACTATTTCAGTAAGATTTGATTCAAGCGTGCAAAATTACTGGCAGAGATGCAGTGTCATGTTTAATTGATGGAATGAACGACCGAACTCTACAAAATGGTGCCAAAGCAGGTCGATATGAGAATCCTGAAGCTCTATTTACAGAATACTTATCTACACGTACAAATGATATTGTAGTTGAAGACATAGAAATAAGAGAAAGGTTTGACAGAAGACGACTAGGTCCAAAGATAATTAAAAAACGATTTCACCCTTACAACAGTAAACCACTGCATTACAGTCAGGAAGTAAGATGTTATAATTGCAGAAATGTGGGGCATGTTCCTTCTAGATGTACAAAACCAAGGTTGGAGTGCAATAAATGTAAATTACTCGGCCACGACGAAAGCAGATGCAGAAAATATCCCAAAATCATGAAAGGGGATGTTAAATTAATCGATCCCAAAAGCACCAATACTTGTTATTTTGTCGATTGTGAAATAATGGAATGTTAACAAAGGGTTATATCGATACAGGATGTACCATTGTTACGTTACGAGAGACCGATGCAAAACGGCTGTAGTTGGAATGGACAGAGAGTAATCAGATGATAAAAGGTTATGCTGGAGGAACAACGACAGCTTTGGGGAAGATGCAAGTTCGCCTTAAGATAGACTTAGTCGAAACTGATGTGACAGTATTTGTTGTGTCTGACTAGGTTCAAACAGTGCCGATGATAATAGGGCAACCCGTTTTTGAATTCAGCTAATGTAACGTTGGTAATGCGAGAGAATGAAGTACGACTTTTTGATAAACAAATGGCAGAATTACCGGATGTTCAGTCATTACCTCCAAAGAAGATGACTTTGCGAAAAATAGATGCTGTAGTAATACCACCTCATGTAGTAGGATTTATTCAAGTTACCAATGACCAAGATTTTGAAGGTGATGTGTTTGTCGATTCGGTGACTAATCAGCGACCTGGTTACGAGTACATCATCACTGGCTGGGTGACGAAGGCGAACGGAGGTGTCCTGGCGGTGCGAAACAGTTCTCCACACGAATTGAATTGGCCGCATCGGCGGTTGGTGGCACGAGGGATTTGTTGTACACAAGAAAGTACTACCGACGAGTTGAGTGCTTACGTTTTAAGTGCATGTGACGTAAAACTATTTCAGTTAGAAAATGTTAAGCCACAAATGGGGGATGCGTTGTCAGACGATGAAAAATTAAAGTTATTGAATTTGTTAAATGAGTTCAGGGATTGTTTTGCATAAGATACTAGCGAACTGGGAAAAACAAATATAACAGAAATGGGAATAGACTTGAGTGATGACAAACCAGTGACATTCAGACCCTATTGTTTATCTTATGCTGAACGGGAACAAGTTCGAAATATGATACAAGATTTATTAGATAATGGTATTATCCAGGAGTCAACTTCACCATTTTCAAAAGCCCAATCTTACTGGTAAAGAAAAAAAAACAGGCGATTMCCGCTTGTGTGTGGATTTACGTGCACTTAATGCCAAAACTGTTAAAATTCAGTTTCCGATGCCTAGAGTTGATGAACATTTGGACAGAGTTAGCGGACATAAATATTTTATCATACTAGATCTGGCGTCTGGTTATTATCAGATCAAGATGGCGAAAGAATCGATACGTAAAACAGCTTTTATAACACCAGATGGGCATTATGAATTTCTTCGAATGGATGACATATTAATACTAACCATAATTATTGAGGAAGGTTTTGAATTATTACGAGAAGTGTTATTACTATTTCGAGAAGCCGAGCGTGTTATGGATAACATACTGAGAGGGTTGCAAACAGACCAATGCCTAGTTTATCTAGATGATATTATTGTGTACAGTACTTCTCTACAAGAGCACATCGAAAAATTGAAAACTGTATTCGAAAGATTGCGACAGGCAAAATTTAAAATTCAGCTCGATAAATCTGAATTTTTACACAAGGAATTTGCATATTTGGGACATATTGTAACTCCCCATGGTGTAAAACCTAATCCGGATAAAATTAAAGCCATTCTAAATTTTCCAATTCCACGAAACCAAAAATAAATCAAATCATTTTTAGGTCTTTTAGGATATTATAGACGATTTATTAAAGACTTTGCCAAAATTACAAAGCCACTAACAAAATGCCTCAAAAAAGGAAATAAGGTGGAATTAAACGAAGAATATGTATCTGCATTCGAAAAAGCAAAACATATTTTAACAAATAATCCAGTGTTACAGTATCCCGATTTTACAAAGCCCTTTGTTTTAACAACTGACGCATCAAATTATGCGCTTGGTGCAGTCTTATCTCAAGGAAGCATTGATTCAGATAGACCAGTAGCGTACGCTTCACGTACCTTGAATGAAACTGAACAAAAATATAGTACAATAGAAAAAGAACTATTAGCTATTGTTTGGGCAACAAAATACTTTAGACCTTACCTATATGGCAGAAAATTTACCATTTACACTGATCACAGACCCCTAACATGGCTGTTCAGTTTAAAAGAACCAAATTCAAAATTAGTACGTTGGAGACTAAAACTTTTGGAATATGATTATGAAATTCAATATAAAAAGGGAAAACTTAACACGAATGCAGACGCATTGAGTCGTACACCTATTTCACAAAATTTAACCTACGAAAATTTTATGAAAGAGACAAAAATTAAAGTTTCACACAGTAATTTAAGCGAAAGCATCCAATATATTCTTTTATTATCAAAAGATTATGTTTTGGCACACTGTGTTTCGAAAGATTTTAAAATGAACGCAGGATTAGCTTTACAAATTAAACGAAAATTTGGAGGATCTAATGAATTACTAAATCAAAATAAATCTGTAGGACAAGTCGCATTTTTGGAATCAGATGGATACAAAATTTATTATTTAATCACTAAAGCTCACTTTTTCGACAAACCGTTATACTCTGATTTATTTAAAACACTTGTAAATTTAAAAGAAGAGTTAGTACACAATAATGTTCAAAAATTAGCAATACCTAGAATAGGATGTGGTCTCGATAAATTAAACTGGCAAAAAGTAAAATCTATGCCAAGTTATATATTCGCCGACACGAACATACATATTTTAGTATGCAACTACGCCACTGCAAAGTCCCCAGATGACATTGAAAATTTTGCTATCACAGACTGTTCACAATCTATGATTGCTGAACCCGACACTGACCAAGGCCAACAAGACATTGACATTATAACAATACATTCTAACGACACTGACCAAGTTACAGAAAGTATACCTATAAAAGACGAAATTGTAAATACAAGGCTTAACCAAATTTACGTAAAAAGAGGTCCATATAGTTGTAAAATCGAACAATTGGAGAAACGGCAGATGTTCCATCTCCAGGTATCATATTCAAATTGATCAGACAAAATTAAACAATTTTTCCAGGAATATTTAGTACCCAATGTCAGTTATGGACTATACGTAGATGATGATGATTTATATAAACAGTTTTGTGAAATATATTGCAGTCTTTTCAACAACAATGGCCCAAATCTTGTTAGGTATTTGCAAAAACGAACGGAAGTTAAAAACGAGGAAGATAAAATTGTAACAATTCGAAATTATCATGAGGGTAAGACCAATCATAGAGGAATAAATGAAACTCTTGCTAAATTAAAATCTCTTTTCTATTGGCCTAATATGCAAAAATCCGTAGAGAATTTTATAAACTATTGCGAAATTTGTAAAAGATATAAGTATGACAGGAAACACTATGATATTCCAATTAACTTAACGCCTACACCGTGTAAACCGTTTGAACACCTGCATATTGATACTTTTTCATACAAGAGACAATTATTTCTAACAATTATTGATTCTTTTTCTAAATTAGCTCAGGTGTATCCAATTTTTTCTAAAAATCCAGTAGACGTCTCGCAAGGACTAATTAATTACTTTTCTCATTACGGAACACCTAATCAAATCACCACAGACCAAGGTACAGAATTTAATAACAAAATTGTTAAAGATTTACTAGCAAGCCACAAAATTCAAATCCATATCACTACCCCTAAAAATTCGCAGTCAAATGCACCCATAGAGAGATTTCATTCAACTCTAATCGAGCACTTAAAAATTTTAGAAACCCAACACACTGAACCTCTGAATCAAATAGTGAAATACGGCGTCATCGCCTATAACAGTTCAATTCATTCTTCTACAGGTCATACTCCCTATGCTTTAACTTTTGGACATACAAACTCGAGAGACCCCAATGATATAATAACTAATGAACAGATTTATGAAAACTACATTAAACAACACGTAGACAAACCAAATATTGTTTACAACACTGTTCGGGACAAAATTAATAAAGGAAGAGAAAGAGTTGTTGCTAAAAGAGAAGCTGAACTTCCTTTTAAAGTAGGTGAAACAGTTTATTATACCACAAATGAAGATAGGGCATCTAAAGCTAATAAAAAAAATATTTGGGACCAGCAAAATTAATTAGAATTAACACAGATAACACTTGTATTTTGAAAATAAAAGATAAAGAAATTAAATTACACACAAGACGGTTGAAACATCACTTAATTACAGGTACTTCGTCCCCTTCTACCTCGTGTGGATAACGGTAATAAAAGCACAACGGAATGACAATAGACAATCTGGACGGAAACCCTGGACTTTTCATACACCCTTTAGGACAAGCAAAAATTACTTATTCAGACTGGACTATCATCAAACCCTTTGATTTAACTGGAATAATCCAAGAAACTGAAAGTTTAAGAAATTTATATTTTAAATTGAGCAGTATTCATAATGACACGAAATTTTCAAATCATTTATGTAAAGAACTTCTTACAGGTATTGATGAAAAGCTTTCTCATTTATTATATGCACCCAACAGAGTTAGAAGAGGTTTGCTAAACATTGTAGGAAGCTTAGTAAAAGGAATAACTGGTAACTTAGATGCAGAGGACGGTATTAGGTTTGAAACAGCTATTAACTCTTTATCGCATGGACAAAAACTAAATGATAAAAGATTGAGCATTGTTACTGAATCTGTAATAAGACTTAACGCCTCGGTATCACATGTAGTAAATAATCAATTATATATCACTAAAAAGATAAATCAGTTACAGACTAATCAAATGAATCTAAAATCAGATTTCGCTATTGTCGAATCATATTCAATCTTGATAAACACTTTATCTCATATTTCCTACTTGCTAAATAATCTGCTAACTGCCCTAACATTTTCTAAATTAAATGTGTTGCACCCCAGTATAATCTCTACAAACGAATTATTAAACCAGTTAAGTAAAATAGATAAAAATCTTCCAAATCACTTAATATTCAAGCCAGAGATGAGTAGTATAGAATCATTTGAACAAGTCATACAACTAAGTGCTTATCACACCAATTCTCGAATAGTATTTTTGCTACATGTGCCTATTACAAGTAAAATCGCATATTCGTTGTACCATTCCTATACATTGCCAATGATTTATGGTACGGTTACGCAAATTATACTTCCAACCGCAATATATTTCATGAGCAGTGAAAATGCTTACATGTTTACCAACGATCCATGCCTTAAAACGAAAAATGGAATATATCTTTGTCGTGAAATAAACATCAAAAATTATATTAAAGAGACTTGCGAATATCAACTATTGCAGAGAATCAAGCCTTACCAAAATTGCAATATGCATACCGTAAATTCCACTTGGAAAATACAAAGCTTAGGAAATAATGCCTGGTTATATTTTGAACCGAATGATGTAGTTGGAAATTTAAAGTGTCAAAATTCAGAACAACAAATTGATTTAAAGGGCAGCTATTTAATTCAATTACCAAAGGGTTGTATATTCCAAACACATGAAGAATATTTAATAACTAATTCCTCAGAAGTAATAATTATTTGGATACTGCATTTACTTTGCCAAAAATTTATTCGAAAGACAAAATGAAACCCATTCAATTAAATTTAGAAGAAGTACACTTGGACGACTTGATGCAACTCAAAAGTCAACTTGCACAACCCCTGTATCTAGAAGACATTCCACCCTTATTGACACATACGATTAGTTCTTGGACAATTATTACCTACGTCTTAATCTTTGTAATAAGTTTGTTCTTAGCACGAAAGTATGTGGTACCACGATACCATCACCTACACCGGATGAAGACATCCCCGAAACCAGAAAACGAAGCCACCCTTGATGATATTGCGCTTCGCCCCTGATTTCGTATCTTCGGCGGGAGGAGTTACGAAACCGTCAACAATGGATACATTATTTAGGAATAACCTCTATTTGATATTATTTTTCGTTGTTGACTTCGTATAGTTTAGCATACGTAGTATTAGTTATTTTTGTAAACATTAACAGTAGCTTATTGGATTATTAGCAAAGTAGGCAGAATCCAATGTATAAAAACTAGTTGTATTGTAATACTGTAACTTTTAGGCAGTTACTCTGTCCGAGGGCATATCGAACAGAGCCTGTTTAACTGTTCACGTTATTTTGTACTCAATAAATTGTTTTTTTAAAAAGCTGTTTGTTCGAGTACGAAATTTAACTGACCGCCCCAGGACCTTCGACCGCCCCAGGACCTTCGACCGCCCCAGGACCGTCGACCGCCCCAGGACCGTCGACCGCCCCAGGACCATCCACCGCCCCACTCCCGTCCCCCATCCCATTACCAACCACCGCCCCACTCCCATCTACCACCCCAGGACCATCCACCGACGACTTTCTCCCCGCCAAGACGAGAAGCGCACCCGGGTAGCGAACGAGTCTCCGAGAGAAGCTAAGAAGACGCCGGCCCCCACCMACCGTTTCGCCGCGTTAGACGAAATAGAGGTAGAAACCCCAGCCGTCGCTCCCACGACCGACTACCCCAAGACGCCGCCACCCGTGATTCGCCGTGCGCAGGAGAAGTGGACATCCGTAGCTGCCCGGATGTCAGAAAAGCGTCTGGCTTTTACAAAAGCCAAGACGACTGCTGCTGGCATCCTGATCCAGCCCGCCAACCCCGACTCGCACCGTGGCATCACCAAGATGCTGGATGATATGGCCTTGCCATATCACACCTATGCCCCCCAGGAGGAGAAGCCCCTAAAGGTGGTCACTAGAGGCCTGCCGACCTCCATCACGGACAAAGAGGTTGAGAAATCCTTACGCCATCAAGCATTCAACGTGGAGCAAGATGCCTCTCGTCTTTATCAACTTAACACGCGCGCCGAAGGCTAAGGACATCTTCGGCATCAGGACGTGCTGCGACCTCAACATCCAAGTTAAGTCGCCCAATAAGAAGAGGTCCGTCGGGCAGTGCTTTCGCTGCCAGAAATTTCACCATTCACAGAGGTGCTGCCGCGCCGAAGTGAAATGCGTGAAATGCGCCAGAAACCACTGCGCCGCCGACTGTCAGCGGCCCAAAGAACAAGCTGCCACCTGTGCCAACTGTGGAGGCCCACACCCCGCCAGCTACAGAAGATGCCCGAAGTTCCCGCAGCCTCCGAAGTTGGCACCGAAGCCGGCATCTGCTCCGGCCGCACCAAGACCGGCAGCTAGCCCGGTCGCCGCTCCCACCGTGAGACCCTGCGTATCGTACGCACAAGCAACCGCACCCGCCGTTCCAGAGGTATGCGAGCCGGCCCACCTGGGTGGCATGAACCCCGTAGCTTTGACTAAAGAGGACAGTCCGATGGAGCAAATCCTCAAACTGCTCCAGACCGTCTGGTACCCGACATCCAGAAGGTCTCTGCAGCTCTAGCTGGCAAAACCACCATGCCAGAAGTACTGACTGCCGTCTTATCTTGCGCCCAAGATATCGCCAGCACCGTCCTCCCTGCAGATTGCATATTGGAATGCAAACGGAATAAAACGCCATCGGTTCGAGTTCCAAGACTTCATGACACGACATGGAGTCGATGTAGACGTGTGTCAACGAGACACACCTGAGACCATGCGACCACCCGAGCATTCCGAACTACGTCCTCCACCGCACCGACCGTCTGAATCGCCCCGGAGGTGGCACCGCCATCTACGTCAAGAGGGGCTTCAAGCACCACGCCGTCAACCTCAATCCAATGCAGCACCTGGAGGCTACTGCTATCGAGATCGATGTGGCAGATGTAGGCTATATCCGACTGATATCAGTCTACAATCCGCCAAACCTACCGTTGCTTGAAGAAGATGATCTTGGACCTTGACGGGAGGGTCGTCGTCGCCGGAGACGCACCCACCGAGCTCACTCACTACTCTCCTGTTGGAATGCCCGATGCCTTGGGTGTTACCATCCTGAAGGATGTACCATTGCAGCATCACATTTGCAAAATCGTCGAACTGGATTCCGACCACACGCCCGTCCTGCTGTTCATCGGATCAACGCCCCGAGGACGTCAGACGTTCGAGAAGAAGACGACTTCGTGGCCTTCGTTCTCGGAACATCTGCAGACCCACCTGCCCAGGTTCGGCACCATACGCTCCGTCCGACAACTCGAATAGGCGGTAACCGACCTCACCGCCGCCACTCGAGCCGCACTGGAACACGCCACCCACACGAAGCGTGAACCGCAGAGACTTCCCTCTAGCGGACGATGTGAGAGCACTCATCTGAGAGAAGAACAGGGCCAGAAAACGATGGCAACGCACGTGGAACCCCGACGATCGCAGACAGTACAACCAACTGCAAGCCCAGGTGAAAGAGGCCGTCTTACACCACAGAAGCGAATGTTAAGAAGCCAAGATTCGCCAACTGGACGAAGACTCAACCAACCTATGGAGGATGACGAATATCCTGCGCAACAGGCCCGCTCCTTCGCCTCCGCTTCACGGCGAGAACGGCTTGGTGTACACGCCTGAGGATAAAGCCGAAGCCTTTGCCGACTGCATGGAACGCCAATGCAGTCCAAACTTCGAGAACGCGGACCTAGACGACATCAACAGGGTCCATCGAAGCGTTCGCAGACCAACGTGAGGAAGACACCAGGACCCGACGGCATCTCCAACAGGGCCCTCAAGGAGCTCACCATAAGAGCGACGGCAGCGTTGACGAACATCTGCAACGGCGMCTTGAGGCTGAGGCATYTTCCATCTACCTGGAAAACTGCTGACGTCGTGATGATTCCAAAGCCGGGACAGATCGGTACGTTTCCACAAAACTACCGCCCTATCAGCCTACTACCGACCATGGGGAAGATTTTCGAGAAGATCATCTTGGATCGTCTCAATGCCGTCGTCGAGGAGAAGAACGCCATCCCGAACGAGCAATTCGGGTTCAGAGCGGGCCACTCAACCACGCACCAGGTTCTCAGGCTCGTCGATTACGCCACCGAGGGTTTCAAGGTCAAGGGGTCAACCGGAGCTGTCTTTCTGGACGTGTCGAAAGCGTTCGACAAGGTATGGCATGAGGGATTGATACTCAAGGTATCACACGCCAACATCCCAACCGGACTCGTCCGTCTGACGTCATCCTTCCTGAGGGACAGACACTTCCGTGTGATGCTCTGCGACACGAGGTCCTCGATGCGCACCGCTACATTAGGGGTTCCACAAGGCTCGACGTKATCTCCGCTGCTGTKCACCATATTCACGAGGGACATCCCGAAGACAGAAGCAACAGAACTCGCTCTCTACGCAGACGACACCGCTATCTTCACCAGATCAGTTGATCCACGTCTGATCACTCGACATCTTCAGAAAGCCGCCGATGATCTAGAAGACTGGTTCTCCCGATGGAGAATAGGAGTCAACGCCGAAATTGTTTCTGACCAAAAGGAGGAAGCAGCCCGATCGAAACATTGAGATCTTCGATCGCGACATCCCGTGGAAACGAGAAGCCAAATACCTGGGTGTCACCATCGACAGGAAGCTGCTGTGGAAATCGCACATAGAAGACCGAGCCAACAAGACCACGGCCGCGCTGACCAGCCTCTATTGCCTGCTGAGCCGCAATAGCAAGCTGAGCAGCGACAACAAGCTCTTGATCTTCAAGACCATACTCCGGCCGATGATGACATACGGATGTGGTACATGGGGTTACGCATTCGCTACACACATCAAACGTCTCCAGGTTATTCAGAACAAGGTTCTCCGCATGGCCGTCGACGCGCCCTGGTACGTCAGGAATTCTCAGATACACAGAGATCTAGAAGTTTCCACGATCCAGGAATTCATCCGAGAAGCAGCAGCCAAGGCATTCCACAAAGCGGACGTCCACGAAAACCCTCTCATTCGTAATCTGGGAGATTACGATGAAGAGGAAACTTATACCCATATACAAGAGACCCAAGCTGATGTTACTGCAATAGTTCGAAGCCCTGCCGACGTCCAAGGGCAGCCGTGATATGTGAGCCGGCCTACCGGGTGGCATGAACCTCACAGTCGCGGCAACTTAACATAACCATGATATATCAATAAAAATACCATATCTACCCAAATTTCCCACATGAATGTTTCACAGATTATAGGAGAAAATGATATTTATATTAGGTGCTCCATAACAGCAGACGCAAAAGTCAAAAAAGACGAAATTTACTTCCACGRTGGCTCCAGTAAGAGACAGAAAGAAGAACTGCCCTGCGACTCCAAGGATGACGCCCGTGCCAGCGCTGCTGTCACCACTGCCGCCGACTCCGAGCCCACGTCGGTCCTCAGGATACCATGGGATACCGCCCATTCCACCTTTGATGTCACCTCTGCCGCCAACTCCAAGTACACGTCGGTCCTCAACATACCACGGGATATCGCCTGTCTCACCGTAGATGTCTCCGCTGCAAGCCGCGCCCGGGTCTGTCCAGCAGCCAGAGCGCCTGACGGCCCTTTTCGCCCGATTGTTCGGAAACACCCCCGAACCTCGGAGGCAACGTGAAGATATCTTCACACGACTGTTTGGGGAGTCGCCCGTCCGCCAAATGGAAACACATGGTGATACTATGGCAGCCGTCGAGGACGCTGCGATGGAATTGGCCGCACTTCTCCAGAACCAGGTACAGCTTGGGACGCCGCCAGCCCCGAAGACGGTCGACGACCTGCCATCCATCCCCAGGAYCCCCGACATCCACCAGCTGCCGCCAACCCCCGGGARGTCCATTCCGGGCCTATTTGCGCCGACACCCCCGCCCCGGGACGAGAAGCTCCGCCGTTCCGAATCCATGCCGTTGACAGAAGCTTGTCCCCGCGTCTCCACCCGAGTTTTCAAACGAAAACACAATAGGCGGCACGCCAGGAAAACGCGACGGACCTTCCGCTTGCACTTCGGAAATGGGTTGTTACGGATGACGCCCATAGAAGCGGCAGAACTGGGCATCTACCCCATATATTAAGATCTAAGAACTCACGCCACCACTTCACCGATGGGAGGGGCGTGTAACGAGACGCCGTCTAAAACCAGCTAGTCTTTACCGTCCCGACGAGCAAGCATTGTCTGCCAGCTGGTATGCAGCGCAAACAGGCCGCCCCACCAGACCAGGGAACTAAGCAACGCAGGCCAGACATCCCTACCACCGCCACGAACAGTATAAAGACTCGAGCGACTCTCAGAAGCTCTCAGAAGTCCCGCTCCGTGAAGAAGACGTAGTGAGTCTACTCCGGCCTGAACCCGCACTCCCCGAGGTGCAGCGCCGTCGAAGAAGACGTAGTGAGTCTACTTCGGCCTGAACCAGCAAGCTCAGAGGTCCCGGTCCGTGAAGTAGACATAGTGAGTCTACTCCGGCCTGAACCCGCACTCCCCGAGGTCCAGCGCCGTCGAAGAAGACGTAGTGAGTCTACTCCGGCCTGAACCCGCACTCCGCGAGGTCCAGCGCCGTCGAAGAAGACGTAAGTGAGTCTACTCCGGTCTGGACCCGCACTCCCCGAGGTCCAGCGCCGTCGAAGGAAACGTAGTGAGTCTACTCCGGCCTGAACCAGCAAGCCCCGAGGTCCAGCGCCGTCAAAGAAGACGTAGTGAGTCTACTCCGGCCTGTACCCGCATGCCCCGAGGTCTAGCGCCGTCGAAGAAGACGTAGTGAGTCTACTCCGGCCTGGATCTGTGACTGCTACGACACCGCCACACCGAGCTGCCAGCGAGAGGCACCCAGGTCCGTCCCAGTGGGGGAGGCACCTGTAACGATGCACCGAGCCATTAGCGAGGCCCCCAGGTCCGTTTCAACAGGCGAGGCGCCCACACTGCCGTTCCGTGGAGCCGACCGCCGCACCGAGCCGACAGCAAGGCTCTCAGGTCCGTCCCAGCGGGCGGAGCGCCCGCATTGCCGTTCCGATAGTCGACCGCCCGTCCCACGCCGCCAGCGAGGCCCCAGGTCCACCCCAGCGGGCAAGGTGCCCGTACTACCCTTCCGGGGACCAGACGGCCGACCCAGACCCGCAACAGGATATAATTCTTTAGTTTTGTGTTATAAAGATATTTTGAGTTTGTATATACGTTATTTGCAATATACCTGATTGTTATGTAATTCTCCAATGAGTTGTTTATTTTCCCGCAGGCATACCACACCCAGGTGGTTACAAATTGTACGCCAAAGATTAATAAAATATGTTTCATGCTGTTTGAATATGTGATTTTGGTGCTATTATTATAAATAGTTTCTTTGGAAAACGGCAAAACCAGCATCAGTAATAGATTCGCAGGAGTTGTTTTTAATTTTTTTGTAGCAAAAATGCCTATAGGCATTATGTATAAGATTTCCAAATGGTTAAAATAATTATTTATATAAATTATTATTATAAATAGTAATAAAAAAGCAGTTAAAAAGTGGTTTTACGTTAAGAAAAAAATTACTGATTGCAGAAAAAAGTATGGGAATTTATAACAGAAGGTGTCAAAAACGTACACATGAAGATATTTGATTGTCTAGATATGATCTATAGATCAAATCTTGGCATATGCACATACATGCAGTGTCGCTACATCACCTGTATGATCTAGCTTTAACGCACGATTTCGGATGTGTCGGGAGCCGCTCTAGTTGTACCAGCGTGTTCGAAATTTATTGCTAGAGCAACATATCTATTGAACGGGGTCTGATTAATGTAATTAATAATTTTAATAACAAAGTTATGGCACAATCTGCAATTTGGAGCAAACAAAAATCTAAAGAATTGATAGAAATGCTGGAAGCAGCCCCAGGGTTATGGGACACTAGTAGTAAATAGTACCACGATCAAACAAAAGAAAAAATACTACTCCGAATATTGCAAGTTGAACTCCATTGTTAATTGACTGCATTGTAACGAAGTTACAGAATTATTTTTATTTTTATGCACAATAGGTCATCCGTTAATACCGTAGAAGCATATTAAGTTTGTATTATTCTAATAAACCGAAGTCTTTGTTTAAAAAAAAGGGAACTCCAGTTCATTTTCCGTAAGCGCCGGAAAGCGCTATAATTTGTTCAATCGTTTTAATTAATCCGTTTCACTCGATAGTTCAGCCGGAAAGCTCATTTCTGTTTACTCCGATGTTTTCCGTGGTAAAAAGGGACCGTTGTTTKTGTCCGCKCCGCATATCAGTAAGTTTTTACGGGAGCACACCTGGAGCTCATGAATTCGAAGTCGTCAGGAACAGAATGCGATGCTCGCCCCACTCAAGGTACCGATGACCCCACCGCCGTTGACCAAGTCCAGTGCGCGGCGAAGAAGTCACCTGACCGCCGCGAAGCTCTATAAAACCGTAACGACAATACAGAGGAAGCCAGTTCCGGCCGAGGCCTGCCAACAGCGAGTCGACTTCGGAAGCCGTCCAGGGATCAACCCTCCAGGTGAGTTAGTGCCCTAGGTAAGCCCACCTTACCCCATCCACCCCTCCCAGCTTGCTGCTGGACTGTCCCTGGTATCCTCTCGTGGGATAACATGTCCCCGCCCCCAATAGTCGACTAACTTGGGGGTCGTCATTGTAATCCCGGACTGAAGAACTCCGTGGCCGATTAACCGGAGGTCTTCACGTCGTTGCATCCTAGCTATTGACCCAAGCCCTGTTGAGTGCACCGGCATCCTCCAAAGGCTGACTAACTTGGATGTCGTCGGTGAACTCGTGGGCCATGTTCCCCGTTGCCGTTCGCTGCCGCACTGCTTGCGTTGGTMAGCAYGAGCCCTGCTAAGTGCACCGGCTCCCTCCAAAGGCTGATTAACTTGGAGGCCGTCGTTGAACTCGTGGGACAGCTCACCCGCTTCCGCCCCGGCTTCGTTCAGGGGGCACCAGCCCKGTCGAGTGCACCGGCACCCTCCAAAGGCTGATTAACTTGGAGGTCGTCGTTGAACTCGTGGGGCAGCTCACCCGTTTCCGCGCCGGCTCCGTTCAGTGGGCACCAGCTCTGTCGAGTGCCCCGGCATCCTCCAAAGGCCGATTAACTTGGAGGTCGTCGTCGTACTCTGGGGCTACGAGATCACCCGTGGTCGACTAACCGGGAGTACTCCACACCCACTGCTCCGCCACCGTATAGATCAACCCCGGCCCCGTGGATTGCACCGACACCCTCCAAAGGCCGACTAACTTGGAGGTCGTCATTGTAATTGGGTGCTCCGTTGATTACCGAATCGATTATATAACAGGGGCACTGATTCACACTGGTAACTGTATTTTTTGATATGTTTTGCTGACTGCTTGTGGCTTGGCTTTTGCATAACTAACCACTAACCCCGTAGGAGCTTTCGCACGCCTAATCACGCTTCTGCTTTCAGAGAGAACGCGTCGCCCGTCTGTTCCCCAGGTCTCAAAACGCCGCCCAGGAGTAATTATTTATGTTATTTCATTTATTATAATCACAGTTATTTTTTTATGTAACAGGCACAATATAAGTGTTATTCCAGCCCCATTGTTTCACTTACCTTACCCGATTGACAGCGAGCTCTAGGATATATATTTTTTCTTTTCTCCATTGAGTTACCTAAGGTATTAAAGTGGACCTCCCCACTATAAAAAGGTGGCGCCCAAGGTGGCGCCCGAGTTCGTCCGAAACGAACCGAACCGACGAAAGGCGTCACAGTATGTATCTAGTTTATTCCTATTTTTTATCTACTCTTTTAGCATCAAGACCACTATCTAGTTTTATTGCTTAAAATAAAAAAAAAATACAAAAGGGAGTCACTACTTGATGACGAAGTAATAATGATATTAAGAAATTATTCAGATAAATTTAAACCATACGTGTGAACAAATGCTAGAGAAGTGTAGCAACTTCAGAGTATCTTAACCTACGACATTACTCCATTTACTGCTCTATGTAACAAAATGCTGATTGGAGCGAACATACTCCAGAGAGCATATAAGAATAGAAAAATATAACAAAACAACTCGGGAGATAATTTATATATCGTAATGCCATGCCCAAATATTCACCAAAAATTATGTTTTATAGGTATATCTGTGATCATACAAAAATTACTCTTTAACAACTTGTAGTAGATACATTGACATTATTCACGCAATGTTAAAAAAAGATCTCTCGTCTCTCATAATAATAATGGCGTTGTAGGACTTGGTAGGATTTTTTTGTTATTAACCGTTTCATGTTTTCTAGTTTTGTAATTTAACGTATCCTCTATAAACGTAAATGTCTGTGCAAGGGGCAAGGTGGGCGGGTAGGATTTTTACAGAAGCGCGGAGAGAGGAGCATTAAGGGAAGCCACGCGCTAGCGCAATAGTAGCTTGCTCACGCCGTTTGAAAAGGTACGACATATTCATGTTGGTGCGTGTCAGCACATTGCTCGGTATGCTACATTCACGATATAGTTATTTATAGATATATGACGACTACGGTGCTCCTATTGTTCACGACTCGGGCACGCGTACGATTGCCGAACCCGTGGCGCGCGAGAAGATAGAGTTAGTGCCGAAAACCGCGAATATGACAAACCAAATTAAATGCTACAGATGTGGAGCTCTGCAGGTGTCGTGCGGAGTACGTGCGAAATTAGCAATGGTGTAAGCGTTGAGGCCAACTCTATCTTATTGAACTGTGCTACGATAGATACTCCAATTAAATACAACGGACACTACGCGACCGCTGGTGTCTTTCGAAATCCACGGCCGTGTGGGTGTCGTTTTTGCAGACTCTAGAGCGCAGGCGAGTCGTGAGTCGCCGAGTGTATGACTTTTTAAAATTCATCGGCGCCAACTTCTTAAATCGAGGTTGACAATTACGTTGGCGGATGTGTGCCCCGCGAAGAGGCCGTATTGAAAGTGCAAGTTGCTGTTAAAATTGCGGGCTGCTACATTCTGATGGACTTTGTCATAATGCCTAAATTTACGAACAATCACGCTTTATTGGGTGTAGATTTCTTAAGAAAGGCCGGCATCGTGATTGACCTTGCTCGTGATGTGTGATATTTCGCGGATTGTTCAACTAGCGCGTATAAGTTCGCGATAGAGACAAACCCAAACGCGATCGCCGCTTGTAGCGTACCGCCATCGTGTTGAGGGCGGAGGCAGCAACGAGGAGCGCTCGACAACTTATTGACCGCGTACACCGCCACCTTCGATCCAGAGGGAGAACCAACTGATTTTGCTGAGCATATTATAGAAACGGACAACCACCAGACGATATCGGTGCGTGCCTCCGTATCGGCTGCGCAATATAAAAAAGATTTTTTTGCGAAAGGAGTTGAATCGTATGTTGGCAGAAAATATAATAGAAGAATGCGTGAACGCTTGGGGATTTCCGGTAGTTTTAGTGCCGAAAAAGGACGGTAGTTTGCGACTACGTGGACTACAGGACGCTAAATGCTACAACTGCCGGCGATAGCTATGTTCTTCCGCGAATCGAGGATATTTTCTATTCCGCGAAACGCGCATCCTTTATGTCGACCATCGACCTGCGGTGCAACTATTGGCAGGCACGAGCGGAAGACAGGGATAAGACGTGTTTCGTGTGCTCGTTGGGAAGCTATCGGTTTCTACGCATGCCGATGGTACTTAAAACTCTGGAAGTACCTTCCAACGTCTCATGGATAGGTTCCGCCAGGGTTTATCGGATAAGACGCTCGCGGTGTACTTGGACGATCTAATAGTGATATCAGACACGTTCAAGAATCACTTAAATGACTTATGTGCCGTGCTTGAGCGCATAAGGGTCAGTTACACACACACAGGTTGGTGCGAATGCAGAACTGAACGTGCCCTGGCTCAAAGGTAAGTGTATGCGTATAAACGGCAAAACTGAAGTAGCGTAAAGGTCTTTGGGGCGATGCGAAATTATCTGGATCAACTTAAGTTATCGCGCAAGCTTGAAGGCAAGCACATGCGTCTAAACGCTAAACGCGTCGAGTTGCAGTTCGTGCGCTGTTCCAACTTGCATCACTTCTCACCAAAGTTGAAGAAGGCTTGCATTAAGAAAAAAAGAACAAATAGTTTTAAGCGAGTTTATCGAAATTTATAAAAACAACAGTTGTTTGTGGCAAATAAAATCTAAAGAATACCGTAATAAACTTYAAAAAAATCCTGCTTATGAAATATTGACTGAAAAGTTGCGCGAAATTTATGAAGATGCAAATAAAGACGATGTGGTCAAGAAAATGAATTGTTTAAGGAGTTACTTCCGAAAGGAATATAAAAAGGTGATGGCATCACGTCGAACAGGTACTAGAACGGAAGATGTACACACTCCAAGCTTATGGTATTTCAAGTCTTTGATGTTTTTAAAAGATCAGGAAATACCAAAAAGCACAATAGGAAACGACAGCCCTGATTGTTCCAGTTTATTGAGCCAGGTAGGTAAATATTTTATAACAAAAAGCTAAAGCAAAGTGATAATATGTATACAGCGTATTCACGGTAACAGTCTGCAACAGCTAACTTTTTTATTTGACATCGATTAGTGGTTTAAACGGGAAAGTTTCATAAATTTTTGAGAAGTACAAAAAAAATTGAACATCAACCGAGATATCTACTAGAAGTTTGTAATTTTAAATAAGACGACCCTATTTTTATAGCGCATTCGATTAAGGGCGTAGAATTAAACAAAGAAGGACTGAGATACCATTTCTCTAGAGTAATTTTTTTTAGATATCTCATGTTGAATAATTGCTGTTCACGAAACTTGTAGTAGATATCCGGGTAAGCTAATGTTCAATAGTAAGTTGTTACCGTAAACAACCTATATATAGGCGGTTTAGAAAACATATTTGACAATTTCAGGATAACATATAAACCAATGAGAGTGAATGACAATCAACAACAGAAGGTACAACCTTCTTGTTAAGAGACGATGCTTCTACGCCTTAAGCTTCCACAAATACTACTCCGTCCTGCTCTTCATATAAAAGAAGAAAAAAGAATACAGAAGTATATGAGGTCTTAGGACTAATTGGTGAAAAATTGCGAGAGGCTAAAGAAGATTAATTTGAGATAATAGGTAAAACCACAGCTTCAAATTTTAGAAAGTTGACACCAGACATGCGATTGACGCCGATCAAGTGATAACTTAAGAGTTTGAGATCCAACTGTGCAATCTTACCAGACTTTCTCATGTACAACTCCACGCGCTTTATCTGAGCGTTCACAAAGATCAACAGTTCAGGTAAAAATAAATGCAACCTATTATAGTTTCTTGTGATACGAAAACAGTACTTTTATAATCACAGGACTCTACTTATAACAGCCCAATAATGGTTCTGAAAGCTATCAAAACGAAGACCTGAAATCCGTACGCACATTTTACGAAGCCTTTTTTGACTTATAACTTTGTTTAATCACTACCAAATTCAATAGAGAGTTATAGATGTATTTTTGACATAAAAAGTAGAAAATATATTTATTATTATTTATTATTACATTACATTGTTTATATGTATACATTTTTTTATAAAATATATGTTAAGTCATTACTGGTTTACGTTGCCAAGCTACTTGTTCTTCGTTAAAGTAGTTCAAGAAGAGATCTACAGGTAGCTTTTCGGCACCTGAAAATTCTTTAACTCCTTTATCGTATTTCAAGATGTCTTGTGATGATACAAAATTTGATGCTATAGCATATCAAGCTAATTTATATTCTACTCAAAAAACAGGAAAATCAATAGACACTACTGCCGCAGAAATAGAACAATATTTTGGAATACATATTTTGAGCGGCATAGTTCGTGTTCCTAGCTACCGCATGTACTGGGCTACAGAAACAAGATATAACACAGTGGCAGATGTTATGTCACGAAATAGAACACGGCCTTCTGAACAAGAATCCGAAATCCATTTTGTGCGCTCGCACTTAGTTTTCAAAATACATAATTTTATTTTTAGAACTACTTGATGACGCGGAGTAAACTCGACAGCCAATCACAGTGTGAGATGCTATCCACTACGTTCTTTTATGCGCGGAGCATTATGCCCGCGCTAGCAAATGACGTCATTCTTAACCTTACATACCAAGGACCAAGGAGGACGCCGAGGAACCTCGTGGGATTTGTAAAAAAAGTGCTAGCTGCTGGAACGTCGTTTTTGATCATCAATATGGTTTGTAATGGATGTAAGGTAACTCAGACTGAATTTGTTCGCATTTCAGTGACGTTACAGGATCACGGAGCGTACCCCGTTAGTGCCACCTGCCCGAGATGCCAGCAGCCGTGCGCGGAGCACAGTGATCGCTTTCGCTGCATGACCACCAGGAAGCAACGGAAGGGGAAGAAGACAGCCTGCAATTACAGCGCCAGCAAGCGCAAGGGGACCTTCTTTGATAAGGCGAAGTTAACAGCGCCGGAAGTGTGCCTCTTCGTTTTGTATCAGTTGTGGCGGCCGCATCCTCGACCGGCCTTCTTCGAGCAGGATATGGGGCTAAGTGCTGCGACAGTCGTTGACTGGAGTAGCTTTTGTAGAGAAGTTTGCATTTGTCTATTTTCAGACAACGTGCGCCCCATCGGTGGCCCCGGCTGTGTGGTAGAGGTGGACGAGGCGAAGATCGGGAAGCGGAAGTAAAACCGAGGCCGTTTCGTTGAAGGACAGTGGGTTTTTGGTGGCTTCGAGAGGCAGTCCAGAGAGGTGTTCTTGGTCCCCGTGGAGAAGCGAGACAGCGCAACCCTACTGCAGGTGATCAGGCAGTACATTTTGCCTGGAACGACAATCCATTGGGATTGTTGGAGGGCATATGACTGCCTGAACGATGAAGGTTTCCAGCACTGCACTGTTAATCATTCGATTAATTTTGTAGATCCTGAGACGGGAGCGCACACGCAGCATATCGACCGGACCTGGAGGGAAGTGCGCCAGGGTGTGCCTCATAGTGGGAGTTATGTCGAGTACCTGGCAGAGTACCTTTTCAAGCGGAAGTACCTGGACATGAGAGGCCGTATGCACAATTTCTTCGAAGCGGTCGCGAAGGTGTACCCACCCCTCCGTTAAGTCAGCAGACTGATATATTTATTTTACAGGACTTTTTATTTTTCAGGATTTTTTAAATTTGGTTTTTCTTTGTTTTCTGATTTGCATAAATTTTTAGAGGTCCTTTTATTAATTTTTTTTACTTATTTTACAGGTTTTTTTTATTGTTTGTACATAATTTTTTATTTATTGTATATATTTGTGTTTTTTTTTACAAAATTGTTGATTTTTTATAGTGTTGCAATTGTTATGTTGATATTTTATATAGAGTTTTTGTTTGTTTATTGTTACAGGACGTTTTTTTTTATTTTTTTGCATGTTATGTCCACCCTACCCCATGATCCCTTCAACCTGGTAAGGGTTGCTGTACACCTCCACGTGGTCCTTACTGGACTGCTTTTCTCAGATTTATCTGTGAATTGCAGACTAAGTACAGCTGTCCAACTTTACATCTTAATTATTCTCAGTTATATTGTGCTCATAAGTGTTGTCATTCATTTGCATATATTTTTCAACAACTTTCGGTCTTTTATGGGGAGCATTTTATTTAATTTTTAGACGTTTAGGGGGTCGCGCAAAAAACACGGCCTCCACGCCTAAAAATCGCCACGCGCCCAAAAAATGACCCCCTAAACGCCTAAAAATTAAATAAAATGCTACCCATAAAAGACCGAAAGTTGCTGAAAAATATATGCAAATGAATGACAACACTGCAAAACGTTCTTAAAAATAGGGCCGTAAAAGCTAGAAAAGATACAAGAATTCCCGAAAGTACCTAAATATCTTGAAAAAGCGGAAGATGTGGCAACACCTCACAATAGCGATTGACATCTCCAATTTGCAATGACTGCGCGTTACGCTACTACGGACAACTCAGACGCTTTTACAGTACTCCGCTTCGTCAAGTAATTCCAAAAAGAAAATTCTGTATTTCGAAAACTAGATGCGAGCGCACAAAACAGATTTCGGATTCTTGTTTAGAAGGCTGTTTTCTACGGAAGTCCAAAATTTGAAAACAATAGCGACATGACCGGTATTCTAAATAACTACCAATTTTGTTTAATTTATAATTGCCATAATCGAAAAATTTAGAACATTTATCGAAAAAGAGATTTAGTACTCAAACAATGAATTTAGTACCCAGCGTATTGCCAACTTAGTACACAGAAAATTGCTACCATGAACGACACTGGTTCAGAGCGACAATTGGCAGACGGTGTGTGCGTTGTGTTGTTTGTTTTCTGTTTTATGAAAGTATTTAGTGAGTGTTTTCATCGTGTGTGTTGCCAAAAAGTGCCAATAGACTTATTCCTTATTGTTTATTCATTCACTGAAGAATTTAATCAAACTTTATTAGGTAGGTTAAGCTTTGTATTTAGTCTATTTTAAAAGCAAGTGCGATAGAAGAAAATACGTTTCAGATTGGTTTTCTATTTGTGTGGTGTTATTATTATTTTAATAACATGGCGCCAAAGAAAGTTAGCAAAAGAAGTTTAATAATCCACAGCCAAGGCCAGGAAATTTATGCAGGACGAGGCTGAAAATGGCATTCCGATTCCATTAACAGGTAATTCACTATTGTTTTTCTTCTACTTATTATTATTAAAACATTTATTCTGATCGTAGGCAACGGGTTTTAGCAGCAACTTGAGTTTCTAAAAACACGTATGAGGCGATATATAAGGAAGCTCGTGTAGTAGAGGGTCAAGGACCTTCAACATCTTTTCGTACTCCGAGAAAAGCTCAGCCACGACGATCTCGTAATTCGGATGCCATAGGTGTCAGTGAAATAGAACAAATTCGGCAAATTGTATACGATTTTATATTGATAGAAAAAAATATCCAACATTAAATTGTAAGTATCTATTTCATAGCACGATACAGAATTAATAGCTCATTTCACTAGGGTGTCTAGCATATCTTCCTTAATATTACTTAAAAAAAGGGTTTTGTGAAATAAATTTTAAATTATATAATAAAGTTTATAAATATCTGTATTTGTTCCATTAGATACCATTTCTGTGAAAAAAAAATGTAAAAGAAATATTAAAGTGCACTTATGAAATCATATCAAAAAAAAAATTCCAAGTTATGTAGTGCAACAATTTCTACAAATCTTGCTCCTAAAATATATTTTAACAGAGATGCATCTCCCTAAATGGGGCACTGTGGTTATGGCTTTCTTATTAGTATMGGTATATATGGATTTTTGTGTTAATCAGAATGCAATAAAATGCATTTATTTATTTATTTATATAAAACTTGGCTACCCGCTGTGTTACTATGATAAGATATATGACACATGAAAAAGTCTTGAAAATAGGAAGCAATAATTTACAAAAGTGAGTTTTTTAAGGGAGCTATGCACCATGCGAGCGTGGTTTGAAATTAATTTTAATCAAAAACTATGCAGTCATGTACTAACAGTAACCTTTATAAAAGTAGATTTACTTTTTACCACATCCCTAGAAGAAAAACAAGTTTACTCTATTGCAGATGTGTTGCAAAAAAATTAAGGCGTCGAAGATAGCAGGTGTGGAGTCAGTAACAAGTCTTTGGAGACTGTTAAGAAAAATGGGGTTCAGGTAATGAAATAGATATATTTTTTTTAATTTGGCATAATTTACATTAGAATTTACGTTTAGATGGAGGAAGACCGAATACAATCGAAAATTGTTAGTAGAACGGCACGATATTCGCTTACGATGTATAACTTTCTTTTAAAAAATGGAGTATAGAATACACGGTCGTCCAATTATTTACACCGACGAAACGTATACTCTTCTTATACGTCTTCGAAAGGATGGTATCCAAAGGGATTACGAAGCCTGTGTCTAAAGGTCAGCGGCTAATTATAGTTCATGCTGGTGAAAGCACTGGTTTTGTACCCTATGCTTTATTAATCTTTAAATCAGGTATATTATTTTTATACGATTACAAATATAGAATTGTGTATTCAATATACATGTATAAATATTTTCAGAGACAAAATCAGAAGACCATCATGACGACATGAATAATCGAAATTTCATGAAGAAGGTAGAAACTTAACTGATTCCAAATTTACCTGCAAAGCCTGTTCTGGTTGTGGACAATGCGCCGCCCTATTAGATCTTCTATCAGACTAATAAAACGTGCATCTAACATTTTAAGTACAACCATAATATAAGCAGTACAAAATACAAGCACTATTCTAATGCATTATCCGTGTTAAGTATATACTGGATGATGCCATGGAGAAACATGGTCACACTCTTTCAAGACTGCCCCCGTACCATCCAGAATTGAACCCGATAGAAAATATTTGGGCCACAGTGAAGAATTGGGTTGGTGCTAGAAACACCACCTTCAAACTGCAGGATGTAGAACGTTTGGCAAGACAGAAGTTTGCTGAAGTAGTAGCAGACGAGTAGCAGGCTATTTGCAGCCAGGTGCTAAAAACAGAACAGATCTTCATAGAGTAAGATAACCTATCAGATGCTGCTGATGATTCCCTAGCATTCACTGTCAACACCGGGTCATCAGACGAAAGTGAAGACGAAGGCAAGTCCTCTACCTCTACAGATGGCAGTATGCAGGACATTGCTCCCTTATCTTCAAATAGCAGTACCTCTGCTTAAATATTATAGTTTTATCATTTGTAGGTATCTTTAATACAGGTTTAAAGTGTATAATTAGCAAAAATACTAATTGCCGATTTGCCCTCTGCGTTTGAAAACGGCGGGTCCGGTCCGTCGGTTATAACGGTGGAAAGGCGACGTCCCCGGGGGCGRGGCAGAGGTCCGGGGCTTGACCACGTCGCCCTCCTGTCCCCAACTTCGCTTCGAACACTCGACCGGAATACATGTGTTCTAGAGCGACGCGAGTTGTATTGCAATATAAGCAGTAAGTGTTTCGCAACTTCGCATCAGCAATTCATCGCGCTTTAACGTGGAATGAGGTCGGCGACCGGACATTGACTGTGGTGAATTGGCGATTTTGGGCAATCTTCGGGCATCAAACTGCAAGTCGGCGGTTGATGTCCGGGTGCTAGTGCGGACAGTGAACCCGTGAACTCTGGTGAACCTCGCTGACTAAGCGTTGTGGAATAAAATGAGGCAACTGCCTAGTGTCAGTGACCTCGTACGTGAATATTAAGGATAGGAGAAGAGAGCCCGTAATGGCCACTCGACCCACCCAGGGAACTCCAGCAGCCAGTAGCTGCAAGGACAAAGTACCTAGAAAACGGGAAGATTCCACTGCGGACGATATGTCTCTAGAAGAAATATATGCGGACCTTCTCACTTTCATAGAGCGAGATATGGATACATCCGGACGCCTAGCCAAAACATCAGTAACGGGACTAAACGAAAAAGTAATGGGACTAGCTTTTGCGCAGGCGGGTATCATTGCTGAGACTAAAGCTTTGAGAAAACAATTAGAAATTACAAACGAAAGAGTCAGGAAATTGGAAGAAGAAAACGCAAGATTAATAAATGAGAAAACAATAGCACCAACAAGGACGTTTGCACAAGCGCTGCAAACTAAGAAAAGTAATGTACAGAATACAATTGGGAAGGTAGGGAGTGTCCCAAAAACGACACTCTTTATAACTTCCAAATCTGGGGAAGATGCGAAAAAAGTGCAAGCGACCTTCACAGAGAAATTAGATCCTACTAAAAGTAAGATAAAGGTTAGAGCAATGAGAACGGCAGGAAAAGTTCTCATTGTAGAGACAAACAGGGAGGAAGACGCTAAGAAAATTGCAACACACAAAGAGCTAGGAAAAGATTTAAAATGCGAACCACCCAAAAAGAGAAGGCCGCTCATGATAATTTATGACGTGCCAAGGGACCAAAGTGAGGAAGTAGTTATGCGGGCACTCTACGAGCAGAACCTACCAGAAAACATCACAAGGGAGGATTTTGACGAGATGGTCAGGGTGCGGTTCCTCACTGGGCCCAGGAATAAACCGATAGTCAACTACGTAATAGAAATGGATCCTAAACTTAGAAGAGTGCTGCTGCAGCAGGGTAGAGTCTTCGTGGGCTTCAAATCTTTAAATATTCGGGACTTTATTGCGGTAACGCAGTGTAGCAGGTGCCAGGACTTGGGTCACGCAGCCAAGTACTGCAATGAAAAAGTAGAGACATGCAGTCACTGTGGAAAAGGTGGATATCGAAGAGCGGAATGTCCGGATAAAAGTTAATCGGGCGTGTGTGTGCCGTGCTCCAAGAGGGGAAAAAATGCAACAAAGGTAAGGGACAGTGTCAGACCTATAAACTAATGGTAGAAAGACAAATAGAAAAAACAGATTATGGTTATTAATCCCATAAATTAAAATGTGAGTGCGGGATGCAACGACATAAGCGGGACTAGTGTAGTAACCTTGGTGAAGGCAAAACACAAATCTCCGAGTAAAACGGCTCGAGATGTGCGAAGGATGAGGGGTTTTGGGAACGTGTGTGTGCGCGTGTTTCCCAACGAAAAGACATACAAACGCAGACAGAGGGACTGTGTAGCAGCAAGTCTGTCTCGCGGAACAATATCTGGACAAGAATAACCTCGGTGCTGGGAAATAAGCGAAATGACGCTAAGACGGTGAGTGCATGTGATGTGTCGGATGGCCGGGAACAGCACGAGAATGGAGGGCCAGCGCCCCAGCCGCTCGTGTCGGACTCGGAGGAAGGTCAGCCGTGTGCTCCACTGATGACTGGTTCGGACCCTCGGGAAGTATATGTGCTTACCAAGAACGCAATGCAACTAAGCAGACTAGAAGAAGAGAAGAATCTCTCAACGGCCCTGAGGCATCTCGTAAAGAGGCTGCACGAGGGGGGAAGGAGTATCTCCTTTCCAATTCCGGAGGCAGCGGACCGCATCAGTCTTCGATGCGGAGGCCTGCCGACGGAACCTGGTGAGTTATTAGGGTTAGTACTTCAGGTGTTTGCCAGGAGGGAAGAGCCCTTTGACTTGGACAGCGTATACTCGGACTATGTTAGATTTTACGGTAGAGTAGTGTTTGACAGCAAGCAACCGTGGCCGCATTGTTACATAGTGGTAAGACATTCATAATATAGTTACAATAAACAAAAATAATATAAGAATAGGACAAATTAATGCGGGACGGGGTGCGGTTCTGGGACATGAAATAAGGAAACTTGTCGAGGAACTTCAACTAGATATAGTATGCGTACAGGAACCCTACGTGAAGAACGGAAGGATCCCAGGAATGATGTGACGACCAGACAATTTTGTCTGGTCAACACCCAATGACAGCCACAGTCGTGTTCAACAGAGATTATGCGGTCACTGTCATTCAACAGCACACAGATACCCACTGTGTCGCGGTAGAAATTGTCTCGGTGGGCTGTAGGCTGTAGGTTAACCAGTATTATCAGTTTGCAGATCCCATCCAGTCACATATAAGGAAAACGAGATGTATATTGAGGGACATGGGAGATCGTCCTGTGCTAATAGTGGCGGATGCAAATGCAAAGTCCGCCTTATGGCATAGTGACAGGATGGATGACAGGGGTCAAGAGATAGAATTGTTGATTGCTGAGGCGGACCTAGAAGTCATTAACAGACCGAACAATCCACCAACATGCCACGGTAGAGCGGGCGCAATGACAAATATTGATATAACCTTGGTCAATCAGAGATTGGCTAGAAGGGTTGAACAATGGATGGTGGAAGATGGTCAGACCTCTAGCGATCACAACCTAATACATTTCACAATAACGAGTGAACATCGAGAGGCAGGGTACACGACTGTGGATAGAAGAAATTACAACCTGAGGAGGGCAAATTGAGATTTGTTAAGACGGAAATTCCTGGAGCAGCCCCCGGTGATGGAGGGTCGCGCTGATGATATGGCCAAAGATCAAGGACGCGATGAATGCGGCAATTCCGAGAATGAAATCTGTAAACAGATTCCTGAAAAGTTCGTGGACTGGTCATCTGAGTGGTCTGCGCGCCGCTGCGAGACGTCTTCGGAGGCGCTACCAGGGATCTATTGCGGGGGTTGAAAGAGAGAGAAGTTTACAAGAATACAGACAGGCAAAGGGAGTTCGAGCGGGAACTCTTCGCTGCGAAGATACGCTCTTGGGATGCTTTGTAACGGGTGGATTTTCAATTCACCGTTACTGTATATTGTTTATTTCTATCATTTTGAATTTTCGCTTTCGTTCGGTCGATCAGCTGGCGGGTCATTCATCTGCGGAGCGCTCGATTTGTTTTTGCGGCTTGTCTTCTTTGGCGTGTTTTTGCGCGCCAACTTTATCAGCTTTACCGGAAAACCATTCACTTCTTTGACAGCGTTGAATTTATAAACATCTTGTGTCGACTGTGAAGTTTTGCTTGTGCATTGGTTGTTATTACAAAACCTCCACGTAGTGGGATTTATTTGCATTACTTTCTTCATCAGAATTTAGCCAGTGTCGTCGTTTGTTACCACTGTGCTAAGTAACCGCGGTTGCGGGATTTAGTGGTCGCACAGAAGCTGTTATATTATTTTAGACCCCTGCGTTATTTAGGGTAAGTGGGTTTCTTTTCTTTATTAGCTCGTCTCTATTTCCTTCTGACGTCTTTTAGGGTCTTTGTTGGGGCACTGAAACCGCCGAAATCAGTAAAACCGTTTGTTTTCTGGATTGTTCTATCTTCCTACAACGCACGCCGCTGAAGCATACACCGGCAAGCCAATCGTAATGCGCACGTCCCTGAATTCCTGGCCGCAGACGTACACTCGCTTAGGATTACCATTGGTCATCGCCACAATCGAGAGGCAAAAACAGATAAGCGATAAGCGTTTCTTTAATTATTTATGTATGAATTCTTACCAAATTAAGTTCATAATAAGGGAGCAAAAGATACGTATTATTTATTTTCTTTTCTTTTGGGAAATGTAAAATAGCTACCAAAACGTGTTGACTGGAAAAGTTGATTTCAACCAAGAAAAGAATTAGTTAATTATTGTGTTTTATAACTATGTATACGTAGTAACCAGCATAGATAGGAGTTTCTTTCATTACATAATTATATACTTACCTATTATACTTACCACATTTGAACTTACGATAAGGGAGCGAGAGTTACATGTATTATTTGTTTTATTTCCTGATGGAAATTTAAAATTGAGTTATTAAAAATACTTATCAAGTGGGAAAGTTGTTTCGACAAAGAAAAGGATTGAAATTAAAATTGGAACTTAATTTATGTGTAAACTTGCAGGCAGCAGCTGCTTTCGAGGTTTTGTTTGGGTTAACTATATCGAATCATTATCGAGCATTCGGTTGTGATTGGGAATTGATAAAATTAACAAGAAATATAGTCATTCTTCTTTTAAAGTTTGTTTTATTTAAAAAAAAGAAGCGTGGCAGCTTTTGTGGGTGAGTGTCTCCAGACCAATGTCTGGGGCATCCCATATAAGATAGCCGCTGAGAAGATGCATCCGCCTGCGCTGCTCTCTACCCTCCGTACAGAGGGAGGGGGAATGACGCGGGATTGGAAGGAATCGGCAAGTGTTCTGCTGGAATCTCTTCTCCCATCAGATGACCCTGCGGAAGAGACGCCGGAACAGATGATACTAAGAGAGGAAATGAATGCACCCTATAATAATGGTCAGGAAACCCCTCCCTTCGAGGAAGGAGAGGTAAAACTGGCCATAAGAAAGCTAAGAAAGAGGAAGGCCCCGGGCCTTGATATGATACCATCAGAAGTCCTGGTGTCTCTTGGGGATGAGATGATTGAGGACTATCTTAGGATAAGCAATAAATGCTTAGAGACGGGGAGGTTTCCTACCATCTGGAAGAGGGCTGACTTAGTGGTGTTGAGCAAGGGAGAGGACAGGGACCCGGAGATGGCTGGATCGTACAGGCCAATCTGCCTCTTAAGCAACTTGGGAAAACTCCTGGAAAGGCTGCTTTGTGGAAGACTACAGGAGCATAGAGCAAGTCGGGGTTTACATCCCAATCAATATGGGTTTAGGCCTCAAAGATCTACAGAGAATGCCCTTAATCGGGTAGTTGCAGAGATAGGCGACTCCAGCGGCAGGTACGTGATGGCCATCTTTGTGGACATTGCTGGCGCCTTTGATAACCTTTGGTGGCCAGCCCTGTTCGGGGAGCTCAGGAGGATGGGATGCCCAGCGGCTATATATAGAATGTTGAGGAGCACGGACAGGTATGTTGTACTGCGGTGTCCTGAGGAGGCTGTAAACAAACGTATAACCAAGGGATGGAGGGGACTCGTACATTTCCTAACTGGCCACGGCCCATATCCTCAGAACCTACACAGATTTGGCCAAAGAGAAACACCGTTATGCGATTGTGGAGTGCCCGGAACTCCTGAGCATGCGGTTTACGTCTGCGCCAGGGTGAACCCGGTAATAGAAGGTTTAAGGGCACAGCTGGGAGGAATGGACACCGCAGAAATACTTCGGGACCCCGTCAGACTTGCCACACTTGCGAGACTGACGGATGAAGTGTCGAGTGCAGAGCTCCGAAAGTACAGAGAACGAGGTGAGAATGTTCTGGCTCCGTAGAGTCACCTGAAAGGGTGACCCGTCTGGAATAGCCAGAACGAAACAAAACTGACAAAGTGGGGGCCAAGGACCGGACTTATAGTCCTGGAAAGCCGGCGCTCACTGGGAACGACTTTAGGTTTAAGTTAGGTAAGATAGCGATAAATATTATTTACCATTAGATTAAATATAAAATGGAAAATTAATAGGGTACGGTTTAACAACTTTTAAGCGCCACCTTCCCGTGGTAGGGACGGGCAACGATACCTGGGTGACGCCCCTGAGGCGAAATAAAAATCCCAGGTACGGCTAAGTGCGCCACCGTAACTCGCAGGTTAGAAATGTAACAGATAGGGATAAAACGGCTTGTTTTTAAATTCAGGTAACAAGCTACATAAGTTATGGTACTAAATGAAAAAAAAAATGTCCCCRACGGAGAAACCTCGCCAAAACCGGSGATTTGCGGCGTCTCATCGTGCGRGRGACACGGAGAAACGCCCCGGTAGGTCGGGGGACGGCCACTTGGTGGCGCCCCGAGCGCGTTGCCCAGATTTCCTGGGCGTCCCCGAAGCCCGGGGGACGAAGGATCGCCCACGTACGTTTTCTCTCTACGTCTGGCAACGTAGGTCGAACGGGCTTCCTCCGTCATCCCGCTTCGCGATAGAGCTGGACAACCGCAGAAAAAGAAAAGTCGATTTCCGTTCCGATACTTCTGATGGGAATCGAAAGAATCCGTTCTCGGAATCGACGCCGACCATCGCGGCAACGCGCCAACACTCGCTGAAACAAACGCCGACCGGTTTCGTTTGACGATGTACCGTTTGGCGGCGTGCCAATAAAAATTTTAATTTATTTTTAAAATCGCATTTGGTCGATTCCGATTCCGAACCGAGAATCAAATCCGCGGGTTCACCGCTCGACCGTTTGGTGCGGCCATGATTTTCGTTTGCTCATTTCGGAACATACGGTTGCCATTAAGTTTCTTGGCGTTACTTTGGCTATCGTTTTATGTCTTGACCTTCTATTGTGTGTCCGGAGCTGCATCACCGTCCCTTTGAGAAGGCGTAGCTACCCGTTGCATCTTTATACCGTATGCAGGTGAGTATTTCTACAACATTAATGTCGTGGCTTGAAATTCTGCAAGGACGCCATTTTCTTAAGGCTCCCTTTTTCAATCATGGCCGCTCATTTTTCTAATGACTTCACTGTCTCATTGTTCAAGGGAGGGCAATCGCAGGGTGCCGCGTCAAATTATTATGCGTTTCTCATGTTTATTTCTTTTGGTATACTGCTCCCCAGGTGTTGTTTCACATCTCACAAGTGCATTGTCCTCCACCTTTGCTACTGACCGGATTAGGCTAAAGATGCCAAGCAGGAAGAAACGAGCCCTCACCTACAGGAAGGGTTTTGACGAGACAGGTCGTAAGTGTACGCGCAGGGCAACGGACGAGGATACCGCATCCTCCCTGCACTCGGAGTCTCCAGTATGCGCCTTCCCATCACCTTCTGCTGACGTTTCACCGTCACCAACGGAAGGGGTTACACACGACGAAAGATCGTCTCAGGAGCCGGATACCAGCGGTCGTGAAACCGGTCCGGCGACGGACTCCCTCAAGTTCCTAACATTCCTCGGACATCCCATTCACGAGGCGTTGAAGCTTCGTCTAAAGAACCGGGGCCCAGTCGACTTGGGAGGTAAGAAGCGATGGCCGTTAGTCCAGGTCAAGGAATACGAGACGTCCAACTTGAAGGTAGGCCTAAGAACAAACTGCCAGTACCTTGCTTCACCCAAGGGTTCACCCGCTGCCATCGAAACGGCTCATTATATATTTTGTGGTCGGTACGTACACGGTGGTCCAAGTATCGTGCTTGCCCTATTGATAGGTTTATTTCAGATCCTAAAGAAAGATGTTTCTAATAATAACTTATACAGGGAAGTCATAAAATAATATTAAAACTAACGGTGGCGTCCCTAAGGGGAGAAAAGAGATATATACAAATAAATGTTAATGAAACAACAAATCCACATAATCTCTAGTGCAATTAAAAATTATAATGAATCAGCACAGACGTTACGTTTGAAGGAAGATAAATTCAATGCCAATATCAAGAAGTTTAATCTTTTTAGTAAATCTGCAGCATTTTTTTTTAATTTGGTATCTCTTTCTAGAACTCAAATAATAACCGAATATCTAATGCTCTTGTCCCAAATGATCCAGGAATTAAATGAAGAATGTGATATTCTTGTTTCAGCATTATTGCGTGGGGAACAAAATACTTTATTTCCGTCATTTATTACTCCAAAGGATTTAAGAAACGAATTAATTAATTTAAGTTAAATTAGCTTCTATCAATTTCCAATTCCGCTTAATGATATTTACAAATATTTTAGTATTCTGGAATTGTCCGTAATAATATGATCATGAACTTCTCATTGTAGCAATCAACATTCCTTTAGTTCATGAAAGAACTTATAATTTATGTAAAATTTTACGCTTGCCTTCTCAGTATTACAATTGCAGCATTTATTCGTTTATAAATCCCTCGTATCCGTATCTCCTACTGAGTACAACTAAAACTCACTACAGTCGATTAAGGGACATTTCCTCTTGCAAGAAGATAACGGAAGAGGGCTACATATGTTACAATCCTTCTACGTACCTATCAGCGGAAAGGCCCATATGCGAAGTTACCCTAAAAACTCGCATTTCTGACAGCATTCCAGAGGACATTCCTACACATATAATCAAAGCAAATTTCGAAATTTGGCACCCTCTCTCATCAACTCTTGGTTATTCATAACCACTCACAGAACTGCTGGTTACATCACCTCTGAGAATAAAAGGCCCGGCAGAATACTAGACATAGTTATAGCTGGCACTGGTATCTTCAATAGAATTCCAAATGTAAATGTTACACTTACTCCACCATGTTAACAGAAACTTCAAATGACACAATAACTATATTCCAAACTTTTCCCTCAGCAGCGATGATTGTTGCATCAAAAAGCATAAGTTCCTAAACCATCAAGCAAATAAGTGGACCCATTTGAGATCAATAGTCTCAACCTGGACGAACTACGACATTCGCAGCACAAGCTCGAGCAATTCGATGGAATTTTCCAGAAAAGCATAAATGAACCTTTCTTGAGTTATGAAACTCCATGGTTTATTATTAATCATCTTCATCGCAATCATAATAATATGATGCTGGTGTCACTGTTCCTGGTTGCCATAGATTGGAAAATTCTTCCCGAAAAGAAGAGGCTGTTGTGGAACACTTTTTAACATCTGCACCACGAACCACAATGAGAGGTACCAAATCAACGAGGAACACGCCATGCGGTTAAGCCGAATCTACCGAGACGAGGAGCAGCAAACAACCCTGGGTTCACCATCATGTGAGTTAGTGCCTAGGGGTAGTGAAACTGTTGAATATTCAGGTGCAAGCCTAGATACTAGATACTGCAAGTGCCGCCAAATCCTTTAACGGTGTAGAAACACGCTCTCGCAAATCGGGTGAGAGACGCTTTTACATCTAACGTTCTAATCAATTCAATTCTTTAGTTTTATAACTACGAGGGTGGTTCAAATATAAACCGGAATTTTTTAATAAACACCTGCAAAATTTAGTGTGGTAAAAGTGGCTGCACTGGATGTTAGACTAGTCTGTTACGAAGCGTAGAGAACAGCCGTGACCGCCTAACCTCACTTTTTAGTGTACGTATAGCCATGAGCGAGAAGGATGTACTAGTGTCGCACAACACATAATTATTCATTCTTTGGTCTACGATAATGTAAAATCCGCGGAAATTTATCGAAAATTACTCGAGCAGTTCGGAGATGAGTGCCTCTCCAAGACTCAAGTGTATGGTGTTCCGCTTTCCGAAAAGGCCGAGAAATGGTGGCACACTTGCCACATGCGCGGCGCCCCAAAACAAGTGTTACCGATGAGAACGTCAGCGCTGTAGAAAAACTCAATTTGGAAGACCGACGCAGTACTATACGCGATATGGCTGAAAAAATGGGCATCAGCGTAGGTAGTAGTGGGCAAATAATTCATGAACGGCTCGGTTACCGCAAACTTTCAGCCAGATGGGGGCTAAGACTTCCGAATTTGTGTTGTAAAGGTGAACACTATATGCAGAGTAAAACGTTCAAGATGGGTCTGAAAAGGTAAAAGCGAAGAGGTTATGCATGAATTATGTAAGGCAAGGACATACTGTAAAACTGTGTTCCTAAATCTTGTAAAAAATGTTGATCTAGCCAGAAAAATTTAATACATTTCGAAGAGATTAAAGATAAATATTCAAAAGAAAAACCTAGCCAATAAGCGATCGATAAGATGAATTTATCAACCAGTAACGAATTAAACATAAGCAAACATAAACAGCTCTAAACATAATAAACCACATGTCCGTGCACTGCTCGACTCTGGCTCGCAATGTACATTTATTATTCAAGAACATTCTCGATTTGCCAAGTAGGCAAATTAGCATTACTATCAATAGATTTAATACACAAAAACGGTAATAAGTACAGAATGCGTCGCACAAAAATCACAAAACAGCTTGCTTATATCAAAACAGATATATTTTCTTTATCAATTCCACCTAATATTAAATTATCTTAACCACAGTTTCATATTCGCAATAAAATTGACATGCTGTTGGGTGTAAATTAGTTTTGGGACGTTATGTGCGTCCAATTTAGCAAAAAAGCAAATTTGGACAGTTCGTATTTCCAGTGTCAGTTTTTCAGTGATTCATAATTCACTTCGTGTATGTCATTAACACGATTGCGAGCTTTGTTGACTTAACACGTAAATTTATATTCATACGTCATGCAACAAACATCACGGTGAAATCAAGAAACTAAAATTTGATGGCGGCATCATAAAAGCAAAATTGATAAGACATGAAACATTTTTTTGTCATGGAGTGAGAACTCAAGCTTTCTGGCCTTCATTAGAAATAAATAGACATATATACGTTTATGCAATAAAATGTTTTGATCGTTGTTGTTCAAATTGTGATATATCTATTAGAATAGATTATATAACAGCTATAGCTTCAATAAATCGTATGGGCAGTGTTCGACACCTAAACTTAAATAAAATTGCAAGGAAAATGTGATAATGGTGTAAAAAGCGTAACAGGAGGGATAAAACTTACTACTGTCAGCCACACATTAAAGCCAGATAAAAAGTGTACTTTAAAAACCTCTGTGTTGTCAAAGATGGAGAAGATATTGTACAAATGGTTTTTAAACAACGTGAGACATTTACCAGTTACTAGGGATATTATAAAACAAAAAGCACTGGACTTGTATTCAAGCTTAAATCCAACAAGCAATGTACAATTTTTAGTAAGTGACGGGTTTTTGCAACGATTTAAAAGCAATTATCCCAACCAGAACTTGTTGATCCTTTTAAAGAAAAATTGCAGAAAGTGATCGATGATTTTGGATTTTGTGACAACAAACTCTACAATGCAGACGAGACAGGTCTATATTGGAAAATGCTGCCTGAAAATGCATACGTTGCACTTAGTGAAAAAACTGCACCTGGTTTGAAAATTGCCAAACAACTGTTAACACTTCTTGGCTGTGCAAACGCAACAGCCTTACATAAACTGAATGAACTTGTGATTGGCAAATCAAACAATCTACGCTATTTAAAAAATATCAGCAATCCCATGATTTACAAGAATTCAAAATATGCGTGAATGAATGAGCCAAAACATAAATAATAAGAATTGCAATATCAGGAAGGCATTAGCACAAATTCAACGACTTGGCTGTCTTATGATAACCGGTGGTATGAGAACGACACCTACTGCATCTGGGACTGGAACCTCTACACGTAAGGGTAGAGTATGAAGCCCGGAAAGCGACCTTTAGATTACAGGGGTTAGGTAATTGGAAGTCTGGGGGAGAAGGGCACCGTATAGCGCTCTCTGTACCGACCGGAGATCAAGCTATTCTCTCAATGACAAGAGATAGGATTAACACAACTATGTGTTTTAACACACCATACAGAATCGTTATCCCCGATAAAGAGGAGTGGTTTCTGAATGGTGAAAACATGCTTGTGCCACAAGGACTCATCTGGTACACAGATGGATCTAAAATGGACACAGGCACAGGCGCGGGAGTATGTGGTACATCTCCGAGGGTGCAACTCAGTTTGTCACTAGGAGAGTACCCTAGCGAATTCCAAGCGGAAATATATGCAATTCTGGCATGTGCTCATGAGAACCTCAGAAGAGGGTATTCCGGACTGCATATCTACATTTGCTGCGATAGCCAGGCGGCACTTCGAGCGCTTACCTGTGTTAGGGTGCGCTCCGGCCTTTTACTGGACTGTCGTAACACATTAGTAAGGTTGGCCCAACATAATCGAGTTAACTTGATTTGGGTGCCAGCTCATGCAGGCATTGAAGGCAACGAAATGGCTGATGAATTATCGAAGAAGGCGGCGTCCGCATGTTATCTCGGACCACAACCTTCCATCGCCATTCCAGAAAGCAGACTGAGGGCCGAGATCACAAAGTGGCTTGGTCGTCAGTTTTACCTGTATTGGGAAGACGCGCCGGAACTGAGGCAATCTAGGGCCTTCATCACTGGACCTACGCTTGCCCAGGAACGCAAATGGCTTTTAAGCCGGAGTCGTTCTCAATTGCGATTAGTGGTGGGTGTCCTTATGGGACACTGCCAGCTCAATAAACACCTATATAATATGGGTGCAGTGGAAAGCAGCACCTGTAGGTTCTGCTCAGAAGAAAAGAAACTCCGATTCACCTCCTTACCAACTGCGGACCGCTGGGGGGCAAAAGGTTTGGAGAATTTGGGTCTCAATTTATTAAGACTGAAGATCTTTATAGATTACCTTGGAAAGAGATACTGCACTTCTTTGAGAAGGCAGGACTCTTCTCAGCTACGGTGCGGGCACAATGGATCGAAAGGTCTAAGTGCAGCGCCCCGCCCCATTTGCAGGGTCGCACCGCAGAAGATAGATAGATAGATAGATAGATACTACATCACCAAAGGACAAATGGGCAAAAAATATGAGACAACAGCCTGGTTTATTAACCAGCTATTTAAATGGTTTAGCATTACGACAGGGCGTCATTCAAAAATCTAAGTGAACAAAATATGGCGAAACATGATGAAACGGTATAATTTGTGAGAGGATTTATGGATATTACCAGAGGTCTCCATGTGAAAAACAAATTGATGCCATTCCAAAGGGGCCTGCTTTTGGCATCACATACTGCACTCGATTTGGAAGTGAATATATATAAACAACATTTTCGATTTCTATTGCTTGGACGTTTTACCCAAGACACTATTGAAAATCTGTTTTCAGCTGTTACGAGCAGGAGACCAATCTTCGGAGCAAGAGACTTTAAAACTGCATTAAGACTCTTAAGGCTCAGTATGAATCGCAAATTTGGCACGGCAATTATTTTGTTGATCAAAGGGAACATTTACTGCATCAATCTCAATTTTAATTCAACAAACAGTTGTGTTTTTAGTGGTGATGTAGATGACGAGTGTTTATATTATGTGCTACGAAATGTCTTATCTAAAGTGAAAAACTGTTCAGATTGTATGCTGCGCGCCCGTGTTTAGCGGTGCGAAATTGTGCAGTGGGGAATGTAAGGAAGTGAGAGAGGGAATCTTGAGTTTTGCCGGCGCGGCAGAAACCACCAAAACCTAGAGGGTAGTGTGTGTGAACGGAGAAGCAGGTCGGTGCCAGTGCAATCGACAACAGAACGGTGGTTCCACGCTTAATGTTCTAGTACTTCTGCGAATAATTATAAAGGGAAGCTGTGATTCAGTTTTAAAAATAGGTACTGTTTAGTTTCCACGTGTACTTGTTTCAATTCCGCCGAAACCCTTATTCACCCTGAGATTAAAGAAGCTTTGCAATTGGCGCTCAAAGTGCGGGCTGAATAAAATCAAAACAATACGGCGTATCGGTGAAATAGCGAAGACAGGTGCTTTATCATCGCCTACAAACCACGAAGGGAAGGCGAAGTTGCAGCAGCATTTTGGAAGTGATAAGTGACGGAGTTCTAGACGATCACCGAAAGCGAAAAGTCGGTAATCGGCAAACAACCTAGTGAATTAGTATGTTTAGATCTTATGGGTCCTTTCACGTGGTGGTGTTATATACTTACTAGTAATTCAGGATTCCTTTTCGAAATATTCCCGTTTGTTTCCCCTGAAGCGTGCCACAACCAGAGCAATCGTAAATCGGTAGCTTAATTCTTTCTGTATAGATGTATTAAAACCCGTTGCTGTTTTGGCAGATAATGGAAATCAGTTCCATTCTAAATTGTGGAAGAAACATCTTGAAGAAAATAACATTCAAGTGTTACATACTTCCGTATGCTATCTGCAAGGTAATCCAACCGAAGGCGTTAACAAAGAGATAGGTAGTTTATTGCGAGCTTTATGCTTTACCAAACATTCGCGCTGGGCATTTGTAATAAATGATGTCGAAAAATGCCTCAATAATATGTGCATGAAAGTACAGGTTATGCGCCTTCATTTTTGTATATGGGTTTGTGGAACCGAACGCGATTGAATCTGTCATACCATTTCCAAAGGAAAACCAACCGCCTCCTCCGCTGGATCAGCACTCGAATTTGGCTCATGAGTAATTATTATTCAAAAGCCAGAAACGAAAAGGAAGCATTGGCGATACAAATTAATATTTACGCGCGCTAGGACGATAAGCTGATCGCATAGAAAGCAGTCGACCGGTGTGCCATATAAAATACGGCAAAGTTTAATTGAAGTTTTTACGTTTTTACTGGCTGCATCGAAACATGCTGCCCGAACACCGCATGTACATCCGTCAGAGTAATCGATGGACGACGGATTCCCATCAGCAAGGCCTATCAATCGGAAGTAAGGATAGACAGCGGGGTCCGGCAACACCTATTTCTGCACATACCACGAATGACATGCGAGGTCTTGCTAGGGATGGATCTGCTACGAACTATAAACCTATATATGAACTGCCAGTCAGTATTCGTATTCCACTGAAATCGCATATCTCTCCGATCCACCACCGAGGACAACCACACCGATAACAGCGCCCTTTTACGTCCAGGACTCCGATCCGCTCTCACCGTCCGAACACCGTAGACTGGAAGAAATCCTCGCCGAAGAACTTCCGTTATTCGAGCAAGTAAAGGGACCCACCGACATGTTTCAGCACCAGATAAGAGTAACATCCAAGACACCGATTGAGCAACGATACCGGCCACAGAACCCTAAGGTGCAGGAGGTTATTAACGCCGAAGTGGATAGAATGTTAGAAGAGGATATCACCGATCCGTCCAATAGGATGGCAGTCCAAGGTTCTGCATTGACTTTCGCAGTCAACCAAGTATCCGAGAATGAGGCCTATCCGCTGCCATATATCTCCGCCATCTTGGACCGTCTACGAGAAGCCCCTTACATCTCCAGTCTGGACCTCAAGCAGGGCTACTGGCAAATACCGCTAGACAAGAACAGTAGACCGGTTACCTCTTTTACCGTATCAGAAAGGGTCTATTCCATTTTAAGGTTTTACCATTCGGCCTTCATTCCGCCCGGCCACTTTTCAGAGACTTCTAGACACAATAATAGGCCCAGATATGGAACCGTGCGCATTCGCATATCTGGATGACATAATCGTCTTAAGAAAGACTTTCGAGGAACACCTCCGACATCTGCAGGAAGTTTTCCGACGCCTGCGAGTCGCCAAGTTGAAGATCGACCACTAGAAGTGCCACTTCTGCAAAAAGCCTATAAAATACTTGGGGCATGTTGTAAGCGATGGAATCGAAACGATCCGCAGTATATCGTCACCGAGGAATGTCAAAATATTACGGCGATTTCTAGGCGTCGCCTCGTGGTACCGAAGATTCATTCCGACGTTCTCCGAGTTAGTGGCCCCGCTCACCCGGTTATTACGCAAGAAACAGCCATGAACTGGACTCAGGCCCAAGAAGAAGCATTCAACGCCGTTAAGCGAAGGTTTACTGAAGCCCCAGTCTTGGTCTGCCCGGATTTCTGATTATGGCATCGGGGCCGCCCTGACACAGACAACCGAGGAAGGCGATAAGGTAACCTACGCCAGCCGTACCTTGAAYCCCGCCAAACGAAACTATTCCGTAATGGAGAAAAAATGTCTCGCTATCGTTTGGGGCATCAACAAGATGCGACCATACTTGGACAAGTTTACCGTAGTCTCCAACCATCAGTGCCTGAAGTGGCTGAACTCCATAAAGAGCCCATCAGGAAGACTCGCCCGCTGGAGCGCATTCCTTTATCAGTACGACTTCAACATCAAATACCGAAAGGGGGTTCTTAACGAAGTAGCCGACACACTATCAAGGGACCCGCTGCCAGCCACCGAGGTTGGGGTAACCGAACTTCCAGAACAGAGTAGAACCGCTGACGATGATCAACAAAACTGCTCCTGGTACAGACGCCGAAGCACCGAAGCCAGCCAGCACCCGGATCAATTCCCGGGCTACCGTGTCATCAATGACCTGCTATACCGTTACTTTTTCGACAACCAGCTAAAAGAGGCTGAACTATCGGACCAATGGAAATTGTGCGTACGAAAACCACGCCGCACCGACCGCCGGACACCTGGGAATCGCCAAAACGATCGCCCGATGCCGTCAAGTATGTCAGAGGGTTCTTACACTGCCAGCGTTTCAGTGTCGCAGCAGAAAAACCCAGGGCTCCTTCAACCGACGCCAAATCGKTTTCCGTGAGCAACCGTTAGTACCGACCTGATAGGCCCGCTGCCCCGCTCTGCACGGGGCAACCGATACATTGTCATGTTCCAGTACCGTTTCACCAAGTGGGTACAAGCGAAAGCTCTCCGCAGAGCCGCCGCCACCGTAAGCCAGGCGTTGTTTAAGGAACTTCGGAACTCCGAAGACGCTCATCTCCGACAACGGCGTCCAATATGACAGCCGAAATTTTAAGCAACTATTCAGTATTACGCATTGTTTTACCCCACCGTACACGCCCCAGAACAATCCAGTCGATGGAGCAAACCGTACTATCAAGACCAAGATCGCACAATTTTGCGAGGCCGACCACCGGAAATAGGACCAGCATCTACAGTCACTAACCATGGCTATCAACAGCGTGCAAGACGAAAGCACCGCATATTCTCCCGCATTCCTAAACTATGACCGGGAATATGAGCTACCAGGAAGCATATACCGAGAATGCCAGAGCACTCCCGGTATGAACCCCGTCGAGACTGAAGAGCACCGACAAAACCACCGCAACCGACTTCAAGACATTTACCGACTAGTGAGATTGACTTAGCCCGCGCCTTCACCGCCCAGAGTTATCATTATAATATCAGGCGGCGAGAATGGCGATGTCGGGTTGGGGACAAGGTACTGGAAAGAGAGCACCCGCTCTCATCCGGAGCTCAGGGGTTTGCCGCCAAATTTGCACCGAAATTTACCTGCCCGTATACGGTACACCGCGTTATTTCACCGGTTTGAAAGATGCAAGCGGTAAAATGGTGCCCCGCATTCACATCCGAGATCTTAAACCGTACCACCCGTCTTTCTAGCCATGCCGTACCCAAGGACCAGGCTTGGCCATCCGCCGGCCGAAACAGTGGAGAACACCCGCCAAAAGAGGCAGTCGGCGCAAATCCAACTGGCTAAAGAACCACCACCTAGTCAACCCTATCGATGGAGACAAGACCGAATATCAGTCCATGGAACCTCCCACAAAACGCAGGGCCGAAGACGGAAAGATGGTTGGCAAGGAACGACCTKGGCCGGAAAAGCGTAGGATTCCAAATCCCCCCAACTTTCCAGAAGCCGTCCTACGGAAACCTAGAAAACCCGGACGTTGCCCCACCGGAAGGAGAAAGCCTAGGGCCGAAACAGCCACCACCGCCGCGCAGGCCGACGGGCCGCCAGCAGTCCCCGTCTCAAGTGACAGGACCCTTAACGAATCTATGGCAGCGGAGCCGGGGACTTTTAACGAATGACCGGCAGAATTAAAAGAGGCGGCTCAGGATCTCCTTCCCACAGGGTGGCCCTCCTTTCGGAGGTCTATCGTTATAGAGTGGCCAAAACAAATGAATACTTCTATACAAAAAGAATCAATAAAGAAGACCACTCCGGAATTAAGTATTATTTCTCTTCCCCACCCTTCTCTATTTTCAGATGTTGAACCGTGTGCCTCCGCCACAACCAGCACCTCCTTTGTTACAGGTCATCAACGCCATGGACAGGTGCATTTTTTTCAGTAAATGTAGCATGTCTTATTCCACTTTAACTTTTGCGCCCATTTACATGGAAAGTGTATCTCATTTGAGTTACTTGTCATATTATTGCATTATCCCCGCAGGCAACAGGCACAATCAGTCCCGAAAATGGCCCTCAAAAAATACACAAGATCCAGGAAAGAACTGGACCCAGAGCCAACACCAAAAAGTAGGTGGAGGAGGAAAAATTCCGATATGTATGCCACATCCAAAAGCAAAACGAGGATAAATTTAGGTTTAGAGTATACTTGTGACAAAACCAAGAAGTTAATAAAAAGACGAGAGTTAGGTGTCCCATGTGGTTGAAAGAGATGTAGAGAAGCACTACAAGGTTCCGAGGCTCTCGGGAGTTTCTTATCTTTTTGGGTGTATTAACATCAGCAGAAAAAAGAGATCATACCCAAAAAACGAAAGCATCAAGAATCAGGTAGATCACACAACGCAGTTTATTCCATCAATGTCAATGGTCAACCAATAACTATTTGTAAAAAAGAGTTTTAAGATGTTCATGGACTCCAACACAGTCGTGATAGATGAAATAATATTGTATCCAGCAAAATAAAAAGGAACTCTGATCCTGAAAAGGATAAGAGAGGTAAGCACTTAAATCGACCGAACAAAATAAATGAGCAACAATTTCAAACTGTCAGAGACCACATTGACTCAATACCTAAGTATCAGAGTCACTACAGTAAAGGCAAAAACTTAGGTAAAGTTTACCTGAACTATGATATGACTATATCCTGGCTCTACAATGAAATTATGTGGCTTGGTATAGAACCAGTGTTAGAACAAATCTTGTAAAATACCTTGCAGTCAGTATAATATAGGATTTAAAATCCCGAAATCTGACACATGCAAAATTTAAGCTTAATATAAAGATAGGAAAGGCACATTCAGAAAATAATGCAGAAATTTCTAAATTAACTACAGAACTAAACTTGCATAACAGCCACAGCAATGCAGTCGTTAATGAAACATGCAACAGAGAAGTCTAAAGTTAACAGTAAGCAGTGTGTTATATCTTTTGATTTACAGTAAGCATTACCGGTCCCAAAACTATTATTGTCTTAAGATATGGCTGTACAACTTAGGAATGCATGACTGTACACAAGGTACCGGCCACATGTTTGTCTGGACAGAAGATGTTGCTAAATGAGGGAGCGACGAAGTTGCATTCATCCTTCTAAAATATTTGATTACAAAGACTGATGTAGACGACCTGATAATTTTTACTGAAAACTGCCCAGGCCAAATTAAGAATTGAGTTATAATAGCTTTGTGATTGCAGCTTGTTAAAGAAAACAAATTTAAATCTATAACAATATTTAAGAATAATAAGAATGAATGTGTTATTTTGTTTTGTGCAATATAGTTACAAGCCACAGTTTTTGGACTTATATAACACAAATAATAATAATAAAAAAGGGTTACCAATTTATTTTAATATTTAAAATATTAAGAAAGAATGTTTTATTTTATTTTGTGCAATATAGTTACAAGCCACAGTTTTTTAATAAAAGATATAATAAAAAAGGGTCATTATAGCACTTTATGACATTACCTTTATTAGCCTATGTATCTATGACAATAAAAAAAGAGGTTTGGTCACATATATAATGGCCTCAAGTTCAGGTAGGGTCGCTGAACCCCTTGATATAAACTTTAAATGTTGTAAAAATAAGATCAATCAGATTTGCGTGTGTGTTTTGTGTGGAGAAATGTTCCATAGTAGCTGTATAGAGAGAAATAAATTTTATAAGATTGGATCGAACAAGAGTGCTATGCTGTGAAACAAATATAACCTATAAAAATAAAGAACTCACAAACTATACCTCTTTGGAATTGGAAAATTATTTATTATTTGATATCATACAACGTATAAAGAAGGATAAAACACCACTAGGCTCCACAACCGACAAGAAATATCAAGAAGCAGATAAATCAAATGAACTTGAAATCAAATACAATACGGCAATCACTGAAAACAAAATATTGAAAAACTTACTAGAAGAAATGAAAATAGAAAAAATAGAGACACTTACAGCAAGTGCACAAGCAGGAAACAACACTAAATTGTCTTATGCTGCAGCCACAAAAACTTTGAAAATCAGAATGTTCCGGATGTGATATGGTGAAGTGCCGTAAGTGCGTAAACGGGGCAAGTGCATTACCGAGTAATATAATAACGATATTTGCTTTAATGGGTTCTCTGAATGTTATATTACAAACTTCAATACATATTACAGCTTTCGAACAACAGAGGACGCGTCCATCTGCATTCTGGACACGTTTCTTGCATAATGTTTTGAATGCTTACCTTTCATGTCGGTACTCAAGTTTATATTTATAAAATAGGTGTAACTTTAGTATTGTGAAGTTTAAGTGAACATTTACCTGGTAAGTAGATAAAATTAATGATAATCTTCAMGTTTTTACTTCATTATTAATTTTTAACCCTACTTCGCACTTTCCCCGCCAAATTTTGCCTTCGGGGCAAGTGCAGATCAACGAATGGTGCGCACTTTCCCCGATTGTTTTGAATAATGATAATTGTTAATGGTAATTATTTCGGCTTTCAGCAAACTTTAATTACAATGGTGCGAACTTACGTAAGAAAATCTACCAGAGCAACCACCTATTCTAAGGAAACCATAGAAGAAGCTCTAAACGAAATAAAAAGTGGTAGCAAACTGTCTACAGGGGCAAAATTATTTACGGTTTACCATCAAATACTTTAAGAGACCGTTTAAAAGGTCGGAGAGGATTAAATCAGAATCGTTTGGCAGAAGTACTGCACTTTCAAATAAGGACGAGAGCCGTATTGCTAATGGTTTGCGACAAATGGTAAAATACGGCTTCGGGTTATCTCGAAAAGAACTATTAGAGATAGTTGGGCGCTATGTAACAGCTAATATCAAAACCCCCTTTAAGGATGGAGTTCTCGGAGAGGACTGGTTTCTGGGATTCTCCCAGAGACATAATTTATCTATAAAAAAACCGCAAAGTGAAATCGCCCAACGGCGTAGTTGTAATCCATTTTTAATAGATAATTATTTTGCTTTGGTAAACAATACTCTCAAAAAGTTAGAGTTGCAAGACAAACGAGACAGAATATGGAATTTGGACGAAAGTAGTTTCTGCCTATACCCATCAAAAATAAAAATTGTAGGGGCTAAAAATTTTCTTTGCAAAAGAACAACTAGTACACCTGGAAAGGAAAATATTAAAGTATTGATGGCATGCAGCGCGTCGGGTAAGAAAATAGCACCTTCAATTATTTTTAAAGGAAAAAACGTGGAACCAATGGCACTGGATTCCCCGGAACGTCTTATGCCGCCACTGCACATGGGTGGATGGAAAGTGAGGTGTTTCAAAACTATTTTGAGAGAATGTTTTTGAATGCCATTGGTGATGAAAGGCCGGTTCTATTACTTTATGATGGACATTCTACGCACATCAGCATCCACTTAATTGAAACGGCAAACCCAGCAGGAGTAACAATAATAAAATTGTCACCCCACAGTAGTCATCTGCTTCAGCCATTAGATCTAAGTGTTTTTAAACCATTGAAAAGTATCTGGGATGTAGCTTTGGTAAAGTGGCAGCGTCAACATGTAGGTACAAAATTACCCAAAAGTGAGTTTTCGCAAATGATTGGACAGATTTGGAAGGACTTAGACCCGCAAATAATTAAAACAGGCTTAAAAAAGGAGGATACATCCATTTTGTAGAGATGTTATTCCAGAAGAAATGTACGACCCCACTTCATTAGCAAAATGGAAAGAGTCAAAGAGTGCAACCACTAGAGGCGATGAAAACGGAATTCAAAATAAGGTGGAAGAAGCAGCTCAATATCCAGTTATGTTTTTGGAAGACGTTTTAATAAAATATATTGATTCTAATGAATCTGGAGAATCGGTAATACCAGTACATCAAGAGAACAATAATTTTGAAACAGTGTTAGATCCTGTTCCGAGTAGTTCAAAGTCGGCAGACCCTATTCTACCGCCGGAAATTAATGAAACTCCAGTAGAAAGTGCTCCTCCTTCTTCATTCGAAGATCTGCTTTTGTCTTCACTCAAGTTTAATTCGGAAAAAAAGGAAGAAGGTTTCTCACGGTGCAGAGATGATGACATTTAATGACAGTTAAATTAAGACTAGCAAAGGAGAAGAGAGCAAAGGAGATCCTTACGGAAACAAAAAAGGCCAGCAAACGGGGGAGAATACTAGTAAAAAAGGCTAGGCAAATTTTACAGAAATAATAAAGTTCATAATCAAAATCAACTTAATTTTGCAGGCGACTTGGAATTATCAGCAGAAGAAAAGTAGAATGACGAAGAGTGAGTCAAAAAGGCAAGAAGATGAAAGTCAAGAAGACAACCGACAATAATTGTTACATGTAAGAAGTAGGTATGTGGAGTGTGCAACAGGGGGTTTAAAAATGTAAGGTACGAATGTGACCATTGCGGCGAAGAATAAGAATTATAAACGTGTTGTATTTTTTATCTGTTTTATTTTCCAATTCTGTGCAAAATAGAGTTTTTATTATTTGTCTTGAATTGTATTAAGAATGTTATTTTTTGTTTATTTTATATACTTTCATATATACATATGTACTTCTTAAACTTATTTAAGATTTTTAAGTGATCTTACATATTGTGTTCCTGTACCAAATAATTGTATTAAGCATTTATCTCATTATTTGACATGACCGTTCCTTATATTTTGCCATTCGTTACATCAGGAGTGGTTCAAACTTTTAAAATTCCAGTATCTCGCAAACAAATGGGAATATTTTCATCAAACAAAAACCATTTGGAAGTTTAAAAGTTTCTCTTTCGCGCTCTTGCTGCAATTTTATATTAATTATTCGTTAAAAATGCTAGTAATACGTCTGTTGCAGTAAAAAAAAACTGATTCTTGATACCGTAAGTTGCTTGTATATTTGGTTAAGGTTACCTGATGCAATTACAAAAATTCTTACGCCTCTTTAAAGTGCAATTTTTAGAATTCTACCTCGCACTTATCCCACTTCACCTTAATAAAACCGATTGAACCACAAAATCCCACTATAACAAGAGAAGAGTTGTACACATTCATCAATCCATCAGCCCTAAAAATTAGTATTACTCGATGCAGGGACACTCCAAACGGCAAAATTGTTTTGAATAATGATAATCAAAAACAAAGGAACACTTGCAAAATACTTTGAGTGACAGGTACACAGTAAGCAAAAACCAACTACAGAATCATAAAATAAAAATGGTGAATATAAATAAGAAGTTTCATTAACACTAATTGAAAGATATGGTGAGATCACAAAATGATATAAATGAGAATAAAATACTTGAAATTGCTCATTAGCTCATAAAAAACATACACAGCTTTTGCTGTCGTATCACCCGAACTTTTTCACAAAACTATGTACAAGGGAAAACTCTTCGTTGACTGGCAGGTTTGTACCTTATATGAAATTGTAAGGAACGAACAACACAGCGCATATTGTGCGGGGTCACATGATGAGAAAGTTTGTTCAAAAGAATTTAAAGAATGCATCAACTGCAAATCAGCAAATTTGAAATATAAAACAAAACACAACACTGCTCACACATGCAATGATAAAAGTTGCCCCACATTGCAATATTACACAAAACTTGCCGTTGCTAAGACAAAGTATTGATGGACTTTATAAATTCTTATAAAGGAGAACACATCATTACAGCCGTGTATGATGAGCATAAATTATGTTTAACAGAACTAGAAAACAATAAAGGACAATAGCCACTTCAATATCCGTATCATAGATAAGCACTTTGATGAGCTGCTGATAATATTATCAGTTCACAACAAGAAAGTATTTGATATTATTGTTTTCACTGAAGCACACAAACTGGATAATACTGATGTTTACAACATTGATGACTATGACATGATTTACAATGAAGGAAACTTAAATAGGAACGACGGAACAATTGTATACATAACAAGTGCCCTACACTACACCTTTTCTGTTGCTGATATTGGAGGTGTCAAAGCTATAGACTTGAAGGTAAACTCACTAATGGAAACATCAGCCATTAGGATCAGAGCCTTATACAGATCACCACAGGTGAACACTCAGCTTTTTATACAGAATCTACTGCAATACCTAGAAAGGTATGCACATGCCTCTAACCACATAATTATTGGAGACATCAACATTAACATCCTACAACCAAATAGACATGGTGAAGAATATATGACTACATTATATGAGGCCTCTAGATGCTAAAGCAGATAAATCCACTTTTTCAAAATTTCGCGCTCTCTAGTGCACCGCCATCTTCTGGACGTCCGGCATGCATTAAAACACCACGTTGCGCTCTAGACAAGATATTTCCAATGAAATGAATATTGAATATTGACGTGAAAAACAAAAGCAGTTAAATCCATCAACCAATGGCATTCAAAAGGATATACATCCCATAATACGCAAATTCAGTTATATCCCATGTGTAGTCGTGCACTTACTTTCAAAATAAGATAAATCCTGTGTGAGATTTTGTACATTTATTGTGTTATAATAGTGATGCTTAGTCAGTTGTAAGAATTGCCCCGGACAGTTCTGTATGCATTTTTATGTTCGTGTGATAACCACGTGTAATAACTTTCGTAATTGTTTAATGTAACCATGAGTGTGCCAATTGAAACAACGCCTGAAAGAGCACGGAAAAGAATACCAAACTCTAATAACTGGAAAAGGTTGTAAGTCGTGAAAAAAAGTTAACAAAATCAAGTTTATTAATTTGCTGTCCTGTATTAGAATACATAACTCCTTTTAGGTATTCGGCCAAGGGACTTCCGAGATTTCCTGTATGCTACCATAATACCCCTTCATTTACATGTTTCATGATATCTCCTTCTGATATAGCAAATTTTCATACACGGTTTTACGAATCGCACAAAAAAACTGCGCAAGATTCCGTTATTGTTAAATACTGCAGCATTCAAGCGGTACGAAGGAGACGACAATCGAAAAATGTACGTAACAGAAATGCCTCCTTTCGCTACCATATACCGAAAAAAATTACAAGAGAGCTTATACCTGTATGTAAAAACACTTTTCTGRGAGCGTTAAATTTAAGTCATAACCGAATTAATGGCGTATTACGTCGGTTTTTTGAAACAGGAGCAATGCCAGTTGAAAACCGCGGTGGAGATAGAGTGAAAGACAAAAATTKAGCTAAGAAAGAAGCAATAATTAAGTTTATTAAATCGTTCCCAGTTATTGAAAGCCATTATTGCCGAGGGTCTACTTCAAGACAGTATATTTCCAGTGAGTTAAGCATTAAGAAAATGTGGAGAATGTATAATACAGAGCATAATGAGTGTGCTGTTAAAGAAAGCTTTTTTAGGAGATTGTTCAATACAAAATTTAATCTTGGATTCAATGCACCTCAAACTGATGTATGTTCTCGTTGTTTGGAACTCAAAGGAAGAATTTCCAATACAAGAGATATGCATGAGAAACAAACTCTCATAACAGAAAGCAGAATTCACAAACTGAAAGCGAAAGCATTTTTTGATTTACTAAAAGAAGACAGACCGGGCATGCAAATCTTATTAAGATAAGTGATTGCCAAAAAAATTTGGTGTTACCAAAAATTCCAGACCAGCAGACTTATTACAAACGACAATTCTATGTGTACAACTTCACTATTGTTGCTGGAACTTCCCATTCGCCCTTAACAAAAGACAACGTATTTTGTTATACGTGGAAGGAAACCGATAAAGCAAAAGGATCGAATGAGATTGCCTCTGCAGTTTTCGATAGACTGGGAAAACTAAATTTGACTAATGACATAACAAAACTTAGACTTTGTTCTGATGGATGCGGAGGGCAAAATAAGAATCTTGCAATGGTTTCTATGGTGTCAGCTTGGTTACAGCGTGCACCAGCGCATATTAAAGCAATAGAATTAGTATTTCCTGTAACAGGCCACTMATATATTYCACCTGATAAGAGTTTTTGCAAATATTGAAAAAAAATACGGAAAAAGGACACTATAATAAGTCCTTTGGAGTATCAAGAAATTTTCAGTCACTTTGGAACAGTGCAAGTGCTTGGTATAGACTGGAAAGTGTTTGATTGGCAAGATCAATGAAAAAAATTCATAAGGCCCACATCATCCTTGCATTTCAAAATCAGTTGTTGCAAGCGTATTATAATAACTAGAAATAAATACAATAATGTTGTTGTACAAGGTGAACCATTTTATAAAAGTAATATTGCAAATGCGCAAGGTATTTGCAAAAAAGGAAAATCCCTTTCAGATGTCAATCCTGCAGAAATGAATGTAGGCGATTGCAATGTTAAGCCAGAAAAAATGAAAAATGTGGATGAACTACTGATCGGCCATTTTGGACCTAATTGGAAAAAAGAAGCTGAAAGTTTAGGACTCCAGTATTATCGAGATGTTTTAAACAAAAAGCAAGTTCCTAATGGACAAGAGGAAGAAGAAGTCATCTGCCAACCACAAGAAAATGACAACAGATTTGTTTAATATTGTCGTTCATATAATTATAATCCTTTTTTTGTTTAAAATAAACATAGTTTAGTTCCCTCGCTTAGCTCTTTTATTTCATTGCAACATAATTTTCAATACCAGATATATCCATTTTATTTTTCAAAATATCTGTATCAAACAAAAAAATTTATCCATAGTTTTCCTAATAATACCTTTACTGAAGCTTATCTTCAAGATATAATCGAAGATGTTCGTTAATATTGACGAATATCAACAAAAACACATTTTTGCTTTTTTCTTAAAACGGCTTCTAACGGATATATCTGGTTTTGCATCTAGAGGCCTCATATGAATATGGATTTATCAGCACTATCAACGAATACACTAGAGTGCAGGGACAATCCAAATCATGTATAGAAAACATTTTTATAAAGACAGAAATTGCCCTGCAGTTCTGAGGTATAACATAACGGACCACTACCCTGTTATTCTGAAAATAAAACATAAAGGTAATGAAAAAGCAGTCGTTCAAAGAACAACCCTATAATAAAATCAATTATGTAAAGCTCAGGAAATCAATATCAAGAGAAACTTGGGATGAAATATAGGGGAGAGTGTTGTACCTTGGGCCCGGTTGTACCTTGGGCCACCTATGATTTCTGAGCCACCTATGGACTACTAGCAGAACTAACTACATACGTATTACATTTGACCGTTTTGGGTGCTGGTATTTCTATAATGAAATATTACGCAGCCGCCTTGTGACTAGAGTGAACCTTTGCTTGTTTTTAGTACAATTGTGTAAAAATCGGTAATCAAATAGTTAATCTTCTGTAAGTGTTTATCTTTTAGTTCATTCTATTGCATTTTAGTCATCAATTAAGGCTTAAGTTTACTTACATTTCATGCTATTGTATAGAATTTTATTTCATAACCTCTATGTAGTAGGCATATATTATCAACTTGTTGCTTGTTGTTGAACCTTGGACCACTGATGAACGTTGTACCTCGGGCCTGGCCCAAGCTACAACACAGTGGACCAAGGTACAACATACTGCGGAAAATATACAATAGCATAACTTTTTAGTCGATAATTACCATTAAGAGGAGCTATTTAATTTCCAGTACTACTTTCAATAATGCCGAGAAGCAAAACGGGCAAAAAGCGCCAAAATCCTATAAAAGAGGATATTGAGGCAGCCCGTGATCAAGTCATTAACAATGGTATGAGTACAAGAACGGCGGCAATAACTTTCAACGTGAAGAGAACCACTTTAATGAGATACATCTCAAAATGCAGAAATACCACCGGTGAGAATTTGGAGTATGATCCAAAATGTGATGTGCAGAAAGTGTTTACTGAAAAAGACGAACGTTCATTGGTTGATTATTTGAAACAAGCTGCCTCACTGCATTACGACTTGTCATTAAATGAGGTGAGACTATTAGCCTTTCAATATGCAGAGGCTGCTGGTATAAATTATCCTGATACATGGAAACGAGATGGTAAAGCTGGTCACCAATGGTTACGTTCTTTTCGTAATAGATATAAGAATGATTTAAGCTTACGAAAGCCAGAGGCTACAAGCCTTGCCCGTTCAACTGGGTTTAATACAGCAACGGTAGCTAGCTTTTTTTCTAATTACAAAGATGTCTTATCTAGATATAATTTTGCTCCTAGCAATATATGGAATTGTGATGAAACAGGGATCACAACTGTTCATGTCCCTCCAAAAGTGTTGGCACCTAAAGGAATTAAGCGAATAGGAAGTATGACTTCTGGGGAGCGTGGACAGAATGTAACTATGATTGCCGCAGTTAATGCCATAGGAAATTCCATTCCCCCTATGTTAATATTTCCTAGGGTCCACTTCAAACAGTTCATGCTAATTGGATCTCCGTCAGAGACTACTGGGGGTGCTTCCCTATCAGGATGGTCAAATGAAAAACTGTTTATACAATTTATGGAGCATTTTATTGAAAAAGTTAAGCCATCTGTTGAAAAACCAGTGATACTCTTAATGGACAATCACGAGAGTCACATCTCCATACCTGTTATCAACTTGGCTAAAACAAATGGTGTCATCCTTATTACATTTCATCCTCATACGTCGCACAAAATGCAGCCACTTGATCGATCGGTGTTCGGGCCATTTAAAACATTTTATAATACTGCTCTTAATGAATGGATTATTAACCCAGGAAATGCTGGAAAACCCGCAACAATTTATAATGTGTCTGAGTTTGTAGGTAAAGCTTACCCAAAGCATTCACACCATCCAACATAATCAGTGGCTTTAGAGTTGCTGGAATTTTTCCAGTGAATGAAAACATTTTCACAGATGACGAATATTTGGCAGCCAGTGTAACTGATCGACCACTTCCCGATGTTAACGAGGCCGAACAGCTTGATCAGGTTGGGTCCTCAAATGCAACAGTGCCTCGCTCACCCCCCAGAACACCTCCAATTTCCAGTGTTGTATCACTTCTTAGTCCTACAACCCTGCAGGATGTTAGACCATTCCCAAAAGCTACCGAGCGAAAAGCTACAGCTCCAAAGAGAAGAAAGGGAAAATCAGTTATATTGACTGATACCCCAAACAAGGAAGAAATTGAAGCTATGAAAACCAAAAAGAAAGTAATTTCAACAACAAAGAAAGCAAGGGTTACAAGAGCATTGTGTGGAAGTAGTTCAGATACCGAAGAGGAAGTGCCAATAGAAGAATCTGATTCGGATACGAACTTTGACTTAGAAGTTGAGTCGAGAGAGCAGCAAACTGAAGTTGATTTTGAGCAAGAAAATATTAGTATTGAAGATTTTGTGTTAATCAAGATAGAAGGCAAAAAAATGGTGAAATACTACATTGCCGAGATAAAAGAAATTGACGCAGATGTCATTTCTGTGCAATATTTGATGAGACTAAAAACGAAGTATCCCGATTCATTTAAATTTATCAAAGATGACGAACGAACCTATGAAGCGTCAATGAGCCAAGTAGTGCTTAAACTACCAAGACCTACTGTGGCCGGTGGTTCAATTAGGCAACAATCGGCATTTATATTTTCTGTGGACTTTTCGGCATACCAGTTGGACTGATTTGATTGTGTTTCTTTCCAGATGGGTTATAAATTATGTTACATTTGAACATATTCTTCAGTTTTTGCAATAAATATTTAATTTTATCACTTTATTACTATTTAACCATTTTCCATAAGCCCGGACCAAGGTACAATACTATGTGGTCCAAGGTACAAAAGATTGTTGTACCTTGGACATCTGAGCACACAAATTAAATTTTACTCAAAACGCAAAAAATATTTGATTGTTTCATATTGTTTTTGTATAAATCAGTAGCAGGCATGTGAGCGCTCCAGCTGCCACTATAAAGAAACTTTAAATTTATTTAGTTTTAAAATTATGTCAGTATTTTTTGAAAGTGGTTCAAGGTACAACACTCTCCCCTACAGTAGCAAAAATGTTGACAGTGCTTTGTCCACCCTACTGAACAAAATAGAAAAATATCAAAACGACGCTTCCTAGTATCAACACAAGAAAGTAATTGGAAGAAAGTCGTCGATTACATTAGCTTTACTTGAGTCCATTTCACATACAAATAAACTGTAGCAGCAATAGCTTCGCAACCCATCCAATGACAAACTAATACATTACAAGAAGTATCGCAATATTCTAACATCTCTAATTCTTAATACAAAAAATGGATACTATAGAAGAAATAGTGGAGAACAAAGAAGATAAAGCAAGAATGTTGAATGCAGTGCAGGATTGCTTAAGCAAAAAAGCAGTAATGTTTTACCAACGAAAATTATACATGAAGGAAACAGCAGTCACAATAAAAAGGAGATTGCATCCAGTTTTAATAGTGTTTGCTAAACATGGGGAAAACCTGGCTAGTTAACCTAAAACAAATTCTGTGCGGTTTAAACTACAAAATACGGTGAAGCAGTCAATGTATTTAATACCAGTGTTACCTAATGAAATAAAAGCAATTATACTTAAATGGAAGCCTTACAAAGCATGCGGACCTGACAACCTGACACCCAAGATTAGCGCACCTCTGCTGTACTAGCGATTTTTCAAATTTACTACCATTAATTTTTTATTCGACAGTGTTGTGGTACGACGAAGCTATTTTTCATAATGTCACAAATTTCTTTACTACTCGGATATCACTTTGTAAGTCCGTGAATCGCACGAATAAAGCAGATGGTTTTTATTAATGGAACTCTCAGTCAACAGAACTATTAAGACTTTTTAACAGAAGAACTCAGTACCTAATTTGTTTGAAGATTTTCACTGCCCATAACTGAATTTCTATATGAAAGATTTCAAAAAGGGTGGTTGGGGAGGACAGGTTGCATTTCATAACCAGTGCGGTAACCAAATTTAACTCAATATAGGGCATCTGCGCAAGTTTGTTTACATTTTAGCTTGGAGTATAAACAAGACGAAACATAACCTATACACAACATAAACTAGTGGGTACGGGAGACGTTGTAGCGTTCTATCAGCACCGTTGTTTATTGTGTTTAGTGAAAGTGATTGAGATGAGTACCATGAGTACATATTTTGGAACATTGGACGATGTGCATGCAGCTCGTTATCGCGAAAAGACGCTTATAATAGGCACGGATCCTTATAGCGTTAAATACAGGGAGTGTTCACAAGAAATCAAAGATTACCCTGACATCGTAAATTATCTGGTGTATAAAAAAAGTGCTTATACATTTGAAGACTTTTAAGAGTTACAAAAATATATACAAGGCAGCTTCAAGTGGTTGGGTTCAAAAAGTATTCACAAAGAAAATAAATGATGTTATCCTTGTTTTGGGTCAGGTAAGTTTTGTAACTTGGCTTATAAATATATACCTATATTTACAATGTAACTATATTGTAGGTCCTACATTCCCAAAGACTAAATGAACCAGCCTTAAAGCCATGGATGATAGCGAAGAATCTCAAAATTGTTGATTATACCGGGTGCGCCATCTCGAGCTTCGGTATGGAAATATTAAATAACTTTGTTATCCATTGTCGGTATGACTTGAGAAAAAATAATTTGGAAACGTCATTTCAGTACAATTTTAACCATGAATAACTTTACACCTAAAGAACACGCGGAAATTGTGACCATGTATTTGGAAAATGGCCGTTCAATTGTGCTTGCTCAACGTGCATACCGTCGAAAATACCGCGGTCGTAAAGTGCCTTCTGATAACACCATACGCAATGTGACTAATAATTTCGAAGAATCCGGGTCTGTGGCAAATCATCAACGCGTTTCAAATCATAAAAGACGCTCCCATTAAATTGTTGAAACTGTCAAGCAGAGTGTTTTGAGAAGCCCAAATCTGTCGTATCGTCACCGTGCCCAGCAGCTAAACATCAAAGGAACCACTCTCAGGAGGATTTTAAAGGAAAATCTTCACATGTTTCCTTACAAAGTGCAAATAACTCAAAGATTATTGACTACAGACGAGCCCCGTCGCTTGGAATACGGAAAAAGCGTGGTTCGAATGGCCCAGGTTGATTCCGAGTTTTGGAATCAAATTTTGTTCACGGACGAGGCCCATTTCCATCTCTCTGGCGGAGTGAACAAACAAAATTGTCGATTCTGGGGCACAGACAATCCTCACACATTATCCACGAGAACCCATTGCATGACCAGAAAGTCACTGTTTGGACCGGCGTTAGCGCCAAAACCATCATCGGACCATTTTTCTTTCGTGAAGGCAAAACCGTCGATGGCGACCGTTATCGGTGGATTTTGGCGCATTATGTGATTCCAAATATGCGCGAAAAACATTTATTCAATTTCTGGTTTCAACAAGACGGCGCCCCATGCCACACGGCGATCAAAACGATGAACTTTTTGAAGCGAAAGTTCCCCGGCCGTTTGATGTCGAAAGGTGGCGATATTGAGTAACCTCCAAGATCGCCGGATTTGACGCCGCCGGACTTTTTTGTGGGGTTATCTAAAAAGTAATGTATACGCCAACAAGCCCACGACATTGGAAGCGCTCAAGACCAACATTCGAGCTGAAATAAAGGCAATATTGCCCGAAATGCTGGCCAAAGTATTGGAAAATTCTCAAAAAGAGCACAATATTGTGTGGCCCGTAAAGGTGGTCATTTGTTGGATGTTATGTTCTAAGTACAGTTGAAACATATTATAAAAGACTAAATCAAATTAAAAAAAAACACTAACAAACATTCACTTTCACTACTTGCCGAAGTTATCCAATATTTCCATACCGAAGCTCGAGATGGCGCACCCGTTATTACAAAACCACTTGCCAAGTCATTAATCTGATTTTTGAAATTTTGAAAATGGCAGATGATCCGATCACTTTAAAAAGCTACAATAGTAGCTATATTCAAAGGAAAAGACAAAACATTGATAAATAACTACCGACCCATTGCATTGACCTCTTATCTATCCAAAATTCTTGAGACCATTGTAAAGAAACAAATGGTGGAATTTCTAACCAAAACAGGTATAATGGCGACAGATCAATATGGCTTTACAGAGGGCAGATCGTCGCAAGATGCTACTTCCTAAACTAGTTTACGCAGCTTTGGATAAGTTACAGCCTTCATTAGCCGTTTTTATAGATCTGAGCAAAACTTTTGATACCTTGTGCCACACAACACTTMTTGAAAAACTGGAAAGGTGTAGATTTCGTGGATACATCAAAGAAATCCTATTGACGTTCCCGCAGGACTGACAGCAACCGGTAAAAATTAAAAATACTTATAGCGATTGGGAAGAAATAAATTATGGAGTGCCACAAGGAACTGTATTGGGTCCACTTCTATTTAGTCTATATATAAATGACCTAATGCTCCAGGAAACAACTGGTAAAATAATATGCTATGCTGATGACACTGCCATCTATTACACTGCATCCACATGGAAAAAAACTATTTCATTGTGCACAGAGACACTGACATCTTTAAACAGTTTAAAAAAAACTTTCTAACAGTAAACACAGAGAAAACCAAGTTCCTGCCTTTTGGGTGCTACAAGGACAGCTTGCCCAATGTGAACGAGTTGGTGTTCCATGAGTGCAGAGCCACTAACTCATGTAATTGTAGAACTGAACGACGAGAGAGTGTTTGCTACTTGGGTGTGGAGTTGGACTCTCACTTAAGATGGAATTACCATGTTCAGAAAACACTAAAAAAATYAAGATATCTACTAATTATATTTGGTAAGCTGCGGAATATTCTACGTTTTAACCAATCACACGCTGCCTTGATTCAGTTTTAGACAGACCCCGCAATTACACATTTGAGTCGTTGTGGGAGGTGTGCAGTGTACAGGGTGTCCCATTTTCGTTTGTAATTGTAGGGTATCTCGGTAAATATTAATGTTAGAGGGTTGCGGTTTCGACATTACTGTATTACTTTTTTGTTGTGAGTTGAGCTGCAGCATCGCCATTTTTGTAACGTCTTTTCTTTTAAAGCCACAGCCAACTTATGAAAAATTTAACATTTCTTCAGTTCTCAATATTTCGATTGGCTATGTAGACACAAAAAAACTGTTGAGACACTTTTTAAAGATATTTTTATTCTGAATCCAGTGGCGTCCTCAGAATTTTTTTATGGGGTCATATTTTAGAGATATAACACAAACTTGCATTTTTTAAATGGAAACCATAGTTGGCTTTGCTATGGTTGAAAAGAACTATTTTTTTCTGATTAAGAAAATGTATACATTGTTAGATTTATCTTTACTAATTTTGGTATTATTTCAGTTTTAGTAATAATTTAATGAGATTTACGTTTTTCGTCAAAATAGATGTAAATACTTGATGATAAACAATGCATAGGTACTTATCTCCAAATAAACAATCATTTTCATTAGTTACATGGCCTCCTAGATTATCGATAAAAAAATGCATGAGCGCTCTTAGGAGTCTTATGATTTTATTCAAATATGCATATATTATTTTTAAAGGATTAAAATTTTTACTTAATAATATATATTATATTGTGTGTTATCTTATTCCATTGCCTCCTGGATGTAAATGTAAAATATGATTAAATTATTTTACAAAATTTGAATAATTCCAAAATTAGAAAAAATAAACCTAACAATGTATAATTTTTTAATCAGAAAAAATAGGCCTTTTCAACCATAGCAAAGCCAACTATGGTTTCCATTTAAAAATATGCAAGTTTGTGTGCAAAATAAAAATATCTATAAAAAATGTCTTACAGTTTTTCTGTATCTACATACCGAAGCGAGAAATTGAGAGCTAGAGAAATGTTACATTTTCCAAAAGCTGGCTATGGCTTTAAAACAAAAGACGATACAAAAATGATGACGATACAGCTGAACTCAGAACAAAAAAGTAATACAGTAATGTCGAAACCGCATCCCTCTAGCTTTAATAGTTACCGAGATACCCTACAATTACAATGAAACTGGGACACCCTGTACACCCAGTGGGGCAGCAGTTATTTACTGTTGCAGATCCTGACTAGTGCTACCCACACAACATACTGTGAATACGAAAAGTGCGAGTAACAATAAAATCCTAACCCCATTTAAATCTACAACCATCGGCCAGCAATGTTTTGATTATGTTGAACCCAAAATACTTAATGTCATGCCAGTGAGTTTGAGAAATTGTTTGTGTGGTGGCCATTATCCAATCGCTGCCAAAAATGGTGGCACACAGTTAGTGAAGACTACCTAAACAGTGTCTTCAGGAGTTGAACTGGTGGCAGCCTTCCTCTTGTGGATAGAAAGAAAAAGAAAGGAAAAATTTTTGTACACATAATTCTTATGCTACTTATATACATATCTAGTTACAAATACCATACACAAGCACCTGCGAGTGCTTTCATGGTAAACATTGTGTACCTAATGTTATTATCTGTTTTAAATGTTATATCTTTGTAAATAATCTCCAGTTAAAATTATAAATCTAGATGTGTACAATTAAACAAAAAACGTTGTGTTTTTTGGATTTTAATAAATATTCTAACCCCTATATTTCCAATATAGTGGCATGTCATTGTTTCACACTAAGCCCTTCATATATTTTGCACAAGACCTTATATTTATATCAGTCCCGCACTCAATGTTATGGAGGAAGGAACAGTGAGTAAGGTAATATTACCCATCACTATGTTCAGACTAGTCACGCAAGTATTACCTCTGAAGCAACATAAAGCCAACGTTTGTCAGAACAACCCAAGAATAATGGAAGTACTGAAGCATAATATACAAGATATTACACTCTAATGTTTATGAACATGATTACCAGTATTCGAACTTTGCATAGCTGCTTTAAATTCAAATAACCTATTGAATAATAATTTTTATTATGGAGCTGGTATTATTTAGCAAACGCATAATAATTTTCGTACTTCAACTTTATTTAAAATCTCTCGGCAGTTTCGAGTATACATAGTGCTGACCCAAACTAGAACAAAAGGATATGATCGTATAGATGAAAAACAAAACCCTTGAGGTTGCAAACTAGAAAATTCACAAAAATTACAATCAGTTTTTTTTGTGAGAAACAGAATTAACTTTCCACTGTGAAACCAGATTAATGGATTATTTTAGGAAGCCCATTTTGAATTAATTGCACAATCATTGCATATTCTGTATGTGATATCTTATTCCTCATTTTCAAATCCACCAAGAAAAGCACCTGTTTATCGAGGATGCATCAAAGGTGTAACTCCAAACTAAATGAATTCTACCACCTCGCATTAAAGAAACTTTCGACTACCATTGCACAGCATAATTTTTTCACATTTTCATGCAAAACATAAATTGTACAGTAAGAAAGTAAGATGGATGTCAAGGTACCCTGGTATAAAGTAGCAGCAACTCTGGGTCATAAGAATCCCAATTTGAGATCAAAGTTGCTTCAACTGGGTCTATAAGGAATCAATCAGTCAGTGAATGACAAACAGAAGACACAAACAGGACTGTTTTAGCATAATATAGTGCAATCTACGTCCAACAACAAAATGATGAATGGCCAAATATCACATCAGCAGAAAACCAGCCATGACGTGTCAGAATACCAGTGGCCCAGAATCTGAAACAAAGAAAACTAGAATTAAAAATCAATTACTCAAAATCAAATTAATTATGTTCAGGTTAAACAAGGAATATTTGTAAATGACAGAAACATTTTAAAATAATTTTATTATAGCAAAAACGCCTATACATCTTCAGTGCAATATACAATTGTACAGTATGGATGTGCCAAAATTACACCAACAATGCTTAACGGTAGGTTCGGGAAATCTAATGAGCATGATTTATTGAAAAAAGTTAAATAAACAGCTTTTTGTTTTTGAGTTACAGCCCTCCAAAGTTAAACAGAAGAATTAGATTTTTCTTAAAAGTCTAAATCTTCACGGAAAATCGAATTTAACCATTTTGCCAATATGTAACATGGTGAATTTATGTAACAACCATCTTTGTGTATTTCAGGAAGTCCATAAAGGCTTGGTGTTAAAGGATTCATACATAAAATATGTGATTTATTGGAATAAAAAAAATAAGGTTGGTTCAATTTTGTCCAAAAGTTCCTTTAATTTGTTATTAAATTTAACTGTTTTGTCATTTTCAATCATTTCAAAATCTTCACTTCCAAAGTAATAAAAACTTTATTCAAATAATTTTCTTTGTCTAGAATAACTATACAATTTCCTTTGTTGAAAAGATTAAATTTTCATTAATTCTCATGCTCTAAAGAATTTTGTTGGTGTTTGAATAAAGATAAAGTTTTTTCTTACTTTAAGAAGTAATGGTATTAATCGATTTTTGTAATAATGAATTAAAGGTGTTTTAATTTCAGAGCTTAAGTTATCCAGAATTTTCTCACAGTCAACTGCTAGTAGATGTACATCTTTCACATCTGCTTTATTGGGAAGAATAAATTTTAATCCTTGATCTAGAAATTGAAGTTGTTTATCAGAAAAACTTGCTTTTGATAAATTTAAAACTCTACGATGAAGACTGAATGATTGAAAATTTTAAAATTGTTTGTCTGAACTTAGATGAATTTTAAATATAGGCTTATAAACATTATTTTTAAATTCTTTATGAACCCCATCATTACACAAATTTGGTATTGTTTGACCAACTCTAAAGTTATAAAAATTTGGCATTGAATTATTGGTTTTAAATTGATTTTATTTTTGGCAAAAATGTTGGTTACATAATTTACCCTTTAACTTGAAGTGAAGATTGCTTGCTCTATTGGATACAATGTCTCTTAAAATATTGTATATACAAGAAAACCTAATGTTATTCAATATTGCAGATAGTCTGAAGAAATTAAAATTAAACAGATGTTTACTAAGTTGAGCTTCTTGTAAAGCATCTTCACTTCAGGTTTTAACCATAAGTATTTTAGATATTTCTTGATCAGYTCAGCKTCACTAGCTTCATTATGAATTGAAAACTGATCCATTTCTCTAAAAGGGTTTTTTTTATAATAATAATTCTTTAAAAATTATATATATAATCGTTCCCTCTGTTACCCTTCAGTGTCGAGGTAAGTAATATTAATAATAAAACCAAAAATAAGAAAATCTTAACTGTCTTCGTACACTATCCGCCGCCATCACTTCCTGTCCAAGCTCAAACGTTTCCCCTCACGCCACACTAAACCCCTTCCCTGTAGAATTTCCGCTATCACTGCATTCCACTGTTTTCTCAGTCTACGACGATTTCTGATTCCCACTTTCCGTACTTCCCTTTTCTGTCTCACTGGTCTACTTGCATTTAGTCTGTTCATATGTCCAAACCATCGCAATTGTGCCATTTCAACATACTTCAAGGAACTGTTTAGGTCCCAGTACTCATCTTAAATACCCCATTTTTGCTGGTTATATGCTGGATTGCTGTCTTTGATTTAGCACCCATGTTGCTGATCCGTATGTCAGAGTAAGTATAGGCTTTTGTAAATACTGACTTTTGCTTCTTTACTAACTTGCTTTCTGTTCAAGAAGCTTCTTCTTAGCCTTTGATATAGTCCTGCTGTTATTACTAATCTGTTTTGGATGTCTGCATCCCATTTTCCGTTGCCTGCTATCGCACTGCCCAAATATTTATATTGTAGTACCTGCTCAATAGTTATTGCTTTTCACACAGTGGTGCGTGTATATATATATATATATATATATATATATATACACAAACCTTTCAACTTTTGACTAACACTTTTTTTATTTAATGATGATAACCATGTATTATGAGATTTGTCTAATCCAAAAAATTTAACAAGTACCTTTTGACCTTTTTTCTTAATATTTTTTCAACTGAATATACGTCTGGATATTTAACGTTTAGTAGTTCTTGTTTGTAAAAGGCACCTAATATAGGTTGCTTATTAATGTCTTCGATTAAATAAGTTTCAGGATTTGTTGAACTTTAATTATTTTGAATATTTCATTTAACCAGTTTGGTAAGTATCCCTTTTCAGATATTGTTTTAAAATTACTTATTCGTACAAAATCACCTACGGCTAATTTTGATGTATTCGATTTTTTGTTAATTATATGCATATTATATTTGTGACGGATTAAGTTTAATTTTAGAATGTTTAGTGTTGTTATACTTAGTGTTATTTCATTAATTAAATCAAGCCATTTATAGTTTCCTTGCATACTAAATTCTCTGTATAACCATGTTTTAAGCGTTCGAATTACTCATTCAGTAATTGCAGCTTTTGTAACTGAAAATGTTGAGTAATGATTAATACCATATTTATCCATCAATTTTTTAACTTCCCAGTTCTTATATTCTTTTCCATCATCTGTTTGAAGGTTTTTAGGCATGGTACCACAGTTTTACAGTATTTCCTCCATTGCAAATGCAACTTATTTTGCAATTTTTGTCTTTAATGGTTTACACCAAATATATTTTGAATAACAGTCTAATAGGCATTTCAGAACACGTGACCACAGTCCCTTTAAAAATGGCGGCTGTTGGCACACAAAGCTAGTGTTTACATTGAGCTCTTATGGGAGAAAACTTTTACAAATTTATTTCAGTATTTTGTGACACGATATTTTAAGCTAATTCCTATATTTAGATTGGTTATGGTTAGTTGGATATATGTATATAATTTTAGTGCAATATACGCTGTCATTAGTGAAAAAGAGTGCGAATAAAGACAGTTGTTTTATTTTGATGGGAGTATAAAACATGTAATCATCATGTAGTCTATATTAAACTAGATCCATTACACTGAAACTATTGTTTATATTAGTAGATACTGCGTATTATATGTAACCATGATATAATCACTTGTTCAGTGTGTTTTGTGCAGTATGAATCAAAACAACAATCACAACAAATAACAGCATACAGCAACCATCTTGTTTTTATTTCTGACAACTGACAAAACATAAAACATTTTCGATGTAAATACAGGGACAGGGAGTGTGTCAACCTGCCAACAGGAAGTTCAACGTCACCTTCAACAATCTTTTTCTCGTTTATTACGCCGAATATTGTGTTAAAATTACACAAGTATATCTAGCTAATCATGACAAACCTAAATATATGCAGTACGCTACTAATTTCAGCCCCGAACATACATAAAAAAAATCTTAAAGTTTGTCTCCCGTAAGAACTCCATGTAAACAATGGCTTTGTGTGCCAACAGCCTCCATTTTTAAAGGGACTGTGACATAATACTGAAATTCCTAATAACTACTAGTCTATTATATATTTATAACCTTTATTTGTTTTTGATAGTTTGGCAAGATCTAATAGATCTGATTGAAAAAGATCCTGAAATCCTAAAGTAATTGTTGGTCTTCTTAGAAAGTTCTTTCTTGCTGGTGTATGTATTTCTTCGACAACTTATCGTTTTAACAATATGGATAACTATTGAAAGTAGCTAATGATGTTATTATATTAGCAGAACCTTCTACCCAAATATGATATTCTAGTATTATAACAAGTGTTAACAATGGAAAATTTTTATCAACTTCAAATTGTAAGTTATCTCCTTTATTTAATTTCAAATTAATTGTCTCTTTAATTGCAAAAGGTTGACTACCCAATTTTTTAAGTGTATTGTGATATACTTTCATTGCAGGATTGTCACATGAAAAATACAATATCCCACAATCTCGAAATATTAAATTTTTTGTGTATGAGACACTATATTATAGAATCTTTGAGCTCATAAACTTTCTAGGATTCGATATAATATTTCACCTGCACATAGATCTAGTATTTTCATATTAATTATATCAGTAAGGTTATTTGTTATTTTTTTTTATGAAAAGGTGAATCGATAAGTTGTTTTTAATTATTGAACATTATATTTTATTTTTTTGTCTAAATCATCTTTAAGCTGTTGTATTGTTTTCGTTAATGTATCATTCTTAACAAATTCTCTGGAGTTATTTTTTTGTTATGATAATTCTCATGCACACATCAATTTACAGGCATATTTGAAATATATTGAAACATAAATTTTGTAAGACATTTTACTTTAACACCATTATTATCATAAGTGTACACTTAAAATGGTAACAGGTTGCTAATTAACAGTAGTTTATTTTTAAAACTAGTAGCTGATGATATAGGTAACAAAAATAAAAAAATTTTTCTTATTTTTATTGTCACGCTCTGCCTTGCCCCTGACTATACCAATGGATCAGCCTGGATTTGCAACAAGTAGATATGTCTTAATTATATAGTGATTTACAAAATGTCCTGTTATAATTAATCTACATTTTGACATAAATCGTTTTAAAAATTAGGTCTAAACAATTTTATTATTTTATCTTAAAAATTATAGTAACCCCCCCCATCTAGAACTAAAAAATATATACCTACATAAAAGTAAAAATTATTAATGCCCAAAACAAGTTACTGAGGCTCTGAATTTAAACTCAATAAACAGTAATTTAGTAATATTGCTCAAAAGTAATATATTCAGTGTTAATTAAAGTAATAAATGCAGTTATTACCTGTGAATTTAATTATTACCTTCCTGGTGGTTATGATTAGTTACTGTTTGGTATGTTTTTTTTTTAATTTGCAGCACATCTGGCAGCAAATATGGTCACATCAAAGTAATTATAATAGGAAATTAAAAAAAAGCTTGAACTTTTTTCAGTAGTATAAAATGGTACAAATATATTTGCCTTAGTAACTTACTCTGTATATAAGAAAATGAATCAAGTTAGCCTCAAAACAATAATGAGAAACCTATATCACTGTTCACATAACATCAAAGTTACGTCATTAGTTAGTGTGTTACCTGGTGTACCAGCTGGGTGAAGAGGAAGACTCCCCAGGCTAACTTAAAACTGACACTGACAAATTGATATGTCATAATGCATGCATAATACCGGGTAATATTTGTAATACGTTATAGTTTAGCTACAGGTATTTCAGAGTTGTGTCATCTTGTACATACATTAAAAACTTTCAAATACACACGACAGTGTCAMCTGTCTCTGACAATCAGTGTTGCAACGCTGCAGAATCACAAAAATTTCCCAAGAATGTTAAAAATAGAATMAAATATMWAAAAGTCTATCATTGAGACATCACTTAGCTATATACATAGTATGGGTAGTTCACTCAGTTTATGTGTAAAAATTCTCAAATCGGGGTAGTTTGATGCAATGGAATGTATCACTGCAGCGGATTAATGTGCATATATCAAAATTCAAACACTGCATGAAAAAACGGTTGCCGAAATTCACGATGCGCTACAAGAAGCTTGCCAGGAGTCTTGTGTCGATAGTTCAACGTAACGATGGAGTAAGCGTTCCAGAGCATTGGACTACTGTTAAAGACGACAACAGAAGTTGGAGGCCTCATACTGCTACCGACAAGACTTTTGCTGCTATTGTGGATACAATAATGGAAGAAGACTGTATGGACAAAGAAGCAATAGACAAATGTATTTGTGTTCTTTGTAGAAAATTTAAATGCACGATTCCAAAAGTATAGACGACATCTTCGTAATCCTCTTGCATGATAACGCTTGATCGCATAAAGCAGTGTCAGTCAGTCCAAGGAGTTTTAAACTGACAGCAATCTTATATTATGGCCATTGAAAGCATTCACTCTCGTGTACTATAACTGGTAGGTACTGGACTCTGGGCAAAACCGGCAGTTCCAAACCGCACGAGCCTCCACTGCTGACAATCATAAACCTATTAAAATAACATAAGTACATTACGATGGTAATGGGTACATGTCATTGATGATGTAACTTTAAAGTTCTGTGAACAGCTGTATACACGAATTTTCCTTCATTTTTATTAAACCTTGTCTTTGCTAGTTCGTGTCTCAGTTAAAGGAGGTGCTTTACTAGTATATGATAAAATTACATTTATATGGTAAAATAAATGACAATGCTGTTTTAGAATTAAGTGATTTACTACCCGTTTTCATTTCTTTAACTTCTTATCATGATGGACTTTTGAATGTGATCTTAAATATTCTCTAGAACTAAATGATTGGTTGCACAAATTGCAGTTAAATGGTTTTTCACCACTGTGGATCCTTAAATGAATAGTTAAGTAATGCTTAGTAGTAAATGATTTAATGCACATACTACACTTGTATGACTTTTCACCAGTGTGGGTCTTTAAATGTCTTTTAAAATTTGCTCGGTAACTAAATGATTTGTTGCATGTATCGCATGTATAAGGCATATCACCCGAATGTGTCCTCAAATGATCTGTTAAACCCCCTTGAGCCCTATATGACTTGCTGCACAAGTGACATTTGAATGGCTTTTCACCAGTGTKCCTTCTTAAATGTTGGGTTATGGATGTTTTAGKTTTAAATGATTCGGTACACAGGTTGCATTTATATGGTCTCTCATCAGTGTGAATTCTTTTATGTATCCTTAAATTTTGTTGGTAGCCGAATGATTTTTTACATACGTCACATTTATATGGCTTCTCACCTGAGTKGATCCTCAAATGATCGATTAATACTGATTTGTAAACAAACAACTTGTTACAAAAATTACATTCATATGGCTTCTCTTCAGAGTGCACACGCAAATGCTTTTTTAAATTGTCATTCAAGCAAAATGACATGTTGCACACATGACATTGGTATGGTTTTATACCAGCATGAATCCCCAAATGCCTTTTTAAATGATGTAGTGAGTAAAATGATTTGACACATAAATTGCACTTGAACGGCTTTTCACCAGAGTGTACCTTCAAATGTTTTTTTAAACTTGTTTTATCCTTAAATGATTTGATACATAAATTGCACTTGAACGGTCTTTCATCAGAATGCATCGTTAAATGTTTTTTTAAATAATATATTCCGTAAAATGATTTGACACATAAATTGCACTTGAACGGTTTTTCACCAGAGTGTATCTTTAAATGCGTTTTTAAATTTGCTTTCTCCCTAAATGATCTAATACATAAATTGCATTTGAACGGTTTTTCGCTAGAGTGCACCTTTAAATGTCTTTTTAAAACTGCTTTCTGCTTGAATGATTTACCACATACATTACATGTCACTCGTTTATCATTTGTACTAGATGGTAAAATTGAGTTATGATATTCAGAAACATCTGACTTGTCGTGCTTTGATAAGTGGCATGCCAATTTCTTTAAATCAGAAAACGACTTGTTACAGCCCCGACTCTGGCACAAGAAATTATCCTTTTCACATATAAATAACCTATTTAACATGACAACACAATGTTTCTCTGACACTGTTCTTGATGCATCAGCATATTTTTCTTCCAGATTGACTTCATCAAGTTCAATTTCTTCTTTGACTTCATCAAGTTCAATTTCTTCTTTAACTTTGAAATTTTTGTCATCATCCATGACACAGTTGGACACTTCAGAAGTCTGAACCTGTTCTGTTTCCCTTGAGTAAAATTGATTATGTTCTTCAGCTGTACATGGGTATCCAAATTTTTTTCCATATTGTATGGTTGAATTTAAGACTTCTTTGAGTTCCTTAATGCTCAGGTGTCTCTCCATATTCAATTTTTCACTGCTGAAAATAAAGTGCCAATTAGCAATGCAGTAATTTAAATACATATTTTGAGAAATTTTAGGATGCTGGAATATGAGCTTTTAAAATTGAAATTTTGATTCAATTTCATATTTAAAATGGTAACACCACACTAAAAGCTGAAATGTCAACTTTCAAAAGTTGAAATGCCAACCATGAAAGTTTAAATTTCAAGTTTAAATGTTGGCATTTCAAGTTTCTAAACTAGATCAATATACAACATAATACTAGTGGTCGGCAAACTTTTAAACCAGAAGAGCCAGCAACAATAAAAATGTTTATTTCATGATTTACAAAGAGCCACGAATTTTTACTTGTGCATTTACATTTTATTCAAATGTTAATCAGACATGGTAACTATATAAAGTTTAATAATTACTTAATTATTACAAAGTTACAAATTTGATACTATGCTAGACTACAAACAATAAAACTGTATTCATAAATCGTTAGATTTCTCTGTAAATCCAGGACAATAATTAGTAGATTTTAGTTTAAGACCGGATTCCAAATTTTGATTAGATATTTGTAGAGACAAGAACGATAATTTGATACTAGAACAGTATCAATACTATAGATTCGACACCAATTATATATGGCATAGATGCTCTTTTACAGCTAGTTTGTTGGTATCGATACTTTAATGGGTGTATCGTGTCGTTATACATCAATTTTATAATGACAAACTACTAGTAGTTATTTTTATAGAATATGATATTGTCAGCAAAAAGCAATATAAATAAGTTGGAGTTTTGATTTTAAGTAATACTTTCGTATCTCAAGTTGTTTTAAAGGCGACAATAATATTAGGAAGTACTTTGAACTAATACTGCTGCTGCATACTAGAATAGGAATTCGTAAATAACGTAATTATTATTTAAATAATGTAACCAATTTACTACTGAATACATCTAGATTAGGAGATGCATATGACATGTTTTTCTGTTTTTTTATTACTTGTAGTTGAGAGCTATATTGAAATTATACCTATGATAAAATCCATCACTATATACTTGTAAGTATCAAGAACCCTTTTTTCATTAATTTCTTAATAAACATGCTTTTCTATTTGTACTATGTGTGAGTGGTTTTGCAGTCAAAAAACAACTTTTTACCTAGTATACATATTATCATATTAACAGGTTTCTCATGGAATGGAATTAATATAATTCATTTTTACTAGATTCTGAAAATAAATATTATTGTGACTCTTGTGAAAATATAGCACTTTATAACTGCAGAAATCATAACTTTTTTACTTTTTTTATTTCTAAGGTAGCTGGTGTCATTTGACTAAAATATTTGTCAATTTTTGTGACCAAAACTATAAAGTGGCAGTTTGTTGTATTTGTGGTGTTTTAAAAGTATTTCCTTTATAAAAATTACAAAAAAAGCTGAGTTAAAAGTTTAGAAATACGAACAATGATTATCGCCTTTCACAGAATTCAAAAACAAACCGCGAAATTGCGAAGGAACTAAATATTTCCCGCCAAACTGTAGACTACAACATAAAAAAATTTAAAAGCAGAGGTAGTCTAAAGAACAAAACACGTCCTGGGAGACCTAGAACAACAACCTCAGCTGAAGATCTGGGCATAGTAGTCCTGAGCAAAAGAAATAGATGGCTTACCGCTCCTGAAATCACTGCTCAGATCAAGAAACTAGGGAAAAAAGTATTAGTGGGGCTACAGTAAAGCCATGTCTAAAAGAGGCTAACTTAAATGGTTGCATAGCAGCCAAAACGCCCTCTCTACGACCTCAGAATAGGAAGAAAAACTAACATTGGCACAAGATCACAAAAACTGGACAGTGGATGAATGGCGACAAGTGCTTTGGAGCGACGAACCCAAATTTGAAATTTTTGGCAGTCTTCGTCGAGTGTTTGTATGGAAAACACTAAACGAAAGATTTGCTGATTCTTATATCGTGAAGTTGTTTTGGAGGAAGGAAACCTTGTCAAAATTGATGGCATTTTTGTAAAAGAGCAACAAGCTATTCCATCTAGGACGTGTTTAATTGGTAGAGGATTTATTTTTCAAAGATAACGACCCTAAACATGCATCCAAACTATGTCGGAAATATTTGGGTATTCAAGAATGTTTAGGAAAGTTAAAAATGAAAATGAACTTGATCGTCAAGAGCGTAAGGCTTGTCCTGCATCAAAAGAACAGCTTTGGAACATTTTGGAGCAGAAGTGGCATAAAATTGAAAAAACAACATTGGACAAGTTGGTGGAGAGAATTCCAAGAATTTGTCCATCCCTAATTAAAGTAGAGGTGGTCACATATGTGAAAAAAAAATTTTATATATATAGTTTCTGATAGAATTATGTTTGCTTTTTAATAAAATATCCTTAATAAAAGTTCATTTTTTATATTTTTTATGATGGGTAAACACTTTTGAGCGATAGTGTACATCATTTAAAAATTTCGGATACCAACAGAAATAATGAGAAATTGCCACAAGACTTTCGAATACATTAAAATGCAGATTTTGAACTTACAAAAACGAACAATTTCATTCTCGTTACATAAACAGCAATAATTACGGAACCAAAAATGTAATCCAATTGATGAGTCATGATAGTTTAGCCATGTCAACTAATGAATCATTAAAGAGTTTGGCAAACATTTAATACTGTATTACACCACCTTTGTTAGCAATAACAGCCTGCTAGGCATTGTAGCAATGAGCCTTGCACATTAATTTTCTCTGGTAGCATTTTGTCTCATATAGTCTAGAAGGTGGCATTTAATTCATTTACAAAATTGTTTCTGTCACAAGGTCTCAATTGGAGATAAATCCATTTTAATACTGGTGTTTTGATGGTCGTACAACCATGTTTTAATTATTTTTACCGTACAACTTGGCATTCCTTCTTGCTGGAACATAAATTCACCTTCATCTGTTTAACATTTTGAGATGAAGCGCAAACAAATTTCTTCCAGAATGTCTGTGCTTCTGCATKTTAACTGTGCCAGCAATAATACACAACCAAGTACCAACACCATAGCAGATATACAATGCCAAACCATCACAGACCCTGGGAACTTAACTTTTTTTACCAAGCAGTCATTGTGATATGCTTCTGAAGATGTGCGCATAACTCTTTTTCGCTTGTCTCCCACATATACCTAGAATTTCGACTCATCACTCCAAATGATACTATTCCATTACCGTTGAGTCCAGTTTTTGCGTTCCCACATCCATTTTAGTCTGTTCTTATTCTGTAATTGGATCAAAAGGGGGTTTTCTTTTGCCTAGTAGAAAAATGAAATTAAATTATAAGTGCTTGTACTCCAAAAGGAAAAGTAATAATACCCTATAAAATTTGTATCCTATTTTTTTCATACTTCTCTTTGTTGTGGATAATGAAACTTTACAATGCGAGCCCTCCATAGTACTGTAAGTTCTTTATTATTGCACCATTGGTTTGTTTTTATAATTTTAAGCGAAGCTTTCTAATCTGTTCTAGTAATTTGAGTTGATCGGCCAGTTTTTAAGATGTGAAGGAGATATTTTACACACCGTTTTTTACGGTTGTGAACTTTACAAATAGAAATATGTAAGTTTTCAGTAATAGGCTTGCCACGAAGCATTTTACTTGAAAACTGTTGCAAAATAAAATATAGATATGCTTGACAGATATTTGTTGATTTATTCCATATGTTTTGTTTTAGCAGATCGCTTCGTGTTTCCATGGTTAATGGGATACATGGCAGAACTCTTATGACCCCTCAGTTGACACGGTCGAAGTATTATGACCCGTTAGTTGAATTGCATTTTCATCAATAATTACAGAAAAATTATTGCCGTTCACATAAATGAATTTTTAATGTAGTATAAACAGTTTTGCAGTAATTTGTCACAGTTTGTGTTGGTATCAGAACTTTTTAAAGCAAGTAACTGAAAATGCCACCTGGCTAAACTATTATGAGCCTGGGCTCTTACCTACGTCGTAATAAAACAATACCCTATTCTGTGACATGTTCTAATAGCCACAGGTGTTTGTACAAAACAGGTAAGTTCAGATATTTCAAAAATAGGGTTGCCATCCATCCGGATTTGTCTGGACATTTGGCCTTCCAGTTAAAACAGTTTTATATGTGAATATTATATAATTCATAAAAAAAGAAATTCCACACAGGCCCATAGTTAACACTCCCGACTAACGTACTTCATCGCTAAGTTTTTAGCTTAGAAAACATCTTCGCATGTTCTCAATAATTCCAAGCATTTGTAAATATCTTGTCAGTGCAACACAGGAAACATTCTGGTCAGTTTCAATGTCACAATGTCACTTCCTTATATACAAAAGTTCTAATTCCAGACGGCATAACGATTATCTGTCAGTTATTATCCTAGGAAAATCAGTCTTATATATTCGCAAGCTTAGCAAAAAATTATCTAAGTTTAACGTATTTTATATTTTTAATGATCAATTCTATTGACAAATACACCTGTGAGTTCCCATTTTCTCCAATAGTGGGCAAAATATATTCATGGAAGCCTTTGAACAAATAGTTTTACAATCATCCGACATGAAACCTAAAATCTGGCTTCGTTATGTCAACGTCACTCTCATTATACCGACTGACACCCTAACGACCTTCTTACATCACCTAACTAAATCATGCAATAAATAAATGAAATATAAACTTACTGTGTTATTATTTATCACTCCACAATCACCTCACTTAAAATACGTTAAATAAATCTATACACCAGCAAACCTATATATGTCGTAGGCATAATACAAAAGTAGGCGTTTCATGAAACGCCTAGACTTTTCGAAAATGACTGGGCTAAATTTAAAATGAAGCACTAAGCAGCATGATTTGACGTTGTGCCTGATACATTTAGGCATTTTGCATATGCCTAGGTGTTTTACAAAAAGCGTATGCGAATTTCGGCGTATTTTAAAACAATGCCACTCTCAAGCACTGTTTTACAATGAGCCGACCTTAATCAGGCGTTTTAAAAAGAGAGCGCACACAATTCTGGCAATGACCGAAAATTTATCTTTAAACACACAAAATACTTTATGTGAATGCATAACTAGAAATAAACGTTTCCGAATAAATGTCGTCATTCTGATAAAGAAAAATTTGGGCATCTGTTTAGGTACCTACCTATATTTAAACACAATAAAAATACATAGGTACTTATATGTAAAAAGAGAAGATATTTTTCTAAACAAATGCTAAATGTTATTCTCAAAAATGAGGTCAAAAATTTAGTAATCCGTTTACATAAGTTACATGTAAACATACAAAAGAACCATGTAAGTGTTGAACAGAATATAAAATATCTATTTTTTTAATCAATTTTATCGGGATTGCAGGACTGGGACCAAAAAAGACGAGTCACATTTCTTATTTGTCGACAAGTTTCGCTGATTTATTGTGTCAGCTTCAGCGAAACTTGTCGACAAATAAGAAATGTGCCTCTTTTTTGGTCCCAGTCCTGCAATCCCGATAAAATTGATTAAAAACACACAACAGGACTAATAAGAAGCTATACTAGATAAAATATCTATGTCTCAAAAACATGCAAAATGTAAGGATGGGAACTTCTTCAAGATTTAATACTTGATGACCGTCAACATCTTCTGGGGTAGATATAGTGACAGTTGAAAGCATTACGCCACCCATTTCAGTAAAATCAGATACATCAATTTCTTCATTCTCTGGTGGAATATCGTAATAGAATCTTTTGGCAATGGAGAGTGGCATTGTTTTAAAATATGCCTAAACATGCGTACGTGTTTTGTAAAACACCTAGACGTATAGCAAAACGCCTAAATGTATCAGGCACAACGTCAAATCATGCTGCTTATTGCTTCATTTTACATTTAGCCCAGTCATTTTCGAAGAGCCTAGGCATTTCATAAAACACCTATTTTTGCAATATGCCTACGACATATACACAATTTAAATTTAAAAATTGTTTTAGAACAGCACTCCTTTCAAATCGCATTCCTGAACGAAACTGCCTACAGGCAGTTGGCCAATTGTGCTTGCATATTAATGAAGTAATAAAACGCAGTTCACTTTTGCTTCAGGCGCAGCATTCCAATGCATTCGCAGCGGCATAGCATTAGATATAATGAATCAAAGAAAAAAAACAGTAAAAAACTGACATTTTTTTTTATAAAATAGAGAAAATGCTTTAAAGATAAGACATAATTAAAGGAAAAATATTAAAAATCACGCAACGAAACATAAAACTAAATTTAAAAAAATGCCTGAGGCTAGGCTAGATGAGTAAAAAAAAATGCCTGAGTAATCAAACAAAAATTCAAATGACTAATRCTGTGTTGACAAACACGCACCACTGAGTAATCAAGAATTCAAATGACTAATACTGTGTTGACACACACACACACACCACKCTTTACTGAGTAATCAAACAACAATTCAAATGAGTAAAAAAAATGCCTGAGGCTAGGCTAAAGGTGTGGCTAGGTTAGATAAGGGTGTGGCTAGGGGTCAAAGGTCAATTACGATCTTAAATCAACCATAGCTCTAGCTACTCCTATAGTTAGTTTTCTTAGATGTTCGTCTGCTTCTACTTATAATTTTATCCATAAATATCACAAACAGTAGTGGGCTAAGTATACCTCCTTGTCTAACTCCTTTAGCTGTTTTGAAGTAGCTGGACTGTACATTCACAGTTCACACCAAGTTTCGGGTGTCGTTGTAGAAGGACTTTATAGCATTTCACAATCAGCAGATACACCATATTCTAATAGGATTTGCCAAACTCTTTCCCTGGGAATTCTGTCAAATGCTTTTTGCAAATCCATAAAGCAAAGTAATAACTCTTCACTGTACATTAGGAATTTATCTGAGAATAGCCTTATTGAAAAAATGTGATCTTGTACGGTGTCCTAGTCGAAAGCCACTCTGTATACTACTTAACTTATCCTCCACCTCCATCCTTAGTCTTTTCTCCAACACTCCTTGATACGCTTTTGCTGGTATACTCATCAGCGATATGCCTCTATAATTCCCACAAACTATGTTGTCACCCTTTTTGTAGACTGGTACAATGTAACACACTTATTCCTTCTTCTCCCATATATTTTGTCATTTCCGGTCGTGTTTCGTCAACTCCTTCTGCTTTACCGTTTCTCAATGCTTTTATGGCCTCTTCAATCTCTTTCCTTTTTCTATTGTTACCTTCGTCTTGTGCTTCTGCATCAGCTGTTAGTGGATGATCTCCCTCATTCTTGTCCACTTCCAGAAGTTTTATAAAGCATTCCTTCCAAACTTAAACTATTTTTAATAGATCTTCCTGAATGTTCCCTGCTTTATCTTTAATGTGTCCAAGTCTCCCTTTTCTAATCTGCTTGATGGCCCCGTAAAACAGTTTTTGATTTAGCTGCCTATTTTGTTCTAGCTTCTGCCCAAACACCCTCCATTCTTGTCCTTTTGCATCTCTTACTACAACTTTAGCTGTTTCTTGTACTCTTCATATGCTTCTACAGTGTTACATTCTTGATATTTCTTCCACGCTTTCTTTTTTTGCTTTGCCTTCTTCAGTCCACCATCCATTTCTTGCTTTAGCACCCCCTATCATATGTGTCCCACACGCTTCCTCAGCTTTGTAAATTATATCTTTGAAGGCTGTCCATTTTGCTTCCAGGTTATCATCACACAGTTTATCTCTATTTTCTGCTATTTTTTCAGCAATCAACCATTGATATTTCTTCTTCATGTCTGCTTCTCCCAGTCTGTGTACCTTTACTGTTTTCTTTATACATTTCATACCCTTCGCTAGTTCATTTTCCTTTATGCTTAATTTTGCAATAACCACATAGTGGTCGGACGATATCTCCGCATCTTTATTAACTTTAACGTCTGAAAAATTTTTCTATGCTCCTTTGTTGTTATTATTTAATCTTTAAGAGATCTCTCATTCCTGCTTCTTTCCTCTCTAGTATACTTATGTCTATCTTTGTGGTGATAAAAATTATTCAGTATAATTAGGACATTGGTCATGCAGAATTCTATCAGTATTTTGCCGTTATTGTTTTTTGTTTGCTCTCCATGTTTTCCTATAGTTCCTCCGGTATTTGCCGGGTTATTACCAACCCTTGCATTTATATCACCCATTATCAGAAGAGAATTTTTGAGTGTATCACATAATTGTTGAACTGTCTCCCAGAACGTAATTTTTACCTCTTGAGTCCATATAATATCAAAAGATCCATTAACATACGTTTATCTATTTTAACTGCTACACTCATAATTCTTTCATTTATTCCTATCCAGTTCTGAATTATTTGCCTGTTTTTTCCTTTAATTAAACAACCCACCCCTGCATGAGCTCTCTGATTCTCAGGTACTCCTGCATACAGTCTTCCACAATTATCTCGCCTTTTCCTTTCTTGCCTGTTTCCACTAATGCTAAAAGTTGCAAGTTTAACTTATCAAACTCTTCTACAAGTTCTTTTTTTTCAATACAGTGTTTTTATATTCCCTGATTCTTACATATTTTCGTGATTCTACTTTCTCCTTCATTGTCAGTCTACCATTCCTGTTACATTCATACCCTTCTCTGAATACATTAATCTCTTCATAACCTTTAATCAAGTCCTTATTCATAACCCAGTCCTCAGTACCAGAATAAAGAAGAAAAACGCGGGGGGAACCTTTACAACATTATTTTGACAATGTCAAAAATATAGAGACAAGCAAACTTGACTCCAAACCCAAAAGCAACCTACATACCAGCAACACACACGAAATATTAATTTAGATCAAATAAATAATTTAGAACTGGGCAATTAAAATTACAAAAATCATTTAGAATAGACGAATTTTGTTCACTAATAATTTTATAAATTTGTAATATTTCTAATAATTTAACTTTGATGATTTAGTTAGTTTCCAATGTCATATTTGAGTGAGACGGGTTTTTCTACTTGTACAAACATAAAAACCAAAAAACATGATAAAACTTGGAAATATTGCCCTTTGTAAAAGCCACCAAGCACAGGTATCACAACACCAATTTGATATTTTTATTTTATTTTTACTTTGCAAATTACGAATAATTTTTTCGTGTTAGTTTTTTCTGTCAAATGTTAAGATTTTGTAACATGCAATATTAATTTTTTCTCAACAAAACATGTCTATACCTCATTTTGATTTATCGTTTTAATTGGTAATAATGTACAGAAAAAGTACTTTGCAAATTTGTCCTGCAGTTAAAAGTGTTCCTGGACTTGAAAAAGGTTAAGAACCACTTATTTAAGCCGTCATTTGCCAACTAATAACTAATAGATAAATATTGGATGCCCTTCCAGATCTCCTGATTTCACCTCTTTGGCTATTTGGGGTATTCGAAAAGCAAAGTTTATTTCAATTGACAAAACGCCATTAACAAACTAGATGACAGAATTCATAAAAAGTGTGTCAATTCCAGGTGAAATTTATGATAAGATTTACCAGAAATTTCAATATCACATAGGATATTACCAAGAACTGCTTAAAAATGGCTTTGACTTTCTTGTTTACATGTTTGCTTTAATTATTATTCATTATTTGTACAGACTAGGCCTGTTCACTAAAATTTAATTTAATGAAAATTGTACATCATTCTATAATATTTAAACCGCTGATAAGCTTCCAGTAAACAGAATTTCATTTGCATTCATAGTTTTCCAACTGTGGCCATCTAAAGTTTCACCGCACCCAAAAACGCTATCCCTGTGTGGAGGCTAACATACATCACACACACTCTCACTGACAGGTATGCCATTTACTTTATAGAGGGGACGGCCGACTAGAGTGCATGTAATGCATTGCTAGCCTCCACACAGGGAAAGTGGGAAAACTTCAGATGGTCATAGTTTCAAGACGTGAAATGCAAATGAAATTTGGTTTTCAATGTGTTTACTAGTGACATCTATACTACTTAATTCTTCGTAAATTGAAATTTTGTGAACAAGCCCATTGAATTCTCTCTATTTCTTATAATCGTTTGTTGTTGAATTTAATCATTTTGGTTTTTGGAAAAGAAATGATTTTCCCATAAATCTTTTTGGAATGCTTATATGAGTTAGCAAAATATCCTGTGTACATTAAAACACTAAAATTTGGAACCTAATATCTCAAAAAATCTGCTTTAAGACCATACTTTTTTGACATTTTCGTACTTGAAAAATGCATACCAAATAGCCAAAAAATTAAAAATAATTCCACACGCCTTCAAACATTTTTTACAGATTAATTTTGTAATCAAAGTATGTAATATCTCTCATTTTGCTAAGCTCTTGGATATTATAAAAATAATGAATTTGCATAATTTATTAATGTTTTTTATAAATTACAAACATTTAGCAACTTTGTGAAAATTTTGAATCAATATTTTTTCAAACAAGATTAGCCTTACAAACTGCTCCGAAATGGGCAATAACAAAATTTATTAAAAATTAATATTTTTATTATTAAATATTCACTAAAATATTTAATGTTAGCAACAGTGTTAGAATTTACCTAAAAATATGCGGAAACACTTATTTCAATTTGCAAACTGCTAAATTGTACACAATATGTATATATATTATATAAATATACATACATTATTTAATTAATTAATGGGGTGATATTGCCACAAAAAATTGCAAACTTTATAAATATAAGAAGCAAATACAGACATTCTTTGAAATCAGGAACATTCATAATAAAATATTTTGTTTTTATTTACTCCTACCAAATATTACAAACACTGCAAATGTGTGACATATGCATTTGCAAATTTTTGTGATTCACGCTAAAGTAAAAAAAATAACATTCGAGTAGAAGTTATTGTAAAAATTAGGTATAAATTAGGGGTGAGCAGCAACATGAAATTAAGATAACATTTAAAAAAAAAGAAATCTGCATAAAATATTCCAACAAAAATCGAACAACCAATCACAATATTATTTTATCTTCACACTTGGTTAATTAAATTAAACAGTGGTATAGCAACGTGAAGAAATCCGTATCATTCTTTACTGTAAAAGTTTTTGATTCGTTTTTGTTTGCTGTGCAAAACCATAAATATATCATTATTTTCAATTTTTACAGGTTTTTTCTGACAGTTTAAAAAACTTCTGACAATAAACCGTATGAATCATTTTGCAAAACAGGGATATTTATATTGCTTTCTAACAATTTGCACTGCTATCAATCAATTATTATTAGTTACCAGCCTTAGTGCCAATTCACAATTAATGCAATACATAATATATACCTAATACACAAATTTTACAAAAACATAAAGTTAAAATTATTTCAACTTTACGTAGGTTTTATGTAGACCCACACTTGATACATAATCGTAATTTTTACGTACAGTTATTGTGAACACATTCATGAACATGTATGAGGTTTATTTTGATGTATTATAGAAGTTTGATTACGTACGTATTACGTATTATGTTAATTGTGAATTGGCATTTAATCTGCATTCTTCAAACATTATGTGAAATGTCATAAAAATAAAATTGTATCTCACGTGTTAGGATCGTGAAATATCAGTTACTTTGAAGCGCTGCCAACCTCAATTATTGAACACAAAACTTATTGGACATAAAACATATTAAAATAGAACAATAAATATGGCTCAAATAACAGAACAAATTATATAAAAAAACATGTGTTATGATAGCTGACTGTGCATTGCAACACTCACCAATGCTTCGCTTACGTCACAAACTACTCGTATCACAATGAGTGTGTTTGCAACACTTGTTTTTTAATATACTATTACAGCTTATACATAAATTTTCAAATGTGATATTTGCAAAATGTAGGTAAAGTTGTTGCCAGAATCAAAGAAGCTAGCAAATATGAACATAGAATATATAGGACCCTTTAGACATTTGCTACTCATATTTACAATGTTTGCAATTTTTTTGGCAGAAATAAAGACTAATAAACAAATTAAATAATGTTTATTTAAACATATACCTGTTGCATGCAATCTATGACTTTGCAAATGTGTACAATACATTCTGCATATTTTTAAGTAAATTTTAACACTTTTGCAAACCATTGGATATTTTTGCATATAATTTTTAACAAAAATATTAATTTTTAGCAATTTTTTATGTTGCCGCTTACAAGGGGTTTAACACATTTAATACTGTGCTGAAAACCATCTAGTAAGCATATCTCCGAATCTGCTAAATGTTTGCATTTTTTATACAAAACAGCAATAAGGTTTGCAACTTCCTTTAGTTAAGTAATTTCCGGATTTTAAAGGACTTGGCGAAATGAGTTGTAACTATATTGAAAATAAAATTAAGCTATAAAAAAATGTTGGAAGATATTTGGAATTATTGTTAATTTGACTTATTATGTCTATTTCTGCTGGTCTATTAGATGCATTGAAAAAATTGAGTTATTATTTTTAAAAAATTGCCAATGATGCTAGCTCTAAAACAAAACAACAATAAACAATGTCAATTCTGACGAAAAGTGACATTCTAAAAATTAAGGTTGAAATATTTGAGGATTTTCTGTGAAAGTCCTTCTAACATGATTGAGGGAATATATTCCATACTTCAGAAGCCCGCTGTTATAATAAATAAACATCAATTATCTATAACATACAATATGAAGTAACTTTAAGCTAACTGTTGGCAATTACGATATTTAATACTTACAATGTGGATTTCTGACCAGACGAAGGGAATAGCAGAGCTACTATTACTGCTTTGGATTTTGTGGTTACTTGGGCATGGCAGACATTTTCAGTTGAGTCATTTTTTAAAGTATGCACCTGAAAAAGAAGAAAATAAATATTAAATGGTACGGAACACATTAATGAATGAATCACAMATGAATACAKCAAACTCATTAAATTACATAATAACATTTAAGGAAATAAGATTTTTAAAAAATCAAAGAAAATTCTCTCACAAACCAAACAGACAAAATTAGGACACCTCGATCTATTTCAGTTACATAGGAACTCAAGAGAGGTTCAATTTTTGATAAATTATTTATGCCACTCCTTTTATTGGTACTGTTTGTCTGTTTATTAATTTGCACCAATCCTAGAAAAAGTCACTTCTTTAAATTAATTGCCTTATCTAAAATCTTCAAAACTGAAAACTGCTGAGGTCATTTTTGCATTTGAAGCATCTCTTTTGTGTTGTTTCATACTGGCATTCAAATATTTACTAGTTTCTGCTAGTTTGCCCAAAATCAATAAATTGACAGTAATTTATATTTTACCATATATATACAATATTAGTGAGTTCTTTAATGGCTGTTATAGCTTTAAATTTTGAAAATAAATCGCCAACTCTAATGAGAGGGTAATAAATAACAGACTTAAACATTGTAAAACTTTACGAATAACATTTTTAATTCAGTTATTATGACTGATACTTGAATTATGCTTTTCTACGTAATATAATATAAATATAACATTATTTTAATCTATAATAAATAAATTAATAAATCAATAAAACAAAAAAATACACTTAAGACCTTTTAGTAATTAGTTCAGTGTAAAAAAAATATATATGCAATAGTAAGGAAATTGGAAGCATGTCGTGGCTTATCACTAAGATGGTTTGTAAATAATATGCCTTCTATTCTATCTAAATCTACACAAACCGAACATACATGTACAACTTTAGTCAATGAAAATGTCTGCTGCCTGTCATCGCATCTGTTACTGTTCGGTGCCGTGCGAAAGGTGCAGAGAGAAAAATATTGTTCTCCTGGAAAGTAGGCAACTCCTGTAATGTTGTTGGTTTACAAACGCAACAAGATATTTACTTGGCTGTCTGAGGATGAGCAAAATTTAGCCCTTTCCGAACAAGACTGCTGTATGCAACCACCTATTCTCTATATGCTACCAGATTTTCAGGGCTTGTAGTAAGCGTAGTAAAATATATCACATGATTGATTCACTAGGGGTACGGAGCGGCTGTGTATCTTCTAAATGCTTCAACTGAATTTAATAAACTAGGACTCATTTTACAGGTAGTTTCAACGGGATCAATAGTAACGGTAAACTGTTCCCAAATTTGTTTCTCTAAATGTGAGTGTCATTTGAAAGTTGCTATACTTTCCTCAATTTTTCATAAAACTAAGAAAGGGAGTGGTGAAAACCCACGGTGTTTTTTTTTCATTTTAAAGTTGTTGCTAAAATAGTACACACAAGACCCAAAATAAAAGAAAAAGAATTTTCTCCTCGATTTCTAAAGAAAACCCAAATAGAACGACTTAATTTTTTCACTATGTTTTATGGACTATTATTTAAGAAATTCCAAAATAAGTTCATACAAGACACAAAATATAAAAAGGATTTTCTCCTTGATTTTTGAGGAAAAACTAAATAGAACGAAGTACTTTTTTCACTATGTTTTGTAGGCTTTATTTAAGAAAAACTGGTAAAAACCTGAGATTGATAGCTTTTTGTTTTCAAGTTATTGCCTAAATACACACAAGACACAAAACAAAAAAAAGAATCCTGAAGAAAAACTGAATAGGACTACACATTTTTTCAGTCTGTTTTGCAACTATTATTTAAAAAAAAATGTGAAGCCTGAAGTTGATAGCTTCTCGTTTGAACACATAACTTAGCAAATTTATCCAATAACGGTTGAATTTAAAGTGCACTTCTAATGACTAATATTATTAGTATTTAGTATTATCAACTTTTTTAAACTTATTCTCAAGCTATTATTTTTTTAACAATGTATTTTTAGTGATTAAAATTAGATATCTTATTATTCACTGCATTTTGGTAGTGGTTGATTGTTGCTTATGAAAATAATTACTAATCTATATATGATATGTTAGCAATTTATTTTCAAAGTTTTGAGAATGCTGTTGTAGCTTCTAGAGCCTATGCTACCCAATATGAAGATCTGGCAATAACATCATCAATGTTTTGGCATAAACAGAGATTCTAAAAATTCTATTTTCTACCTACATGTTATCAGCGAATTTTGCGTTTATTTGGTTTAATTTGTAATATAATGGTCTAAGGAGCCCCCTTGTGGGAAACTTCAAAACCTTCGAAATATTTTAGCGAATTTGCCTGATACGTTTTAGTCTAAAAAAATTATCCTCGAAGTGAAAGCGTGAGGGATATTCAAGTTAGAGCCGCTCCGTACCCTTAGTGAATCACCCTGTATGTATCTCGATTTATATTTTGGACAAAAATTTGTATGGCCAGTAAAGTTAAGCATGTAAAAGCAAAACAAGGGTTTCTAATGACACTCGAGGGTTGTTTTGTTGTAGTGCAAATTGAATATTTAATTCAAAACTAGGCCATTATAATAATATTTTGAATAAATTGAGTACTGCTGAAGTAAAACACTATTACGTTTTAATATAAAATTAATATCAACTTGTCTATCTCCTCTCTCATGTTGAGCGTGGTCAAAATACAATGAGTTATGTTAATAGGGAACAAAATGGTTAAGTCAACTAACAATGCATGTCTATGCTGTGCTGTCTACACCTCAACCAACTGCAGATAGTACTATTTCTTATTACATTAATTTGTCTTATTACAAGGATACGAACTCAAGATTAACACACAATTCAACTTTTATCAATGGAAAGTTTGTCTATTAGGTATTTATTTAATATTGAAAATAGTTTAATTGTAAACAAATATTTTGAAGCATTACTTGATGGAAGAAAATATTTGTTCATATTTGTTATATTTTCCACATTTAAATGAATATTTAAATTACTAAAATACATTAGAATTTTAATATTCTTCCTTTCATTTTCCATTCTTTTTTAAGTTCTGCAATAATAATGCACATTACGATTTAGCAATCTTACCCAGGTTTTATCTCTATCTTCTAGGCTTATTAACACTATTAGAACTAAGTAGAAGTCCTCAATATTCCAGGTGGGCATCTTGATTTAAAATGGCAAAGTAGGAAAAAAAATTCAAAGTCGAACCCAAGGATGAAGTTGATTAATATTTAGTCTGTACATCAAGACAAGATACTAGTTTCGGCAACATAACATTGCCATCCTCAGTCTATTAAATATAAAGTTTTTATATGAAATACATACCACGGAGGATAAAACCAACTTACCCAAATTGTTTCAAATTCAATTTCTCACATGATGGTTGAATCAAAAAAAGGAATTAATAAAATTAAAACAAGCAGGGTGTTGAAGGCAAACCTGCTCGAGGTTTTCATCGAAACAAAATGGCAACTTGACACTTGAGTGAAGATATCAACAATCTAAGCAGCGCCATCTAGGAGCACAAAAAGGAAAACAGCTGCCAACAGTTAAAGATCGCTAGAAAATTTCATAGATGCCTAACCAACAATTCATCAAAACAAAACAAATACAAGACAATGTAAACTGCAGTAACATTTAGGTTTAAATTGTTCAAAGAAGATTCGAAAAATTATTTGGGAAAAAGGTATGTTCATTCAATAATTTGTCTTTATTCAATACAGAGGCTTTCATAATCTCTGAAACTTCGAACAAATTGAACTTTTGGCTTTTATTGCAAATGTGTAGGGTTTTAAAAATTTTGAGGTGAAGCTTGGTGTTTATTGTTTATGATATGACTAGCAAAAGTAGGTGTGTTATATGTATCGAGGTTAAGGTCTTTGTTATTCTTTATATAATTGAAGTGCTCTCTGATTCTTGTAGAAAATCTTCTACCGGTCTGGCCAATATAAATTGCATTACATGTGGAGCAGTGTAATTGGTACACACCTGTTTTACTGATGAAATGAAAGGGATCTTTATTTTTGCCTAAAAAGGAAGATAGTCCACCACAACTGGAGAAACAAATATTGATGTTAAATTTCTTGAAAATGTGAGCTAAAACAACTGAAAACTGACCTAGAAAAGGTCAGGTCAGGTAGAAAGACTGACTAGAGACTGAGAATTTGGAAGCAAGTAGAAATTATGACAGTGTTTTTGAATCTGTTGTTTAAAAATTCTGTCAATAACTGTCTTTGGAAAGTTATTATTATGAGCGATGTCTTAAATGATAATCCGTTCTCTCTCGAAGGCTTCAGCACTGAGGGGGATACTAAGAAGGCGATGAAACATTAAATTGAAGGTGTAGCTAATTTGTGAGAAACCGGTGCAAATGATTCGTACGGGATGACAGTATCAGTAGCAGCGTTGTTTCGGTAAATTTCGAATGAAAGTTTGTCATTTTGTCTAATTATTAAAAGATCCAAAAAAGGAATTTGATTGTTTGTTTCTGTTTCAACTGTGATCTATTGGAAGAATTGATGGAATTGAGGTAAATTAAGAAGTTATCAAGTTCCTCACCGAAGCCAATGAAAAGGGCCAAAACATCGTGGACAAGAGAATATACTACGGCTAAAATGATCGTCAGACAAAATCTTCCTTTCCAGGTTGTTCGTAAATATTTCTGCCAAGAGTGGTGATAACGATGAACCCATCGCCAGGCCGTCTATCTGTTGGTAATCTTCACCATTAAAAGAGAAAAAATCCTGTTTTACCACTGACTCAATTAATATAAAAAGGTTTAGAGTGTGTGCCGTTGTGATAAAGGCTTCAAAGAGAAGGTTTTTAACAATATTCAAACATGTGGTGACCAGTACTGAAGGAAAGAGGTTTGTGACACCAAAAGAAACTAACCTACAGTTATTTGGTATTCTGAGATTTTTTAATTTATTAAAAAGTTCTATTGAGTTTTTGATGGAAAATTCATTGTGAAACGTTAGTACACCTCTGAGGATAGTGTTCAACCATCTTCCATTAGATTCACAGTTGAAACAGAAACAAACAATCAAATTCCTTTTTTGGATATAATAATTAGACAAAATGACAAACTTTCATTCAAAATTTACYAAAAAAAACACTGCTACTAATACTGTCATCCCGAAACGAATCATTTGCACCGGTTTCTCACAMATTAGCTACCTTCACTTCAATGTTTCACCGCCTTTTAGTATCGCCCTCAGTGCTGAAGCCTCACTCAAAATAATAACTTTCCAAAGACAGCTATTAACAGATTTTTTAAACAACAGATTCAAAAACACTGTCATAATTTCTAATTTCTTCCAAATTCTAACTCAGTCTCTAGTCAGTCTTTCTATTCGATTCCTTTTCTAGGACAGTTTTCAGTTGTTTGAGCTCGCATTTTCAAGAAATTTAACATCAATATTTGTTTCTCCAGTTGTGGTGGACTATCTTGCTTTTTAGTCAGAAATAAAGATCCCTTTCCTGTCATCAGTAAATCAGGTGTGTAGCAATTACACTGCTCCACATATAATGCAATTTATATTGGCCAGACTGGTAGAAGATTTTCTATAAGAATCAGAGAGTACTTCAATTATATAAAAAATAGCAAAGACCTTAACCTCGATACATTCAACACACCTTCCATTTTTGCTAATCATATCTTAAACATAAACATCAAGCTTCACCTCAAAACTTTAAATCCCTACACATTAATAGTAATTAATAAAAGCCACAAGCTGAATTTGTTGGAAGTTTCAGAGATTATGAAAGCCTTTGTATCGAATAAAGACAAATTATTGAATGAACAGATCTTTTCCCCGAATAATTTTTTGAATCTTCTTTGAACAATTTAAACCTAAATGTTTCTGCAGTTTAAATTTTCTTGTATTTGTTTTGTTTTGATGAACTGTCGGTTAGGCATCTATGAATTTTTCTAGCGATCTTTAACTGTTGGCAGTTGCTTAGATTGTTGATATCTTCACTCAAGTGTCAAGTTGCCATTTTTTCTCTATGAAAACTTCGAGCAGGATTGCCTTCAGCACCCTGTTTGCTTTAATTTTATTAATTCTTTTTTTTAATTCAACCATCATGTGAGAAATTGAAACAATTTGGGTAAGTTGGTTTTATCCTGTGTGACAGGTATTTCTTAAAATAAAATTATATTTAATGGACTGACGATGGCAATGTTATGTTGCCGAAACTAGTATCTTGTCTTGATGTACAGACTAAATATTAAACAACTTCATCCGTGGGTTTGACTTTGAATTTTTTTCTGTACTTTGCAACCATTAAAGGTTAATGATTAATTAGTATGGAAAAAGGAACTATAAACTGAAACATGTATAACTTTAAAACAGATTGTTTGATATAAATTTTCAAGTAAGATGTCATGTCACCCCAGTTGCTATTTTAAAATTGGTAGCTACTTTTTGAATTTTGAGAAAAATGTATCATTTATAAAAGGAAGTAAATTTTAAGAGTTTAAAAAGACCTGTAACTTGACGTATAACTTAAGGTTCCTAAAAATAAAAATAAGAATACAAGCCTGGAAAGTTTTAGGTGGCAGACCCTGTATAACATACTTCTGTAATTTTTTGTGTTTTCTTTAATGTCACTTGTTTAATTTCCATGTATATAACACTCAACATAACTGATTTTAAAAATAGCAAAGTTGATGCCACTCTACTGTATTATTTAACTTCCAAGTAGCCTTAAAACTATTCGGAAACAAAAATGAAATTTTCACATCAAGGAAAGCTAAATATAATTGAAAATTGTATAACATGTCGCAAAAAGTCCATTCAAGCATTATAATAATACTTCCAGCATCAGCAAGTATGCTGTCCCTGTCAGCCCTCCTTACCAATATTAAAAGAGCCTTTATGATAACATGAGTCTTAGCAAAGCATTGTTTGTAAATTCTCGAAAACAGCAAAAGTCTGGTCAGATTTTTTTAATGTCATATAAATCTTAAAATAAAAAAACTTTTTTCAAAGATTTTAAATGAATAATTTATGTCATAATTTATAAATTATAGTAAATAAACGAGTTCTGCACATGATAAGAATCAAAGGCAACTTAAGACTTTTAGTGTTAAAGGATAAAAAATTCAAATATATCTCTAAATTTGAAGATAATCAAAATACTGATTCAAAACTTATCGAAAAAAATAAATATTTAGTTACTTTTCAATTTTCACAAAAATAGTATAAGAGCTTGTAACATAAATTTTTTGAGTAGAATCGTCTCTTTATTTTTTTTTATCATTCCCAGACATCCTGCATATGTTTCTTAATCTGCACATATGTACTATATATGCTTATATGTTGTTAGTATTAGTATGTAGATTGTAGGCAATGAATTTCCTTGATTGTTTAACACTAATTTAGTTATAGTTTCAACATGAACCAAAATTAATATGACATGCTCAAATGCATTAGGTCAAATTGTTTTTTTTTTTTTAATAATATGTGTAATTTTTAAGACATGTTGAAAAGTTCTGATATTGTAGAGAATTAATTAAATTAGTCATAATGCTTTGAAACACCAAATATACAGATAGATAAACAATGTGGTTACCGGAAAAAGATGCAAACCAACTGTCACTAGTGGATATTTGCTGTAAGTAGATTACCAAGTACAAAAGATGCAAGCAAGAATCTGAAGTGGCTTACCTTTCATGTCTGCAGTGCAGGCACATTATAATAGGAGAGCGACTTCTCTTCTTGGGTGCCAAACAGCATTATTCGAAACTTTTAAATATCTTCAGGTAGGTGCCACTTGGATTAGCCAAGTATGAATCTTCAAAAACGTGACTAAGCTGCAAAAACATTAATAATTTACCTTTGTTACACTACAATAAAGTGTTACAGGTCTTTTATATTTGTGTACCCACACAGTGGGTGCAATCGTGCATCTATATCTACATTTTTAAATTTAAATTTAGAATAAAAAAATAAAAAAATTGTGTAAACTAAACAACCAGCTTCTCTTACTCAGTAAACAGTTCTAGTGAAAACATAAACAAGTAAAAACAAAAGGTAACATTTTCTTTAATTTGCATGAACTGGTTAAAAACAGCTGTTACAACCAGATGCAATCAGCATTTCCTCAATAATAATAATAACTTGACACCTTATAGGGTGGTAAGCCAGTTTTTTAATTTTGAAAGATATTTTAATATTTACCAAGATTTGTAATTATTAATAGTTTGTAACAATTATTAGAGTTATATATATATGAAGTCAAGACTGCTGTTTAACTTCCGTTGCTATTGTAAGTATTTTTCATATGGTTTATTGTTCTCTATTTGTAGTTATTTTATAAAATATTATAGGCCCGGAAGGAGATAAAAGATCTCCAAAAGCTTGGCATAAGATAAAAGGAGTTTTATTTAAAATACCGAAACCTAATATATTTAAAAAACATCTATAATCAATGGTCAATAACTGTACAATTCTTTATCATAAGAATGGGGTTTTTTGAAGACGTTCCAAACAATGATTCAGATTCAGACTATTTGCCACTAGCCCGTTATGTAGCCATAAATTAAAAACTTGGCAAAAATTATTTACCATTCGATTTATACTAATTATCTAATTCTGAAGAAAATTCCAACAACAAAATGTAAGATTGAATGATTTTCCACTAGTTAAACTTGCCAAAAAAAATTCTTCAAAGAGCAATTTGTTGCAAACACATTGAATGTAGAAGGTGAAAGTTATGTTTCTGTTTTGGAGTTTTGAAGAGATCGCTATGCTTATGTTTACCAATTTACCTGATCTTATTACATAGCGGACATAGTGGAAACCTGTAAAGAATATTTATCTATAATAAATTATTTTTTTTTTGTGATAAAAATATTATTTTGTTTTATTTTTGCAATAAGCTATATTTGTTACGATAAAACTACGTTTTTGGTATATATAATATGGAATTTCTTATCCCATTGTACAAAAAAAGATTAATTTGTGTCGGAAGTCACTCCTGAACAAGATAGACCTCGGTTTCTCGTAATTTTATACTGCTCTTGCTAAATTGACAAAATTTCTTAGGCATAAATTACCTAATTTTTCTTGCCTTCGTTCTTTAGTGTGCATTCAAAGGCTGGTATGATTAAAACTAGTACATAGTCTTACTTTTAGTAGAAGCTTATACTCTGTAGTATTTTGTAGAGTATAATCTTTTACAAAGAGTAAAAGGGAGTTTGTACCACAGGTTGTATCATAAACTACAGCTTGGCATTATAAATGTTAAGACAATCCTAATCACAACTGCTTCACTTTTAATTACCTACTAGGTACGCTCTGGGTTGATAAAGTTCAAGATATCAATATTAGTGACTGAAACCACAACAACTCTGAAACTGATGAAGAGCATGAGAGTCAAATGATGCTTTTGCTTCTGCTAGAAGATTTTGAAGTCCTTGATAAATGGCAAACTCCAGTGAAGAAAGAAAAAGCAGCTGCTTCACTTACTGCATGAAGCTTATGGGAAAAGTAACAAGTGCAAAACAAGTAATCCGTAAGCTATTTACATTTTTCCTTGGATGTAACATTCTAATTTTGAAGTAATATGAAAATTAAAGTAAAAGATGTCACAGATCTTACAACGACTGGAAATAAAAGAATTATTGTTTAATTGAGAAAAAATATTCTCTGTGGGGTAACGGAGAAGCTTAAGGACACTACGTTCCTCCCGTTAAAGTTAGATAACCATTTTCCTCAGTATCAAACAAAGTTAGATTTGCATTGCATTGCCTTCTAGTTGCCGAAGTACATAAAGCAACTAGCCATGAAGTTATTGCTTCCACGTCTTACATTAGTTTCCTTCAAGACTATCATAAAGTAAATGTTTTAACATTTAATATTTACTTGAAATAAAAAACTATAATAGGTCCTTTTTAAAATCAATTGCAATTCGGTAACCATGACGACTTAAATCGAAATTGATATGTAGGATGTACGTATCAGTTATAATTATTATAATTAAAGAATTACATTGCTTGAAGTAAATTCTGATTATGTTGCCTACTAATACAATAATAAGCTATGAGAAACGCGGTATTTAAAAAAAACAAGCACAGCAACAGCAAAAACGGGCCACATGGCAACCGTAACCCTACAAATATTTATTACGGGTAAATACTTACTAATATTATGATCTCAGCGTTAAGTTATAGTCGTATTACACAAACAAGAATATTAATAAATAATTTTAGTCCAAGCATACAACAATGCACTACGCACTAACGGATGTACATTTTCAACGTTCAACAGGAAACAATGAAACAAACCACGAATTCCAGATTACACATTTGGTTCGGTATTGTAGGACCCAACGTGTTCAGTGCCAGCAGCGTTGCCAGATAGTCATGAAAATATCGTATGAGCAGGACAAAATTATCATAAAGAATACCTGAAATACTATAATGACGTATTTTTAAGTTACTAACAACAAAAAACACGCTTCTTTGTCATTATCATGACTATCGCTACCTGATTCAGCTGTAGTCATCAGCCATCACCTACAATCAATAATAATATCACCCGAGATATCACCAATAACTGCTCGAGGAGAAACCAGTAAATTTCGTTTATTTCCATATTTACTTGCTAAGTATAATGCATGCCAGCATGCCTAGCTTAATGCTTAGATAACCCGAACTGATGAGTGATGATTGATGAATACTACAGTCAGTAAATATATTATTACAGTACCGCTAGTACCGCAATTGATTGCTGTTATTGGGCAAACTAGTAGCGGGAAATTTAAATGTTTATAAAGGAAAGGGAACCTCACCATTAAAGTAAACCCTAAAGGTTACAGAACTGTCAGCTATCAGATACTGACGCACACAGCAGTTTACCAATTACCTAGGGAAAACTAAAACAACACTAAAATTACATGTTATCTTTCTCATGCTCGTTAGGGTTATGAATCGCGTGTTTTGTTTGCGTTTTTAAATGTAACTTTAAAATTATCGTACATTTCACCATTATCGTACAAGAGCTTTTGTATGTAAGTACATACCAGAGAACTAGAGTGGGGAGAACGCTCATGGATCTGCGCGAATGCTAGTAAACAAGGGGGCTGCCATGTTGTCCACGAGAACGTCAAACTTTTGGCGCTTACTTTAAATAATGACATCTTGTGCAAAAGTTTCACTTAAAAATAGGGTAAATGCGAACCAATTTGATGTAGCAGTGTTGAAATACTAAAATCAGTTTGACTTGTTCTTGGAATGTTCTATAAATTTCAATTAAATGGCTAATTTAATACGGAGAATGTCTGTCGTCAATCAACTGTCATTAGTTACACAGCAGAGAATCAAAGCTCCCAGACCGGCGTTGCCACATGTTATTCTATGCTCGTAGCATTGTTTTGTTTACATTTCGTGGCCCGTGGCGTTAGCTATTGTGATTGTGATTTTGTTCTCTGCTTGCACGACTTATTTCTTAGTTTTATTTGATAGTTTCATGAATTTTTGTTATGAGTTAAAAAGTTTACATCGAATAAACGTTCGAACTCGCAAGATGTCTCCCTGCATAAGTAAATATTATAAACCTTAATACATTTTTTGCAGTAATTATTTGTTATAATTATATATTTTTAAATAATATCTAGTACCATTTACACTGCAAATAAGTTTACATAAATTTTTCATTTTTAATAGGTATACATAAAGTTCTTTTAATTCAAAAAAAGTACTGCCATTTGACAACACTGTCTGATTTTTGACCTTTCTGTGGACAATATGGCGACCATTACAGTGTCCCAGCTGAATTTGGATGCGCAGTCGGCCTATGCGTGTTCTCCCCACTATATATCTCTGGTACATACATCGTACAAAAGGAAATTTTATCGTACATCTGGCATCACTGAGTGCCAGTGTCACTGTCAGTGCTCTGCAGAAGTCGTGTTAGCGTGATGCGCCAAGTTTGAGGCGTTCGATCAAAAGATAGCGCTTATGAAAATAAAATAGGATCTTACCGTAATGCAAATTATTGTTTTTTTCATTCTAGAAAACGCAAACACAATCCTACGAGGGCGTAGAAGAGCCATCATATATATTTTTTTAAATTATTATTCCGACTTTATCTCAGAATTTCAGACTTAAACTCGAAATTTCTGACTTAATCTTGGAATTTCCTACTTAAACTGGAAAATTCTAAGTTTATCTCGGAATTAGGGGCGGTGCTAGGCAAGTGCAAATGGTGCAAAGAACGCAGCACCGCGCTCTGCCTGCTAGCACTGTAGCGTTGCTCCATAGCAAGAATTATTTGAACTCAAAAGAATAATCATATAATTTTTTTATTCTAAAAAGTTAATAAAGCTGCTTTTACAACATCCGTGGACTGTTACTTTGCGTTGCAGGTAGTCATATGATTTTTTATTTATTTCTTGATTTTGATGATTGATTCTTTATATAATTTCAAAGCTTTGCTGTTGTTTGCAGGAACGCTTTCATCGTTTCTTCTAATTCTGCATATTAAAGACACAATGACATTTTCTATAGATTATTTCGGAAATTTTTTTGTCCATATAAATTATTTTCGCGAAAGCAATAGAAAACAGCTTGGATGCAAACAAACAAGTGGTGGTCTGGAAAGTAGCTGGCAAATATAGAAAAAAGCTTAAAAGGGGCAGCAATAAAAGACCTGGGGAAAAGAAAACAAGAAAGAAAGAATAAATAATGGTTTAATACCGAGTGTGAAAGGCAAAGAAAAAAGAAGTTAGAGGCTAGAAAACAAATGCTACAATCTAGTTCACCAGAAGATACAGACAAAGGAAACAAAGAAATGCTATATAGATGTCGCAAAGAGCAGGTAGTTTTTAGATGATCAAATGAGACAGATGGAGGAACACTTTCGAAACGGGGATGCTAAAAACTTTTATCAAGAAATGAAACTGTCAAGACAAAGCGGCTACCAAACATCATTAGCATACAATGACAATAATGGAGAAAGGGTGAACGAAGACGATAAAATAATGGAAGAGGAAAAACTATTTTCAAGAGTTACTACAAGGAACCAATGCAGATTACCAAGAATTGGGTACAGAAGAAAATGAAGAAAACAGCAGGCAGCAAGCGGAAGAAGACGTGTATTACTCCCCAGTGTAGAAGATATCAGAAATGTGATAAAAAATCTTAAGATTAGAAAAGCTTCGGGAAGAAATGGGTTCAAAAACGAACTTATAAAGTGTGGAGGACTAAAGGTGATAAAAATAATCATGATGTACTTTAGCGTATTTGGCAGGAACAAAGAATGCCGAGTGAATGGAGGGAGGCAGTAATAGTCCCTCTCCACAAAAAAGGCGCAAAATCTGTGAACAACTACAGAAGAATTGCTTTGCTCGACTGCACTACTTCACATATAAAATACTGGCCATTACACTCAGAAACCGCAAACAGGAATACATACAAAAAAAATAGGAGATTATCAAGCAGGCTTTCGACATCAGAGATCTGTAACAGACCAACTGTTTGCGCGTAAGGAATTACAAGACATTTATGGAGAACAAAACAAAGAATTATTGTACGTCATTTTCATAGACTTTTTATAAGCATACGATTCGTTGAAGCAAAAGTATGTTCGCAAAGCTATGAAAAAGTTAATATCCTAAATAAATTGATATATTTAGTACACTTGACATTTGGAAATGGACTGACCCATTATCAACAKTATCAAAACATTACTATTCAAKATAKCTTTGGAAGCTGTGCTGGGAGAGGGCAAGATAAATCAACCCGGAAGCGTAATAAACAAAGGGCATCAATGCACTGCATACGCGGATGATGTAGTAATAATAGGAACAAAAAAGGGAGATCTGATAAAAATTGTAAAAGGAAGCAAGTGCAAGAAAGGCGGGACTACGGATAAACACACAAAAATCAAGGTATATGGTGATGTCAAGATATCCTGACAAAATACAACTACAAAATATGCTTATAGTGTCTTAGCGAAGAAATACTAGAAATCGAGAAAGTAAGAATAGTTAACTATATCTAGGCGTATGGATATCAGAACACGGAAGCGAAGACGGAGAAATAAAAACCAGGATAGCGAAAGGAGATACAGCAGTCGTGGCACTCAACCATACACTAAAATCTAAGCACTTATCGTGGAAGACAAAATTTTAAAAATATAAAACTATAGTGAGACCTACAGTGACATTTGGATGTGAGGTGTGGAAGGTAGGGACAGTAAAAAAGACTAGGCTACTCATTTAGGAGAAGAAGATCCTAAGAAGAATATCTGGAAGGAAGAAGCAGGGCGGGATTGGCACAGAAAAACGAACAGCAAATTATCAGAACTATATGATCAAGCAAGTATTGTGCAATTTGTGAGACAGCAGAGGCAGCAGAGATAGCTACGGTATGTGCAAAGAATGGACAGCGAGAGAGCAACAAAGATGGTAATGAATATCGACCTGCTGGAAAAACAGGCAAGAGGAAGACCGAGAAACCGATGGAGGGAGGAGTAGATTCAGGATGTAGGAGAACTGGGAATAAAGGACAGGAAAGTTAACTTAATGCATCATCTCATGCTAACTGGGAACAGCTCCGTGATTACAGCAAATCGAAAGCTAAGACGACCATCTAATAACAAATTTGTTCAAACTTACAGTATAAGAGATTGTTTGTACAACTTAATTCGGCATCCCCTCGTGGTAACTGCGAACAGTTCCGTGATTACAGCTTTTCCAAAGCTAAGACGACCATCTAATAACACATTTGGTCAACCTTATACCTTACAGTATAAGGGATTGTTTGTACAACTTGATTCAGCATCATTTCATGCTAACTGGGAACAGCTCCGTGATTACAGCATATCGAAAGCTAAGACGACCATCTAATAACACATTTGGTCAAACTAACGGTATAAGAGATTGTTTGTACAACTTAATTCGGCATCCTCTTGTGCTAACTGCTCCGTAATTACAGCATATTCAGTGCTTACAGCATATCGAATGCTAAAGCAACCATCTAAATGTCAAACTTACAGTATAAGAGATTGTTTGTACAACTTAATGCTGCATCATCATATGCTAGCTGCGAACAGCTCCGTGATTGCAGCAAATCAAAAGCTAAGACTACCATATAATACATTTAGTCACACATTTTCAGTATAAGAGATTGTACATCTTAATTCGGCATCCTCTCATTCTAACTGCAAACAGGTTCGTGATTACAGCATATCGATAGCTAAGACGGCCAACTAATAACACATTTGGTTAATTTTACAGTATAAGAGATTGTTTGTACATCTTAATTCGGCATCCTCTCATGCTAACTGGGAACAACTCCGTAATTACAGCATATCGAAAGCTAAGACTACCATCTAAAAACACATTTGGTCAAACTTACAGTATTAGAGATTGTTTGTACATTTTAATTCGGCATCCTTTCATGCTAACTGGGAACTGATCCGTGATTATAGCATATTCCGTGATTACAGCATATCGAACTCTAAGACGACCATCTAAATGTCAAACTTACAGTATACGAGATTGTATGTACACAACTTAATGCTGAATCATCTCATGCTAGCTGGGAACAGCTCCGTGATTACAGCAAATCAAAAGCTAAGACTACCATATAATAACACATTTAGTCAAACTTACAGTACAAGAGATTGTTTGTACCCAGCAAGCAAAACAGATTGTGTCGCCTTAAATCAAACAATGTAGACCCTTATACTAATATATAGAGCAAAAGCGTTATTAGAAGCTAGACGTATCTTCCTGACTCATATAATACCAGCGTTGTACCCAGCAAGCAAAACAGATTGTGTCGCCTTAAATCAAACAATATAGTCCCTTATACTAGTATATAGAGCAAAAGCGTTATTAGAAGCTAGACGTATCGTCCTGACTCATATAATACCAGCATTGTACCCAGCAAGCATAACAGATTGTGTCGCTTTAAATCAAACAATATAGTCTCCCATAGTATTATATTGAGTAAATTCGTTTTGAGAAGCTAGTCTTATCTTCCTCATTCATATAATACCAGCATTATACCCAGCCTTAAACCAAACAATATAGTCCCTTAGACTATTATATTGAGTAAAAGCGTTATTAGAAGCTAGACGTATCTTCCCGACTCATTTAATAACAGCATTCTACCCAGCAGGCATAACAGATTGCCGCTTGATATTGAACGAATTGGCCCCGTAAACTATTATATCGAGCAAAAGCTTTATTAGAAGCTAGAGGTATTTTCCTGACTAATATAATACCGTCATTGTATCTAGCAAGCATAACAGACTGTGTCGCGTTAAATCGAACTTCTTTCGAAGCTGTAATGACGAAGCTGGGTCCAGCAAGCATATATAGTATACCTTATTAAGAGGAAAGAATAAACTCTTATGGTATTAAGTAAGAATTTAGATGGTAATGCCATCTGTCAGCATTACACTGACAAGATGACAAAGCCACCTAGCGGCCTTAACGGTCGCCTTTCATACGATAAGCTGTAATGACGAAGCTGGGTCCAGAAAGCGTATATAGTATGCTGTATTAATTGGATAGAATAAACTTATGGTATTAGTTTAACCGAATACCTTATTAGACGGTCGCCCTAGCATACCATAAGCTGGGTCCAGCAAGCATATATAGTATGGCGTATTAGGTGGAAATAATAATCTCTTATGGTATTAGTTTAACCAAACACGTTATTAGATAGTCGCCTTATATACGATAAGCTGTAATGACGAAGTCAGGTCCAGCAAGCGTATATATAGTATTCCGTTTTAAGTGGAAAAAATAAACTCTTAAGGTATTAGTTTAACTAAATACGTTATTAGACGGTCGCCTTAGCATACCATAAGCTGTAATGACGAAGCTGGGTCCAGCAAGCGTATATAGTATGCCGTGTTAAGTTATGGATGAAAGAATGATCTCTTATGACATTAGTTTAACCAAATACGTTATTAGACGGTCGCCCTAGCATACGATAAGTTGTAATGACGAAGCGGTGTCCAGCAAGCGTGTATAGTATGTCGTATTAAGTGGAAAGAATAAACTCTTATAGTATTAATTATAACCAATTACGACATTAGTCGGTCGCCCTAGCATATGCTAATCTGTAATGACGAAGCTGGGTCCAGCAAGCATATATAGTATGCCGTATTAGGTGGAAATAATAATCTCTTATGGTATTAGTTTAACCAAACACGTTATTAGATAGTCGCCTTATATACGATAAGCTGTAATGACGAAGTCAGGTCCAGCAAGCGTATATATAGTATTCCGTTTTAAGTGGAAAAAATAAACTCTTAAGGTATTAGTTTAACTAAATACGTTATTAGACGGTCACCTTAGCATACCATAAGCTGTAATGACGAAGCTGGGTCCAGCAAGCGTATATAGTATGCCGTGTTAAGTTATGGATGAAAGAATGATCTCTTATGACATTAGTTTAACCAAATACGTTATTAGACGGTCGCCCTAGCATACGATAAGTTGTAATGATGAAGTTGGGTCCAGCAAGCGTGTATAGCATGCCGTATTAAGAGGAAAGAATAAACTCTTATGGTATTAATTAAAACCAATTAAGATATTAGTCGGCCGCCCTAGCATATGATAAGCTGTAATGACGAAGCTGGGTCCAGCAAGCGGATATAGTATGCCGTATTAAGTGGAACGAATAAACTATTAAGATATTAGTTTAAACAAATACGTTATTAGAAGGTCGCCTTATATACAATAAGCTGTAATGACGAGGCTAGGTCCAGCAAGCGTTATAGTATGCCGTATTAAGTGCAAAGAATAATAAACTCTTATGTTATTAGTTTAACCAAATACGTTAATAGACGGTCGCCATATATACGATAAGCTGTAATGACGAAGCTGTGTCCAGCAAGTATGCTGTATTAAGTGTTATACCTATGGTCGTTAATAAAACGTTGAATTGGTATTCTCATACGTTCGTAGATTATACGTAGATTATACGGGTAATTAATAATTATAAGAGCTGTGATGTAAATAAACCATGGCAGTTAACAGTGCAATCCTGTTCTGGTGTTCTGAGGATCTGAGGTTATGTTTCATTGTTTACATTTTTGTGTTTCCCAGGGCCCAGGGTACACTCATATCAACCAACTCAGAGCAGCAATGCCAAACGCTGTGCAGTTGCTTAGTTGTGTGGGCCCACTCGATCACTTCCGGTTTTCAAACGTACGGGTTTTCTATTGAATAAACTCGTATAGCCCGTCACGGTTTGTTCGGTATCCTGATTAGAGATATTCCTAACTACGACCAATAGCCTTCATCATTTTAGCTATTCGTTGATTGATGGCAATGGCACACTGCTCAGCGGCTCAGCAACGGTCGGCTATTGAAAGTTGGCAGTGCTAGATTGTACAGCGGTTGTAATTTTGAATTTATAAACGTTGTTTATTGTTTGTTAATAATGGAAGAGAATACTTCGGGTGAGGAACAAGAAAGTACTCCGAAAAAGAAGGTGAAGTACCAACAACAATAGTTACGAGAGTGGGAAAACGAATATGGTTTTAAAAATTGGTTCAGTGGCACTGATAGCGGAAGGTGCTTCGCTTTTTGTAAAACTTGCAAAACGCATTTAAAAATTTCTGTTGGAGGAAAAAAGATCTGTTAAAACACGCTACCAATAAAAAGCAGTTGGCGTGTTGTCGTAGTAGGAAAGAGCAAACTATACTTAATTTTACAACCACCGCAAGCGCTTCAACTTCAATTGCCGTATGAAAATGATTTTAAATATATTTGCATCTATTACATGCAACATTTTTGAGTTACTTCAGCTGAACTGCGCCTTGTACGATTTCTGGCGGAACGCAACATTTCTATGAATGGCGCCGACCATTTAATGAAACTTTGCAAAGCTTCTTTGAGTCTTTCACGGACACCGACATCGCGAACAAAAATAAATGTGGTAGAACAAAGACTACAGGTATTATATGTAATGTTCTGGGTGCACAACAGCAATCTAGTTAATATATTGCAAAAAAGTAAATTTTCAATAATTGTGGATGAATCCACTGATTGCTCTACTATTAAACATTTAGTGGTGGTAGCTAGGGTATATTATAAAAATTCAATACGAGACATGTTTTATAATTTAATTCCTGTACCTAATGCCTCTGCTAATGAATTATATAAAACAGTCACAAATGCATTCACAAAAGACCAAATTAATTACCTACAAGCAAACTCTGATAGGATTTGCGTCTGATGGCGCAAATGCAATGATGGGCAAGGCGCATTCTTTGTCAGCACTTTTAATAGCTGAAGTGCCTAATATTTTTTTGCTCAGCTGTGTATGCCACTCCTTTCATTTGTGCGCGTCAAATGCGTGTCTAAAGCTTCCCGAAACAATAGAAAATTTCGTACGCGATATATATATAACTATTTTAAAACAGTCACAAAAGAATTAAAAAATTAGAAGAATTTCAGCATTTTGTGGAGGTTAAACCACACAATATACTGTATAACAGTCAGACATGATGGCTGTAATTAAAAGTACAGCGTTTTTCACGGGAAAAGTGACAGGGCGTCATCACTGACGTCACTGCGCAGTGGTTCTATTTTCGAACAAGGTCAGTTGTTGGGATAATTATCCCATAGGCGTCGAAACCGGTTTACTAGACTAGCAGTAAGCAGCCAAGAAGGCTGGAAAGTTGTAAAAGAACATCTCGAAGAGCGACAAGAAGGAGAAACGCCGAAGGAAGGAAAGCTACACCATTTACATATTTACAAGGTGCTGAAGCAGATCCACCCCGACACCGATACCTCCAGCAATATATCTAGAAAATATTTTCGGCACGCCACTGGTATCGTGATGAATACATAGCTGTACATAGGCAACCCGGCTCGCCGTGCATATGACGTTACCACTTGATGACGTCGCTGTCACTTTTGCCCGTGAAAAACTCTGTAGTTGTGGATAGGATCTTAGAACAATATAGAGCTCTTCAATTATTTTTTCAAGGTGAAGCATTTGATTCAGATAATGACTTTGAGCAGAAAACTGAAGGAATTCTTTTGCAATTTCATGATCCTGCACTTAAATTATATTTGCAATTTTTGCAAGTTATATTGCCGGTTTTTATTGACTTGAATAAACTGATGCAATCAATAAATAAATTGCATTCTAAAATTGAAACGGCAACTCGTACAATTATGAACTGCTATATAGAAAACGAACATCTCAATGGTTCTGTGCACCTGATTGATTACAAGAATCCTAGATTGTTCAAGCCAATTGAGAGTTTCGGCGCCAAAGTTGCAGCCACAATTTTAACTTCGGAGGATTTAACTGAGCTCGATATAATAAATTTTAAATTGCGTTGTGTAGATTTTTATATTGAATCATTAAATCAAATTAAAAAACGATTCGATTTAACTGATAATTTCTTTAAATTACTCGATTTTGTAGATCCAGGAACACTAAAAAGTATGAATTCGTTGTTCCCTTGGCAATTAAATTTCCTGGATTAGTATCTGAAAACGAATTTCAATCTTTAGATATTGAATATCGCCTTCTAAAAAGCACCATCCCAAGATACCGTTGAACATTTCTGGCTTCAAATTAATAAAATGAAAAATGGAGATGATACACCAAGGTTTCCATTACTGTCCACTTTCATGCTAAATTTGCATTCTTTGCCACATTCCAGTGCTGCATGCCAAAGGATTTTTTTCGGAAGTAAACTGATAACGAGAAAACAGTGAAACCGTTTGTCAACAGACACGATTGCTGGATTAATAAATTCTAAACAGTATATAGATAAGGCAAATTGTTATGATTACAATTTAGATGCTCTGTTATTCGAACGTATGAAACGGATTTATGATTGATATGTAACAATATTTATCATGCCATTTCTAAAGTAAATACAGTTTTATTTAAAAAATGTATGCTCTGAACTTTATAGGCATTTGTTGTTTCTTTTAAACTACATACCTTGTACTACTGCTCAACCAATCGAGGTGTCTGGAGTAGGTTGTTTACATTCTCAAGTGAAGCCAACATAATAGTCACAATCTAAGGTGGAATTGGAGGAAAACAGAAACGTACTCAAAGTGTGGTGTAAATCTTTGGTTAAAAAGAGCTTATTGCGAGCTGTTTAAGGACAAGTCGTATAAAAAATTGATCCAGACAATGGTGCGAATGTGTCAAGTATGCAAAAGGGTGGGCTCTAAGGAGAAAACCGTATCATTTCACCGTTAAGCATTGTTTATAGGCTATGTTTATATTTCTTGTCATAGGCGTCGATTGATAAATTTAGCGAAATTAGTTACTTTATAGAGGAATAATTTTATAAAATGTAATGAAGTTGATAGTGAAGGATTAATACATACAGAAAATGATTACTGTGAGTGGTAGACGTTTTAAAAATAAATATTCATAGGTAGAAGAAGAGAGCCAATGTGTTCGGAGTAAGTACTTCAGTGATGCCTGATGCGGATTTAGATTTTATGTATTTCCTTTTATTTGACAATAAATTTCATTTTCGCAGTTTGTGAATTTTTTTCCCTTATATTTCTATGTGAAGAACGTCGAGTGTTGATTAATGAATACTAATGCGAGAACTGTGTTGATGCTTTCATTCGGCCAAAACTTTTTTCTCGCTTGTAACGAAATTAAATTAGTGTTTGTTGTACAAAAAGATGTTTCTTTGCTTTAACTGAAAGATTGTTCGAAATATTATTGATGTACGCTCCGCCTTTGTTTTTAGTTGGAAATTAAATTGTCTCATTGTTAACCCTTTTATAACAGTACGGCAATTTACTTGGAGGAAAACTGTATCTCCCCCTCGTACCCGCACTCCCCTCACCAGCATTGGTCTTGGCGTCAATTCCAACCGTATTTATGAATGAGATGTCGTGTCCATCTAATTAATATGTCAATGGCTCTACCTACGGATATTTTGACAGGCTACGGATATTATATTTTCTATCTGGCAACGTGGCAACACTGTTTCCTACGTTGATTGTTGATTTGTTTGTTGGTTGGTGGTTAGTAGTTTCCTATATGGTGTATATTTTAAGTTGTTTTTGATTTGAATTAAAATTTAAAAGTCGAGATTGATGCTGCAAAGTGATAACTGCAATAATAGCAATACAAAAAACAAAGAGTCCAAGGGTTACTTGATGAAGACTATACCCCATGTTATCAATTCATCTTACCATTTTATCAGTTGATGTTATATAGGATTTGTTGGTAAGTAACGTTTCGCCAACGTGCTTCTATAATACACTATCACATTAATATTTTTTTATAGCTTGCTGGTTTTCGTTGAAAATGCTAACCATCAAACCTGGTCGGCCCAGGTCAGTCCGAAGTTACCTGCACCTGCATCTGAGAAAATAGAACAGTGTATAGAATAGACGATTTGAAGCTTTGTTGGGTACTAACTGACATCAGATTATAATGCATCTGAACCTCATGCATAAAAGGTAGGGCGTTTCTTGTAAGGGCAGTATTTAACCCCTTTAGTATCAGACATGAGAATGGCCAGTGGGCCTTCTTGCCAAACAGAAATAGTCCAATCAAATGCTAATTGTACTAAATATTGTAGACAGGTGATTTTATATTTACATTCCATTCCTGGCAAGTTATAAGTATATAACTTAGTTTCTGCATCTGCAGCCCTCCCTATTTTAAATATAAGGGTGCATGGGCATACTGAGTTTTTGGTCTAAGGGGGGGGCAAAGCATCAATTTCCGTTAGTGAATAATTCAACAGAAATAAAGATGTGCATTTATCAGATTAGGTGCCTAAGTATTTAATGAAATATTTATTCGTGGATTTTCTACGAGGCAACTTAAAACATCTTCTGTGAAGTTCCAAATTTTTTGTTTTCTATATACACTGATTATATTAAGCCTGTAATTCAATTATTGATGATTTCAGTGATATCTAGCATATTCAATTGCATCGCTTTTTCGGATTTTCAAATGACTTTTGTATAATGGAATTTTAACAGCACACCGGGTTTTAATATGTGCTTATAATGCTACTGTATTCCTAAAACTTATGTTAAATAGACTTTCATAACTTAGTTCAGATGGATTTTTGCTCGAAATAACTGATCATTTTGAAAGGTTTTTATTTCGCTGTATTAATTGTTGAAATTTGGTACGAAGGAAGTTGGAGTTACAGCCAAATACAAATATGTGGCCGATTCTGTGTATTCCATATATCAGTATCATGCGTAGTTGAATGATGCTTATAGGAAAACATTTTAGAAGAGCTGAACAAAGTAGAAATCGTGTTATGACTCCTGACCAAGATAAGCTTAGAAACCATTTGACGACTTATTGAATGTCATTATTTGCATAGGTCAAATATGAGTTCAGGATGAAAATTGTGAAATACGCTTGTCCATAAATTTTATTTCGTTTAAATAAAATTTCTTAAATAAAACAGTTTTTCTGTGTACATACTTAATTAACCAGCTAAATATATGGAAGGCGGGAAGGGCCCAGAGTTGATAGTCCAGGTCTAGGGGGGCCCTCCTACTGTATGACTATGTAAGGGTCTTTTTTAACAATATCTTGGCAAACATCATACCAAAAATTTTACATACTTATAGTACAAATATTTTACCATATCTAAGATGCTGTAAACTGCACTAATGTCCGTATCACATTCGTTCTCATTCATTTACCACACAAATGAAAAAATGCAATAGATACTAGTTAAAGTAGCAGTGAAGCAGATATCGCTTGTCTTTGTCTACACTCTACAGTCGTTGCATATATAGACATTTTTAGTTTTATGGACCTCTGAAACAAAATATTTCGTATTAAAATACAGTATAGAACTGTTAATTTTTATTATTGTTTCAGAAAAAATTATTAAAGGAAAATTAATATTATAAAGTATACTTAACAGTGAATACTTATTCATTATTGGATGTTAGATGAATCAATGTCTACATTAATACTAAACTGATTTAGTGCCTAATTACTGCTCTCTCTTTCTTTCTTTTTTGGTGTTGCTATAGAATGTATTTCGTAGTTCCTTATTTCACGTAATGTTTATTGACCCACTTACGCCTGTACATTATTTCATTTCTTAACCATTAAAACTTACTTTCTGTTAGTTATTGAGCGTGGACTCTGTATTTAGAAATATGCATATAATTTTTATCTTTGTTTATCTTGAGCATGACGATATTTGTTATTTTTTTGATCACTAACCACACCATTGTGGATAAGTGAATGCAAGCCATTTCGCTGAAGTACAATTAAGTGCCTATGTTTTGTAATAGTTTTATTTTTTATTTGCAGCGAATAAATTACTATTATTATTATTATTATTATTATTTTGGCTGTGGTAGAGATAAAATAGAACATATTTATTGAAGTCCTCTTCTATTAACTTTTCACATTGGTGAACACAATTATTTCAAGTTTCAGGCGTAAGTGTTGAAACACATTTCCTTCAGTGCCTCGTCACCAAACCTCTTGCCCTATGTTTCGGTCGGTCGTAGTAATTTTTGGCAATCGCCCACACATGTTCAGTTGGATTGTATTGAAAATGGAACGGTGGTATATGTATAACTAAGTTACCATGGCTGCTGCATAATTTATCTTACATATTTTTTCTGTAGTTTTATGTCAGTTTACAATTTCTAAAAGTTCCATTGTAGTCAAATTTTCTCCTGCTTTAATGCCATGACCATCTATCTATATTTGATGTCTTGTTTTAGCATATTTGAGGTTTTTTTTAAAATTAATATGGAATGATATGAAGCATTATCCATAAAGATAGCTCACAGTTCTCCAGTATTAGTAACAAATTTTCGGAAATCCATTTTTTTTTAAATAATGTTTTGTTATGATAATCTTGATGATGTATCTTTTTTCATCACCTAAATAATACGATCTACAACAAAGTACTGTGTCATCTTGCCATGTGCATTTATTTCCCCATTTAGAAAAAATCCAGGTTTCGTCAAGAAAACAAAATTTGTATATATATACTGTTTGCTTTGAGCTCTTTATACATACATAAAAATTTGTTTTCGTCATGACAATATCAGGCTTTTCACAAAGAAGCCAGCAGTTACGACGTTATATTTGAAACCTAATGGGTTCTTCATATTCCACACACTGTCACTACGCAGAAATCTTGCTTCCAAATAAAATTTTAAAGACCTCATTGTCACTGGTAAATCTTAAAGGATGGGGTGGGCTTTTCGTCATCCATTTGTTGTATAAGTCTCCAAACAGTTTTTTGGAATTGTCGAGTGCCTTAGTGTGCCAAATTTTCGTTTTCATCTATCATTAACGTAATAACTTTCATCCAACATAGGCATTTTAACAAGTCTTAATTCTATTTTAGACAATCAATTGTATCACAGTCATTGTAAAATGTTGCTTCAACGTGACCGTAATTAATAATTTTTCATGTTTCAGATATATACAATCAAACTATCATAATCCATCCAGAATGTGTGCCTAAGAAAGCCTACAGAACCAGACAAAAGCAGTCTCCAATCGTTTTTTCCTTTTTTTGCAGTCAACAGGGCATTATTGTAAGTAGCAATATAAATCCTGGCTATGTACTTTTATTTAAGGTGCAGTTTTGTTACATGAAAAGTAGAATGTTATTTAAATTGCATTAACACAATATTCAAGGTGATCACTCAAGCTTACCAATATTAATATTATTTTAATATATTGTAACAAAATAGGACTTTTTAGCCAATAAACTTTCCCCTCCTTTAGTCTTCTCTCTTTTGTAGGTTGGCCTACATTCATACATCATAAATTCAGCATAAAATATATGTTCCAATGGGATTGTAGCCCTTGACAGCGACTTGTTATAACACATTGCCAAAAATGTGTCTTATGACATATTAACTTTTCTCCATTATTATATTAACCACATTTTAAGTAAAAATGTTAAAATTCTATATTTGTTTAGTGACAACTGTGCTTCACAAAATAAGAATACTATTTTAATTAGATTTTTATAGCACTGTATAGTAATGCAACTTTCTTACCGTTTTTACAACCCTGCAATACTATTTACCTGTCATTTACAGGCACAGTTGGAACGGCACGCGACCGCTCATAAATCAAACCCTCTCTTTGTGATTTTGCAAATTTCCAGTGCCGGCTTTAAGCCATTTTAAAACTCGTTTTTTGTTTGTGTAGTGTATATTAATCTAAGTAGTTTTTCATCATTCGGTTAATAAGAGAATTTACATCGATCGTTTTTATTTACATCTCAAAATAAATTGTACGTAATTTTAGATGAGTAGCAACATTCTTTTGCACAAGCAAAGTATATCTAGTTATATTGAAATTTGTAATCTAACTAGACAACATGCACATCTGAGCATTTTTTAATATGCAAAGAAAAATCTCGCATTCCTAAATATTTATATTTTGATTTTTAACATTCCTGTAATATTTATATCCTGTGAGTATGTTGAATGCTGTGCTAGCCGAAAATTATAAACAATACATTTTAATATTATTACAATCTTTCAACTATTGGAAACATGCGGTTAACGGTTAACATAACTAAATATGTAAATAAAAGACAAGTATTTTAAAAGAAAATAATAAGAATATATATTTTTTATCTAAAGCTCTAAATACAAAAAAATAATTCTATACATCTATTATATTTTTACAAAAAAGTCTAACAAGTTTACACCGACATAACTTAAATATATTAATTATTATCATCATCACTACTGTCAAATTCTGAATCACTGCTAGCATCATCATTACCATGTATTATAAAATTTTGAAAATTTGGGGATACATAGCTATTTTCAATTTCAATAACATGCTTAATACAGCTTTTCCACAGTTCTTTCGTTATACTACTTACCTCTCTACGTACTAAATCTACAACTCCTGAACTTAAACGCGGACATGTATTGGTTCTTCATATTCCTTTTTTAAGCATACTCCACATTAACTCAATTGGGCTTAGGACACAATAATACGGTGGCAAACGCATAACTATATGTCCATGTCCTTTCGCTGTTCACCAACTCGATATTGCTTAGGTATGTTGAGATTTTTTATTATTGTCAACAGATCTTATTTGGTAACTTTTCCATCTGGAATTGTAATTTTATTCTTTTTCATGTAATCAATTATTTCTATTTTTTTGTAGCTGATGTTGCCGCCTTGTTCATTAATTTTGAATGATAACTCGCGTTATCCATGACTATAACAGATCCTGGTGGTAGCCCTGGCAGTAACTGCTGCTCAAACCAAGTTTCAAAAAGTGCAGAGTCCATGTCGCAATGGTAGTCAGCAGAACAATTTTGGATCTGTTTCGCTGACAGTAATAAGCCCTTTTCCACCCATCCATCACTTCCTCCCGGATGAAGAATTATAATTCTTTTTCCTCTCGAAGGTGGTGCTTGCAGAACGCAGTTATTTGTCCCATCTGTCAGACCCTTTTTTATCTAGTCGTGGGTGTCGTACCACATTTTATCCAAATATACGATATTACGATTTTCTTGGCGGCACCTTCTGATTTCGTTTATATAATCCCATCTCATTCTTTTTAGTCGGGTTGATTCCATTATGGACAATCGTTGGTTTAATGTACTATAATTAAAACCGATGCTCCTCAAGTATTTTCTGAACCACTCTTCGCAATAACTTATGTCATATCCTAATTCCAAAAGTTTTGCAGTAGTTGGAACTTTATTTTCCTTATACATTTGGTAAATCACTTTTTTAATTTCTATTCCAAGCTCTTTTGATATATTTAGAAATTTCTCCGAATTGCTTGATATTCTTGAATTGCCTTTATTTTCAATAATATCTCTCACAGTTGTGTAGGGGACACCAACCATTTCACTTGTCACTTTTAACGGAGCACTGCACTCTTTTTTTATCAAAACATTGTACACATTTTTTATGACTCCTTTGGTAAGGTAACGACGATTCCTCTTGTTTTCTTCAATTTGCACTTCCATGTCAGCGTCAGCAACTTCATTCTGAGCGGTACTTGGAGCAGCTTTTTCCCAAGGACGGAATATTTTTCCCTTCTCTTGTCTCGCGCACAGAAATACTAAGACTGAATGCTAGTTTTGGTTTGACCGGTAGTGAACTTTAAATAATCCGACCCTGCTTAACCATCTTCCGAAAATCGGACCTAAATTTATGGTAATCCGGTTATTTGCGGTAATTTGTGAGGGGCCACCTGCTGTTCGAGATGAAAGATAAATTTTATTGCAGGGTTGTAATAACGGTAAGAGAGTTGCATTACTATATCATACAACAAGGTTCGATATTATTATTCATTGTTTTCCCAAGCCAGGCCATAGTTTTCTTCCCCGCAATCAGTACTTCAGTATTATAGAAAAAAAGAGAAAAGGGCTTTTGAGAGTTTTTTACCTCAAGAATATATGAATATAGTAGTCGGCTTCTGAACATTTTCATGTTATTTCTGTTACCAAATATATAATGGTGAGCATTGAAACCCTCTTTTGCCTCTGTTCCACAATCATTGTCCAAAGAAAAGTTTTCTATAATAATATATCGAGTTTATAAATATGCAAAAAATTCAAATGACATTGAATGTAGTTCATCAGCAAGTAGTTCTTTTCTTACCCAATTTTGCATGCTTAAGAACAATGTAACTCCAAAAATTAAGTTTTATTCACAACAACAAACTACCCATTAAAAATTTAAAATACCAAAACGTTATGTTACTGGTGCAAGAATATGTCGGACAAAAAGAACTCAATTTTTATCATTCTGTAGTATCCGATCAAGATCTGTAGTCCAGAAACTCAGATGCTACATTAGAATCAAACTCGCTCAATTCAAATTAATAAATACTTGTCTCATGCATTTTTTTTTATTACATTATTTCAGTTAGGTGCTTAATGTTGTTTTTGGTATAATTACAAATATTTCTGTTTGTGTAAATCTTTAATTGAATGAAGGTTCTGCATTAAAAAAAGTGTGTTATCTTACTTATCCTCTTCTTGCACCTGTTGTGAATTCTAAAAAGCTAATTTATAGAAAAATATCCTTTTGTTGMACCACAAACATTTTTCGAGTGTATCATTCCCATTTGTGTGAAGAATTTAACCAAACTCATATGTACTAATAATTGATGTTTAGGCGAAACATCTGACACATTTGAATACAAAATTTAAAAAAATTTTGTGCCTCCTGAAAAATTTTTATGCTCTTCTTGCACCATAGTCTTCAATAGGCAAGTTTACAATAATGACACGACATCTGGTGGCAGATACATAAAATATTAAGAACGGTACTTTAATGCGGGAAAAAGGCGGGATTGTTGTGTAATAGGGCTGTTTTTGTTATATCGTATTAGCATTTTTAAATTGTGGGCAGTGAATATTATTAAGAAAAAGAGGATACATGTAAACACAAAAAGCATGTGTGATATTATATTGTAATAGTAATATGCGGTTATGTGGTTAAATGGTTATCACATAGGTTATTGCCACTAGTGTGTTTTGGTTACCATTACCAGTTCCTTTGTAATAATTATATTGAATATACTCGTTTGCGAACCCATCTGTGTTTCATTACGCAATACACACGAGTATATTATAATAGCAAGTACTGTTTATTTCCGCCATTTGCAAAGCCACACTAGCGCCACCAACGGTCGATAAACTCCTATTGTACTAATTCTGATTTAATCAGTTTTTCCAAAGACCAATTCCTAGCTGGAATTCACTTGTTACAAGTGAAAAGAATTCGTTCTACATATGCATTAATAGCTGTAATAGGTGTACAGTTGAAAATGTCATTAAGTCACTAAGCATTTGTTGATAGACGAAGATGGCACAAACGAGGGATGTGATTTATTGCTTACTACTAGCATTCAATGCTGTATTAAAACTCAATTTGGCAATTCAATAAGTATACAAATGTTAATCCGTCAGGGAATGCTTATGTCCATCACTCCCATTTCCATGGATAAAAGAGTCTGAAATGTCAAATGAACCATTGTACATGGTCTAAAGTGGAAGAATTAACAAAAAAAATCATGTTGCCCTACATGCAATCCAATCCAAGACTGTTTTTTTTAATTTTGAGACAGAGCGCGTTGCTTAAAGGTGGGGTGCATATTTGCTCAATTTTATTGTTTTTAAGTGACATCGATTGGTTTCGTAGATACACAGGCACTTACTTGTATAAAATACCTATTTTTGTAAAATCACATACCTTGGAATCCCAGAGAAAAAAATGATGCATCTAAAATAATGGTGAAAAGAGAATTACCAGTACGTTTGAAAGTAGTTTTATTAGAAAGCTGGCGATCGACATTTTCACATGAGCTATCTTGTATGTGCACACTAAGTGGTTTAATAGTGCGGGCCAAAAATAAGCAGAAATTACACCTCACAACTAACAACTGTCTGTTGTCTGTAACAACAAAAAGATATATAGTATATTTGTTTCAAAAATACCTTAGGGTACTTGCTTTCAGATAAGTATTCATCTATCGCTAAATATTGTTTAGTTTTTGAGCGATGCGGTTTTTTAGAACCTTATGCATATTGTATAACGATCATAGGCACTATCCCAAATGTTAAGGCAAGCCAGTCATAAGCTTCTTTTAAAAGAACATTTGTTACAAAGAATTTTCAATATGAAAACGGATCCGTTCTAAGCAAACATTACTGTATATTGATAATGTTTAGAAGATAGTTATTTTTTATTAAATGTTCGTTCAACACCAGTAAGTCTCGAAATCTGCAATTTCTTCTTTTCTTCTTCTAATATATGATTTGGTTTTTGGAACTAGGAAAATATATAATAAACATTTAGTTCATAATTGTAATTACAGGAACCACTATAGTGAAGTGTATTATTCTTACTGCTAGTCTTTGAAAATAAAGTTTTATATTTTTTCCCTCATCTTTATGTTGAACTAGTTCAAAATTCTGGACAAATCAGGATAATTTGGTTTAAAATCAGGACAAATCGGGATACTTCGTATTAAAAACCTAAATCGGTCTCAGCTAAATCAGGGTGTCTGGCCTAATGATGAATATTTTTATTGATCCAAGAATGGATGTTTTTATTACTCCAACGATGGATTCTACATATTTGAATTTAACACAAACACTGAGCACATTTTTTGAAATGTGCTATTCTGAATATATTTTTAGATTTGAATTTTATTTCAACTGAATTTCATCCCGGCGGATGGTAGTGCCTCGAGTAACACCCCGAGGTATTTAAAACTTGTATTGTAGGAGTCGTTCATTAAAATGTGGTAATAAAAGTGTTGGTTCATAGGATTTGCTTTCCCAATTTTATGATAAACCTATACCAATTCAGAGGGGAAAATATCAACATTCAATGGACTTTAAAATGTCCTTTAAGCAAGATTACCATAGTTTGGATTATTTATGAGAGCATTTGTGCTAGCAGTTTGCTTGATATATTGTATTTTTTTGTGCATATTCCAAATACTCAAAAATTATTAACTTAACAAAAAATTGCAAGTATTTTCCGATCAGAAATTTGATTTTCTATGTAATACTAAAATTAAAAAAAAATCATATGGACAGGGTCTAAAATACGTTTTTTGGAAATATTTCGTAAATGTCAAAATTTTGATAAATATTTTTTAAAAAACTTTTTGTGAGAAATTTTATTTCCTATCTGATGGTATTTTCATATTTTGAATATATTAAGTATTTTCGGAGATATTTAGGAAAACCCGTTTTTTTTAAGTGACAGTGTTTGCTAATATCTTCTAAACAGTTTGCTGCACCGAAAATTTATAGGGACGCAATTATACTACTAATCACATACTAAAAGGAAAAAATAATAAAAATTTGCAAAAAGGGTAGTTACCCCTCAATTTCACCCCCTTCCTGATACCCTACTTACCCCAAAAACAATGGGTCGCTTTGGGTAATTTGGATTTATATGTGTGCCAAATTTCAAGTTCATATGTTGTCTTTCGAAAGTTATCGCGTCCACACAAAAACACAGACAAGAAATTTCTTTTTGCTCAAATTTTGTTTTTTTACGTTTTCGACCATTTTAAGGCGATTGAGCAAATAAAAATTTTAGAATTTTTTTTGCTTTCAGTACTTCTCATCCATTGGATGTGGAAGTAATAACAAGTTGGTTTAGATTTTATTTAAGATCAATTAATTGTAGTCCTTGGATGCAAATCGTTATTGTAACATTATGTGAAGTCTTACCTGGACCGAATGTAGTAAGTTGCTGGCAATAAAAAATATTGCAATGTGGTGTTAGTGGCTTATTTTTACTTGTAAAGGTTTTCTGCTAAATACAAATATCGCTTGAAATGTCAGATGCCTCGGCCGGAGTAGCATGTAAGGCAGGGACAACATTTTACCATTAACAACTTTTAATAGATCTTGAACAAGTGCACGTTTTGTTTATGTCTGCAATAAAAAAATGTGGGCTAGAACCTCATTACTTTTTATTATCAAGTGTTTTTGTATTCAGTTGAGGATCTTTGTATTACATTTAAATAGCATTTTAAAAAACTACCAGGTTTGCTATTGTTTGATCTGAAAATGTTTTAGTATGTTATAATTGTATTTTTAAATACTATTTCTTTTGTTTCAGATTTTGTGCTTCTGTGTATGCTGATCACACCATCGCGGGATTCTCTGCTGTTGGACCTGTTTGCTTGTCTATCAGCAGTCCTTTTTGTGATATATTTAGTCTTCCTCAGTTTCTTCCTTATTTCTTGATATATTCTTGAGAAATCATTAGATTGGAATGAGTCATGTTCTTCTGTTAATTTCAAATGCAATTTTGAGCTATTCTTGTTAAAAATTGATCATTTTTGGTCTGTTGTTGAATGTGCTTGCCTTGCAGCAAACTGCACACAACTGATCAAGAAGAAAGATTTCTATAAAGTGATCTTTGGATAATTTTAAAGTTCCGTTAGAAGATCTTTTGTTCAACTTCTTTAACTCAAACACAGAGTTACTAGATATCTAGGTTGGAACAATAGTTTCAACTGGCCTGTTATTGTTAGCAGGTTTGAAGACTGCAGATTCTGTAGCAGCATCATTTGGCTGATTGTGTTTGGAAATGGAATTTGGAATGAATGAATAAAACTCAGCTGCATTTATTTTATCAAATGTGGTACCAAGTGCAAAGATGTTATGTTAGGTCTATAATATAAGTTAAATAAAAAAAAAATCATGGATGGTTTTGCATATCTAAGTTTACCAAATTTGATGCCCAGTTCTAAATGACCAATAATATGGTGAAAGATTTTATTATAATGGTGAAATTTATAAAAGTATTTATTTAGTGATTACTTGTATTCTGATGTGTAATAATATGGCCATAATCGTGGGAAGAGATTTATTTGGATGTGAGGAAGAATTGTCGTAATACAAACAATTGAGTCGTCTATTTCCAAAGGCGGCCAAATCCATTTAACAGCTTTTTTCAGGAAGGGTAAAAAACCACTGCATGAAAAGTAAATACTATACAATAATAATTCATAAATTAAAAGATAGTAAAAATTGTCCAATTATGCAAAATCTAACCCCAATACATGACCTTGATAAACCAGGTTTACAATGCAAAAAAAGTATTGGAATTAACCGGTTTTGTAAATTAGGTTTGGGTATAGCCGGTTTTGAATGTGGGATTAGATTTATGTCACTCATATTTTGCTGTTATTTTGTACTTTAACAAGAAAAACAAAAAAATATACTTTGAAATGCTTTATTTAAAGGAAAAATATATTCTTTAACAACAACCTTCATGAATAGTCACACTTTCGTCAAAAACAAGTTATTTCATCAAAAATCAAACAATATAATCGAAAAAACTAAACCACTGTCAAAAAAAAGATAAAAGATTAAGGAAATAAAAATGTTCCCAGTATCAACAGTTTGCTTGACAGTTTGAGCAATATTACGGTAGTCACTAACTACCAACAATTTAAACCATATTAAACAAATTTATTTTCCTTCTCAGTAGGAACGTTTTCTGCAAGGCTCATTTTGATATCTTCAATTTCCACTTCTTCATCCTCTTCGTTGTCTTCTGTTAATATCGCGTCCCCAATTACCAGTAGCTGCTTATAGTAAGTTAAATCTGTGTCCTCATTTGATATAATCTTCCACTCTATGCCGAAATGTTTTGTAAGAAGTTCGTCGATGTCCTTCAGTTTTTTGGGATTAATTTTTACTTTATTCAGTACAAGGATTTCTGGTTTGATGCATGATATTTTTTTTCCAACTTTGCAAGCACTTTTTCCGTTATTAATATCTACCTTATAGTTTGGCTCACCTCTGACAAGAATGTGGTCTTTAAAATTTTTTGATCATGTTAATATGATACGTTTACATGAATTTATTTTGAAATGCAATGACGATGGAGGTTTTAATATGTCTTTAGCCTCCTTTTTCCAATTCTGAACACGCCAATCATGTCCCAATTTCTTTAAGGTTCCATATTTCTCAAAAATAGTATAATATTCTTCTGGCAGGATAATGGTATTGAGTTTTTTACTTCTTTTTCTATGAAAGCGAACACTCGATCCGCTGGTAAGAACGAGTGGCCAGTGACTGGAAATATAACTTGTACTTTTTTTATATGTTGAGGAGCTGAGCTAAACCACTTAGTAAGCATTGCAATTATCGTGGTGTTTTTATTTTGTCCTCTGCACCCATCGGATACTAACCTAATCTCCGTAATATGTTCAGATACTTCAATCTTGTTAAGGGTATCATACACTGCAGATGAAATTTCATTTGATCCCTTAAAGGATTCACTTTCAAGCCAAGAGTGAATAAACATGTTCTGTTTAGTTAATTTGTCTTTAGAGGAACCAACAGTAACAGTAAAATTATACATGTACACTTGCCTCTTATAATAGGTAATTTGATCAGAAATTTTAGGAAGCACGAGGTTCTTTTGACAATATAAGATATTGTTAATAAGTCGTCCCTTTTTTCTTCTAATGCAGAAAAGAATGCTTTTGCTCTCAATTTGTGGATTCTTTGTTCGGTCAGTATGTTTTTTTTGGTAGTTTCATTCTTGTCTCTTTTAATACTTTCTTTATACTCCAGGCATTGGGAACATACATCCACTTGTGTTGACTTAAAGCCAATGTTGAAATTATTATTAAAAACTTGCCGAAAAAAACTTACTTTACATTGCATAGATAGATCACAGGCTTGAGTGTACATCTTATACATCTTTTGTATGTTAAGTTCACTACTCATATACTGTCTTTCGGATCTGCCCCGGCAATAATGTTTTTCAACAACCTTAAATTTCTTAACAAACTGCTTTATATTTTTCTTCACATGTGCTTTTTTGTGAGTTCTGTGGTTGCCTCCTCGACGCTCATTAGGCATACGGCTATGCAAAAAAAAATCTCTTCATGACTCCATCCACCCTGTGTTTCTTCAAAGATAAAGTATCCAGAAAAGTAGCTTTACAAACTGGTACTGCTTTTTTCTGATTGTTTAGTATGATATATGCACAACTCAAACTACGTCTTCTAATACAGTCTGGATTTCTGACTCTCTCTATTGAGCACATTGAAACATGTTTTAGAATAAAACTATCTTGTACCTAATTGTCGGCAACCTGGTAAAATGTAGCATGGAATGAATCAATTTCTTGTCTTGTTAAGGTGGAACGCAGATATCTGCTAGTTTTGTGACCACATTTTGGATATATAGGGGGCTTTATTGGCTGAATACCGAAAATAGGGATAAACTAGTATTTAAAATTTAAAGCACATGCAACATTAAAATCTAACCTCAATTTCTTATTGATGTTCTCCCACTTTTCTGGGCAATATTTTCGCTTTTTTGATTTGTTTGGTGGTGTTTCCTTCACAGGTTCCATTTTAGTTCTAACTACGTATTAATATTATTTTTCTAATACTATTTTTAATGTACATTTATACTTTTAGAGCACGACACAACAAAACAGTTCATCATTCGTCGATCTTCATTCTCTAGCGACAGCCTCCGATAAATGGATTTATCAGGTTTTGTTTCATATCAATATAATATACTGATGAACTGGGTTTGGAGTTAGCCACGTTTTTTCGCAAATACTTGTTATGGAATTGGTTGGTTTTGAACATGTATTTAAGAGTACTTAAGTCGCTTTTGGAAACGAATATGTTTTTGAGCACTGCTTTTAGGGAGTTTTAGCCAGATTTGGAACTGAAGTAATATACTAGACTGATAGGTATCACAATTATCTACTAGATGTCGCTATTAACTCATTTTGTTAAAAATATGGATTTAGCCGCTTTTGAAAATAGAAGACTCAATTGTAAATGGTCCTTTATAAAAAATAGGGTAAACAAACTGTAGATTTTTCCAAACTCAGAACAATAATTTTTAGTCAATTCTGCCAGACCAGGGTTGGTTGGAAACACTAATTATTTTTGTTCTTTAAAATATCCCGGCATCATCCCAGCTATTCTTAAATCGTAATGGTTACAAAAACAATGTTTTGCGCAAGTAACCTGACTATCCTCTATAATGCATCAAATAAAAGCAAAGTCCTTCCAGGAAACTGTAGAATTTGACTCTAAGCTCATCATTGAAATAAGCTTTTTGGAACTTTAATTGAGGGGATTAGAAGGCAAGGTGTCCAAGTGTTGAAAACTAAAAGTTGAGATATTTGAATTTAAAGCTTATTTTGGTTTAGGAAAATCCATGTGCTTTAAATTTTAAAAATTTGTAATTGTGATTATTTGTTATAGATTTACCAATACTTTAAAGCTGAAATGAGGACTAAAAGTTTCTTAGTCATACAGTCCTGCTTGAGGACCCAAGGCCACTATAAAATCATATAAATGGATACCACATTTTTAATTTGTTTTCTGTAAAACATCTTCATAACTGCACAAACAAAGGTTATAAGTGAATATATTTTATTGCTTATTATCGGAAAATAATACAGGTTTTATGATTGCCACCAGATACAAATCAAGTTTGGCGATTGTTTATTCATCAGAGTCAACAATGTCGCCAAAAGTGTCGTCGTTGTAATTTCCATCGTCTGTTTTTCCTGCTGGATTCAGTGATTGGTAAAAGTGATGATGGACTGGTGGTATATAAGGCAGAAGTTGCATTAAGTTATTATATTTTGCTAGTTTAATATTAGGAGGTACCTTGTAAAGTACCGGTAAAGCAATCTTTTTGGGTCTGCCTCGTAAACCAGTTTTTTTGGAACAGTCAATCTCTTCATAAGGAAAACTAATATTATAAACTTGTTTTAAAAAAAGTTTGAATGGATGTTCTTTAGCAAAATGGAGCTATTGCATTTTGCTTTATCCTTTAATATTAAATTCCATAATATTGTCCATAGGTGATATGGACCTAAAGATGTAAAAATGTGAGTTAGCCGTCTCTTTGCTTTCTCAATAACGGCATAATCCTGATCACACTCCATAAAGGAATGTCCCGAAACCAAAGATGGTGATCCACGCTTTTAATATTCGTATATTGTACAACGTACATACAAAATTTTATAATGTTTTTGTTTTTATTTTTCCCGCCGCAGGCATCGATGTGCGTTACTGTTTCGGGCAAGCTCTCGATATACTTGAGCAGACATGACATAACTTCCTGGGAACCTTTGGAGGCTTCAGCTTCATGCCACATATACATGGTACCAACTCCAGATGCTAAATCGTGGATGCTTAAATTGTACGTCCATAACTGACGCAAATAATAGACTTTGCTACACGTTAAGTGTGGAGTGGGCAATGTCTTTTGTAAGTCAAAACAAATTGCACGTTTTTCTGGGCATTGTTTTGCTGATTCTTTGGCAGCATTTTTTAGATCTTTAGCTGCTTGAGCTTTCCGTATGTGAAGCTCGTGTTCTTTGGTTAAACGGACGCCCTCTTCTGATTTTGGATCGCAAGATTCTTTTTGTGTTTTGAATGTGTCACACTTTGAGCATGTATCTGTATATGGTTTATGGAAGTCCAGGTTAAATTGGGTATTGAATATTTCGCGGTATTAAATTAGTTTCAAAGGCTGAGCTTCCTTTTGTGAACAAAATTCTTTATAAAGTTTGTACATTCTAGATACATTCAACGACGGCGAAAGATACTTGCGATTCGGATTGTCCTTTCTGGTATAATGACTCACATATTTCGGAAACGAGTTGATGTGCTCTTTAACTAAATGTATAGATACTTCATCTATTTTATTACCAGGGACCTCTTTGATCGGTTTGGATGACTCCAGATTCTTTTATATTTTTACTACATTATAAAACCTTTTGCGACCGATATCTAGGGTTTTCAAAAAAAAACTCTACATACGCGTTTGCTTTGAAGTTGAATAAAAGTGCTAATATTTTTTTGGCGAGTAGTGTTTTGCCGGTGCATTTTTGGAGTGAAATTTTTTAAACACGATGCAATGAATGCGCTTTGTAGGTCCCATCCATTAGGTTTCTTTCCAAGACTCCAATAATCATTGAAAATTTTATTTCTAACTTCATTCGAAAAATTTTCTGTACACCTGTAACGGCATCTATGGTCGTAAGCCTTCAGTGATTTTTCCCTATGTATTGCACCCTTGCGATCAACATATTCCTGGCCACTGTTTGTTCGAACTTTAGCGATATTTCTTTTCCATTTCTGAACTTTTCGCACTCTTTTTCTAGACGTTTCTGCTTCTTTGATGAAATCAGATTTATCAGAAAATGGACCTGAACACAAAATTAAAATAATACTTTTGGAAAACTCAAAATATCTTCACCCATATTCACATCTCATATTTGCATTTCCTTAAAATGCATTTTAGTTAAAAAACAAACCGTAAAAAGATAAACAACTAATTTCCATGGCAACTGGGTGTTTTAGGTCGCCACGTAAACATGATGTACTCAGATTCACCAAAAATTCACTAGATTACCATGACAACGGGTAGTTTGCTTAAAATACGTTTGGTAATAAGCAGTAATAATGCTTATTATGATTTATATTTTAACCAAAATGCATTTGTGAGATGTGAATACGGATGTTTTAGGTTTTCCTACCTAAATTTCTGGATGTACCAGTGTCGGTCAAGGCTGGCATCTCACCATCTGACTGTTCATCACTAGTCTCTGTCCATATCAGAGTTATCGGAAAATGGTTCTAAAATAAAATGATTCTTTCACCATAACCTCAAAGATGTTGGCTAAATTTAACCATATTTTAAATTTAATAATATGCAACTTAATGTCTGCCTCATTCAAACGAGCAATGCAAMTTACTATTTTAATAAGTACTTATCACTCGCATCATCTAAAAACTCCATTTTCTAATACAAAACACTCAAAGTACCACTTTCACAGCATTTAAAGCACTTACAGAAACAGTAATAATTTAGAGGCAAACGGTTCCAAGTCTACTTGGATCCCTTTTAAGAGCTTAACGTTTGTATTGATAGATGGCGACACTGTAATGTATTTTGTACTTGGTTCTATATGCCTCTAAGTAGACTGATACTTCTAGTTCCCAAATATGCACTTAACTCTGTATTGCAAAAAACTGGACTTGGATGCCTTGGCTTCCGACCCCCTCAATTCTCTGTACCAGCCATACACAATTGTCTAATTTTGGGTTTACAGTGGCACACAATATAATAATACATGTTAAATTCTTGACTATAGCCGACAAGCTTAGGTCATGGTAAGGTAAAAGTGAGACAATTTTCAAATATTTAGTTTTTGACCGTTGTAACTTAAAGATCTCAGGTACCTGGGGGTAATAAGGCCCATCTAAGAATAATATTTTKTCATTAAAACAGTCCAGTTTTTTTAAAGCTTTATGTTTCTAAAGATCAAAACATGCAATAAACTATTGAAACAAAAATACATTCTTGTAAAATATGAACAAAAAATATATAAGAATATAAAAAAACAGTATTGTGGGCCTTGTTTTCTGCTAGTGCAGATAATAAAGCACACCGGATTAAATAACTGTGCACTTCTTCTATATGCAGCCTGGGCACAGAAAAAGATTCTGCATCTTTGGCAGTTAACCCTGCACATTCTTCATGCACTTAATATCCACATTGGTCGCATCTTCTTATATCCGCAATGTACTCCTTGTCACAAATCATGCATAACCATTTTTCCTTTATCTTCAAAGAACTTGTAGACGCTATGCTGCCAGGAGAAGATGTGGAAGCTTCTGTGATTTTTGTGTTCGAAGTGGCCGAAGTCGAAGAAGATGCGGTCCAGGAATTGCCATTCGAAAATATTTGACCTCTATAGCTTTGTAATTCATTTCTTTGCTACCAAATCTGGCATAGGTAATACTCCCGAGAAACAATTTTCCGAAGGTTTGGCAGTTTTTGCTTCAAGGCACTTAAACATAGATTGATATCTGAATCATATTTAAAATTAGTAAGAGTAGATTTATCTTGCGATTCGTTTTGACTAATTGCTGGTATAGGCCAATCAATTGGTAGGCTAAGAGCAAACGCCTCAAATGGAAGAATATCTTTGTCGTAAGGACAAATATATGTAGCTCGAAATCCGTTGATAATATTTGATATTGTCATCGTTTTTTCCCACGTTGGTTTAAAAATATCCGAAAATCTTTCTCAGTTCCAATCTGGTAGAATGTTTATCTCAGTATTTAATCAGTTCGTCGTCCCAAAATGCATATGCCCTAAGACTGCCATAGGCTGCAGTTCATGCGTTGTGTTGCTGGGCAAACAGTTGTAGAGGTTGTAAAACTTGCAGCTTTACATATGTAGAGGTCGTGGTTCGTTCTGTGTAATGAAATCACGATTACTTTTGCACAGCTTTATTATCGCTTCTTGAAAAACGACACACAGCGGCGAGCTCTCAATAACCTCAACTAGAACAGGTCTGGCTCTGACGACACTCCCACTTCGTCTTTTACTAACCCCACTTTTCACTGCATTACCCCCTATTTAAATTGGCAAAATATTTTTTTGACAATTTAAATACCTTGTCACTACCTTACATCAAATAACTTGCAAACATCAATAAAACATAAARTTATCAAAATGACTATAACTAAACACAGCATTAGAAAACATGATCATCAAATGCATAAACCTACTTGACATTTATGTCATTTATAGGAAACTGGTAAGCTTTCAAGTTGTCAATATTATGTTTGCCTACTTCTTTTTCTTCACGGGTGCACATTATGTAAGAATTATGCCCTGCATTACTTAACAATATGGACCTTCATACAGTAAAAACAGTTTTTTTTTAATCTTAGCATGTTCGGCCGAGGACACGGGATGCTGTCTTACCAAAAAAGTACCTTAAAAGTATCTGGCTTTATACTACGGTCGTGTTTTATCTTTCTGTTTTCAGCTTTCGATATCATCTTTTGCTTTGCCCGATGCCATATTTGGTGCAAATCTGTTTGTTTATTATCATCATTTGGAGGAAAACTTATAATTTTGAAAACATCATCCGCTTTCGTTCCAAAATTAAAAAACTGAGGACTATACCATGTACTATCGTGAACAGTATTGTTAATAGATTTTTCAACTCCGGTCAGCTTACTTGGCCAACATGTATGCTTAGCATGGCAAAGCACCTTATATACGGCCTACTTCAACCAGTACCAACATTAATTTACTATCACCGATCCCCTTGTAACTAGCCGATCATTTCCAATGATCACGCTTTTGTTAAGTATTATAACTGCAATTCGAATTTAATACCCCCAATAAAGATAGGTATTAAGACTTGTAGTTTAACCTTTTGCTTCTTTAATCCTATTGCATCCGAAATACTTACTTTACAAACAGGTAAAACCGGAATTGAATGTCCCAAAGCTTTAATCGCATTATAAACCTCTTCAGAAATTGCGCTTACCTCACTCCCTGAATCCACCAAACAGTCTTAGCAATTTTCAAAGATTTCCGCATTTATTATTGGAGACAAAAACTCCCTTTCTTTACCGCATTCTTTCTCATCGTCTGACAATAACTCGTCATCTTCCGATTTGTACATAAAATTTATGGTTCTGTTATTATTTTTCGGTTGAGGTTCCCTCTTTCGCGGTTCTTATGCCGTTTTTCTGTTATTATTATCGCGCCGTACATGATTGTAAATTGCCGGGAGAATTTTTATTAACCCTGGTGTCATTATTACGCCACCCGTCGCGGTTTGCAACACCGCCTCGCTGATGACTTCCAACGATATCCGTCGTGTCTATTTTCCTCAAGTATTGTTCTAAATCGTCAATATTGGTAATATTTGACAAGTACTTCTGGAGTGAGATTATGCCGAGGGGCAAACGCAATGAGGGATCACGACTATCAACTTACCTTGTATACAGCAAAGGCCACAAACGAAATGAACGAACGAAATAAACACTGGCTAGGCACCGGGGTGCAAGTTCAAGAACTAGCTGTCCGCACTATGTCTGCTGGCGTGCTGGCGATGAACTCTTCTTGTGTATTAAACTTTTAAACCAGAGCGGGCGCGACAAGCGTTGACGTCGTGGTAGGAGGGTGAGTGGGTGATGGGGGATGCATGAGCCGGAAGCGCGGCAAATTTAAATCAAGACGCAAACCCCCCATCAAAATCACAATAAAAGCTAAGTGATCTTCAAAGTTGACATAATAAGGTGAAACAATAAAAGGTAACAAAAAACATATTTACACTATTTAAATAACGATGTTTTGCGAGTGTACGTTGTTATTGAGTCGGCAAAGGGCACAACTTCACCAAAGGTCGTTTGAGATTGCCTTGACTTGTTCGGACAGTGGCAACTCGGCAAACACCGGCTTTTCCGTAGTGTAAATGTACAATCCGCGCAAGTTTCCAACGAAGTGGGGGGCTAAGGTCATCTTAATAATAAGGACGAGCGTACCGATTTCGACATTGTCTGTTTTTTCATGCCACCTCTGCTTTTGCATGAGAGTATGCAGGTATTCATTTTTCCATCGCTTCCAGAAACTGAATGAAGCTGCTGAATTAATTGCCAACGTGATAATCGATTTAAATTGAGATGAGATAGGTCTGGATCTGATGGAGCTGTCACCGTTTCTAAAGTTAGAAAATGACCCGGAGTCAGAGCAGTCACATCGTTGGGATCTGAGCTCACACTGCAAAGTGGACGAGACTTGAGCAAAGCTTCAACTTGGACGATTAACGTATTAAATTCTTCAAGAGAGAGTATTTGGTCGCCGACTACACGAGCAATATGAGATTTCACCGATTTGATGCCGCTTTACCATATGCCACCAAAGTGGGGTGCTGAAGGGGGGTTAAATTTGAACGTTATAGCTTCAGCTTCAGTTGCTTGTTGCAAAAGCTTGTTTAATTCGCGCTGAGCGCCGACAAAGTTTGTTCCACAGTCGCTGTGGATAACAGTACAACGACATCGCCGAGCGATGAATCGACGGAAGGCAGCAATGAAGCAGTCAGTGGTTAGGTCTGAGGTCTAAATGAACCGTCTTGGTTGACAGGCGTATGAATAGGCACAAGTAGGCCTTTTGCGTGCGAGCGCCACGTTTTCTAGCGTATGAGATTGTAAATGGACCGCCATAGTCGACACCCACACTGATTAAGGGTTTGACTTGTGATACGCGGCAAAGGGGTAAAATACCCATAACTGGAGTGATAGGTTTGGGGTTCGTCTTGTAACGAGGAATGCATTTCGCTAAACATCGCCGAACAATCCTTTTACCTGAAAGTATCCAAAAGTTCTGATTCATAAGGTATAAAGTAGTGTTGACTCCAGCATGCGAATTGCGGCGATGAATGTCATCTACGATCATTTCTGAAATATGGTTACTAGGAAGCAATTCGGGATGTTTCGCTGCATACGAAAGAATGGGAGAATTGTTCAATCGACCTCCTATACGGAGAATGTTGTCGTCATCCAAGAAAGGAGACAACTTCCGGAATAGTTTAGAAAGACGATTTTTTTCGCGATGAGCTCTTATTTCATCAGCGAAATGGTGTGTTTGAACTAGCTTTACCAAACACATAAGGGCCTTGTGTATCTCCTGAGCTGACCAGACACCCTGTCGCTCTTGTAACGAGAATTATGCAGGAATCGCAAACAGTAGGTTGTCGTGCGTCGTGCTTTGTGCAACCAGGAATTATCTAATAAAGCAAGGAATTGATTGGTCTCTGTAGCAACAAGGAAAGCAGATGTCTTTGCCTCTAACAATTCGTTGTTGTCAGCGAACTGACCTGTAGGCCATACTGTTGAGGGCTGAGACAGCCATGGGGGGCCCGCCCACCATCGAGAACAAGACAAGAGTTCATTTTGTAGGAGACCACGAGATGCAGGATTGTCAACAGACGAGATGTAATGCCAGTGACGAGGAGGCACCTTTTCCTGAATATAGCAAACACGATTCGCCACGAATGTTTTCCATTTCTGGGTACTGAGTGAATCCAATTCAAAGTTACTATGGAATCGCTCCAGGCATAAATATTTCCAATGTGTAGATAAGAACTGAGTATATTTACCAGAAACTCGAGAAGGTTAGACAACAGCACCGCTGCGCACAATTCAAGGCGAGGTATGGACACCACTTTTAAAGGGGCTACCTTAGATTTAGCTATATTGAAATTAATGTTGACCTCATCATGGGCATTGACACCTCGAAGATCCACTACAGCGGCATATCCTGAAGAAGAGGCGTCGCAGAAACCATGCACTTGAAAGGTGTCAGCCTTCGCTTCAGTACGGAGACGCGGAATATTCACACGTTTAAGTTCCCCAAGTGACGATTGAAACTGTCTCCACTGAGCGCACACGTCATCAGGTGGAGTTGCATTCCAGTCTAGCCCTAAACTCCAAAGTTTTTGAATGAGATGTTTCGGCCAAAATGTGAGGGGGCATAGGAAACCAAGAGGATCGTAAATGCGTGAAATCTCTCAGATAGTATCTGCCGCTTGGAACAAGTTGATTTTGAAGGTTGAATCACAAATGAAAAGTAATCTCCTTGTGATTTCCATTGCAAACCTAGAATTTTGATGATGTACTCCTCTGCGTCACAGAATGGCAAGTTGTTACACTGTCGATGTTCGCGTGGTACAGCACTTACAATATCTGGGTGACTGCTCGACCATTTTCTAAGTTCGAAACAACCTCTTTCTAATAGATTCACCAGCTGGTCTTTCAACTCACAAGCATTTTCGAGCGATGAAGCCCCGCATACCAGGTCATCAACATAAGCAATTTATAAGGGCATACGCTGCCATGGGAAAGTCCCTTTCTCCTTGGTCCGCAAACTGCAGAAGAGCACGAATAGCCAAATAGGGAGACGATGAGACACCATGACTGACTGTGTTTAATTGAAATGTCTTAATGGGGTCAGTGAGTGCGAACCGCCAACGAATAAGCTGATAAGCTCGATGCTCTTCAGAAATCAAAATCTGACGGTACATTTGCTTCACATCGCAAGTAAAAACAAATGGGTAAATCCGAAAAAGTATGAGGATTGATAAGATATCATTATGAAGCTTAAGGCCAACGAAAAGGGTGTCATTTAAAGAAATGCCATTGCTGTCTTTTGCCGAGGCATCAACGACTACACGAAGTTTTTGTTTGCCACCAGAATGCATTACACCATGGTGCGGCATGTAGTAGGATTGGGGATTGTTTCCAAACGATTCAACTGGCGACATGTGACCGGAAGTTAAATAGTCGGTCATAAACTCTATGTACATTTTCTGTAATAGTGGATTTTTGTCCATTCGACGCTCTAAAGAGAGCAAACGCTGGTCAGCTATTTCGGCACTGCTTTTGAATGAGGGCTTTTCTTCTTTGAAAGGTAAAGAAACGCAAAMACGCCCAGATGGCTCACGACGAAATGATTGTTTAAACCACGATTCGATAGCAGTGTCTTCCAAAGATTCAGTTGTTGCGGACTTGATTTCTTCTAGCTTCCAAAATGCTTTTAGTGTGTCATCCAATGACGGTTCAATCGAAACGAACAAGGTTTGAATGGAGGGGGGTGTTGTGGAAGGATGTTCATTTGTATTTCCAATTATTGTCCAACCGAATATAGTATTGATTGCTGTAGGGCCAGGTCCATTGCTGGCAATTATACCGTCGCAAAGTATGCGGGGATAAATGTCAACACCGAGAAGTATGTCAATAAGGRRCTGGAGTATTCCAGTTGGGATCGGCGAGCTTCAGATTTCTAAGCGTTTTAAAACGMGACGAATCAATCGAAACATTAGGAAGKTTGGAATGTATATTGTCCAGGATAATCAATTCGAGGGTAATTTCTGCGTCAGGGCATCCTATTGGACGCAATTTGCAAGTTGTAGTTGCTGTAAACGATGGAATGGCGATCTGATTTAAGCCCACTAAGTTGTTCGATGACTTCATGCTGGTAAGTCCTAAACGCCAAAAACATCGTTCGGTAATTAAGCTGCACTGTGATCCTGTATCACATAAGGCACGACAAGTTTGATAATTACCATACGCATTCTTTACTTCTACTGCAGCAGTAGCAAGCAATACTGTGCTATTTAATTGTGAATTAGTCAGTGTAACACTGGGTTTATTTTCCGACAAGTGGGGGACATTTTTTGAGCTATCATTAAGTATGCACACACAGTGAACGCAGGTTTCCTGCTTACCGGCAACCGGCGCTTATAAGTGCCGATCACAGGCGCGTGTTGTGTTCATAGTGGACGTCGGGGCGGCCGGTTATAATATCAGTTTGGAGTTTGATTTCAACCCAATAATATGTCATCCTCAGCTTCTTCTGACGAAGATTTCGTACTTACTTACCTAAAGTTAAAAAGAAAAAAAATGGCTGTTCATCCCATAAATAGCTAAAGAAGGCTGCATGGAGAATACCATCACTTATTTAAACAGCTTAAACAAGATCCAGAAAGGTTTTTTCAATACACTCGAATGACCGAAGAAACTTTTGATTATATATTAGAGCAGGTTAAACATCGTTTAACAAAAAATTGGTGTAACTTAAATCGTCAACCAATCTTACCGGAGGAAAAGCTGGTTATCACTTTAGGGTAAGCATTATTTTTATTTGAAACGGAAAAGTAGAACTACAATAAAAAATAAACACATATTGCTATACTACACTTGTCACAAAAGATAGGAAAGTTACATATTACAAATTGAAATACTGTTGCGACTCAAAATAACTGTTTGGCACATCAACTGTTTGAGACTGAATGACTTGGGTGGGGTATGCAAACTGTTCGACAAGTTCTTGTACTTGTCCGCGAAAAGTTAGCATCCTTGATGCCGGTATTTTCCGCACATGCGGCAGCAAACTTTAAAAAATAAAAGGTTTTCATCCAACTCCGTATTACGGGCGGCTTTAGTTTCTAAATATTGAAGTTTCTTTCGCTCAATTTCTAGCAACGACTTAAATGTATCGATTGGAGCGCGTTGTTGGTAAAGTTTCTTTGACGGCCGAGTTCGTTTCAACATTAACTTCTTGTTCATCACCTGCAGTCTCGAGTTCTACCGACTGCGTTTCTACCTGCGTAAATTCTTCCGTCTCTTCCTCCTCCTGTATGGAGTCAGCTACATCAGAAGAACGTACTTTAGATAAATTCCCTGAAGATGGTCGTGGCTTCACTACATCCCGTAAAAAGAGCAGCTGGGTAAAGTATGGCCATTTTGAAGTTAGTGCGTCATCTGCAGGATCGCCGGAACGCGGAAGAGGATTTTTACCCAATTCCACCGCAAATTGATCGCGCAGATATTTCCATTTCCAGCGGAGTTTATTTTCTGGAAACCAAATTTGCTCTTTTTAACGCGGTTATCCTCTTGTATTATTCTATCTTATGAAGGATAAGTAGACAGTTTATCAGTATTTTGCCAATAGGAAAACGATGCAAAAGGATTACCAATGTGCGCATTTGCATTGAGACGTTTGACGTTTAGAGCTTATGCGTTAAGTAATTTTATTTCTGAATTAGGTGCATATGTGTTTCTTTTATTTCAGATATCTCGCAACTGGATCGATCGTCATTCCGAATGCTTGCATTTTCTTTTAGAATAGGAGCATCAACAGCAGGAAAGATCGTTTTAGAAACAACTAGTGCATTGTGGGAAGAATTACAACCACACTACATGCCGGTACCAAAAAAAGCAGATTTCGAAAAAATTGCTGAAGAATTTTACATTTGGAACTTTCCACGCTGTGTTGGTGCCATTCACGGCAAACATATACGAATTATATGCCCTAAAAATTCCGGGTCTATGTTTTTTAATTATAAAAAGTACTTCTCAGTAGTTTTGCAAGTAGTGGCAGATGCCAGTTACAAATTTGTAACAGTAGATATTGGTGGATACGGAAAACAAAGTGACGGAGGAACATTCCAAGCTTCCGATCTTTATAAGTTGTTAATCAATAAACACTTAGAGATACCAGAACCGTCCCATTTGCCAAATATACGTAATACAAAGGCTCCGTTTGTATTGATTGGCGATGAAGCATGCCCTCTTCTTCCGTTTCTTTTGAAACCATTTGGGGCGAAAAATTTGAGCGTTGAACAAGAATGTTTTAATAAACGTTTATCACTCGCCAGAAAAACCGCTGAATGTGCCTTTGGAATTTTGAGTGCCAAGTGGTGCCTATTAACAAAATGTATTGAAACAGATATTAATGTAGTGGACGACATTATAAAATGTATGTGTGTTTTGCACAACGTTATTATTTCTAGAGAGGGTTTTGAAAGACATTTGAAGGATGTCACCATTGAATTTTCTGCTGGTGATAATGAACGGGGAGCTACAGGAAGGCCTTTAAATGAGGCAAAAACTGTTCGTGATATATTTACAACATTTTTTTCACAGAATCCGTTAAATTACCATTGAAGTTCTAGGAATCCTCGTTCCAGAAGAACATCAACGTAGATACAACTTTTTGACACAAGAAACATAAGTACTCAGTTGTATATTTTCTAAAACTATGTCTGTTTTTCAGATTGCTGGTTATGTTTTTCTTTGTAAATCCGTTAATAAACAGCAACTAAAATTACTGCAGTAATTTTAAATGCTGTATAATAACGGGTTCAAAAAGAAAAAGATAATCACCAATATTATAAACGGAACCCGTGAATCATCATTAAGAAATGTTAGGTATTTTTCAGTAAACCAAGGACACAAATTTAAAATTATTAATAATAATGAATCGACTAGGATAAAATCCCACGCCTCAATATCGAATGCTAGATTTTTTAAGATAGAAAGGTTTTCCGAAAAAGTATCGATGAGCTTCCTTAACTCCTTGGCATCTTCTTTAATTAAGGGAAGAAACTGTTTTAGCAAAAACCAATGGCTGGTTGCTATTAGACGTTTATTGGAGTATCTATTAACTTGAGTTTGATAGGCCAAGGCGTAGTTTTCCGAGGTTAAAGGAATCGCTTTAATCAATGTTGAAGGTTCATCCCGTAATGACAATGAAAGATAATGAAATTTCTCAATATCCTACAACTGCGCATTCTTGTGCACGATACTGTCATACAAWTCGATGAAACATTGACAGGAACTGTATGATCCGTTAAAAGTTGCAAGTTGTAGTTTAAGTAAACGAATATTGTTTTTGTCAATGTTAGGGTCGGACGACGGCGTCAATGTTAGCCGAGAAAAAATACCCGAAGGCGCGACTGGCGCCCTCGCAGGTGTCAACGATAACGGTTCAAGGTTTGCCAATATCGAAAAGTAACATTTGTCGATTGATTTTCTAATGTCCTCGAATAAAGGAATTAAAGAACTCTCGCAACGCTTCTTCAGAAATTCAGAGTTCCTTAATTCGAGAAACTAAAAGATTATAGCTCGTMAAAGCAGTCTTTTTTGGTGCCATCGTGGCTAAACGCAAATAATCGAATACGAAACTGCGTATGTGTAGCTGCAAAGCAAACGTACAGCAGACGCACAAAAAATCCGTTATTGGTTGTTGCCAAGTTGCCACGGGCCGCTTGACCTTGAGACTAGCGTGCGCGAATTATTATTACGTATGCCGGTTACAGCTGCAACCAGTGCCGACGCAACAACAAAGTACGAATACAATTCGCGATTTCAATTATGAGTTTTATGCAAAGTATTATGCCGAGGGACAAACGCAATGAGGGATCACGACTATCAACTTACCTTGTATACAGCAAGGGACACAAACGAAATGAACGAACGAAATAAACACTGGCTAGGCACAGGGGTATAAGTTCAAGAACTAGTTGTCCGCACTATGTCTCTGCTGGCGTGCTGGCGATGAACTCTTCTTCTGTATTAAAGTTTTAAACGGGAGCGGGCGCGACAAGCGTTGACGTCACGGTAGGAGGGTGAGTGGGTGATGGGGCATGCATGAGCCGAACGCGCGGTAAATTTAAATCAAGACGCAACAACTTCCGTCGTAAAATGCTTCGAAAGCCAATCTACTAAAGTTTTATCATCGACAGGTTGTGATAAATAAGAAGCTTTATTAACCAATTTTATTAAATAATCGGCTCTACATCCCGTCTTGCATTCCCCATATCGGTGTTCAAAAATAACTCTTTCTTTTTCCACCCCCCAGTATCTGATCTTAAACAGTTCTTCAAACCTCTCAAAATTTCCAAAGTCTCTCTTTCATTTCTGCCCACTCAAGAGCAGATCCTCTCAAACTTTCTAAAGCAAAACTTACCTTCGTATCCTCTGGCACTCCCGCTTCCTCGAACGTTTTTTTTTTATCTTTTTCAAAAACTGCACGGGATGCAACGCTCCATCAGGGGTAAAACTTACATTATTGTACTATCCTCACATTTAGCAATATAATTTTTGTTTTATGAAACATCAGGCAGTCTGTGTTGTTCCGTAATATACAAAATTTCTGTGACCCTATTTGAGTTAACCTTAGCGCTATCAGTTTTGACACATTATTCTGTAAAACTACTACACTAGATGCCAAAGTTTGTGAGAAATCATGCAAATCTATTTCCGAGGTTACTGACATTGTTTCGGCTGAAGATTCATTGTTTTTATTTTTTTTTCGGTGGCATTTTATCCACTATCGGTCATTAGACATCCTATTAAATAACTAATTGTCCGCAGATACTACATCAAAAGCACGATGTTCATATATAAAACAAACAAATCGCACAGCAATAACAGTATAAATGTAAATAGTTTATTTCCTCTCATTTAAAGTTTACTACAAAAACAATCTAGGACTAGGAATACCTTGTAAGCTTTCTTTAATTGTGTACCTTCTAGATACACTCCTGGATGTTCCCAAATCCATATCCGTCCTCGTCTMCTTGTACCCGTCGCTCCTTTGATAAGCAGCGGATTGCTGTCGCAGCTGCTCTCTGTCCTTGTCGAACAATCGATACCAGACCGCTCTCCTTCTCCCACTCGCACACAGTACTATTTCCTCGCTCGTTCACCCGTAACCTTGATTTCACCGATCCAGGATGTGGCGCCAAATGTAGAGATTGTAAAACTTGCATAGGTCGTGGTTCGTTCGGTGCAATGAAATCACGATTACTTTTGCATAGCATTATTATCGCTTCTTGAAAAGCGATACAAAAAATAACACCGGAGAGCTCTCTATAACCTCCACTAAAATAGGTCTGGCTCTGATGAGACTTCTTTTAAAAACCCCACTTTTCACCGCACAGTACATGTGGATCCCATTTCCTTCTGCTTTCTTGGCAGTTTTAATGTCTAAATGACATTTGGCACCATCAAAACTTAAAATTACAAGTGGGTGTGACATATAGGACAGGAGGGGGCAGACAGGGCCGGACAAGATATTTTTGATTATATGTCTAAAATAATTAAATATGAAACAGACTTCTACCTGTGGGTTGCATCTATGATATCTTGGCGTAACAATTTTATACTGCAGAATTAAATTTGATAAGGTCCAAAAAAGTTATAAGCATTTTTTTTAGTCCCTGCAATGGTCCACTACTACTGGGGCAGAGAGGACCATGCAGGGGGGTACAAAGGACCTGCTGGAAACAACACTCTGATATAGTAACTACAATATCTTTATCAGAAAATACTTTCGAGAGGAGCACTAAAGCTCAGCGTGAATCGAAAAATAAAAGAACGGTCAGAATTTAAACTATCTATTAACTCTTGCTACAGCAAATGATAACCGAACCACATACAACAAAGGTTGGACAGAGAAGTGACGGATATAGAACTTCAAGGACGGCGCAGGCGCACTGTGTCACCCAATCACTACGGGGTTGGAACGTCGCGATCACCAACAATATATAGGTACAAATAGATGTAATGATGATAGATGCAAGATGAACATTTTAATCAAACAAATTCTTCTTCGTTCTCTGATACACCTGCGCATTCGTCACGAGCCCATTTGCTGCAGTTTTGACATTTAATCCAACATTCTCCTGTTTTGGATTCGCAATATTTACTTGGGCAGTGTATGCAAGTTATCTCATCTTCACTTTCATTATCGCTACTTTCAAAGACAATCTTTTTTTCTGCAGAACTTTACGCTCTGTAAATTTTCTTTTTGTGCTTAGTTTATTTTTTAAATCTTGGGCGCGTTCATTCTGCTTTTCCTCAAGTTCATTTTTAAATGGAGAACTTCGTTCGTTCTTCGGGCATGTTGAGATTTGCTCTTCCTGGCTGCAGATTTTGGTTTTGGAGACACCTAATACCAAAGAAAAAATTAAATTACAAAAAATGCTTTAAAATAAAATACAGATCTGCACATACTTCAGAAAGGACATCCTGGAATGGGGTCGTAGCGTAGCTGCAACTAGGCTGCACTTCGTTGTCTTTGGTATTCTGTATTGAGAGTGTTTCTGGAGGAATTTAATCTCCAGGCTCCCTTGTTTCTTGTATCTCCATGTAAGTCGCATCTGAAGGAAGAAAATCTTCGTCTAAAAATACCTCTGAATCGAAAGGATGTATTTCTGTAATTTGGAAGCCTTTGATTGCTTTCTCCATTTTGGAAATACGAAGAAATGATTTAGCAAAAAGTTAAACAATATCATAAATTGAAAGCCTGGAGCTTGGATTGTTAGTAAGCCACGTCACATTCTCTTGCATATTCATGTTTTAGTGACGCAAACAGTGCAGTCAAGAGGCTGGAGACGGTTGGTTAGTGTGTGGTGGTAAAGATATCAATAATATTATTTTTGCTAGCTTCTTCAATCGTCGCTAACGTGCGTTGGCTTTTGTGGCTATTAAGAATGATCAATTTTTTTTGTTTGCAGTTGGTTTAACATGATGTTGCAAATATTTCACAAAATGTTCAGAATCCATCCATACAGAACCGCTTGCATATCCAATTGCTCCTGGTGGACTCCCTTTCATGAATAATTGGTTCATCCGTTTCCAAGGAAATAGAAAAAACGGAGGGTCATAAAACCCACACACAGCAGTTCCGTTAAAGCCACGTTCAGCGCTGTCCACGCGTCCGACCTGTTTTTTTTCCTCTTTGGACTAAAATTTTTCTAGAAATTGGCACCTAGTTAATGCCCGCTTTATCAACAACCAGTCATTGCCAGCTAATCTTGCTGTTTTATTGAAAGGAGGATCTAGGCTTAGCTTTTCGGTCAATTCAAATGCTAAACGTCTGTTACACCATAAAAACGATTTTCTAAATCTAAGATGTGTCAACTAAATCAAGCTCTCGACGTTCTGTAAATACCTATTTCACGTGGTCGTTTCTAGAGGTTCTCGGCATTGTTACGTTTTGCTTCATTGGCAGCTAGGACATTTTGCTGATGGGAAGTTTAAGGCGACACCCCTTCTTGTCCATATTGTAAATTTTTGCAGCTGTATTTATTATTCCTGGCGTGTTGTTTTCCGAGGAGGTTCCCACGTTGGTTATTTGACCTCAGAAGTAGCTCTGAAACTGAAGTGTCCTAGTCCGCTCGGGTATTTATATTAGTCCGGTTCACAGATGGGTGGGCGTTGTTACGCATGACCGGTTTCCAGATTCCAGGTAGTTCGATGCCTCGGTCTCAGTTGTAATTGTGCAGATTCTTCTGGATTTCGATGGCATCCTTGTACAGTCTCGGCCAGAATCTTGCTTCCCTTTACAGCATTTGTGCTTCCTCGAATTTGATTATGTGTTCTGCTACGGCCGATCTATCACCTTGCCGGTCTCTGGTATCCCCATGTGCTCCTTGATTCTCGTGCTGATGTGCCTTCCGGTTTGGCCGATGTAAACCTTCAGACAGATGCATAGGATGCTATACACACATTGTGTTTCAGCTCCTCAGTCGTCGAACGATATTTCGGAAAGGCGTTAGCTATCTTTCCCGGGGCGGTGAAGATGGTGTTTATCTAATGTCTTCTCAGCAGCCGTCCGATCTTATCTGTACATCCATTGACGTAGGGCAGATATGCTGCAGCGACGTGCTCTTCAGGTTCCTTCCTCCGTGGTTGCTTGTTGATAGCCTTCTCAATCTGTCCTTTACATTCTAATAAATTATTCAATTTTTGAAAACGGTCAACCACAATATGACGATTTAGCTTTTGCGCTCGCCAGGGTTCATCATTTGGGCCCTCCATTTGGAAATTTCAAGATGATTCTTCAAAAAGCTATCGGCAAGTTTGGTTTCGTGGTTGAAACAGTGTTGAATTTTTTTTCTTCCGCCCATCTATACACGGATCTCCTTACTGACTTAGGTGTAAGTGGAAAACCTTTGTCGGCCAACCTTATAATTTTTCTGTCCAAATCAGTATCTTCCTCTTTGATGAAAATTGTACGCTTACCCAATTTTCTCTTCGTACTTTGAGTTTTTACCTGGTTTTTTAGTTCTCCTGGGTATATCACATTTTTGCTCAACGTACCGCCGAGATTTTCCTTTTTCCTTCTTCCAGCATTACTCATCCGAGTTAGCCTGTATGCCTCGACTTCTTCTAGCCATTGTCTGTGGAAAAAAAATGTTTGATGATGCATTTAAAACGCAGAAATTTTCATTTTTTTTTCATTTTGAGGTTACAATGACAAAAATATTAAAGGCTCTAAAAATTGTTCGTACAACGAAGTTTTAGAGAACAGAAATCGTAATGCATCAAACAGAAAAAATTATCTTACATGAATAAGTTGCAATTACTTACCAAAATGAGATTCTTATAATACGCACATGTCACAAGAGTTTGTCGCGAAGTTAATCTCTCATTTAACAGATGGCAGAAGATTACTTCTAAACTTATTTTTCTGTAAAAAACTAGCCGTTGGCTTTATAATCTGCTGCGCCTTACTACCTCAAGGTATTTTTATTAATAAAAATATCTGCCTTGTAGAGATTTCATTGGGTAATAATAGTAGCATAAAATATTTTGCTAGATACAAGAAGATTTTGTGCAAAAAAATGAGTCCTGATTTATTTTTTATCCTGATCTAGGGGTAATAATGAAAGCTATGGACAAAAATGAGACATCTTATCAGAAACCCTTATAGGCAATGAAAAATATATTCTCATAATATATTACTGAACGCTGAACACAAACTATGAAAATTCTTGAAGTACTGTAAAAAGCACCACTGTTTTAGTTGGCATTAAATTTGTTGAAGTCATTATCAAATACCAGTTGAGAATGTCGGAGCACGTAATTTCAACACGATTAACGCGTTGAGAATATTTGTCTGTACTCAGTTGCATGTCAGTTTTCTTGGGTCATCAGTTTCTATTTTCACTCCAAATTTCGCTAGTTAAAAAGGGTGAATTTAAATTGTTACGACCTATTTCGGAAAATATCATAACAGCTGTCGTAAACTAATACTTCGATCAGACATTAATTGATAATGATGATTAAAAATATACCAATGAGTAATATAAATAATGTGAGTGTTATTATTTATTTTTTATTAAACAATTAGTATTTTAGTTTTAATAATGAATATTGCTATATTGTCAAGATAAATGCGGTGTAGTATCAAAAATTTCGTGACATGTACGACAAACAATTTTTTTACGGAATAAACGTTGTCATTAGTTAAACCGTCGACAAAAAATGGCTATCTGGGGTTTCGATTGACTGCAATGTTTGTCAATGATTCGAAAAAAAAATGTTTAGCGTTTTTAATGAAGCCATTACGATATGCAATTTGCGTTTCGTAATAGAGCCATTTCGAATCGGAATTTTTTATTTTCATGTTGGTATCACTAAAAAACTCCGAGGACACATTAAACAAACTCCACCTTGTAACATCGCAACTGACATGAGTCTTGTCAAAATTTACACTTGGCCAACTTAATCATGTGTTATCAATGTTAGTGATAATGAAAACTCGTCAGGAATAATCGTTATATTGAAATACTAGACTTTACACTAATAAAAAATACCTAAACAAACTCAATCACACTCGTTCGTCGAAAGGCTTGCGCCACGAATCTTTCTCTCTCCCTAGTTCGTCTCATCGCCGGGTAGGGCACTACCTTCGCGCGGTGCGGCACATTCAAATTCAAAAATAGCTAACACATGGTAAGTTAAAATTTCCTACATTTTTCATTTTTATTAAATTTCTCACATTTTATTGCGTTGAAGATGGACACCATGCAAAACAGAAAAAATTGTAAGGGGTAATAAATGTTTGTTGAATAAGTCCTTAACTGCTCTTAATAAAATAAACATGGGACGCATTTGCATAAGATTATTAGTAAATCACATACGAAAATAAGGAAATTCACTATTCCTCCCCCATCTCGTTAATGACATCCAAAAATTAATCAATCAGTGGCTTTTTATGGACTAATTGGAGTATTCGTTCAATCAGTAAACACTGGAAACAGACTTTTTACTGTACTGAATTGCACGACCAACTTTAGATAACTCACTGAGGGGCAAGGATGCCCCCAAGCTAGTCACAAAGTGTCTTCTCACCTGGGCCTCCCTTTTCTTATTTCCATCTTTGGCATAATTTCCTAAGGTTATTAAACAAAGACAGTAGGTTTAATAACTACCAACTATTATACCAAGCAACCGCATCGGCAATCAGCGCATACAAGTGAGTTTCTGACTACCACAGGGTCTCCTCAGAAGTGCCCATTCTGAGATCAACATCGAGGATCATACACTCTGATGTGTTAAGGTGTTATCCTTAACCCCAGGCACACCAGTTGTCGATTTGGTAATCGGACATTAACTGGACCGACGCTACACCAAATACCATCGGTTCCCGCCTAGCTGGCTGGGCACCCGGATAATCGTACAATAATCTCATAAACTGTCTCATTTTAATAGCAACATAAAAACCTGACGTCAGGATTTTCAGCTACAAAACTGCTACCCTCTTAATCTCTCAAAGAGACAAAAATCAAAATACATATCAGTACTCACTACTTTAGTACTTCTAATCCGGTAATACTCCAATTGTCCATCAAACTCAGGTCCTATAAAACAAAGGAAACAATCACCCCTAAGAATTAATCAGCTAACACATTCCAGCACTCCACTAGTACTAATGGCGCGCTGCTCCGGAAAGGTCTCGCCCAGAGGTTTCTTTTTTTTAAACGAACCATAACTCATCTGAACTCACGGTTCATTCTCGACTAAATAAAACGCAGTCTAAATAATCGTATAATCGAACTTTAAGTCAATACGGATAAAAAACAATAACAAAAATATAAAATGGATATTAATAAAACTAAACCTACTTTGCAGACTAAAATTAAACCAGGAAAAAAATATGTCGCCTTTCAGTCGGCCACTCGTCCCGAGAAAAATCTTCGGTTTCTGAGTCCGATGGTAAAGGTACTCCATTTTATGCATTCACCAAAGCGTCATCGTCATTAGAAAGATTTTCATATCATGCCAAAGGCTTCGTGTGGTCAACCGCAACTACATTCTTGTAACTGCCTTTTCTGCTTCTTAAATCCTTCATATCCTCAACAACATATCCAGGATTTCTCTCACCTCCTTTGTTCCTTCAAATCTAGGTCTTAATTTCATACTAAGACCTTATCCATGGGTTTGTTTTTCGATAAGAACTAGATCACCAATTAAATAATTTCGAGCCACCTTATTTCTCTTATCAAATCGGATCTTATTTTTCTCTTGCGCAATTTTTATTCTTTTCTCCGCAGTCTGCCTGTKTTCAGTTAGATTCTGTTGCCCGCCTATTTCTCCTCTCAACTCGTGAACTAATGCAGAATCTATTACGTGGCAACGAAATTTAGCTATTCAACGAGGCAAAGAAAGATTCAAGATGTATTATACAAGATAGGGTCCCAGCTAACCAAGAAAACAGGGTTGGGTTCGGTTAAAACGAATGAAAGAAAGCGCCACGTGTTTTAAATCACCCACTTGTATAAAATTGGACGATACCCAAAAAACACGAAAGGGGAATCTTCAGATATAGTGACCTCGAAAATAAACTATATGTGTAATAGATAATTTCAGCCCAGAAATTTATTGTGTCAATCAAGACGTTATTATAAAAATTTTAACAAAGAAATTGCATGCAAAAGAATACGCCTAGGAAAAGGCCAAACAGTAAATTTAATAATTTAGATCTGAATATCAAAATAACGTGCACAAATCCTAAATATTAATAATTAAGCCGCGTCGAAATCATGGCCATGAAACTCGTCTAGGCTGTACATAAACAATACTAGTATTAATGAAGTAAATTTAAATAATAAGAGATATCGGTTAATGCAAGTACGTATTTAAATTTAAATAAGTTTTTTCCGCAATCTTGCGAGATTTACGTTGAAACGAGATTATTAATGTAATAAAACAAAAAAGAATAAAAGATCTGGCCTGCTGATGAAGATGATGTTCTAACCCTTGGACTGATGGTTGGCTGAGGGATACCAAAGGCTGTTACGATTGCACCGGAACTCTTCTACGGTCAGGAACTGATAGGAAAGGAAAACGATTCCACGAAAGCTGCAGTTTTCCTGAATAGGTCGGAACTGACAACAGTGTTTGCCTTGATCCTCGACGGGCTTGGATTATACGCCAAATATAAAAACCCTGAGGATACACAACGTAGATATAACAGTGTATGATCTAAAAATATTTAAAAACTAACACCTACCTTCCAAAGAAGGGTTTACGCTAAGATAAAGCTTGTGCAMATGATAAATAGCTTCTGGAATAGTCAGTGAATGGTGAGGTGCAGAATCCCAGATTTTCTGGTTGTATATATCTTCACCAAAAGGAATATGAACGGCAACGTGAAGAATGCTACACTGGAGGGAAGCAGGAAAATAATCCGGCACTTTACCGATGAAATGAGAATTTCAGAGCTTCCTTTGCAACCCAAAGCACCACACACACCAACAGTTTTACCTGATTGAATTCTATTCCAAATATACGCCGTCAACAGCCGGATACAGTTAGCCAGGGCAACAAAAACAGTGGACAAGAAAGCGCTCAAGAACGGCGGCCAGATATAAAAATTATAAAAGTTCCCTAATGAAAATTTAAACTGTAACAAATCAGACCTAATTTTCGGAATAAACCCCATTAAAAGTTCACTAGGTGTTTTCTGAACATCCTTATGTATGGTATTGTTAATGGAAAACTGCATTTTGGGTGTATGCTGACCCCTTCTGACTTACCTCCATACGTTTAACGTGATTCAAAATTATGCGATTGTGTCGCTCAACTTGACCATTTGCTCTAGGTGTTCCGACAGCAATTTTTAAATATCATGAATATTTTTTTTCCAATAATTTGTAAATGCCTTAGATGTAAACACAGTTCCGTAATCTGTGACGACGTACGCAGGTGTACCGAATTTATAAATTAATTCTTCTTCGAAAAACTTAATAACAAATTTAGTTTTAGTTGAATGTACATGTCTTATTAAAATGAATTTTGTGAATGTATAGACCAGAACAATCAGATGCATACACCCACAATTATTAATATACCTCTGTACTTGTAGTTTCATGTTCGGAAACCAATAATAATTACATATGGTATTCAAAGTCTTGTCCGATTCAAAGTGGCCAAGTTCATCATGAGTCGCCCTAATTATTTTTAAACGTATACCTTTAGGTAGAACCCATTGTAAACCTCGAACAGTAATGCGATAAAATCTTTTGTCTCTAAAAGCATAGTTCTTGAAAATTTGTCTTTCTTACTCATTTACAGGTGGTTAAGACAGTATTTCGCGAATATGTTTAATTTTATCATCTGTTAATTGTGCCGCTAAAACCCAATCATCTCGTTCTATACGTAAAATGATTCCGGACTTCTGCTTAATGCGTCGACATGCTTCATTGCATTCCGTTTTGAATGAAACGAAACTTTTGCAATTGCAACCACCATCTTGCAATTCTCGGCAATAGGTCAGGATTGGTCCACGAAGTTTTTCATGTGTTGCAGTCTGTCACCACAGCAAACAGGTACACCCTAAACTTCTGTATAGTTTGCACGACAGCAAGAGCCTCTAATTCATATGAGTGAAATTTACTTTCAGACTGTGTAGTTCGACGACTATAGTAAAACACGGGATGTAACAGTATACGTCCTAAACCTTTACTGCTCGCATGTGCGTGAACTTCCGTTTTAGCTTCCGGCGAATATATTTTCAATACTAGTCGATTTGATAGTATTTCCTTGAGATTCTCAAATGCCTTTATTTGTTCAGATTCCCAAATCCATTTTGCATTTTTCCTGGTTAATCTTGTCAATCGTTCTGCTATTAATGCGTAATTTTTACAAACCTGTTAATCCCCAAACAATAAAATTAAACAAGGAAAAAATATGTCGCCTGTCAAAATTGTTTTAAAAAACCGGTTTCATAAGGCTCTCGAATTCATGCTTTACAAAATTCGCCTGCGATTAAGGTAACCGAAAAAATATAATTTTATTTATTAAAAAGTACAAGCATAGCCTCCGGCAGTGGATGCTGTTACAATCTTACAGGTGTTTTTATATCTTATACAAGATAAGAGCATGAGAACTTGCTATCATCAGCAGATTCGCACACACGGGTGTCCTTGTCGTAGTGGGACGCTGCTACGTGTTTATTCGTGGGAAGCTACATATCGATACCTTCATTTTAATACCACGTATGTGACAAAATACAAAATGTTCAGGAGAGTGAAAAAATCTGCTATTGCAAACATTATTCTTTGTGTGATCATGAATTATCATTTTTAAACGTCTTCTGTGATTATTTTAAAGTATTTTTTGCTTTAGACCGGACCTGACCTGACTTCTTACATAGTATTACAATTTGAAGTTTTTTCTAATACGTGTGTTTAACATTAAATTTTAATGTAATGTACAACGTAAAGGCGTAAGAAATTATTGTTGCACTAATTGTAGGACACTCTAAGCATAATCAGTGATGTATTAATTGGTTTAAAAAAATGGATAGAATGTTAGCTAATATCAGTTTTATTTGAAGAATAATAGTACATCATTGATTAACAGTCACAGAAAGAGTTGTTTAAGATAGCATTTTTATTTTGTATTTTTTATTGCTGTCTACGGAAGTATGTGCTAGATTGTCATAGAAACTATGAAAATCTGGTGGTATTACAGACTTTTGCTCCTGCAGATGCTTCCATTTGTATAGAGGAACCTGAATTGCATGTTGATGCAGATTTGTAGGTTCGGCCTCAGCGCTTACTTTCATGGGTCTTCTGGGTAACTGTTGATAATTGTCATCGTAATTTAGTTTATAAGTAATACCTTCTACAGAGTATTTAAGGCAAAACACGTCCGTCACTATAGCGTCACCTGTCTTCTTTCCTTGTCGGATTGAGTCCTAATACTGAAGGCGTTTTGCAGTATAGTCTTTAAAAAATAGTAGTTTAAGTATTTAACGTCATATGGGAACGGTTTTTTCTAGCCTCTTTAGTTGCAGTTACATAATAAGCAGGTAAAAATATGTCTTTAGTTTTAATTTTTCTTTCGATACATGCATGGACTGAGTCACACTCCATGGTTGTGTGTCCCTTCACCAAAAATTTTCGTTCAATTTGTATTTTATGTTGAATTGCGAAATGCAACAAAGCATTTGCCATGACGACGTTCCTGTTTTGGTATGTACAACCGTTACTGTAAATTATAATAGGCAGTAGTATATCTAGACAGTGCTCTTTCAAGTAGTCTATTAAGCAGGACACAAAGGTGGAAGCATTAAGATCAGTTTGCGTCTCGTTAAACCAGTAGCATGTACACTGGTGGGACGAAACATTGTATACTGTAAAGTTATGTGAACAGAGCTTGGTCTTATAATGAAATGCAGCTGCCTTCGTTATGGGTGATAATTTTACAGCTTGTAAATCCATAGTTATCATGTAACAGTTTCCCTTTGTGGCAGTTTCTTTATCTTTATCATGTTCGAGTTTTGTTCTCTCCTTTTTAGCTACACGATTTCGCCATTCGATTTCAGTAATATTTTTGGTATCGTAGGCACAGCACGTATCACATCTATCTTTTCTGGGCTGAAATAGTGATAGGTTAAGATCTTCAAAGGTATTATAAAATTTAGTTTGACTGATGGGTCTTACTTGGTCGGTGGAGCATTTGCCGATATACATGTTATACAGTTGTTTTTTGGAAGAAAAAACTGGCTCCAAATATAACTTGGATGTTCTTTGTCTACAGTAGTGGCTTGGAAGTTATGGTGGTTCATAAAAAAACTTTGGAGGTGTGTTGTACTTTGTTTTTCTTTCTTACATTTTGCTCCCTTTCTTCATTTTGTTCTGGATTCTGTTGTTGGTCGGGTTTGTGTTTCTTCATTATTGCTCTCAGTACTGGAATTATCATCTGTGTTAATATTGAAAATTGTTTCACCCAATTGTGTGTCTCCACTCTTTGATTCCAAGAGTATTTAAAAAAGTTTTTTTACAAACATTTTTTTTCATCGCATAGTTTCAGGGAATAAATGTATTACATGGAGAGTCGAGATGACTGTCCAGGCTTAACAAACGATTTTTTTGAAGGAATAAGGTCTACCAAAGAAGATACATAAACTTTCTTTTCCTTCCAACTTAATTCTTTCCAGAATTGATTGAAAATTTTTTCCCTGTGTGATTCTTTGAATTTTTCACAATGTCGGTTTTTAAGTGTTCTACATTTTTGAGATAAACAAGCGGGTCCTAAGGTACGCTCCTTCCTTTCTGGTACACGGGTGACTTTGCCTTGTTTGTCTCTTTGATATCCACCGAATTTTTCTCCTCTCATCCTAGCTTTTATAGTCCTATTAACTTCCTATTCATCTTGATTAGGTCTTTTATTTCGTTTTTTCTTTGCAACGGTGTCCTCTGCAGTAAAATTGGTTGGGGCGTATAGCAATTATCAAAGTTCAGTGGACTGTATGAGAATTTATCAAAACGAGTGCTGGCTTTCGCATTCTATACCAAATTGAAGGAAGGTAAACTGACCTGGATTGTAAGGAACTGCGTTCTGCGGAGCTTCCAGTGAGAAGATTCGGTCCATCCACGGAATTGTGGCACTCGCGAGCGCGTTGTGTAAGTTCCTATTGTTTACACAGTTAACACGAAAAAGTTGATGTTTTTTAGCTAGTAAGCAACGTTGGCGACACTCTACCTTGTTGCTTGTGGCGATCGTCTATTCTTCTCTCTCACTATCAAGTGGTTGTAAGCAAAAAAGCAGGAATCAAGAGAGGCTGGTTGCCTGGATTTGAGTGCAGAACTTATCAAGCCATCACAATAATAATAATATTATCTTATAATATACATATACAATTTCTATAAATACCTCAACAATAATACAACAGTAATATTGGTCCCAGTAGAAGCCTGTTCCTCTTTATTATTATTTGGGTCTTCGTTAGACTCATCGTTGTCTGATTCGGATTCAAAAGTGTAATCTGGATCTTTCGTATTTTCTAGAACATCGTCATCATTGTTAGAAATAGTGCTATGGATTTCAGCCGTTTTTGTTTAACCTGTGTCTTTATTTTCTAGTACACTAATTGGTGCGTCCGATGACACATTGTCATAATATTGGATAACCTGTTCAGGTTAGGTCAGGTCAGGTTCGGTGGAGCAAGCGCCAAAGTCACAGTTCTATGGAATTAGGATCGAACACCATAATATCGTCTGTTGGAGCGATTGACATCTGTGAAATAACATTTAAAAATAGTGGGTTCAATATATTAAGGGTTTTCAGTTTTTTATTTTTCAAACATTTTAATACAGCATCTAGTCATTTTTACCCCATCGTTCTACAATATTTGGCTACCCAAGGCAGCCGTCATTAAAGTTCAAACTTTTATTACAGAACTAAACTTGTCTTAATTTTTCAATAATTTTCAGTATAAAAAAAGAGAACCTACCTGAGACACGGAAAGAACGTTATCGTCATAGATATTCCTAGGTTCTGTCGAATCCAATACGTGTGATTCAGCTACTTGTATCTTAAAAATGGTTATTTATTAAATAAACTCATACTCCTGGACTAAATAAAATTGYATAACACCTTACCTGAGACACGGAAAGAACGTTATCGTCAGAGATGTTCCTAGGTTCTGTCGAATCCACCATGTGTGATTCAGCTACTTGCATCTTAAAAATATTAAATTAATAAAGGCTTCTACGCGTAAAATAAAATTGCTTAAAATAATTTCCCGGACTATTGAACGCAAACTAACATACGAATTGAATAATTATAAGAAGCTCCGTATTTTGAGTAGGTTGATATAATAAAAATTGTTATTGCCAATCAAACAAAATTTAAATTTCTTCACTTACCTTTGAAGCTAATGCTATGTCTACCATCTTCCGTGCTCTGGAAGTCATCGTAAGAAGCCCTTATCCGGTAAAATAACAATTTATTCAACAAAATGGGCGCAAGTCTCGTATTAGCTACTTTTGAATTTCGATGATTTGTATGTAAAACAAATAATTTGATTCTTATTAACTGCCCCGAACTAATACACAAATCACATAAACACATGGAAAAAGTGCGGTTATTTTTCCTCATACGTGGTATTCGTAAACAATTTTGTTAGTGTCTTATAAGTGGAATTAGAATTTTGTTCATACGTGTTATTATAACTTGAAAGCAGCACTATCTGATACGTGATTTTTAATTTTATGATAAATTCAATTCAAGTATTAGTGCCTGATACATGGTATTAGCACCATTGGAGAGAGGACCAAAAATAGGTTCATAAGCAATGAAATCCAAAATTTCACTAAAAATTCTGGTGGTATCAGAATGAAGGTATCGATATGTAACTTCTCCCGCCTTAAGTCGGAAAACAACACCGAAGGGTTGATTTCTGCACCTGGTTCCGTGGAAATGACAGAATCGTGTAAAGCATTTAATTTTGCGTCTTCCAAGTTGTCGATGAATAATATTAAATTTTGGCAGTCAAGCACAATTTGTTCTAGTGCATTCTGAGCAAGTAGGTAAGTTATAACATCGAAATTCAGTTTATCATTTTCCTGTAAATATTGCAATCGAATTTCAATTTGCCTTTGGTTTTTATCTAGAGTTGTAATGGTCCTGTTATAATTTCTATTACATTTTTTGTAAGTGGTGTTTGAAGGTTAATTGAATTTTATTCTGCATCAGGATTTTGAGAGCTGTATTGCATTTAACTGCATCGTCCGAGTCCAACATTTGTTTACCAACAATGTTTAAAAGTCCACGTTTGCTACGGAGGTGTGGAACTAAATTATTAAGCTTATTTCTAGATATCTCTATTGAATGATTTTTATGCTTAAGCAAATTGATAATAGCGTTTCTATAAATAGCGTTAGACTATGAAGGAGCTGTCCTAGCTAACGACTGATTTATAGATTGGAAAAAACGTTCTGTGCTACCTAATTGATTAATAAGCATTGCTAATTCTACAGTGTCTAAAATTATGCTTATATTTCTATATCTTCAGCATGTATTGATATCAGGACAAGGATTTTCATTTTTGTGCGGTGTTTCCTGCAACAATGATTTATCATGAATTTTCCTAGGTTTTTTATAATTGATTTGTGATAAAGTACCCAACGTAACCAATTTGTTGGCGTTATCTTGAATAACTTGCGAAGCTTTAAATTTTGGAAGAACTTTGCTCGTAGCTTTAGTTTTTACGTGCGCTACGTCTTTTTGTTGGTATGTAACTGGGTGCTGCTTGTTTTCGTTTTTTTTCTTGTGTTTTCTTTATTATGAATTCCAAATAACAATTATGGCTATAATATCACATATAAATGCCTACATCTATAACTGTAATCTACGAACAAGGAACTAATTTAACAAAATCAGCTGCCCTTCTTATTGGCCTATTATACAATTTGGCAAACGCACTGAACTTCTGTGTCCAACCAGCAGCTAACTATATTGTATCGTAAGAAACACCCCATTTTGCGGCTGTAGAAGTGGCAGCATGACGCGTGCTATGACCTGTAAATAAGGTAGTGTCCAAGCCACTCCTTTTAAAAATGTCTTTTAACCAGCCACTTATTGTTTGGCAAGAAGCGGCATGGACAGGTCTGTTATAAGTAATGAAATAAATGACTAAATGTATATTGTAGATATATATCTTTTTACGTGCATTGACAGGTTCATAAATACTTTATTCGTTATACCCTATTCAATTAATTGTTAACAACTTATGCTACTTTATTAAACTTATATTATTCTGTTTAAAATTATTAGGTTGATTCTGTTATTTTAAAATAAAAGTATAGAAGCAGCAATAAATCAGCATTCATAAACGGAATTTTTGTGCAACCTATTTTTTGACGCAAATCTTTTTGTAAAGAATTAATTTTGACATACTTCAGAAATATATATTTTCCGTTTCTGTGCCTTAAGGGGGGAATTCGCGTCCTGATTTGTAGAGGTTTGGGAAAATACATCTCACAGACCCAATTTTGCACATACTTCATCGAACTAAATTGTGTTATGTAGATAAAAGGTTGCTCTAGCGGGGTACGTAGCCGTTTTTTGAAAATAGTGCTTAATAATTTTTTTATAATTGGCCAAATATAGTCCAATTTCGACAGCTTAGTTCTAGTAAATGAAAAGCTAAAAGTTAAATACGGCTACGTACCCCCATAGACAGAACCTTTTAGATTACACAGCTGCTTCGAAACACGAATTATGACGAATAGTAAAAAAATGACGTGTCATAAAACAAACGCATGTTTTGCCGGAATTTAGCATACAATTGCCTATATTGCAGGCGTTCGCTTTAAATTTCTTTCGACCCTGTCATGGGCCTCAAGCGCCGACTCAAGATACACTGTAAAAACTTTAATCACTCGCTTATATTTATTTATTTTAACGTTTGTTGGCGTTAGCGCGATTCTTACTATAAACTAGACAACACAACAGGGAACGTATTACTCGTTTAGATATACAATAAGAAAGAGCTGGAGGAAATAAAAATAAATTCATATTAACATGTATTTTAGCCACATGAATGATAATTTGTAACAAAACGGATACTAATAACACTCGTTACACAACAAAGTATATAATGAAAAGCTTTATAAACACAGGCATATTTACAACAAAATAAATACATTATGAACACTAATTCTATGATTTTCCAGCTCGCAAATCTTTTATTTTGCGATTATGAAGATGTTGCGGGTTAATTATTTCTGGTAACAAGCAGTTAAAATAGAAATCTTCTAGTTTAGTATTAATTTTTTTCTTTCCAGAAATCATCGTCTCGGTATACCTGGAAATACATAAACACTATTTAGTGAATTTAATGCAAAACAGTAATAACTTACAGTATCGCTCTCCAATCCTAGAGGTGTCCATATTATAAATACACAGTAACTGCGCTTAGTTATATGTAGCTGACCCTGTGCCTGAAAAAAGTAATTGTGTTTTTTTAGTTTTACGTTTCCACTCCCATCTATAAATGCAAATGTAATTTTGTTGTTATTTATAGCGTCTTTGGGGCTAAAATTTGCAGCAGAGCTTGGGCACTTAATCTCTACAATGCCCTCATCACCAATTAATCCGTCAGGTGTTGCTGCCAGATAATTCTGTTCTCCATCTATAAACAGACCACACTCTTCAATTATGACGCTGTTTTTTTCTTCAAATTCCTCTTTTGCTATTCTCTCGTGTACCTTTCCCCAAGATGTAGCTAAATTTCCTGTAAATGTACTATACAGCGTAGTTTTCACGAGACTGGAGCAATGTGTGCTTTTTTTCATCTTGCATATCCCTCCGAAAAATGAAGCTGTTATAAGAATTCTTCGTTCTTCTCTCCACAACACGGAATCAGACTGTCCTACAGTACTTCTCTCCAATTCGCCAATTTGTTCCTGTGTTTTGGTGACAGTCTGAAGGAACAACGCTTTTTCTCTTTCGAATTCTTCGGTATTCATTTCAATAGATGGCAGGCCGTAGTCTTCATCAGCTGGTGTAATCTGCATTGAACATTGAGATGCTGCATATAACTACGCAATATTTCGGTTTTACTATAATAAATCACTTACCTGAGGTTTCTTTTTTGGAGTAGTCTTCTTTATGAGTAAACGTTTGGTTTTCCATTGTTGTCGTTTACTTCGTGCAGATATAACCTTTTTTGTATAAAATCCCGGACTATATTGAACTACACGTTTGTGTATAAGTCGGGGTAGTTCCGCAGCTGCAACGTTGTATGATATTGCTGCAGCTTCACATCTAGTGCCATACGATCGCCTGCTGGTGAAGTTAATTCGTTTGCCGCCCACAAACTTTGCTACGATAGAATTATATAATTCTACAGCATTTAGCATCCTATTCAGAACTTTGCGGGTTTCACCAACAATAATTTTTAAGTTTGCGAGACCCCCGCTTTAAATATTTTAGGCATTAAAAAGATTGGTTTGTTATTTTAATGTTAAAGAAATTGCATATTATGCTTCTCAATTTTATTATTGAGATACTACATTTTTATAAAAACATTAAAATAAAAATCTCTTAGTATATCTAAGTTTGTCCCCATTCACTATCCCTGTCTAGCATTTTATTCCATACAAAAATAAATATGCACGCTCTCTATTTGTAAAATACAACTGCCCTTGAATTTGATGGTAGTATGCATGATCACAGTTTACAACCACATTTCCATGTTATTTATAATAAAAGAAATATTTTTTGTCAGCAACACCTTTAATTCCATTAAGTCGCATTTTATATGGACACTTTATTTCTAGTACAGCATCACTGCCTATTAAGCCATCTGGACTGGCTCCCAAAAAGCTACTATTGTCCAACCACAAACCAGTAGGTCGAATTTCCAGGTTATGCAGTTCAGAAAGCTTTAGTTGGGCTGTGGCTTCCTTTTATTTTCCCCAGATCACTGCCTTCACTTCTTCGAGGTTGTATCCTTCAAGAAGTGCCTTGAAGACGCTCTTGGGAAACTTCCACCCTTGGTTGATGTGCCTTTCGCAGGCATTAAGTACCTGTCCAAATTTACTTGATGTTAATCGCATGTAACCAGATCCACACAACCCGCGTTCAGAGAAAGCCAGAGTAACGCCTGTTAAATGTTGCCGAGACGTATCTATTATTTCATACTGATTCATATTGTTTAAAGCGAGGCGCAATAGAAGCGCACTTCGTGACCTAGAATTCGTTTTGCTCAATATGTGGAATAAAACAACCTACTGAAATATAGGTAATTCATTTTTGTGAGACACTAATAAGCCTACAATGAACGGTAAATTCCGATCAATAGTAAAGAGTGCAGATTTAATCATGTTTTAGAGTAATATAAATTCTGCAATAGTTTAGTCACACTATAAGGCAACCAAAACGCTTGTAGTGCCAACAATATCGATACAAAAAATCAATAGAGCCATATCACAGGATAGGGCGCTCTTGGGAAATGCAAAACTGACAAAAAGTACCGACGCCGTCTTTGCATAACGCCACATCATATGAACTTACAAGAACAAGAACTTTTTATCTCTATTTTTGCTACTAGAACTGGTTAAGTCACTATTTATCAATGAAAATCGCTTACCTATTTAGAATGTTCTAAATATTGTCAGTTTGCCTGAAGTACGTCTTCTAAAATATAACTGTTAAACTGTTGTCCTGATTCTGGTCTGAAGGTCGTGGTCAGTTGGAATTGCTTCCTAACGTTTCGCTAGCACGAGTCCATCTCCGAGATGGAAGACCTCTGAAGAAGCTTGCCACTCGTGCTAGCGAAACGTTAGGAAGCAAATCTAACCGACGACGGCCTTTAGACCCGAATCATGACAACAGTTCGTCACCTTACCGCGAAAGCCGTAACCAATTCGTCATATAAATGTTACATAGGTATGGTGACAAATAGTTTGTGAATACAACTAACCTACTGCTTGATGTCGGAACAAATGTCGATAGAAGAAAAGATTTTGCAACCTCAGGATATGATAAATTATTTTCATTGCTGTCACTATGTCGAGATTCTGATGTTGTACTGTTATTGTCCGAAAATTTTCTTTGTTTAACTACTTTCCGTCTTTTCTTTGCTACTTCCTGATCTGGCGTGCTTAAGTCGACTGTTTCTGCAGCTTCTTTTGATTTCCTTACAGCTTTTTTGTAGGTATCTATAAAAAGGAAGTAATAATTTCAAAAAGATTTTTTTTACTCTCAAAAAGTTTCTGCTGTTTTTATTGTTTGGTTTACAAAAATTGCTTGCTACCACAGCTAAACAAAAAATGGCTGCAGAAATCGACGTGGTTGTGGTTACAAAACATGTTAGCTACTGGTCAAATTTTGTTTGTGAAACGAGGGTTATAAATGTCCTTATAAATAGTTTTACTGATGTATACAGAAATAGTTACCGTAAAAGCTAATAGGTATGAAGTCCCGTTTACTTACATTGTGTCAATGCAGCAAATAAATGTTAGTTGCAATGCTTAATAATAATTAGTAATCAGTGCTTAATTTAGGGTAATTCCGGGAGAGACGGACCACCTTTTTTAATTAACCGTTATTTTCATTGGAATAAGGATTATAATAACGAAACATGGTTGGTAAAACTGCCCTTTATTGCATATTCAATAAAACACAACATAAACTCTAAAAACAAAATACTTTTTTCTAGACATTCATTTAAAAAAAAAGCATTGGTGGTCCAACTCTCCCGTAATGTATGGGTGAGTTGGACCGCCCCCTAAGGGACAGTTGGACCGAATCAGGATAGATGAACCAGCTGCAAAATAACGCATTAACATGATCGTTTACCACATCCCTCACACAAATTATCATATTTCATACAAGTCTCGTGTAACCATCTGTCACAAATCGCACATTTCACCCAATCATCTGTTTTTGTTGTCGAATTGTAATTTTCACCACATCCGGCACAGTTATTCTCGTCCCAGGATTCAAGAGAGTCACTGTCATCCAAAAGCATTTCTTCCGAAGAATCGCTATCTCTTCCAGGTACAGGTCTAGGTTTCTGCTTCACTTGACGTTTTGACTTCTTAATTACCTTTCTTCCATGCGCATTCTTAGTTTTCTTCTGCAACGCCTTCTCCCTCTTTTCTTTTCTTTTTGCAATATGCTCGGGAGAGGTAAGAACTTGAGCAAGTGCGCGGCCTCGTCGCTTAGCGGAATCAATTTGTCTTTTTACAACTGGAACAGGCTGGATTAAATCAAGTCTTTTCCCTGGCGTTAGGTCATCGGGCTCCTGAATAGCAGCACTTGAACTGCAACTGGGCTGCGGTAACATGACAGATTCTTTTGGCATGGGGACATTATAGATTGGCTGAAGTCCTTGTTGTGGATCATTTGTCCTTATAGAAGTATCCTAAAACAAATAAAAATGACATAGGTTGGTCATTACCTGTGTATTAAAATCCTTACTTCTAGTTGTTCAGAAGATACTTGACCAGAACTGTTTGCGACCAATTCTGCTGGATTTTCTGCGGCCAAAAATGCATAATCTGGTATAACCTCTGGCGAGAATGGGATCAATCCTGTAGCACGGAACCCAGATATAGCATTTCTTGCGATTGCTGCTCTTGTCCAGGCTTCTGCCAGTAAGCCACCGAAATTTAACCTGCTAATTCTTTGCTGTGGATTACGTTTTACGAAATTGTTGCAGGCTTCGTAGTAGTGATTTTTTAAGGATTTGAAAGCTGATCTATCCAACGGCTGGAGGTAATGAGTAGTATGGGCAGGTAGGCATATCATTATAATTTCGTGTTCTTCAGCAAATTCCAGCATTTCGCACAAATTACAATGCGAAGTATGGCCATCCAGAATTAAAACCACTTTTCCAGCGGGTTTCCTAGGCAAAAAGTGGTTTTTAAGCCAATCGAAGAAGATTTCTGCATTAACATACGCAGATTTTTCACTCATCCTAACAACCGAACCAGGTGGCATTCCATTTGAAAATTCCCGTTTGATGTTTTTCCCCTTAAAGATACAGTAGGGGGGTAAGAAGCTGCCTTCACCGTTGCAGCAGGCCACAACACTGATCGTTTCACCTTTCTCGCCAGAGGTTAAGGAAGAAACGTTTTTGGAACCTTTGGCAGCAATAACCTGACCTGGTTTGTTATTCAACTGTAAACCGGTCTCATCTACGTTGAATATGCTTCCAGGTTTGTCAAAGAGTAAGTTTTCCGAAAATACTTCTTCTACCAAACGGAAATAATTGTTCACAGTCTCTCTACACAAAGCAGTAGAGCGCGCCAGAGATACTCCCTCAGCAGTACGTACTGACAAATCTCGATGTCGTTGTAGAAACAGGTGCAGCCAATCGTAGCCTGCTTTTCTTTCTTCTTTATCAAAACGATGAGCCAAGCCTAACTGCTCTGCAAGAGCAAATGCCATAAATCGTACGTCAGTACGACTGGGAGCGAATCCAAATTTCTGAAGTTTTTTAATATGCGAAACCAGTTTCCTCTCATTTTCGACTCCCAACGTTGAAGAAGGACCTAGAGACGTGGTCTTTATCAAATTTCCCGACGCTCTTCGTCGAATTAATGTGGCCTTAGGAATTCCAAATTGCCTGGATGCTTCATTCACGCCGCAAGTACCGTTGTTTATGGCATCTACAGCAGCTCTAAGCCGTTCTTCAGTCCAATTACCTCTGGAGACACTCTCTTTACGTTTATACTTCGTTGGCATGCTGCAAAAAAGAAAACCGCGCTCAGTAATTAACGTACAATTGCACATCGTAGTTGGTCTATCTATCCCCAATAAAAGTGGTCCATCTCTCCCGTTCGTACGGGGGAGATGGACCAGTAAAAATAAAACTGCATATTTAGTCTAATGATAAATTGAGGTTAAAACACGGTAAGTAATGATTGTCTTCATGCATTAGCTTCGAAAACACAATAATATCTACTTACATKTTTGTAAATCGCAACCCTCACTTTCCACCKTAKAAATTTTATGCCGTGTACAGAAATTCATATAAAAATTGCACCGTAAATACAACACGCACCGGCTCGCCTGATGTTGACGCGCCACTTTCAATCGTGTTCTAAATGAAGACGTACCTAGTAGCGCTATCTAGAAGTTAGTTTTTAAAATACGCAAGTGGTCCATCTCAGGCGGTGGTCCGTCTCTCCCGGAATTACCCTATTTTGTAAAGGAAACTATTTTTCTGTGTCCGGATAGTCTATATATTAATTGTATATCCAAATTATTCATCTTGGCACGGACTATAAATGTCGCCAGTTTGTATTAAGGCCTCTTACATTAACATGCATCATGATGAGCTCATTGATTTCTAGGAACTCATTCAAGTTCGCTATGTTGGTGATTTAAAAATCTACTATTAAAATTATTAGAGTTCATATCTAGATCCACGTCAAACATGTATTTTGTTATTAGTTCATTTTGCTGTATTTTCCTTATCACTTGGTTCCAGATTTGTAGTAGATTTTTCAACAGTATTCAAATGATAGCCCAAACAAGTTGGTTCATTTGGCTCTATTGGGTAATCAGCTAGTATGATTGTTAAGCTATTAATAATTGCAAATACTCAGATTTTGTTGTATCTGTAGTTATATGATTCGTATTTTAAGTTTCCGTACTTTTAATTACTATATGTGCAGTTGATKTATTTAATTGGTTGCTTGTGGTCACAGTCTTTGGACAGGTGATCTCCACTGCAGGCAGCCTTATTTCTGCAGTTGTTACCACTATGTCCAATCTTTCCACACTTGAAGCAGGGCCGTAAGTTCAAGTCATCAAAGACTACCTAAATTTAAACGGCGGTTTACCAAATACCCGTCCATATAGTTTATTACAAAACATGCGTTTGCAAACATCTAGTAATACAGCGTGCATGTAATCTATTGCAACATTGGTGATTAAATCAAATACCTTTGGCAGTTGGTGGTTCTTCTTGCGGGAGTTAGAATATTGAAAACACGAAAATATATATTCACTTGCTGTATAGCCACTGGCACATCAGGAAACAAATTTACAAATTGAGCACTTGAACGTAAGTTTCCGGATAATGCTATTTCCGTTGTAAAAGTTAACGGAAATTTAAGATATTTATTACCAAAGTCAAATCTGGTCCGGATTTGTTTCGAAAGTTCTATATAAAATTGTAATATACGGATTTTGAAGTTATGTACGTCTCTTTTATACTCATTTTGAGGTAAAGACTGCAGGCAAGCATCCGGTTTAACTCCAAAATATATACCATTAAAATAAAGGTAATTATGAGGGTCATTGTCATTTATGTTTTCCAAGGAAACCGTTTTTATAACACTATTTTTATTGTACGCATTTAAAATAATCTTGTATGGGTAGATAATCTTTTGAAGCAATAATGGAACCTTTTCTGCCTGAAGCATCCAAATTCAATCTACAAATGATTTCTAAAATATAACTCAAGAAGAGTAAATGTAATTTATAAATTGAGTTACTCAGGTAGCTACTGATCCGTTGTGCTGAAAGAAGATTGTCTTCAAGGGCAACTTCTTAGAAAAAAATAGTCATTGAGTTCCACTGGTGTAACATCCTGTCTAATGCAGTTTTTAATGACTTGTTTGACTTGGTCGTAATATTTTTTGTGGTTTCTCATTCACAAAAACTTCACAGTCTTGCAGTTCCTGACATTTTTTACTGCTAGTGGAGAAATAAGAATATACATCCCTTGTAAACTACTCGATCTCATTTGGTAATTTGTTAGCACCCGCAGATGCACACAAGTGAAGAGAATGGCATGTGCAACCCTGTACAAACAAATTGGGTATAATTTCTTTAAGTCTTTTCCGTATGCCTGTTAAATGTCCCATCATTGTGTTAACGTTGTCTGCTGCAAAACCAATTATATTTTTGTAGGGAATCTTATTCTTGTCTAGTATATTTTTAAGTGTTAAGTAAACAACATCAGCTGTGCCTGAAGTTAGCTCTATTAAATTAAAAAATCTATCCTGTACTTTCCCATCCTTCCAATATCCAACTATAACTGCCAATGCTTTCTTTGTTCCAACATCAGTAGTTTTATCAATGATGATAGAAAATGTGGAGTTTCTCAAAAACGCAATAATGTCTTCATTTAGAGCAGGTGCTAAAATTTCTACATTCAGCTTTGTAGCTGTTTTCAGTTTCATTTTGATTTGTTGTGCAACCTGCGAATCAGGAAATAGTGATTTACAAAAGCTGGGTAATGTGTCCATTAGTGAAAGTACCAATCGATGCTCACATATGTATGCACACATTCTTAATTCAGTCTCTTTAATTACCAAACTCTTCAAAAATTTTTCAGAATTCATTCATTCATTTCAGGTGGGACTTTTTAGTGAAGTTTTAGCAGCTTTGTCCAGTTTTTTTTGTGAGATGCTGTTTGCTCATGACGCTGTAGGTGATATCTGCCGCCAGGTAGCTTCGTTTTACACAGCAAGCAGAAGGGAAAAGTTTTCTATAGGTCCATTTGAACTCAGCAATTATACTTTTGGTTTTTAGATCAAAAGTTTCTCTTTTCCTTTTCTTGGGATTGTCATCAGGTACTACCGTCCCCATTATTTTCCTGGTTTTCTTGGCCTAATGGGTGATTTTCTTCATCTTCCGAGAACTGACCTTCAGAACCTAAACTTGAACTATTGTTTTTATTATCCTCAATGCAGGTATTTCGCATAGAATTATAGTTGTCAAAGGTTCTTGTGATAAACCTGAAATAGTTAATCTGTAAGTAATGACGATCAGAGAGTAACCTGAGTAACACTTGCTTATCCAAAAGAATTATTTATAAATTAGACTAACATGAAATAATGTTAATATTGGTTTAATATTGTCACATTATGGACACGTTATGGAAGTAATGTTGTATGTTTATTTAGGTTAACTTAGCAATGATAGGGTGTATTGCTGGCGGTTACGTATAACAAGATCTACTTTTTATAAAATCGACGTCGGAAAATTGACTGTTCTCCAAGCGTCAAGCTAAACCGTTGGCATGAATTCGCCAATGGCAGAAATAGGGAAAATCCCGCGGAATAACAGAACTGCTGTTCGTCGTTACCAACCTAACAGAATAAATTGTGTCAATATTGAAATAAAATCATACAATATTTTGTTAAGTTTAAAAAGTACACCAAACAACGCAACATGCATAAAGAGGTACATTTGTATTTATTAAAAGCAAATTGTACAGTTGTACAGCCAGAAATATCACTGGCTTCGCGGCTTCGTTACCTGTCGCTGTTTTTATCTCCGATTGTAGTACCTTCGGGACAGCGCCTGTATGCTTCCAGTCGTGTTCTAATTGCCGACCTCGATTTCTTAGCTTATACGCCATGGAACATAAGCGATACGCCACCGGGTTGCTTCTACTCTAGTTACAATCTGTTACATAAACAAATATACGAGCATTTCGCACGTGGCGTGTAATTGTTTTATAATAATTATTTTTGTATGTTCAAACTAGTACCTGTCATTATAAATGGTTAAAACACGGATCACGTATCCAACAATACAAAAATACATTTGTCTTTAATCCTACTTGCAATTTTTATTTTTGGCAAAGCCAAGCGGCCTTCTTCAGTGGCTAAATTAAAACACTAAAGACTTTTTGACATATATCGTAAACTTACATCAGTACGGAGTTGTGTGGTGTGGGAAAATAATTTGTTTATATTACATTTTTGACTTTACTATTGCTAGAAATGGGTTATTTAAGGGTGTTAGATCCGTATTTAACAGATGGTTAGAAGGGGTTCAAGTTGGCGCGTGTTGACGTTTTTATGTTCTTGATGTTGGCTATGTTAAATTTGTGACCTGTTTCAATATTATGTAGCGCTAGTGCAGATTTTTCTCCATTTGTCTTGTTAACGTGAAAAATATACTCAGAATCCCGAAATCGCCTTTAATTATTAAAAATAATTTTTATTGTTACAGCTACAAACTACATGTGTTTGTGTCTACGATAAGATTAAATCTGTCTGTTACAGAAGTGTAAAACAGCTTGTAGAGCATCCTACTGACTGCGCCAAAAATATACCCTGAAGTACTGGTCTAGCCTGTGGTTTTATTACATCAATTTTATTTGGACAGTTTTAAAAACAATTACGTTTTTCGTCTTGTAAAACGTATTGCATGTTTCAGCCAAAGTTGCAGGTTTCATGTAACGGATTGTAGTCCCTAAGTGTTCTCGTAAGCTAGATAGAAACGTTCTTAGCGTTAAATTTTGATACAATTTACATTTTAACTGTAATGCTGCTTCAGTCTCTTCGTGTATATCAGCATAGTTACATAGCAGATTTAAAATATTTAAACAACGAGCGTAAAACTGTTGTGGATTCTCGCCTTTATTATCTCGATTGAGACAGACTTCGTCTCTTTGATCAGCAAAATTCCTTGTCAACAAATTTTTCAAGTCATCCCAAGTAGTAATTTCTTGGATATTAATTAATAATCTGGCACTGCCTTTTAATTTTGAAATAAGACAATTTAGCAAGTAAATATTTTAGAAACAAGCAGGATTATCTCTCTTATAGAAATATAAGATTCTGCTACCGAAATATATCTCGATAGTTCATTAGGATTTCCATCAAATTCTGGTAAGCAGTTTAAGTATTCTGCTTTGAATTGTTCAGTCATTGTGCTTAATTCTAAGTTACTGTTATTACTATCGTTTACTGTATTAATTATAGATATCTCAGAGTCAGTTGAAGGTATTTCCAAGTTTAAATTTTCAAATATACTTAATAAATTTTCCATAAAATTCTACTTACATTAATAGAGCGCTCTTGGGCATTCCGACCTATGTAGATGACCTTCTGGTTCCGCGATGTAGTCTTCCCCAGGAAGTATTATCTTCGCGATCGGGAAGATTCTGTTCCCAATCCAGTGTTTCGAGATTTGCTGGTCCGCTATTAGGTCTTCGATAGACTGGGTTTCCTGAAGTTCGAGGAGCCTCTCCAACTCGAAAGCTAAGGACAGGCGATTTACCAGGTTCGAATATTCAGTTAATCGCAAAACCATAAAATTGCACGTTCGATACGCAACAATCCCGAATATCCTACTGACTGCGCCGAAAATACACTCGGAATCCCGAAATCGCCTTTTAAGAATAATTTTTATTGTCACAGCTACAAACTACATGTGTATGCATCTACGATAAGATTAAGTCTATCTGTTACAGAAGTGTAAAACAGCTTGTAGAGCATTTTGCTGACGTAAACGTGATCTTAGGTCGCCGGCCTCAAGGTCGGCGTTTTCCCATGGTGACGCTGCGCTGGTTGCGCGTTGATATAATTCATATACGTATATTCTTTGAATCTAATATTTGCATTACGTTTTGTTTGGCCAATGTATTTTTTGGGCATTTACAGCATTTAATTTCATAAATTCCGGATTAACTGGTCTTCTTTATCAAGAGTGTTACCTAATAAGTTTCTTTATGTGTAGTTGTTACCAAAAGCAGGATTAATATTAAATTAAGAAAACGAATTTTGAAATTTATGTTATATTGAAGGATGCTATGTAAATTTTCTATGTAATTGGTTTCTTTTCAGGACTAAGATGCGTGTGAGATTGCAAATTTAGTTTATATTTGTGTTCGTGTAATAACTTAGTGACCATTTCTTCTTGTATCCGTTTGAGTTGGCTAAATTACAAACATTCATTTCAGTAATTTTCTGTGGATAATGGAACATTTAGAATATATGTATCAAACTATTAAAGACAGGCATTTTGTACTTGAAAGGCGTACAAGAACTGKTTTTGATGTAATTATCTGTATGTGTCGGTTTTCTGTAAATATTAAATGTGATTGTATCATCCTTTCTTGATATTGTTAAATCTAGAAATGGCAATTACGAATCCTCTTCTAGTTCAAAAGTAAAATTTATTGACTGATATAATGAATTTAATTTTTGTGTAAAATTATCAATATTAACCTTATTGTCTATCATGGTAAAAACTTCGTCTTCATATCTACCACAACATGGGAAATTCATTTGTAGTTATAAGATTATTTTCCAGGTGACTTAAGAAAAGGTTAGCTAAGAAAGGTGAAAGAGGGTTTTCCATTGCCAATCCAAATTTTTGTTTATACAATTTATTATTAAATATAAACGCGTTTTGTTCGATGCACAGTTTTGTTAACTTCTAGTATTCGTCGATAACCGCTGTATCGAGTTTATTTTGTTCAAGAAAATCTTCCAAAAATTCTGAAGCTTGAGGTACTGGTACTCTATTGAACAACGGTTCGACATCAAAAGATGTTATTAGTGTTAATTGTGATTAGGTTAGATTTCAAAATCTTTCAATTTTTCAATTTTAGATCGAACAGTCATTATTTAGCGTTAGTTTACTAAATTCATTAACCAATCACTTTGCTGATTGGTAATTTGGAACGTTTACGTTTGAGACTATGAAGCGGTACTTATTCCTTGGCTTATGAATTTTGGTAGATTTTTTAACTTTAACTTGTATTTAAGATTACTATTTGTTAATAAACTACAACTGTCCAAAATATCATTAACCTCTTTTATAAATTTTTTAAGGGATTTTTGCTTAGTTCAAGAAAATCTTCCAATAATTGTAAAGGTTGAGGTACTTTGCATGCCCGTATCTATACCATTTCAGTAAAAAAAAATTCGATACCCAGTGCATTTTATCTTGGCACTCGTAGGTTGCACGCATCAAACAGCATGATACAGTGTTGTCAGCACTTTTGTTTCATCATAATGTCTATATTCTTAGGCTTAATTATACTGTTTGCTGTTTTATTCAGTTATAATTACCTATTAATTTCATTTAATGCGGTTAAATGCTCATTTCAGAACATACCTACTAGCAGATGGCAAATTTACTAGCCTAGGTATAAAATCTGTAAAAACGGATAATTAAAAACTAAACGGGGCATTATGTTATTCAGTAGCATTGTTCCGTCGCATTTAAACTCAAAAGAATTATCGTGTTATTCTTACTATTTAAACGGAAAGATGCACAACTTACAAAAAAAAAACAATCAGAACTAACCTTGTTTTTTTCTAAAATGTTTTCTACAATATGATACTTTGAGTATTTTTTCGTAAAAAAGGTACGCTTGGTTCATATCGATAACGCTAACAGTTTTTGAGAAAACTGCAAACTTCTTGTTGAAAATTCTTCTGGTGTTCGCGATAATTTAGAACAAGCTTTACTAGCAACAATTGCAGCAGAATGACGGATGCAAGGTATTACAATTAAACTTGAAGGTCAGCTTCTCATCGTGTTTTAAAAGAATTATGTTTGCCTAACAAATATGCCGCAGTGTTAGAAGCTGAACCAATAACGTTTTCTAAAGGTATTTCCTTAGGACTAAGACAGTTATTAAAATTATTATATAAGCGCTCAGTAGAAGTGTACCTTGCATCAAGTGTAATTAATTCTAATAGCGGATCATTAATTTTTCCATTATAAACACGTTTACTAGCTTATTGGCAGATATGTCTCCTTTCATCCATAAGTATACTAAATTTATGTGTTGTTAGTACTGCCGTTAAATCCATTATTTCCTTTTGCGCAATTACTTTTCTAATTATGTTAGTAGCTTTTGTTCTACCTAACTTTTCATCTTTTAAAATTGAGGAATTACCAAAACATACCTTTAAGACAGGAATAAGATGGTCGAAAATTTCAAACGCTATGTTGTGGTGAGCAAAAAAATTGCTAATTTGATATCGGYATTTGAAAACTTCCTTTTGTGGACTGTATTTTCTTGTACGTGTGAATCCATACAGCTTTTTGCTTTTCTTTACATTTTTCTGGTGCTTTTGAGTTGCTGCATGCTTCTTTAGATCCGACTAAATTTACAAGCAATGCACAAACACGTAATATTACTTGACGTATTTGGTTTTAATTAACCTTTGAAAGCTGGGATGTGCATCCATTCTTCTCAAAATTTTTGAATTGGTGCTTTTTGGCTAAAAAATTGTTATGTGTTAACATAAGAAAAAACAAATAAAAATAAAATTTGCTTATATTTCCATCCACTTTAATACCTTAGGTAATTCAATGGAGAGGAAAAAAATATATACCAGAGCTCGCTGTCCATCGGGTTAGGTAAGTGAAACAATGGGGCTGAAATAACACTTGTATTAAGCCTGTTACATAAATAAGAAAACTGTAATTACAATAAATTAAACAACAAAATTAATTATTCCTGGGCGGCGTGGTGAGACCTGGGGAACAGACGGACGACGTATTCTCTCTGAAAGCAGAAGCGTGATTAGGCGTGCGAAAGCTCCTACGGGGTTAATGGTTAGTTATGCAAAGGCCAAGCCACAAGCAGTCAGCAAAACATATCAAAAAAATACAGTTACCAGTGTGAATCAATGCCCCTATTATATAATTAACTCCGTAATCAACAGGGCACCCAATTACAACGACGACCTCCAAGTTAGTCAGCCTTTGGAGGGTGCCGATGCAATCCGCGGAATCGGTGTTACTTTATACGGCGGCGGAGCAGAAGTGGGCGTGGAGAGCTCCCGGTTAGTCGACCACGGGAGATCTCCTAGCGTGACCTGGCCCACGACCCCCAAGTTAGTCGACTATGGGGGGGTGCCGGTGCAATCCAGCGGGCCGGTGTCGTGTGTTAGGAATGGTGCTGTCGCCGACTGGACCTGTTATTCCACGAGAGAATACCAGGGACAGTCCAGCAACAAGCTGGGAGGGGAGGCTGGGGTAAGTGGGCTTAAATAGAACACTAACTTACCTGGATGGTTGATCCCTGGGACGGCTTCCGGAGTTGACTGGTTGGTAGCTGGCCTCGGCCGGAACTGCTTCATCTGCATTGTCGTCACGCTTTTATAGAGTTCGGCGGTGGTCAGATGACTTCTTCGACGCGCACTGGACTTGGTCACCGCCGGTGAGGTCATCTGTACTCTGAGTGGGGCGAGCATCGCACTCTGTTCCTGCCGGTTTCGAATTCACGAGCTCCAGGTGTGCTGCGGTAAAAACTGCTGATATGCGGAGCGGACAAAAACAACTGTTTCTTTACACCACAGAAAAAATCGGAGTAAACAGAAAAGAACGTTCTGGCTAAACTATTGAATGAAACGGATTAATTAAAATGGTTGAATAAATTATAGCGCTTTCCTGCGTTTACGGAAAATTAATTGGAGTTCTCTTTTTAAACTTAAACTTCGGTTCATTTGTATAAAACAAACTTGATATACTTCTACGGTGTGAACGGATGGCTTATTGTGAATAAAAATAAAAATAATTCTGTAACTTCGTTACACACGCCCTCTACATCGGTAAGCTTTCATTTCTTCGGCCTTCATCTGTTACACGGATCGTGGACAACGGCAATGCGGACAGCGCTGCAGCGGGGTTGGTACCGGAGTGGTCGTGCGGAAGCCAGCCACCCCTCGGTAAGTATCGGGACGGCTCGGGTACGCATTTGCACTGGCAGTCTTTTGACAAGGTCCCTATTTTTCCGCAACGGGAACAAAACAGAATGGACTCCTTGTTGCAATCGTATCGGTGGTGGCCTGGGAGGGCTCATCGCTAGCAGATCGCGCCGGGATTTTTGACTCGTGGGAATTCTCCGGGTCGGCAGGTCCACAGAACCTCCGGTCGGGGGGAGGTAGTTGGGACTATTCGGGTGGCGGCGGATAGATCCTTGGTGCGTTGGTTGCTTCCTCAGCGGTCTCCTCGGTTCCATCGGGTAGTTCCTCCGCGGACATTTCCAAAAATGGACTTGGTGAACGACTCATCTTGAAATGGAACAATAAACAAACAATTTATCCCGTTCCCTTCTCCTTATTATATATTGGGGGGGGGGGTTACCATTAAGAGCTTAATATATCGGAAATTAAGTTTTAATTTTTCTTTTGGTATGGTAATATAGAATGGAGGCCCCTCGGACGGCATCAGGAGCTTTCGGATCCTTTTATTGTTGCCCTGAGGCCTATACTGGCGGACACCTTCCTGGGCCCACGGCGGCCAGTCATGGAACCGACTCAGCCCCTGGACGGCATTGGCCAGGGCGACCTGCTGCTCGGACTCGGTCTCAGGGGTTCGTTGTTCTTCCCGGCTTGTTCCAGGGACTGGCTCGGTTTCATCGGTAAGATCCAGGCTAGTGGGAGGCTCCGTCCTGAGTTCGTCGGGGTCGGCCCGAGCTTTCTCAGGGCCCCGGATTCGGACCTCCGGGAGGACTGATCGGGTCGGTTGTCGGACGGTGCGCGAACGCCCTGTAAGCAAAAGCGTGTTAGCGGGTGAACGCTTCTACGAATACACATGCAGGCACAAGCAAAGCAAAAGCAAATTCAATATATAGAGTACAAAGGGGGGGGGGGTCAGTGTCCGTATGGTACAGTCTTACTGTGATAATGACGGGGGCTCCTCCGACAGAATAACCGCGACGGATTCTTGACGGGGGATTACTACAGTGGCCCCAAGTAGAGCGTCCTTTGGGGCCCCCGGAGCAATCCGGTGACGGCGGTGTCGGAGCGGACGGCGACGTGGAAGCCTCCGGTAACGCGTCCTCGGAGGGTTCCCCACTCGAGATTACTACGGTGGTCCCAAGTAATGCGTCCTTTGAGACCCCCGGAGCAATCCGTTGCAGACGGTTTCGGAGGGACGGACAGAAAATGCGGAGTCCCCCAGTAAAGCATCCGTGGAGGATTCCCAGCTGAGGATGGCTACGGTGGCCCCAAGTAAAGCGTCCTTTGGGGCCCCCGGAGCAATCCGTTGAATACGGTGTCGGAGGGGCGGACAGAAAGTGCGGGATCCCCCAGTAAAGCGTCCCTGGAGGATTCCCCGCTGAGGACGGCTACGGTAGCCCCAAGTAAACCGTCCTCTGGCCCCCCCGGAGCAATCCGTTGAATGCGGTGTCGGAGGGGCGGACAGAAAAATGCGGAATCCCCCAGTAAAACGTCCGTGGAGGATTCCTCGCTGAAAATGGCTACGGTGGTCCCAAGTAAAGCTTCCTTTGTGCCCCCCGGAGCAATCTTGTGGCGGTGCGGAGCAGTTTGGACCCGTCACCTCACGTAAAGCACCCAGTAAGGCGAACGGGGACAGACGGCCAACGGCCAAGGTACCTGGACACCACCTTACCCCACCATCAGAGAAAGAATTAGTGGCTTACCTTTCTCCGGTTGCTGCTGGCTCCTGGTCCTGGACTGGTCCTGCTGGGTCGGCTGCTTGGCTTCCGGAACGGTCACCAACTGTAGGCTGCTTCGGCTGGAGACTTCTTCCAAGGCGGACCGGTCACCCACTGTCCTCTCGTGCGCCGGCATCGCGCCTTTATCCATTCCTTCGGCGGTGGGGACGCTGCGTTCTTCCGCGCATCGGAGCGGACACAGTCTCCGTGGAAGGCGGTGGTACCGCGTGGGAGGTGACACTCAGGTGGGGCAGAAGTCGCATTCTGCTCTGGTCGGTGTCCGGGTACTATCTCCAGATGTTCCGGAGTAAAAACGGGCCTGTTTTTGTGGAGGCTCAGTGCCACGGCTTTTTCGTGGCAAATTAATCGGCGGAGTATTGAAACGGGAATTAATGAGATTCGACGAAATAAACTAGTAGATTTTGATGTAAACATAGACGGTTCCCCACGGTTTTTAAAACGGTTTATATTAATAAGATTCGATGAAATAAAGAAATAAACTTTGATGTAAACACAGAGGGTTCCCCCCGGTTGTTAAAACGGTTTAAAATAGGATTCGATGAAATAAAGAAAAAAGAAAAAAAAGAAAACGGTAACTTCGTTACATGTTATAGGTACAAGAGGTCTAGAGTTTAGTATCGATTCTACCTGTACTAGAATAGTATACATTTCCTCATACGTCAAAGCKTTTTCCCCGTGACTCCAACTAGTTGTGTCTTAATCGATTTTACAGTGGACTCCTATAGTCCACTGAAATGTGGAGATCTCAGAGGAGTCAATTTCCATGTTCTTTTCATGGACGAAATAACTTGAGATTTCACGTTCTACATTTGAATCCTTAAATAATATTTGAAGAGATTCTAAATAGTTTTTGGCACCGACGAAATTAGTGTCATTGTCGAAATATATGGTGGAACATTTGCCACGTCGCGCAATAAATCGTTTGAACGCATTAAGAAGCGATTCAGTAGTACAATACTTGTCGAAATAAAAACGTTTTAATCCGCAAATAATATATCGTTCACACCATCAGTTACAATAGTTTTTATTTGTTTGTCATCTTCATCATTTTTTCTACCGTACAGCATAGTGGTTTTGGACATCCTCTCGATGTGTTTTTTATTTGGCATAAATTCTATGCAACCACCAAAACTAGTAACATGTTGCTTTGAGGGTATTAGACCATTTACCGTTTTTTATAAGGAGCCGATTCCTAACTTTTGTTTTTATTAAGTTTGTTTTACTGAAAGTTCTCTCGCATTCGGCATTTGAATGGGGTAGAGATAAGCAATTGAGCACAGTCAAAAGTGGGAAAAGGTAGCATTTTCCATTCGTCATCAATTCTTTGATAATTTTACTTCTATTTGCACATTCTGCATTTTTTCTGACTGAAAGTTTTATTGATTCTGTTGAATATAGGCAAAATCCATTGAAAAAACAAATAGTATAATCTAATGAACGGGTCATTTAAACTAACTTGAATATGCTCTGCAGATATGAGTTTTTCCTCAATTCACTTTTCATTAAAATACAGTTGCAAAGCAACTTTTATCCGTGGTATACGATTTAAAAGATGCAAACGGTAAACACATACCCCGGATTCACATCCGCGATATTAAGAATTATTATAATCCGACCCCACAGAATGCCGAACCGCCGAAGTAAGGTGATCCACCCGCCGGCCCAGAAGATCGTCAACGTCAGACAGCAAAAACTGGCGACCCAAATGCGGATATCAAGGATGCTGGCAAAAGATGGGCGCCGGCACCCAAAGGTTACCGGCGGCCCCGCCCATGTCCGGAGTTTGCCCGGGGGCGAGGCGTCGTAAGCTCCTCCGGCAACCAGCAAGGCCGCTGAACCGCCAGGCCCCATGATGAGAAAGAAAACAATGTCAACGAAATACCCAACCAGTCGCCGGAGGCTGAGGAAGTTCGGTCCCCGGACCTTAGACGCCACCAACGTCACGAAGACCGGCCGTTCAGCGAGTGGCCCCAAGAGCTGAAAGAGGCGGCCCAGAAATTTGTACTTGCGGATTGGCCGCCAGGGAGACGCTATCGTTACCGGCTAAAAGAAAAGCGAATAACGCTGTGGAAGATATAAATTTAGTTTTTTGTTTGTTCTGCTTCGATGTATTTACTTTACGTTTCTATTTAAGGAGGGAGGGGAATAAATCTTTTGTTGGGGGGACTACCGACTTTTCAATAGAACCCCCACTCCTCCTCTCCTCTTACAGATTAATGTGGGAATCAGAGGTGCGCGTCTATCCCCCCCCCCCCCCGGGATAGAAAGTATAAAATAGTGATCATCTTGCGTTTGGCGTCAGTAGTCTGCCTGCTTCAGTTTGCTTCAGCTGAACTGTCGGACGGTTGGACAGAAATGGACAACCCAACGCTAGACTTAGCCAGTCTCACCGAACCTGCCGTGAAGCCCGCACTTCCCGGCTCCAGAGAAAGCCTGCCACCTGGACCATCCGCCACCTCAGCACTCCGCCGGAACTATCGCAACCGCTGCCCCGGAACGGAAAGCATCCAGTAGCGGTACACAAACACAAGAAGTAGCCGCCGAAGAATCCGTTCCATCAACATTTGATGACGACGTCCAGTATATGGGGGGATACGTCCCTCATGATGGTGAACTATTAACCGGCCACCCCAACCCCGGGATTTTACCAAAAAACTAACGTTACACGAGATCGGCCGCCTGAACTCTAGGGGAGAGTTAGTAATGCATGCCCGGTGGGCACTCCACCGATACCGTGGCGAGCCATCCACTTCCCACTATACCGCCACAATTGCATTGGGATTTTCTGTCATCTTTCTTTTCGCATCTCGATAGATCCTTTTCTTTTAAATGCCGAAGGTAATACCTTTTTAATTTGACTTTATCCTTATCGTTAGTATTGCTAAACGCTACACGATTCGCAGATATCCTTTTTAGAACGAAAAAGGAAATGTTGAAATCTTCTGTAAATATTCGATAAAACACTAGATACGAAACATAATTTCCGTCAATAAAGTGTTTGTTTGTGTGTAGAGGCTTTCAATTTTAGGAATTTTATTGATAAATTTTTTAACTCGTTCCTTTACCACAGCGTCTATCGTTTTTTGCTTTTTGTGTTTACCAATTAAAGTATTACCTAGTTTATTTCGTTTCTCTAGAATTCTAAAATTCGATCTACTCGTTGTACTGATAATAATTTCTTTGGGAAAGAAAAAATTTCGTATTCATCTAAACTAGCAATACGGGGTTCAAAATTTGTAGTTCCAACGTCCTCCTCTCGTATATTCAATAATCCAACGGGAATTTTGTTTTCTTTTGGATGAGCTAAACTACTTGTCACAAAAATTCATTTTCCTATTTCCTGTGGTAGAACAACACAATCGTATTGTGTACTAACACTACAAAATGTTATTATTTCGCATCGCGCTGGTATCACTTTTGATACAAGTGGTAGTGATTTATTTTGATTATTTGTAATAAAAGTAAAATTTCTATCTTCATAATTAATGCATGCTTTATATACTTCAAAAAAATCGGAACCTAATATGCCATGAAAGTCATCATTAAATGTTTCTATAACTACAAACTTATGACAAATTCTGACGTTGTCAGCTTGAAGGAAAGGTATGCTGATCCGAGTGAAGTCATTGACCCAGATATACCGTTTATTGTAATTGTTTCTGCAATATTGACTGTCTCATTTTTACTTAAATTTTTTGAAAAAATGGCACTAACTGAAGCACCTGTATCGATTAGAAGTAGTATTTCCGTTTCTCCATAATGTAGTTTTATGTAATTTAAATCGTTTATGTTAAAAACTGTGGCCTTATTCTGTGTGGGCACGAAAAAACCTGCGTTCCTGTTCAGTATTTGAAGATGATGGCTGTTGCCCGTCACCAGCATTAATCGTATAAACATTATCTTGTCGTCTTATACGATTTCGCTGTGCAAACGTGTTTTGATAGTAATTGCTATTTTGTGTGAAAGGAAAATTTTGCTGATTGGAGGATCTGCCTCGGCCGCGATAGTTTGAATTTTGTGTATGTAAATTTGAATTGTGGTATGTACCTGTAAAATTTGTCCTACCACAGACTGTAAATTTTGGTGTTTTACTGAACGACTATGATTACTAGGCTCAGGTAGACTTTGTATGGATTCTTCCTTTGCCGCATTAATAGCTTCGTTTAGGGTAGTATAATTCCGAGCCTTTATTATTGTTCGCAGCTCCGCATCCTGAATACCTCTTGCAAATACATCATCGTTTTCTCCTCTAAATACATTTATGTTTTCTTGCTTATCGCCAGCTTGAGCAAGGGTTAATTTGGCCATTAAATCAGCAATATTTTGTCCGTGCTGATTTAAAGGTTTACCGTTTTGTCTACAATTTTGTAGTTGCATTAAAAGAGCAGGTGCTGATTGTTTAGGCAAAAAATATTTTCTTAAGTCGGAAATCAAATCACTTACATTTTGATAAGTATCACTTAACCTAATTTTTTCATTTTGAGGAATACATGCCTTTAAAACGATTCGATTACTTGAATTAGTTGATGGACAGATTCCACTTTACCAACTAATTTAAGCAACAAGCTAGATGCCGTTTTAAAATCATATTGTCATATTGGATAGTTTAGTTTCTAAATTTATTGTATGATGAGTGCAGTCACGGATATTTTTGAAATCTATATCTAACTCAGTATTACTTAAGAGTTGCTGCAATCTTAACTTTAGAGTTGCATCACATTCAGCTATTTTATTATCGATACTGATTGATAGTTCTTTTATTAGTTCCGCATTCGTAGATTCACTCTTACTTAGTCCGTATTCCACTTGTAACTATTCTTTGCGTGTTTTTATATTTACTAGATCCTGTAACTTACGGTTGACAACTGCAACGTCTTGACGTCTCGTTGCATTGTCCTTCCGTAGATTATCCCTGAATATCCTAACCTCGTTGTTAAGTTACGTAAACCGATTTAGAAACATCACCTGCGCAACACATCACTTTTTTTTACTAACCGCAGTATTTTACGATGACAGTACGTTTTCTCTGCTCTTGCTTAGTTCACTTTTGGCTATTTCTTGTCTAACAATTCTTCTTAATTCATGACGACAATAGCGTTTGGCAGCAAGTAGAGCAACTACCCCTAAGAATAATATGATAGCTGCAAGGAACCATTCTGTCCTGGTGAATTGCTCTTGTGTTGCATTATTTTGACCTGTTCCAGCCGCTTGTACTATTATCTGTTCTTCTTTTGATTGCTTGGTTCCCATTGGTCTCCTGGCCTTACTGGGACACTTGTAGTGGGACTGGCAGGGTCCCCATGTAATGTTGTTAGTTGCTCTTCTTGAAGGTTCCGATGATTTGTAAATGAAACAACTTCTTGTCTCCCAAGGTTTTATATTGGCCTCACGATGGATAACACTTTTCGTCTTACATGCTACTACCACTCCCCTGGTCATCGCACTCTCCTCTTTTTATATTGCATATGTATTCATGTGGACATAGCTTTTGCTATGGTCAGCGATACTTACAGGTTAACAAACCACTGCAAGTTGGAAAATGTAGGTCAATTGGAATGCCTTGCATTTCCTGGATGATTACACCAGAACATGTCATTAACCCGTAATAATCAGCATTAATTCTCTATTACACAGCGATTGGAGTCTCTGGGTCTGCAAGCATGAGAACTATCTCTCGCAACCGTTGAATGTCAAAACATAACGGGGAGACTTCAGTGATCGTTGAAGGGAAGTACTTTATGACGTCAAGAGTTCATCGCAACTAAGTTGCGGACGTCCATGTTCAGGATTAATCCTTCCTTGCCTGCAAAAGGCGCGCTAAAGCCAACCCCTTAGTTAAGTAAAACAGTATCGTGCTTCGCAACGAACTGCAAAAGTGTAATACGATAGAAACAGGGCCGGCACAACATGTTCAACCCGAGTGGGTAGTAAAGTGAAGTTGCCCCCCCCCCTCCCCCGCCCCTCATCATAGCTGTACTTACCTATTGTCATAAGCAATTAACTTAAGAGGAAGCCATAGAGCCATCAAATGTGAGGTTTTTCTTAGATTTTCTGTGCAACTTTTAACAAAGGATTTTGAATTTTTTACAATTTAATGATTTGACACGTCTTCTGATATTATACCTCAAGTTGTGTGAACTCATTGAATTGCAAAAAACTGAAAATCATTTGTTAAAAGTTGCACCGAAAATCTGAGAAAAACCGCTCATTTGATGGCTCTATGGCTTCCTCTTAATACGAAAAGTGAGGAGTGTTCAATGGTAGTTAGGTTAAAAAATGATTCAATAATTGTTACGAATGTTTTTATGGGTACGTAAACAATTTATTTGATCTTTTGCAGTTTGAAATATATCAACATTATAGCAAAGCAAAAACAGCAGTTCGCTTCGAATTTCGAACAATGAACTCATTCATTAAAGGGTCTAAATCAAGGTTGTCCACTGATTCAGGGTAAGAATGTAGAACCGCCACGTGATTTAGGCGATTTTGGGCCATAGTAGATCTTAAATAATTTTTTCCTCGACGCAATACTGAGAAACTTCTTTCGTTGGAGCACGTTGATCCCGGTATTGTGATAATTAATCTAATGAATCGCACGAATTCCGGAACAAGATTCATGTAACATTCGTTTTTTCTCAAATATCTGACGATTTCACGGACATTGCCAGTCTTTTTTCCTTCCCGCTGTAAAATGTCTAAGAAAAAATTTCTATCACCCAATAGTTGTGACTCGTCAAAGTCTCCGCGATAAAAAGTCGCGATTTCCTTGACTTTGTTGGATTGACCTACAGCAAAAGTCTCTAAAGATTCGAAAAATTTGGCCGAATCCGTGTCAAATCGATCTCTCAAAGAAGAATACACTTGGTCAAAAATTTCGCACTATACTTTCCTATAATAATCTTCAGGAGATTTGAAAATAGTACTCTCGGAATCGGAATTTTCCAATCGTCTAGTCACTTTGCGCTTTCTGGGCAACTTTGCTTCCTCGATTTCAAATTTCTTAGCCATTTCTTCACAATTTTGCCATATCTTTTTGAACTTTAAATCTCGAGAATCGTACAGAACATCCGCAACAATTTTTACTTTCTTGTATGAATCAACGACACAAAGCTCCGAGTGCTGAAGATCTTTGTTAAGAACTTCGATACGATCAAAGATTTCGATCATTGTTACCAAAAAAAACAAAAAATTGAATGAATCCATGTTACGGTGGAATCCTGAAGCCTTAGCTACAATAGTGCTGTCAATATCTCGATCATGAACAAGCTCTTCAAAGAATAACATCAGCGTTCCGTAGTTAGCAGCCACCGTCTTCAGGGATTTAATTCGAATGACCCATCTAGTCACAAAATTGGTTATGTAATTATTGTATTTTACATAAATAATAACAGAGCTCAAAATATATCTGTACCTTGTAGGGCAGTAAGCAGCTAGGGCAGGCAAATTTTCTCCGTTTTCTTTTTCCTCAGAAGCTTGGAGGTCCTGAAATCGTGCAATGCGTTTCGGTGAGTCTCGCACAAAGTTTATCAAATCCTTTATCACCCCGATAAATTTTCTCGCTTCCAGGATATTTTCTATACCGTCTTGAACTGCTAGATTTAGGTTATGGGCATTACAATGTATAAAAATAGCTCGATCTTCTTCTTCTTGTATCCGCTTTTGTAAACCAGAGATTTTTCCAGATACATTAGCCGCTCCATCATAGCATTGGCCTCGAAGTTTCTCTAGCGGCAGTTGAAAACGTACCAGGACATCTTTCACTATGTCAAATAATGTCTTGCCTGTAGTACTTGTTGTTGAATAAAACCCCATAAAATATTCCGAAGACGTAAGATCTGGAGAAGCAATTCTGAGGTAAATGGATATTTGTTCCATTCTTGACACGTCTGCTGTTTTGTCCAAAAGTATGGAATAGAATTCGGCTTTTCTGATATCCTCAAGATGTTCGGTAATAATTTTGTTGGCCATGAGTTCCAAAATTTCATTTTGTATTGTATGATGCAGCCATTTATTATTTGTTCTTTTAAGCCATGATTCCAACTCTGACACATCTTCGGCCCGCGTTCGTAGAATCGTCATAAAATTTGAATCTTCGTCGTTTGCATCACCACGAATTGCCAAACCTTGTCTGCCCAAAATCCTTAACGTGCTGAAAATCTTCAACGCTGTACGATGGTCCATCATTTGTTTAAGGGTGGCGGTTGACAATTGTTGTACAACGTTAACTGTTTTGTGATTTTTCAGAGCTTCTGTACACTTGAAGTGCAAAGAACTTACGGAGTGCTTTCTGAGTCGATCAGCTGCATGTTTCCAATAAGAAAATCCAGTCTGTACCCACGTTTCTTTAGATGTAAGTTCATGTGAGTCGAGGTTTAGAACCAAGTTTTCAATGCAGGCTTCCGTGCAGATAGAGCAAATTGCCGAATTGCTTTCGTTGTGGTGAAGCCACGGGTTTTCTTTCTTCCAACGCGAAAAAGAAGCTGGTAGTTGCGTCGGAGTGGAATCAGGTTCTAGAAATAAACATTTACCTATTTTAACTTTTTAAATAATATTTTCTGAGGTAAGCATACAATTTATTCCATTGAACATTAATACTCTCATGTAGTGTATGTCTAAATGCATAATGAATCTCTGAATGAAAATCTGATAGTTTATCACATATAAGAAATTTACTTATTTTTATATTAATCAACTGATTAATTGATCAATTTAAAAAACCAGGGCAATTGAATAATTTTGTAAAATTGAAATTTGAGTTGATCAAAAAAATTCCTGTAAAGTTTCGCAAATTTCATTAAAAACCGTCAAGATTTATAAAAACTGTATCAATTTTTCAAAAATTTATTTCAAATCGTCATTTTTGAAATCTTTTTGAAAAATTTCACGAATACATTCGCGAAAAATTTGAAAACATGGAAAAAGCAAATGTTGACATTTGACTTATGTTGTGGGACCGGTTGACTTCGGCCGTTTGATTGCCGCGTTTCACGCTGACTATATAAGAGGCGGAAGTCGAACTACTGAAGTCAACCACGTCACACAGCATAACCTCAAATGTCAACATTTCCTTTTTCCATGTTTTCTACTATTTTGCGACTGCATTCACGAATTTCTTGACCAAAAAATTACTTGTTACACTCAAATACATTCTACGTTACAGATTCACTTACCAAAATCGGCCTTATTTTTTTGCAATTTTCACGTAAGTTTTTTACACTCAAATTACAAATTTTCAAAATGTTTTTCGCTTATATGAGAGAATTGACAATATTTTTGTTTACTTACTAATAAAAGCAGTAAGCTTTTTATCACTGTTTTCATCCAATTTCGGCTTTTTAGCAGCCGAACGGTCACAAGATGATGTTATGGTGGAGAAAAATTCACCACTGCTTGCCTCTGCTGTTTCTGTCGCAGTTCCCTCCTCTTGTCTACCAGCACATTGATCGTTAGACTTTTTGTGCCGGATTACAAACCGGTCCATATTCTTTTTCAGCTCCAATATATGAATGACGACAAAACACTTCGTTCTTTGTGCTGAAATAGTGGCGACAGACGACAGTCGCGTGACACCGTACAAAATACAAATGCATCAATACGTAGTAGTATTAATAATGTATCGATTATCTATCGATCGCTGCGCAAGTGCTCTCACGCTCTTCGAAGAAGCGCGCATTTTTCAAATATTATATTTTATATTGAATATTATAAAACACATTTTTGAAAATTTTCCGAGTGGGTAATTACCCATTCGGGAATTTTCTGAGTGGGTAGGTCTACCCATACTACCACGAGCTGCCGCCGGCCCTGGATAGAAAGATGATGTAGGAATATTAGTTCGGGAGGCTGCGCATTAATGCGCTTAACTGTCTCATATAGGGTAAGTTCAAGACCTCTAGTTGTAAAACTCAATCGAATGGATTGGAATTGCGGCTTTATATTGTAAGAATATACGGCCGTATCTGACGTTTATACGTCCCTTCTGTTTGGTAGTATATAATTATCACTCATTCTGCTCCCAAGGAAACTTATAAATCGAATCCACAAATATAATTATTCAAAATATTGGGGACTATGTTTCGTAGGGTACTTCTGCATGCCATGTATTGCGTTAGTGTGTGATACACCCGTCCATAAGAACTGTGAATCCAAGCGAGAGGGAATTAGGCGCCCTATGACGTAACTGCTTCCTGTTGGCAGGAGCTCGAATGCTGCAACTTGTAGTAGTCGAATAAACCTTAGACTTATACTACCTTAGGTTCGTCTATAACAGCTTAGATTATCGTTATGTTCACCTAAATTACCTGACAAGGTCTATTCAAGTTGTGAATCTGACCCAACCGCTTCTGATTTTATAGTGGCTCTCTCGTGAGGTTCAGTTTCGCCATTATGAACTTTTTTCCACAACTAAGTTCGTTGTCTTTCTTTTCTCATAAAAACGGCATCACCTGACTGCAAACAACTATCTTTAACTCTGTTACGCCGATCATAATAGATCCTTCCTCTGTCCTTCACCCAAGCATCTTTTCCCCTAATTTCTTCGTCAATTATACTATAATTACTACATAATTCTGGCAATTTTGTTCGAATTTTTCGGTTAAATAATGATTCTGCCGGGTTTACCCCTGTACTAATGTGTGATGTTGACCTGTACATCAAAACAGTCAAATAATTCTTGTTTTCAATTTAGTTTTTCAGCATGAGCGATTTTCAATCTGTTTAACAGATTACGGTTTTGTCGTTCCATTTCCCCGTTTGCTTCAGGCCATAACGGAGCTGAGTGCTTAATAACAAACAATACCGTGATTTTCCGCCTATGATTCTAATTACACTGGCCGTTTGTGGGACCACTGTCGCAAATGATAATTCTCGGTAAACCGTGTCTTGCAAAAATTTCGGTTAAATGCTTTGTTAACCTACTGTAATAATTAATTATTACCAGTAAATACTCTCGAGCTGGGAGAGGTTCCAAAAAAACCATTACCAAAATCTCCCACAACTTTGCGGGCAATTTATTCCTATTTAAAGGTGCAAAATTTATCGCATTTTGTACTAACCTTGCATTCTTTAACATATTTTTCCGCCATTTTATCGATACCTTCCCACAATGCCTGATTCACTTAATAGTCTGAACCTCATCTTTGCTGATGATCTTTAACTATTCAATACTATAACTTCTCCAAATGACTGTCTCTTACTACAGAATAATCGTAATTATCTAAATACATGGTGTCTTACTAATCGCTTAAATCTCAATGTTTCCAAATGTTTTGTTCTCTTTTACTCCAGGAAACACAATATAATGTTAACGGTATGGTTTTGTACAGGGTAGATGAGTTCAGGGACCTCGGTGTTATATTTGGCCACAAATTTACCTTTTGCGGTCACATATTGAACACTATCAATTCGTTTTATAAATTCTATGGATTTATATATAGAAACTGTAGAGAGTTCAGACGATTGGGTACCTTGAAAACATTACTTTTGCCTTGTTCGCTCTAAGTTGGAATATGCAGTTCTGATCTGGTTTCCCATATACAAGACGCATGTTGTTCACATTTGCTGGAAGGGGATGGAATATTACCTTTAAAACAGAAGCACTATTGTTTTGCACAGATGTAAATAGGAGTGGCAATATTAAACCTGCAGGTTTCCAGATTAGAAAGTAAAGTGTCAATGGCACTTCGCGACGGTTACACGACACCGTACAAAGCTTAATGAACTTTATCGCCAGCAACTTATCCGACAAACACGCACTGATTATTTTTTAAGTCTTTGAAACTGTAGGTGTTCAGAAAGATTACAAATTTCAAGTTCCAGCATCGCGATGCCTGCTTCAAACTTCTCTAACTTCCGACCTTCAAGGCCTTGAAGTTGCTTCCTGTAAATATTCTCTTGAAGTTCACCATACAGAAACGCGGTTTGAACATGAAAATGCGCAATTTCAAAATTGTGTTCTGCAAACAACGAGAGTAGTACACGTACAGAACCGTATCTAACCACGGGTGCGAATGTCTGTATGATCAATGTTCTTTTACTGAGTGAAACCCCTCGCAACGATATGTGATTTATATCGTACCGCGTTTCCGTTCTCGAAAAACCCACTTGTCAGTAGCATCGGCTTCCTTAAGTAGTGGTTGCAAAGTCCAAATGTTATTTTCTATTAGTTTTCTCACTTCCTACATGGCTTTTTCCTACCGCTGTTTTTTTTCCATTCTTTATTCCTTGACCGTTTTTTATCGGTTGTACGATAGAACGGTACCCTACTCCTCCATAGTAAACTATTACTATGCGGCTTTCGATGGATTATATCTTGAACCTTCTGTGTGCAAAATCTGGTTGTGGTCCTACATGTGCCGTTGAAAGATACAAGATAAATTATCTAAAGGACGGTAAAACCAACCCCAAGGCCCCGAATTTAAGAAAATTTGAATGCGGCTTTCGATAGATTATATATTAACCATCTGAGTGCAAAATCTGATTGTGGCCCTATGTGCCGTTTGGAGGATACAAAATAAATTATCTTAAGGGCGGTAAAACCAACCCCAAGGCCCCGAGTGCAAGAAAGTTTGATTGTGATTTTCGATGGATTACACGTTTAGCCGCCTGTGAGCGAAATCTGGTTGTGTCCCTATGTGCCGTTTGGAAGATACAAAATAAATTATCTTAAGGGCGGAAAAAACCACCCCAAGGCTCCGAGTGCGAGAAAATTTGATAGCGGCATTCGATAGATTATATTTTTATCCATTTGTGTGTAAAATCTGGTTGTGGCCCTATGTGCCGTTTGGAGGATACAAAATAAATTATCTTAAGGGCTGTAAAACCAACCCCAAGGCCCCGAGTGCAAGAAAATTTGATTGTGATTTTCGATGGATTACACGTTTAGTCGCCTGTGAGCAAAATCTGGTTGTGGCCCTATGTGTTTGGAAGATACAAAATAAATTATCTTAAGGGCGGCAAAAACCACCCCAAGGCTTCGAGTGCAAGAAAGTTTGATTGCGGCTTTCGATGGAATATATTTTAGCAGTTTGTGAGCAAAATATAGTTGTAGCCCGATGCGCCGTTTGAAAGATGCACAATTAATAATGTTAGGGGCGGCAAAAACAACCCCAAGGCCCCGAGTGCAAGAAAATTTGATTGCGGATTTCGATGGATTATATTTTCAACTGTCATTGTGCAAAAGCTGGTTGAGTTCTTATCTTCTGCGAGGAAATTAATACAGATTTAGTTATATTGTTGAAGCAAAGATTTTGACACCACTGCACGTCCGGGTATCTTCGTAAAAATTTGCAGCTAAATTTGGCTGCTCTTTTCACACCAGTTTGAAATTTTATGTCTCCTTTTGCTGCAACAGCAAGTAATTTATTATTAGCATTTTTTACGCAAACAGGTTCGTTTGGCGGTTCTAATTTTGCAAACCACTGTAGTTGACCTGTCGTATAAACACTTACCCCTGAATCACAAATCCATTCTGGTTCATTTTCATCTGAACTCGCGCTATACAGAGATGAAATATTGCAAATGTACGCATTTTCAGTTCTATTTGAATTTCTGCCACCTGCACTCGCACATAATTTTAAAGTTTCTGAATCCTTAGACCATCTCACTGAATTTTTTTTGTGTCTAGAGACACGCCAGCTCTCCATGCTGCTATTGTTTTATGGCGAATAGAGTGAGGTAACTCGATAATGTTCAACCCCGAAGCTTTTAATGTCTTCTTTACCTAGATGCTAAGAGTTTGTTTGGTAACTGCTCTGAAGAGTTTTACTGTTGTTAAGAAGTCGCTCCTCGCCCTGTGGGCGAAATTCTGCTGAGCAGGTCACATAATCCCTTAACGTGCACACAAATGGATGGTCGTTCTGCAAAATATGGCAACGTCAGACAGGGTTGGGTTTTATTAACACCAGAGGTTTTTAATTGAGTTGGTATGAAAATTCGCAAACCTCCATCATACTGCTGTATGTTTTTCAGCTTAATTAGGGATATAGTTTGGAGTCGGTGGCTAGTTGCGAGCAATATGAACGTAACTAACTTGTGAGAAATATTTTTCAAGGTATTGCCAGGAATGTGTTCTAAATAGCTGAATACCTGCTGGGAATCCTAAGTATGTGAATAGCGTGGGGCTGGAGGTCTGAGTTTCGATATACCTTTTAAAAATCTCTGGATATTGGGATTTTCTCTTGTTTCCGGCAGTAAAAGTGACAATGCTGAACGGTGACTGTTGAAGCTTCAATATTTGTTGTTAGTTCTGTCCAGAATATCCTGCAGAAACATGTTTGTGCAAAGTATTTGGAGATGGACTTAGTACGCGATGTTGAAGCCTTAACATTTCGACATTTTAAATGTTTTGTAGATTTAGCGTGAAATTTCAGCACAGACATATTTGCCCTAATTTCTGTATTGCACCATGTGCAAGAAGCTTTATAATGATCGGAAGCTACTGTTCGCAACCAGTATTTGGAATCTGCCATATGTAGCCAATCACTTCGAAGCTTCTGTTTTGTTTTCATCCTTCTCTTTTTTATTTGCTTGTTTCTTCTTTCTTATCGTCTACATCACTGCTGCTGTTACTAACAAAATCCCTTATTGGCAGGCAGTGTCTTTAATATATACAATTTTCTAAATTCTAATTTTATTTCTGTTACATCTGAAGGTTCTGTAATATTAAAAGATTCTGTACACTACAAATCAGAAAAAAAAACATTATCGTTATTTAATTCAAAATTGTGTTCTTTGCAATTTTTACCATTTCAGTGGGTGTCAGTCGAATAATTTTTGTTATAAAATACAGATATATTCAAGTTTTCAAGACTTATTTTTTTCTTTTTGTAGAAAGCAAGTGGCCCGTACCTTTCCCTTAGTCCAACTGCCTTAGTTCCCTTTTTGCTTTTTGGCTTCAAGTTTGTATTTTTGTGGAGCATGTTTTAACTATACTTTTAAGCATTTCCCACGCATTTCTCATCACATTCGTGACTGCTTTTGCACAGCTTCTAAAAAAGTATGAAATTTAAAAAATCAAGTGTTTTTTAATATTTATAATTCTCAAATAGTTTTAAATGTAATAAAGTTATCTATTGATAGGGTGACATTTGGTGAAAGGTATTTAACTGGCTGATGTAATTACTAGTTTGCGTGTTGGATACAAATTTACAGACTGAAAAATTGACAAAAAGTGACAGTGAGCATTTTAATTTACTTACCAACAACCACAGATTTCAGTTGTAGATTACAAAAGGACGCTTGTCGAGTCTTTTTCCATAAAAACTATATTTGCATGCCAATTTATTATTAATACAACGCTTTAAAATGCAGTTTACCTGCTGTAGAGTTCAGGAATTAAAGAGAAGTCTGGCAACAGGACAGCGGCCATCTGCAAGTAGTTTTAGGTGTTAGTGAAGGTAGTCGATAAGCGCTAGTGTATGAACAGACAATATACAGTTGAACTAATTAAATATTTTAATTAGTCACCCGCCTCTAACAAAATGCCAACAAGGTCTTTTCCTCCAAACGAGAAAGGTATAAAACTTAAAATTACAATTAGTAAAATCAACATATTAATTAAAATTTAATTATCTTACAATTGCCCCTTGACTGTTCTTGTTACATGGGTGTCGCAAAGGGGGGGGGGCAGGGGGGGCAGCTGCCCACCCCCTGGAAAGTAGTCAAAAAAAGAAAAGCCAAAATAAAAACATACTTTTAGTGGCGAAGCAAGCAGAGCTTTGTGTTGTGCCAAATTTTTATACTGACTTAGTATATTTAATTTATTTATTACTACATAATACACCAATCAGCGCAAGCGCGTTCGCCAACTCATTACCAAATAATCTCAACAAATTTTGTGGTTATTTACAATAGGCCAACTGGGCACTAACGCAAATCCGTTTACTTCTCGAAATACATACAAGTTATAACACCCTTGAGAATTTAGATCACCACCAGGATGCCGATAACTATAGCTACAGATTTATAAGGTTTACTCTTCAGTTCTGCATTGCATTCTTATTCAGGAACAAAAGTAAGCGAACATTTATTATTCAATTAAGAACATGTACGCAAAAATACATATATCAAGCTCTTCATATACTTTCAGTCTATTAAAACTTATTTCAGTATGTCTTTGTTTTAGGTACTTAAAATTTTTTTAAATAAAATTGGGCTGATCCACCGACAAACGAAACTCTCCCTTGCAATAAAATTCGAAGATAAAAACCAACCGCTTGGTTTTGGAATCTTGGGTAATAAACTTATTGCAAATTAGGAGTGGTGCCGAGTTCAACTGTACCCGCAATTTATTAAAATATTACAAATTTGTATATTAATTTGAAATAAAATTACTCAAAGGCGGATTGTCGATAAACACTCGAAGATCTTCTTCTACAGATAGAAGACGTTCGCGGTTTTTACACTCTGAGTGCTTTTTTTACTTAGCTCTGGATATTCTGATGAAATATATAACCAGAACTTGTTAACGTTCAGTTCCTGTTAGTTTTAGTGCTGTCATTTTTTAAACCACAAAACTGTTCTTTGTCTCCTAATTCAAAACCATCCAAGCTGTGAAACATTGAAGGGATCTCTTACTCAGTCAAAATTGTTTACCTCTATATTAGGAAAGTATTTGAATATATTTTTTCCAGCAAATTCTAATGAATCACATATCATAGATCTCATTGTAGAATCTGCATTTCTGGACGCTGTATGCGGGAACATGGACAGAGTACCCTGGTTAATATGGTTTTTCCATAAGCTTAATTTTTCTGCGAAACCTGTTGTTTTATCTGATGAGGTTAAAATATGCTCATTTCTTCCCTGCATACTTGCATTTAATTTGTTAAGATGTTCAGATAAGTCTGATGGGCCAATTTTGTGCACCATGCATCGTCGCAGAATAGATGAGCAAACTCGGTTGTCTCTGAAGTGAGGAATATCAACAGCTCTTCCTTCAGTTCATATATACGTGACAAAATACGTCCTCTTGAGAGCCATCTTACCTCGGTGTGTAGCAGCAACGTGTAGTGGGCTGCATCCATATCTTGGCAAATTTGTTTGAATAATCTAGATTTTAATGGACGGCTCTTAATGAAATTTATAACCTTGACTACATCTTCCAACACAGTTTTTAAGTCATCCGGCAGAGTTTTTGATACTAATGCTTCTTTATGAATAAGGCAGTGGGTCAATACAATATTGGATTTATCTTCTTCATCAAAGCAACAAACCCCGTTACAGCACCGGTCATTAACGGTGCTCCATCTGTACATACTCCAATACAATCGGTCCATGGTAGATCAAAGGACTTCAAATACACATCCAAAATGTTAAAGATGTCGTGTTTTGTTTGTAACAAAGGAAGTTTTCAATAATGTCATCGTCAACTATCATGCGTATAAATAGTATGTTAGTAGTTATGCCAGTTGATTAATCAACTTGTAATGCGAATGTGCGAACAATTTGTAGTTTCTCTATCACCTGTGCTTCAATATCTTCTGATATGTGTTCTAGGCGCCTGCCGATAGTATTATCGGACAAAGGAATTTTCAATAACTCTGTTATTATTTTATTTGTGCCGTAATCAAATGCAGTACCGACCGAGTGCCGAAACTGCTACGGTACAAATGGGGTTAATCAAAAACAATCAAAAAATTTATAAATGATCGCGAACTATCTAAATGCGACCTCCAATTACTACTGGACTTACCTTGACGAATGGACAGGTGAAGTTCTAGTAGCAACATTCTATGAGCAAGAGCGGCACGCGCGGCGACCGGTCACTGCTATTGTCTATAACCAACTATATCTATGTCTAGAACTATATTAGGGGTGGTCGTTTTCGTCCACATGTGGCCCTTTACCCTGGGTTGGCAGACCCAGAGCGACATGGAGGCGCAAAAATATATACAAAAAAAACTATTCCTATTCACAAAGACGAAACATACCGCCCACCAAAATACGCATAAAGCGCTATTTTAAATCCTAKTTAGGTCGCTAATGAAAATCAATTAAACTATCAAATAACAAACATCTAAATACAAAACTAACTATCCTTTAAAGGCAAAAGACACAATTTAGATATGGGTCTTTGGCAAGATCCATTTAATGTTCGTACTGTTGCAACGCGACAAATTCCATCAGATGCTCGATGGAGTTCAACTATACGACCAAGAGGCCATTCTAAAGGAGGAGTATTTTCCTTTTTTATAATTACAAGTGAACCTACGGAAGGTTCGCGAAATGTTGCTGACCACTTTGTTCTCTGTTGCAAGGTATGCAAGTATTCCCGTTGATACCGTTTCCAAAAGTCTTGTTGGCAGCGCTGAATCAGTTGCCACCGATTAAGTCTATTAATTTTAACGTTAGTCAGCTCTTCGTCGGGAGGAGATGACAATGGCTCCAGTACAAGGAAATGTCCAGGCGTGAGAGCGTTGAAATCGTTAGGGTCAGAACTAACAGCAGTGAGAGGACGCGAATTTAAAACTGCCTCGATTTGAACCAGAACCGTGTAATACTCTTCATACGTCAACGATTGTTGTCCAATGACCCGGAGCAAGTGAGTCTTAACCGACTTGACTCCTGCTTCCCACAATCCACCAAAGTTGGGAGCACCAGGGGGATTAAAATGCCATTTAATATTTAAAGTTCCAGACGCTGATTTTGCGTAATCTGAAAGGATTTTATTAGCACCTACGAAATTAGTGCCACAATCACTATATAAATTGTTACAGCGCCCGCGGCGAGCTACGAATCGCCGAAATGCAGCTATAAATGCCTCTGACGATAAACTAGAAACTAACTCTAAATGAATTGCTTTTACAGAGAGACATACAAAAATACAAATGTAGGCTTTCGTCATTCGCGTACCTCTATATCGACCCTGTGTCAATTGAACAGGTCCCGCAAAATCCACTCCGCTATGAAGGAAAGTCTTCAGTTGATTGATTCTAGGAAATGGCAAGTTTCCCATCATGGGCGTGTTTGACGAAGGTCTACACCTAAAACATCGAACGCAAGAAGAAACTACGCGTCGAATTGCGCGTTTCGCAGACAATATCCAAAACTGCTGGCGAAGAAAATTATGTAAGGCTTCTATACCGACATGCAGATATTTGACATGATATTGTTCAATTATCAAAGTTGTAAGTCGATGATTTTGCGGTAATAAAAGCGGATGTTTCTGCTCAAAAGATAGGCTTGAATGCATTAAGCGCCCGCCCACCCTAAGGAACCCCTCGGAATCTATGAACGGGTTTAATTTTCTCAAAGACTTTTGCAGCGGCTTGTTTTTCCTAATTTGTTCAAACTCTAAATGAAAATTCTGTAACTGAACATGTTTCACTAAGAGAAGAAGAGCCTTATGTAATTCTAAACTAGTTAAATGGCCAACCTCACGCTGACCAATGTCAACTCGGGTATTCAAACAAAATCGCTTAATAAAAGCCACTATGCGAGTAATTTTCCCTAAGCAAGAGATGTTGTTTATTAACGAATTGATAAAATGTTTTTGGGCTGTAGTTACTAGAAAAACAGTCTTCTTCTCTTCTACCGATGCAGTGTTAGGCATAACCAATTGTTGCTCGCAATGACAATTCCAATTTTCTTCTGACATTGTCAGAAATTCAGGCCCACCAAACCAACTGGACCTTTTGAGGAGTTCCTCAGGTAACAAACCCCGCGAAGCACAATCTGCAGGATTGTGTTTTGAACGAACATGAAACCACTGCGAAGGTTCCATGACTTCTTGAATTTGTGTAACTCGATTGGCTACAAATGGTTTCCATCGATGTGGAGAAGATTTAATCCAGTACAAAGCGACCATCGAATCGCACCATGCAACGACGCGATCAAATTCTAATTTAGAATTGTATATTCTTAATGAGTGTGCGATTAATTTTGACAACAATAAGGCTCCACATAACTCTAAACGAGGGAGCGAGATTCGTTTCAAGGGTGCTACCTTTGACTTAGCGCAAACTAATGAAACCTTAACTGTTCCATCATCGAGTTGGTGTCTAAAATATATGACCGCACTGTACCCAGCTTCAGACGCATCACAAAATCCATGAAGTTGTACCGAATGATACCGGTCTGAAGGTAAATGTCTGGGAATCTTAATATTTTTCAGCAGTGGCAATTGATCCAAATACTTTCGCCATTTTTCTAAGACTCTTTCAGGTGGAGATTCATCCCACTGTAGACCGAGTGTCCACAAGTGCTGTATCAAACATTTTGCATAAAATGTTAGAGGGGATAAAAAGCCTAACGGATCAAACACCCGCGCAAGCTCCGACAAAATTGTACGTTTAGTACACGATCTATTCAAAGGTTGTACATCGTAAGAAAATATGTCTGTCTGTGAATCCCAATTTAAACCCAAAATTTTTACAAATGACTCTTGATCAAAAGATCTCGACAAACGATCTTGATCGCTATTTCCATTAAGAATTGTAGCCTCGTTAGTGCTCCACTTATGTAACTGGAATCCACCTAACCGTAATAAGGATTGCAACTCTGACACAAGTTGTCGAGCTGACTTTATAGAATTGGACCCAGTTATAATATCGTCCACATACGTATTATTCCTAAGTGCATTTGCAGCTAACGGATAACGAGTTTTTTCTAGTATTGCTAATTCTTGTAAAGTGCGGAGAGCCAAAAATGGAGCAGCTGAAACACCATAAGTAACGGTATTTAAGCGATACTCCTTTACAGGTTCATTTCTATCAAACCGCCAAAAAATTCTTTGATAGTCACGGTGTTCATCTACTATCAGAATCTGTCGATACATCTGCTTAATATCAGCTGTAACTATATATCTATGCAATCGAAACTCTAATATTAAATCAAAAATGTCTAACTGCAATTTATCACCACTTAATAATGCTGAATTTAGTGATGGGCTTCCCGAGCTTGACGCCGATGCGTCAAAGACGACCCGCAGTTTTGTGGAAGTGCTTGTAGGTTTTAACACACAGTGATGTGGTATAAAAAATGAATTAGCAGCAGCTTCCGTTGCCAAAGACATATGACCCGAATTTAAATAATCCTCCATAAAGATATGATATTCACTATAAAGTGATCGATCTTTAAGTAAACGACGCTCTAATGCAAAGAATCGTCGCAAAGCTAATTCACGAGAACCTTTAAAGTTAGGCACGGGACCTTTAAACGGTAAAGAAACAATAAATCTACCACTATCATTACGAGAATATGTACTGCTAAAAATATTCTCGCAAAGTTGATCATCTGCTGATATAGTTTTGCAGATTGGAACTTCTTCGATTTCCCAAAAGCGACGAACCGAAGCATCAAGCGATGTGTCGCTCACACTCACCTGCATCGACATTACAGGTGAAGCTACAATATTAACTTTTCCAGATACTATCCATCCAAACGAAGTTTCAAATGCTACAGGCTCCGGACGTCTACCTACTATTTTGTTTCCTAATACAATTTCTGCAAACACATCAGCTGCGAGAAGAACATCTATTTTAGCCGGTACGTGAAAAGATGGATCGGCCAATGTTAATTTTTCCAAGTGTTTATATGATTTTAAAGATAACGGCGATGATGGCATACTATTACAAATTCTCGGGATAACTATAGGGCCAATTTCAATTCGAGGATAATCGCGATAATGCGGCTTTATTGTGCAAGATACTATACTACTACCATTTAGTTCTATATTATTTAAGCCAAAAACTGGAATATTAGTACGATGACATGGTAATTGCAATTGTTGCTGACACTTCTTTGTAATAAAAGACGATTGGCTTCCACTATCCAACAAAGCCCTAACTACACGTGTGCCATTATTGGCGTCCGTGACGCGAAGAAGCACTGTTGCCAACAAAGACATAGCTAACGACGAAGAAGTTAAAGAAGTGTTAGCGCAAATTACATTACCCGAAGATAGTCATGACCTATCATTTTGACTATTTATCGAAGCAGATGCAGTACTTGATGTGCTGGCAACTTCAAAATGCAATAAGGTGTGATGTTTTGCGCCACAGTGACGACATGTGTTTTTTGAAGGACAATTTTTTACCCAATGCATTCCTTTCAAACAATTCAAACAGATTTTATGTTCTCGAACAAACGCGTAACGATCTTGAGGCGTTTTCTCCAAGAATTTTGCACAATGTTCGATTTGATGACTCGTTTTGCACTCTGGACAATCAAAAGTTCCGGGAGCGCCCGTCTTAACAACAAAATTATGAGTCGGCCCTCGCATTGAGTGGGTCGACTTGGATTTATTTATGGGGGGCGCCTTCGAATTTTGTGTAGTACTAGTGGTCGGGTTTACCTCAATGGCTTTGCACTGACCTTCAATGAATGAGTTTAACAAATTAAAAGTTGGAAACTCAACACTACTATTTTCCAATTCGAACCGTGTTCGAGTTTGCGAGTCCAACTTCTGAAGCAACCAATTGAAAAGCGTGAAATCCCATAAATCAAAACTATCACCTACACTTTCTTTAATTTTATTTAGAGCCGCTAAATTTTCTGAAAAGGTGGTTACTAGTAACCGTAACGATTGTGAAGATTCACCTGACGCCTTTTTAGTGTTGCAAATATTTTGCCAATAACTATTTGCTAACAATCTCTTATTATCATACCTGGCAATAAGGGATTCATACGCGATGGGATAATTGGCATCATTTATCGGTAAAGATTTGACAATTGATAACGGTTCATTGCTGAGATGCGTAATCAAAATATGGAATTTTTCGATGTTCGAATATAAACTATTAGAATTCACTGACACTTCAAATAAATCGCGAAAAGTAGCCCACGATTTCAAATCTCCATCAAATTTCACCAAGTTAATAGGAGCAAGTTTAATATTTTGCTGGTGTGAAGCACCATTATTAACAATCGACGACGGCGTAGGTGTAGACACTTCAATCGAACGTTTTGCTTTAGAATGCTTGGTTTTCATACGAAAATAAATAGTGTCCGTTTCTAATTGCAATTCTGTGAGTTGGGTAAGCAATCCCTCCTCTTCTTCATCAATTAGACACTTATTTATAATTTCCGAACATTGTTCATAGCACTGAGTGGCCATATCGAATGATGCTAAAATCTGATCCACGTTATCAGATTCTACTATTTTTTCTAAATTTTGCAACCTCGCTAATGCCCGTCGACCAGACACGAGGGCTTTATCCATAGTCGCCATTTCGACAAATGGTTTCTAACAATACGAATAAMCAAAAAAAATGACCTGCTGCAATTCAAAGTACAACAGAACACATGTGCATGTGCTTGCAACAGAGAACAACTTTCCTCCTAAGTGACAAACAAAGACGTTAAAGTGCAGTTCGAAACCCCCTGTCAGTTTTGACGAATGAGGGTATACCTAACTGCGCGGCTTCGGTGGGCCAAGTGCTTCCAAGTGATGCAACTTGGCTAAACAAACTAAATAAATTTCGAAATTACTATCAATTATAAAGCAATAACAGCACCCAAGTGGTCTATGCTATTGCGAATTTTTACGAATCTGGCACAAATTGCTAGAATGCGTATTCTGGTGAGATAGGTGAGCCCGAATGACACACCTTGACTAAACGAAACAAACTAAATTTCAAGTTATTAGATTCAATTGGCAATAACAGCACCCAAGTGGTCTATGTTATTGCAAATTTCAAAGATCTAACACGAATTGCTAGATCCGGCTCGAAGGACCAAAAAAATGTTATTATTTTATTTGTGCCGTAATCAAATGCAGTACCGACCGAGTGCCGAAACTGCTACGGTACAAATGGGGTTAATCAAAAACAATCAAAAAATTTATAAATGATCGCGAACTATCTAAATGCGACCTCCAATTACTACTGGACTTACCTTGACGATGGACAGGTGAAGTTCTAGTAGCAACATTCTATGAGCAAGAGCGGCACGCGCGGCGACCGGTCACTGCTATTGTCTATAACCAACTATATCTATGTCTAGAACTATATTAGGGGTGGTCGTTTTCGTCCACATGTGGCCCTTTACCCTGGGTTGGCAGACCAGAGCGACATGGAGGCGCAAAAATATATACAAAAAAAACTATTCCTATTCACAAAGACGAAACAAACTCTTTTAGCCTCAATCTCACGACAAGCTGGCAATACTAAATTTTATGCGACAGTGTGTGGTTTCATTTTCTTTGCTACAAGTTCCGCCCCGTGGTAGCTTGCCCGCAAATGAGACAACAAGAGTTTGGTTCGTCTTTGTCTCCTGACCAGGTAAAGCCCAACTTTAAATAGTCTTCATGACATTGTCGTTTGACATTCGTTAGTTTTTGTTTCTTTTCCACGGGTTGACTCGATGATTGCTGATCATTAGCCGATATACTCGTTACGAATTTATCCATGTTGGACGTCTTGCCAGAATTGAAACTCCAACTTGATAAACAAAAAAAGATCACACAGTTGTACTCACACCATAGAAATACAGTTACACTAATAGTGAGAACTTTTAAAAACAGACGCGCACGTGATCAGACAGAAGCAGTAATTTTTGACGTGACGAACATTCCACTCGCGCCCATTCCTACCACCCCGCTCCGACATCGTGTCGCCGTCACTGACGCGCGACTCGCGACGAGTTACGACTACGGTAACTACGGTTACCTATGATTTCAATGTGGCTTACTTCGCGGCACACTTGAAAATAAACCCGGCACACTTCTGTGCCGCGGCACACCGGTTGAAAACCGCTGATCTAGATAATGAACAGTTACTGTCATGAATCTGTCATTGTTGGGAGAAGTCCAACAATCTGTTGTTAAACACACATGTTGAACATCACTAACATGTTACCTACATTCTGATAAACATTTTTCATGTAATGCCGGAGCTAACTAGTTTGAAATTGTATGACGGTTAGGAAGTTCATAAGAAGGGTTTAAAGGTTTTACGAAATTACTAAATCCACGATTGCTAGCGACCCTAAAATGCTGATAATCCAAATAAAATAATTTAGGTAGCTTACAGTTTATTTTCTGTGTCGCGCATTTTATGATGAAATTCGGTCTCGGTACGTATTTTTGGGAATCCGCGTTGAGGTGGAAACTACTGAAGTGGATGGCGATGCTTCTTGATAGGTATGGGAAGTTACTGACTATAATTATTAATAGTTAGGTCGATAAAAATTGTGAATAATAACTTACACTACCTCGTGTTTACTGAATGTACTGAAGTAGATACATACGTTGCGAAAGTTAGAAACTAGAATAAACTTCAAATTTTCGGAAGGGTGTTTTACATATTCTGAAAAGCGAAAAAACCATTGCGCTTCTGTGTCGGAAAATCAGAATTATAACAGCAATAGAACCCAATTAAAAAATAACGACGCGTGCTATGAAAGAATGCCGCTTGCCGTTTGTATTTTTGTAGGTGGTGATATTAAAACTTCTATTCAACATACATAATTTATTGTTTATTTGACAAATTGCAATTTATGTCAGCAATTTTTGTAGATGTGCCACAGTGCACGTGTGTCAATGTAAATCAATCAAAGCATTGAGTTCATTACTCCGGAATATTATCTATAAGATTAATGTCTGCCGCATTCATTACGTTATTAAACTTGCGGGTGGAGTTTTTAAAAACAATTTATTTAAAGCAACAAGTTACCAGACAGGGTAACGGCTAAATCGAGTCTAACTACAATTCCATTAATCCTAGCTTTTATACATTACATTATCTATTAATTACTACTAAACCAATTTAAGACGATAACCGTAGATGACCATTGCGTATGCATTCTAATTAGGATGCATTGCGTCGAGTTTACGTAACTCTTCCCTCATGAAGACGGAATCTTGCGGTTGTGTATATACAGTGTGTCGCATTTAAGATTAAGACACCCTCATATTTTAGTTATTCAAAGGAATACAGATCTGAATTTTCGCACATTCATAAACGGTGACGATTCATATTTTTTAAGATACTTAACCGAATTCTGAATTTTGTACTCAGCCTACTACGAATTGATAAATAGGGCCGATTCTCAATATTTTGTTTCGCGTTAGAGATATCGATGTAGAAGAGAACTGTAGTGTATAGTATGGGAATAAATAGTGGTGTTAAGTAAGAAGGGTATTTATTAAGATCCCTTTACATGGCGATCCTGCCAGCGCCTACGAATGCACGAAGATGGGTACGAAGCAATCTAAGGAGGAAAGTATCATAATTGAAGCTGCTGGCACAGGATCCAATGTGGCCACACAACAACCCTCACAAGAAATGCTAAAAAGGAATGAATGGTTTTTGGTAATAGTCATCGTCTTTTTAGCTGCAATAATTGGTGTGTATTTAGCCAAAACGTGTAAGAGATCCATTCAAAAGATAATGCGTAAAGAAATTTACAAGAACGAGCTGCAACGATCCCAGGGCAATATTGATAGACTCCTGTCTAGCAGTGTAGTTGTAAGTCAGTCCTGAACCGCCGAGATAGACCCACCCGCTCCGCCCAGTACTAACCCTTGTAGAATTTGTCCCGAAGGAACAACCCAGAGCTCCATGCAGCAGCTCCATTCTTCATTCGGACATTCAACCCTAGGCAACGCTTTTCCGTAAATTGCCATAAAAGTGTGAGTAGACAATTTCGTATGTAAGCCAAAGGTTAAAATACGATGGTACGACGAACTTAATATTAATTGCGTACGCAAAAAGGGTTAATTAGGTCAGGTGATTATTATATTATAACCATAAGTAATGAACTCTGTCTGCACTTAATAGTGCATGTGCAATATTAAATATTTGCGCTATGTAGTAATATTTCTATTGTTTTGATATATATTTTTCTTCTCTATTTGGTATTGTAGCTCATTGAAGCAGTTTTGACTCAATCTGTGTAATGGCAGATCAATTACGTTCAGTATACGATAATTTAAAATGTATTAAAAGTTATTTTACTAAAATCGGTCCTGAAAGAAGGCAGGGAAATGAACTTCTTAGAAAGCTGGATGAAGCCAAAACCTCATAAGCAATTTCAAGATATTACAGAAATAATAAGTAAACAGAGTAGAAATTCTGAAATTTTGGAATCGGAATTATCTTTAATTAAAGATTAGTGTGCCAAAATTAAAAACGTTTATTCAGACATACTGAGTTTTGATCAACCAATAGAAATTAAAAGGGCTACAATGGCAGTATCAGCAATGGATTTTTTTAAATCTTGCCAGTAAATTAGTTCCACTTAAATTTGACGGAAATGTTCAAAAATTTACATCATTTTTGGACTCTCTTGAATTACTCAAAGTGAACTGCGGTCAACATGAACCAAATGCTGTGGCTTTCATCAAAAGCCGTTTAACTGGCAGGGCTAGAATGTTTGCGATTTCTGTTGCATTCTTTTTTTAAAAATGCTAGTATGTCAACGATATTACCTTTGGAATGCTTTAATGCATTATTTGCCGAAAAAACTTTTATATGTGTAAGAATTTTTATATTTTCAGGTGTTCTATTGGTGATCTCTTTTATTAAGGCCTTTAAAAACTCATGACAGTGTTTCCTTATTCTAGACTCGTGGGTGAAGCCAGATTCTATCATCTTTTTTATGTGTACTTCAAATACATACTCTAGGTAGCAATACCTATCAAAGTAATCTTCAATAACTGAAATTTTGATCCCGGAGTTGCTACTTTGTTAACTAATTCGAACAAATTTGTAGGATTAGTACCCTTTGCTTCAAAACTTTTGTTTACCCTATTAACTTCACTCAAAATTGGCTTTAGAAAACAGAAAAGCATAATTTTCATTGTTCTAGAGTGAGTGCAGTAATTCTGCCGAATAACAGTTATCTGACTGTTTAATAGTGCCAAAGTAAGTTTTTAACCCCACCCACTGACTTTATATATAATTGACTGCCCCTTCAATTGACAGCCTTCTTATAGAACACGAGTGGATAATTTTAGCTGCATCACATCCATCATTAATTGTTTTGTATAATTCTTTATATGCCATTCTCTGATTAGCTGATGTCGAAAACCAGCCATATGTTTCTTTGAGAAGAAACTACATTTCCTGGCAATTGCTCTAAACATCGGCCTTGGACTGACCATTTGGATTTCGGTATCAACCCCATCTCTGTCATCCGAAGGAACCCGACATGTAGCTGCAACTCATAACAAGGCATGAGGATTGGTGTCGACTAGCAGTGCTGAATGCAGTTTTCATTATTACCAGACATAAACAGTAATAGAATTAATAGAACAGTTTTTAGTCGCTCCGGACCCTCGAACTCCCCTAACCTAAAATTAAGGATAAACTTGGCCAAGTTTAAATTAATGGGATATGCACAAAATGGGGTACAAAATAAAATGCTTATAACCAAAGAGATAACATAAGCAGTTCTGCCGCAGCCGATTTTTCAAATGTACCAACTAAATTTAGGAAAATGTACTAGGGGATGTCCACTTTCAATTTTTGTTTGTAAATAACACATTTATCCAAAATGTAGTAGTCTAAAGATCAATTCTGTGCAATAATTATCAAAAAAATGCCATAATTAATTTACAAAATGCCTAATTAAAGTTGTTCTATTTTGAAATAACAATGGCAGTGACGTAGATGGATTAGCTACACCTTTCGGCAGAAGGGGTATACGTTACTTTCTTTAGCGTAGGAAGCGGTAGCATGGGACATCTTGCAAATAACAGATGACGCGACGCGAGGTGTATTGTTATTGTTGATACGTTGACGGTCATAACCTCAGTAGCTTTTACAAACGTGCTGGTTCTTTGTCGAATTCAAGTGGTAGCGCGATAATCGAAATAATGGAGAGTAGATTTGAGAAAGCATTTTCTGATAATTTACCAATTATTGATGTCTCAATGATTGACGAGTATTACTCAGACAACATTCAGTTTTTGAGTGCTGAAATGAAAAACGTTAAAACTCAACGGTGAGTAAATGCGAAATTTACATTGTGCTGATTAAAACTTAACTGTTGCTTATTTATTCCAGAGCAACACGGGAGACATGTGGTGACAATGCACTTGGTTATGTTCAGCTAAAACGTGTGGGATCTATTTGCACAGTAAAAGCAAAGATATCACCCGAACATAAAATTCGAGGTAGCCAGTATGAAGTATGTGTTACAGTAGACGAAGAAAATCTGAAAATTTTAAGTAGCGACTGCTTAAGTTGTGCTGCATTGTCAGGTATAATACCTAAGTTTATAACCATGAAAGTTGTTAATGCATCGTTTTTATTTTTTATAGGAGGATGCAAACATGCAACTGCATTTTTGTTTTGGCTCCACAGGCGCAGTGAAGAAGCTGCAGTAATATCACAGGTGCGTTATTGGAGGGGTTCCGAAATGACCAAAGTGGGACGAACACTTAAATCATTGGATTTAGGAGCCATCGTTGGGCAACCGATACCATATTTGAAGCCCAAAGGAAGTGCCTTTTTACAAAAGGCACAAACCATTCAAGGGGTTAGTGGTGGAATTTTTGATTTGCGTAGGCAGTTAGCATATGAATGTACAGACATGTATCATCTGTCATTAAAATATATGGAAGAAACCCTGCCAGATGGAAGAACCGCAGATGACTTTTTGAAGTTCATTCAAAAGATAATGACTGACGCAGCATGTGAAAAGTTACAAAATGATACGTGTTCACAAGGAGAAAGTTCTGCATGGCATGAAATGGTATGGAAGAATCACAGCTTCACGTGTCTACGAAGCTTCAAAGTGTAAAGTCCTTCAAGGAGCTTTAGTTGAAGTTATCCTTGGGGGCTCTACGTTTGTGCCAACAGCAGCGGTACAAAGAGGGCGTAGGTTAGAAAAAGATGTCTTTAAAGAAGTGGCAAAGCTACATAGTTTAAAAATAAAAGATGCGGGCCTGTTTGTGAGTAGCAAATACCCAGCACTTGGAGCCTCACCAGATGGCATTACAAATGAGTATGTCATTGAGGTAAAGTGCCCAAGCAAAGAAAAAACTGTGGAGCGATACATCAAAGAAAATGTGGTAACACCAAAATACATGGCTCAGATCCAACTACAGATGTGTCTAGCACGAAGAAATGCAGGCCTTTTTTGTATTGCATCGCCTACTTTTGAAGATGACAAAGTTGTAAACGTATTTAAATTGAATTATGATGCAGATTTTTGTATTTCAATAATTGAAGATGCTAATGTGTTTTGGAAAAATGCAATTTATCCAGTTTTAATAAAATAAAATGTGTACTGCTTGTAACTGTTATTTGAACTAGGCACTTCTTTTTTATTGGGCCCTTTTATGGCATCACCTGAAATAATTAAATTAAAAAAATATTTTATTATCTCCCTCAAATAAACCCAAAACTTTAAAAATTAAATAATTTCACTTACAGGGTATTTCAATAAATATTAACAAATTTATAATTATTACTAAATTTAATAACACTTCACCATTTTTATTATCAGGCATTGATAATTAATTGTTGCTAAAAGTAAAATATAAAGTTTCTCAAAAATGTCCATAAAGGTTTTGACAAGCAAGAAATAAAAATGAATAAAAGGTTTGTCTTTAAGGAACATAAATAGAAATTGAATTCTTAAGTAGTAATCTAGCCCAAGATTCCAATATTTAACAGTTTTCACAACTTTTTTTATTACTGAAGAAACTTAAATGTAGGTACAAAATGGTGTAGCTTATCCATAACCAACATGAACCAGTTTTTTATTTCTAATCATAAATGTGTTACCCTTTTTTTCAAACCGTGTTTAAGCTTGTGGCAAATTTAGTTCATGCTATTTAAATATGGCCCCATTGCAGGAATAAAAGTCAGCAATAGTTTTCAAATACATTGAGTAGTTTGAAAGTTCAAATTTTTGCATCCATTAACAGCTGCATTCATACTCAATTTATTTGAGAACATTTGCTAATATGTACTGATTTATACAAGAGAGCTTTCCACAGTATAGCTAACGCACTCTAAATATTTTTAATAAATATGTTCAGAATAAAATTGCATCAAGGATTTTTACTTCATTTCATTCACATCCAGACATATTTGATATGCAAAGATCTTAAGTTTCATCAAAAAAATCGCACATATCTTCTGGAACATTATGGGAGCAACTGCTAAAAACCTGACACAGTTCAAAGTTTTGCAAGTGAAGCAGGTTAGGTAGAAGAACAAAACGATTCCTGAATAAAATAATGACACATACACTTTCAGATGTATAGTTTAAACATTAAAAAGGAAAGGAAAAAATGTTTTAGTGTAACTGAAGATGAAAGATTCAGTCTCTAAGAAAAGTAAAAATAATCCATACAAATTTCAACAATTTTATTGCATATTATCAAATCAACTCATTATAAAACGTGATAAGCAGCAAAAACTTGAATTACTACAAAGCATGGCAATTTTGAAGGAATAAAATGATATGATTTTGAAAGAACCATATTATTTATTAAAAATGGCTTTTTGCTAAGAATAACAAAGTACTATGTTTAAACTGAATGTACTGTAATGTTTTCATACTTTAATAATAATAAAACATCTGGACAATATTTTTATTTCACAGCAACATAACATACCAAAAACATTTTCAAAAAAATAAACAAATATTAAAAACATATTATAATATCAAAGGTGGTTGTCGCAAACACGACGCGGGTTGACTTATAACATTGTACTCAGGGGATTTATAACGGTAAATAAGGAATCACGATAATATTGAACAATTATATTAAAACAAACAAGGCAAATTATATAATACGAGTAAATAATGTGAACGAATGACGAATAGCGCATCTTGAGGGCTGCATGGCTATAAGGAAAAATATCGAATAGAAAAGGAACTACAAAGGAGTTACTTACTGTGCATAATATCGGAGGGTGGCGAGTATTATCTTCGTATGAGTAGGTGTAGATATCTCTGTGGATGGTGAGTATTATCTTCCTATGAGTAGGTGTATATTTGCTGGGTCTTCTTTATTGGCTAACATGGCCTTCAACATAACCGTCGCACTAAGACACACTTAGACGGTGGACGAAGACATAATAATGAATTTTGTAAATGCGGAGACACTTTTTCGCTCCAGGTAGCTGATGTTAACGGGGTGTGGGGGGTGGTTTGAAAAGAAGTGGGTGGATTAGAGATGGGAGTTCGGGGAGATGACGGAATGAATAGGTAAAAGAAAAACGAATAGGAATGAAACAGTGGTTGAATGTTGATTAATGCACACACTATGATCACAACATAATTTAGCAATGGCGAAAGAGAAAGAACGTGTTAATAAGCCGGGTACAAAACCGTGCAAACGATGTGGAACAATCCCACAGACTGGACTTATGTGTGTGGAGTGTATGTCATTATGTCATGTATCGTGTGTCAAACTGTTAAAAAATGTAAAACTTGTGAACGAGAGAGAGATAATTTGTTGTGCTGGGACTGACGATGATCGCGTAGTGACGGAACACAAAGATGGAGATGTCGCCGCTGGAGAAGATCTGGGAACAAAATGTGAGTCCGATATAGTATCTCTTCTAAAGCAAATAATAGAAGGCAAGAATGAAATCATTATGGAACTTAAGAGTGAAATACAATTATTTTACGACAAAATCAACTTGATGCAACAACTGCAAAGCCAAGCAGAAAAAAGTAATCGTGATGAGAAAAGGACAAGGAAGGATACTCAAGAGCAGTCTCCTGCACAACCGGCAACTGTGGCTGCTTTGGCAAAGCAACGAACACAGAGAGCAGCAGTCATCAGGTGGCTGACCTGCGCGAGCAAAAACTTGAAGACAAAAACTCACGGACAGCGAAGGACGGAGGACGACCAGCTGATGATAAATGTCAATTAGTCGATTCCGACAGTACTGAAACGAAATCGTGGACGACTGTAGTGGACAGGAAAAGGAGGGCAGCAAGGAAACGAGATACCCTACTTGGAACAGCAGAAACAGATACTACAGGATTGTCTGCTGCAGACCGCACTGCGTATTTGTATGTAGGCAGGTGCAGACCTGAGACTACGAAACAGCATGTTAGGACCTATCTTGAAAAAAAGTTTACTGGAAATTTGTAGTTGAGGACATACCTAAACATGAAAGTAATAGCCATACTAATAAATCATTCAGAGTAGCTCTCGACTATTCCATGCTTGAAGAAATAAATAATTTTAAGCCTACTGAATCAAAACGTTCAGTCGATACGGAATAAAATTGACCGCCTCACCATTGTACTGAGCCAACGCAACCACGATGTGGTTTGTTTGACCGAACATTGGTTGACTGAGACGGATGATCCAAAAATAATAAATATACATGGTTACAACGTCGCATCTCTGTTCTCTAGGAAACATATGGTGCATGGAGGAACTTTAATTATGATCAAAGACCAAATAAAATATATTGACTTAATAGATGTACGTCAGTTGTCTATGCAAAAACACATAGAATATCTGCAGTAGAACTACCAAAGAAAAGTATTACAATCATGTGTATATAAAGATCACCTAGGTGATATCACAATTTTTGCTAATGTACTTGAAGTTGCTCTTAGAGTTATTGAAACACAAACAAAAAGTAAAAATATAATTGTTGCAGGAGATTTTAATGTAAACTTTTTACATGAAACACAGCATAGCACAATAATATGCGACATCTTTCAATCATTTAATTTGAAGATATCCTCACATGAGCCTACAAGAATAAGTACATCCTCTTCAACCTGTATTGACAACATATTCACAAATATGCATACCAATTTGATTAACGTCGAAACATCAGAACTTCACATTTCCGACCACAAAGCTCAGATCCTTGAGTTGTTCAATGGTTTTTCAGACTCGGATGGAACTGAAAAAAAATGTATACTTTTAAATACCGAAATTTCTGTGAGATAAACATTAATAATTTCAAAACTAGTTTAACATCTTACCAGTGGGGCACATTGCTTTCGGGCCTGGATGCGACCCAATCGTATGACCAGTTTCACGATATTCTCATAAGGGAATTTGAAAAACATTTTCCTGAAATAAAAAAACGTGCAAGCAATACTCGCTTAAGGTGGTACAATGAAAGCATGCAACAAATGGAAAATACACTACACGCTATGGGGGTTATTGCAAGCATCAGTGGGCAACAAAACGCTTACCTTGCTTACCAGGAATATAAAAAAAATCTATTACAAAACCATACAGGATGCTAAACAAAAGTGGAATGCCAATTTTATAAACAGAAATGGCAATACACAAAAAGCAATATGGAACGTCATCAAAAGAGAAACTGGTGCACTACCTAATAAAAGAAATGAATCCAATATTACCGCACAGGGATTCAGTGAATATTTTGCTAAAATAGGAAAACAAATAATAGACAGCATTGCACCAACTAATGTTGATCCACGAACTTTACTGAGTAATCAAGAGTTAAATAATATAAAATCATGTTACCTAAAACCAACTAACGAACAAGAGGTTAAAAAAACAATTAACGAATTAAAGAATACAAGCAGTAAAGATGTATATAGGTTTTCAACGTTTTTGGTAAAGCAAGTGAGAGACGAAATTGTATGCCCGCTGACCTTGTGCATCAATAGATGCATTGAGGAGGGTGTATTTCCCGAACATATAAAATTAGCAACAGTTACACCTATTTTTAAGAAGGGAGATGCAAATTATTGCAATAACTTCAGACCGATTTCAGTGCTACCTGTCATCTCGAAAGTCTTTGAGGTTATAATAAACAAAAGAATAATTAGCTTCATGGAAAAGCACAACTTTCTCACAAAATACCAACATGCATATCGCAAGACTAAATCAGTCTGTACAGCGGTTCAGCAGGTACTCGATGCTGTTACTCAGGCTAGAGACTGTGGTCAGGATATGAAAATGGTTTGCTGCGATCTTAGTAAGGCTTTTGACACTGTGGAGCATTCGGTCTTGCTGGAGAAGCTGCGCTATTATGGGGTGAGAGGTTAGGCGAACAATTTGATCGCCTCATATTTATCTGGAAGGCAGCAGGTGGTGCGCTGGAAAGAAATTACCTCAGCAAGAAAAGGCATCACGCAGGGCGTTCCCCAGGGATCAGTACTTGGGCCAACTCTGTTCATAATATACGTCAATGAGATACTGTGTGCTACTACAGTGGATGAAGGCTGCCTCTATGCTGACGATACTATGTTGCTGATCAGGGGAAAAGCTGACGAACTCAATGTGAAAGAAAATTGCGCGCTTGAAGAAGTCTCAGGCTGGTTTGCGAGCAACAAGTTGAAGAATAACAAAGACAAAACACAGACAATACACTTCTCTAACAGAAAAGGTGTTATGAAGACTGATATCAAGTTTCTGGGTATCCATTTAAACTCAGAACTAAATTGGAAGACACATATTGATAGTCTATGTAAGAAGCTAAATTCAGCAATCTACGCAATTCGTAAACTAAATAAAGTCGCAACCCACCAGGCTTCAAAGCTGTGTTACATTGCCAACTTCCACAGCTTACTCACCTTCGGAATTCTCTTTTGGGGAACATCTGGTGAAACGAGACGTGTTTTTGTTCTGCAGAAAGGGGCCATCAGGGCTCTGTGTAACCTAAAGTGGAACGAAAGTTGCCGTGAGAATTTTGTGAAACAAAAGATACTTACCTTACCATCGGTATACATTTTGATGTGCCTAAAACACGTTCATACGAACAAAAACCAGTTCACGCGTAATGATTACAGTCACACTTATAGCACGAGAGATGGAGATTCTCTGCGGATACCGTACCACAGACTTAGTGCGACTGCCCAGTTTGTTGACTTTTGGGGKCCCAAGCTCTACAAYCAGTTGCCACGAGCGGTCCGGGAGCTGGGGACGAGAGCTTTTGAGAAACGGGTCAAGAATGATCTTGCCCAGCACGCCTTTTATAGCATACAAGAATTTTTGGTAATATGATTGTATTTGTTTTTTTCCGTAATATTCACATGACAATATTCTACAATTGTAATTGTATGAATAAAACTGTATTATTATTATTATTATTAGGTTTTCAATTTCAACCTCAAAACAGTCAATGATTGACTGCACACTGTTGTACCGTGCGCGAAACTGTAGAGGCATTAGTTTTTTTATTGTAGCAGCAGTTGGCCACAATATTAACTCCTGCAACACATTTGCCATTTGGGGCACACTTGAAGAAAATATCTTCTGAATCCCAGAATAGCTCAACTGGAAGTCATCCCCTAGACGACTATATGGATCATTTAAACGGATCTTCTTTAGCGTAATTAGCACATTTCGATATGTAACTTGCGAATGTTCACTTAAATATTTCACGATTAAATAAACCTCTCGAGGTAATCCAAGATAAAATCTCGATTTAGTTTCCATGAGAATAATGGTTGTATTTTGTCTGTCTGTAATTTGTTCATTATAGTCGCTTGTTGACGACGATGAAGGAACATATTCAGAACTTTGTGATGTGCCTGGCACAGTTTCTGATGAAGAGCTGCCCCCAGACGAAGGAGATTCGGGTATTATTGGCTTTTGTAGCAACCTTAAATGTGTAGGCATATTTGCATACACCCCAACACTTCTGTGTTATGGTTTAAGGTTCACTTGAGTTCCTTTATCGGCAAAGCTCATTTGTACACTTTGCACATCAAACAAGCTTGATGGAGATACTGCAGTTTCCGAAGTTGACGGTTTTGTCGGTGTCAGTGATGATGTTGATGGCAATACAAATTTCTAGCAACGTTTTTATGTGAACCATGAAATTTTTGCAGTTGTTGCTGCTTCCTTTTCTTTGCCGATTCTGTTAATTGTGATTCTGGCAATGCAGATGAAGCACCGTGAAGATTCTTATGTGGTACCACATCTGTCTTCAAACCAATTCTGTTTCCCATGGTTTTATAATACATCCAATTGGAGGCATATTTTTCCAGCTGTAATATAAAACATAAAACCTCTTAAAACTAACCAATAGGTTAATAGGTTAATAAACCATATTATTTGAAAAACATGATTGCATATCATGGTTAACAATAATTACCTCAAAATGATCCTCACAGGGATGCAACACGGTTGCTCGATTGGCATCAACATCTAGCCCAACTGCATTCAACCACATTTTTCGTCGATTTTTATCTCAAAGCGGGACAGTAAAAACAATTTTTCAGGATTGTTATCCTTATTATTTGTACAACTTGGTACGAAGCAGACTACCTTTATTATTATGCAAATAAAGCAGATATTTTTAAAAGAAAACACAAATCAAAACAAGACAAACTCGAACTCGAAACAAAAACAACAGCTGACGCTAACGCCCACGCTCACACTTGTTGTTGCTCGAGGCTCGACAGCTGTTTTCTTCTTTGTTTGTACGCGCGCTGTTGCCATGACGTGCAAAGGTTTAGACGCGCACAATCATACCCTKATGTATACATATTATATGTATAAGCAAAGAACATACACTACTGATTTGTATTTAAGACTTAGTATTAACTTACATTTTACATACTAGTGGAAGTCCACGGCTAAGAAAAGTATGAATTTACGTAAAATAAAAGGAGCGTGTATTAAATTAATGGATTAAAAACGCAATATGACAACCTAGCATGTATCGGCGTAGTAACAGTTTTACTGCGCATTGTGGGTAAAAATCAATGACGTAGCAGAGGTGCTTACTGTGATTGGTTGAAATCCACAAACGTAACAGCAACAAAAAAAATTAAATTTAACAATACAATAATATTTTTTTTGCTGTTTATCATAGCACAAAAAACTGCAGCTATACTGTTTGATATATTTTGAGCTGTAGATTCGATATATGCAATAAAAAAAGTGGTGGACATGCCCATTGTACTCAGCTGCTGTTTCCAGCAGTAAAAATAACAATAGCAAAACCCGCCTTTTTAAACCAGGAATGCGTAATATAGACCTTTTATGTATTTTCTAAATTGTTTTGGAAAATATATAGGTAACAAAMATAAGTATTGTACGTCATACAAACACTTGATTTTGAGATAAAAAATAAAAACATATTACATATGTATTTTTTAATTAGAAATATACCGATACCAAAGTACGTATAATCTACAATACAAAAACTATGTTTTTCGCATTTTTTAACATATCGGTCGGTGGTGCCCACTCGTAACATGTACCACCCAACACTTTTTTAAGTAAACTGTGGCATGTACTTGGGTTTAAACATTTTCTATTTTTTCTTTTGCTTATTATCATTGAGGAGAATACCCTTTCGGCCAAAGCACTATCATGAGGTAACTATAATATATTTTAGAAACGTGTATAAATTTGGAAAAATAAATCTCCAATCGCATTTTTGGAAATACCCAATTGATTCCTTAGTTTTTCTAGTTCCATATCTTTGTTAAATTTATTTACTGGTAATTCAGACAACGTTCGTCATTCTTAGTTTATATTTTCAAGATTATTTTCATTTAGCATATTTGGAAATTTTCTTACCAAAGGAATAATAGGCGTAGCTTTATTATCAGAAAAATATATTGTGGGTCCAACCAAGTTAATTCAGTATACCAGATAAAAGGAAATCTATTTTTTATTTATGCAGCCAATTCGATATAAAAATTTAAACAGTTTAATCGAAAATCACGTAAATATTTTAGATGTAACTGATTGTCATTGCTTATTTGCTGTTGCACTTTGAATCCAAAATAAACATTTTCTATTTTGTGAATTTCAATACCATTGCCACAATCTAATTTTAGGTATTTTTTAAATTTGTCGGTATGTTATAGAAATGCAAGGTAACAACTGTCTAGGTTTTTCCGACTGAAATTCAATATTAATAGTGTTAATCAATTTTAAAATTTAAGATAAAAATTGTAAATACATTTTATTTAATTTATTATTTAGAGCAGACAATATTGCATATATTTTATCTGATCCTTCCTCAAATGCAGTGTTGATAAATATAGTAATAGGGTTCCTACTGATCTAATGCTCTATCTACAACTTGTTGCAATGAGAGTTACCGTGTTTTTGAAGGTCTTAAAATTTTATAAGGTTTTAATTTAAAAAATGTTTGAAGTTCTTGCAAAGTATTAATTCTTTTAGAACTGTGTGCAAAGTGAGCATAAATATCTTTGACTAAATCTTCTACCGACTTTGGAATTTTAGCCCAAGAAGATGAAGAACATAAATTAAATTAATGAGAGCTACAACCTACAATAACCAAGTGGGGTAGTCTCTTCTTTAATAACTCTTGGACTCCAATTAATTGCCCCATCATTGTAACACAATTGTCGGCMGCAAACTCTGCCTTATTTTCTATTTTAATGCCAGCCGATGTTAAATGATCAATTAGACAGTTAATAATGTTGGAAGTTATACTACCATTTTCTAATTCTAAAAATCCAAGAAAAGAATCTACTACCGCATTATTTTTAAACTAATGCAGTAAGACATTTCTTTGTGGTAATGTCAGTAGCTTCATCGATTATTACAGAATAAAATGTCTCGTTTAAATCTTTAACTATAGTATTTAAAACGTAGGGACCTATCAATTGTGTTAGTTATAGTTTTAGTCGTCTTTGTTTGCTGCATTTTGCTCCAGTGGCAATTTCTGGGTCTTTACAAACTGACCGTAACAATTTTGGTAAATGAAATGAAAATTAAAAATGAGGGCATCTGTACTCCTATTCTCCCAATTTTGTTAAATGTTCTATTTCATTAAAAGATAAATCATGCAGATAATTTTAATTCCCCTACCTTAATTGCATTCGTATTTTTACTTAATGATTTTTGCAATACATTATCAACAGTCATTATTTTAGATTTACTAAGTACTTGCTTTTTGTGTGAAGCATTTATTCGTGCCTCTCCAAATGTGCACGATTGCCTTTTATTTCTTTATTACAAACTTTACAGTAAGGAAAATTACTGTTTGCAGCTTTTTAGCACCATTTAAATTTAGTCTCCCAGTGAATCGAATGCTTTTATATATATATTCTCTTACGTATTCGTTTTTTTTTCTCAAATTTTTTTCACTTTCCATACTTTCAACTTTCCTCACTAGTGGACACATATGACATTGTTAGTAACTGAGGTGTATAATGTGTTGCAGGCTCAGACTCGGAACGGCCTTTTTTGATATACCTAAACAAAATACAATTTTTAATAAAAATCTAAGTTCAGTGGTCTGTATGAGAATTTATCAAATAAGGGCTGGCTTGGGCGTTCTACACCAAATTGAAGGAAGGTAAACTGACCTGATTGTGTAAGTTTCTATGCTTTACACACTTAAAAAGTTGATGTCTTTAGCTAGTAAGCAACGTCGGCGACATTCTACACCTCCTCGCTTGTGGCGATCGTCTATTCTCTCTCACTAACAAGTGGTGGTAAGCAAAAAAAACAGGGATCCAGAGAGGATGGTTGACTGGATTTCAGTGCAGAACTTATCAAGCCAGCACAGTATACAATGTACATATACAATTCTATAATTACACCGAAAATGATGCAACATATACATTTAATTACTATAACTTTTTTGTCATTTAAATAATAATTACATTTTTATTAATGAACTACATAATAAGTATACTTAGTAAATAATTGAATGCCGGTACCACATCTTAATAGAGTGCACTGCTTAATAGTAAAGGAAAATTTCCTAATACAAAGCAAAGAAAAACCAAATTAAATACATGAGTTATATACCCCACGCTAAATGGAGATGTAATTAGGGGTGATATGGTGATAATGTACTATAATATAAATAATAACTTACCTATCCATTGCTTCAACTTTTTTTGAAGTTAGTACAAACAAGCTCACAATTCACGATAAGTAATTCTCATCGGTAGTTCACCGAAGGTAAATTTGCTGGTCTTTTTGTTACAAGCATGCAAACATGAACGCAAACCAAATGGATTGGTTTTGTAGACCTTTTAGAACCCTGCAGTTACGGCTACGGGTCGTGTAACATTCATATTTTGTCAGTCGCTCACGCCTGGCGCGTAGGCTTCTCGTTGTACACAGTGAACCTGAAACCATTACATCGGTACTGCAGACACTTCCGTCGTTAAGCCTAACGCTTGCGCGTAGATTCTGAGCGAGTCACTTGACAGCAGAAAGAATTTCCTCTTTCCTTTGGCATTTTGACCTGTTGCGAATTGAATGTGAGAACGTGGTATTGTCGATTTTTGGGAAGATTTTTCTAAGTAAATAGACCATCGATTGGTTACCATAGTGGGATCCGCTTGGAAAATCTTCAATTAGACTGGTGGATGTTAGTTGGGCTTTTGGAATTGGCTGAATGGTTGATTTTGCATTATTGAACATCCACACGTGACCATTTTGGGATTTTGGGTTATCGACAAGATTTGCCACGAATATTTCTGCAATCAGAGCCGCACACCAACTATAGTGAGTAAAATACTAATTAATCGAACGAGTATTAATACCCTCTTTAATATTTTAGGGCTCTTTGATTTTCTTTCCTTTTCGGTTCTCATCTTATCTTATCGTATACTTATCGATATTGCTATCGCTTCGTCTTCGTTCGTGTGATTGACATCTGGGCCTTATTCCTGTCTGGATAGCTTTTGAAGATTGGAGAAGTTGAGAATCGTAGAGTTGGGACTGATCACTTGGGATTGGATTTGGGAATTTGTGCTGCCATCCTTCCGGTTAGGAAGATTCAACCCTAGTAGCTGGCGACCCTTGGTGTGGAGGACCGTACATGTGGGACCCCAACCAGCAGGAGAGCGCAGATAAGCTTAAATTTTAAGTAGGAGGTCGTTGACCCTTAAGTCGGAGCGCAGAATCCGCGGTGTAGATTCCATCTCGGTAGTGATTGCTTGAACCGTTGTAAACATTGAGGTTATTTAGCTGTCCGTCAACGGAAAAACTTGTTGTATGAGCCCTCCGCTCTTGTAATTGTTTTGAATAACTTGTATGAGCCCTCAGCTCTTGTAATTGTTTTGAATAACTTGTATGAGCCCTCAGCTCTTGTAATTGTTTTGAATAACTTGTGCGAGCCTTCAGCTCATATATACATTGCAGTAGGAGCCTTCAGCTAGTGAATTTGAGTATATAGCTTGTCCCATCACCCTTCTTTCACAATCGAACCTTCAGTTCGATTCCATTTATTATTTTAAATTATCTGTAACGCCACAGGGCTATTGCTCGCGGTTATCACCGATATTGTCGATCGTTTGTGACGATTTTTCGTTCGTCGTTCGTTTTTGTTGCGTCACTCGTTAATGCGAAGCGCTGGCCAGTGCGGAAATTAACAGGGGCGATTCACAGATTTTCTAGTTATTTACTGGTACTCGGTGACCGGGCACATAGTTGTGGTGCTCATTGGGAAGGGTTAATGTTGATTGTTAAGTGTCATTTTGGTTATATGTTCGAAATTCTCTTATCTTAGTCGTTTAAGTCCAATCTATCTTAAGTAACTAATTGAGGTTCAAACTTTATTCTTTCTTTATCATTACTTGTACCTCTCATAGTTTTCGTTAATTAAACTACGCTTCTACCCGAGCTTTGGTGTTTGATTTCTATCGTAGCTTTTCAAAATTTTCGTCTGAGTAGTCCGCTGTGGAATTGTAAAATTTTGTGGCGCCTATAGTTATCGTTAAAAATATTGGAACCCCCCCTACTCTCCGACTGCAGCGGCGGGACGCGGACTACATTGGAACATCTGGGTTGACACCATAGGTTGTAACATCGATTGGTAGAAAAAAACGGCGTCGCAGTCGTTGGATCGAAAGAAGGTTCGATCAAAAGCCCATGCGTTCGAAAACCGACGACAGTAATCATGAAAATGTACTAAATTCGAGTTAATTCGACGAAAATTGTCCTAACTTACGACAACACCGAAAATACACTAAAACGGCCTGTCTTAAGCCTAGTGCCACCCATGGTCAGTAGCCAGGTGTGTACTTGCATGACCTCCTCCTACCTAATACATAGAATGGATGACCACTGTATTCTGAGATCATTCGATACTAATGATCTCAGAACTTCCCCGTCTTACCGCCTTCACCTTACCTATCAGGAGGTCGTAGGTCTAAACCTCAAGAATACCCCTCCATGGTGCTTTACTTCAGACACCATGCCTACGATATTCGGATCCATGGGCGTACGTTCTCCACCCCGACGATCCCAGAATATCGTAGCCCCTTTCCTCTTACGCCTGCTTCCTGGGATGTCCGAAACCTCGTACCAGTCTCGCCTCAATACCTTGGTTACTCTAAACGGTCCTCGCCACTTCGGCAGGAGTTTACGACCACTACCGGCGCACTGGTAATCTGGATCAATACCATATCACTCTGCATATTTATGAGGACTGCTCCGCTTTTGATCGAACCTCCGCTTCGATTCTGCCTGATGCTTTTCTGATAGACATATCATCTCTTCGCGTATTTTGGTAACGTCCGTTATCTCCCCACCTTTTGGAGCTAATTTGCCCTGTAACACAACTTTATCTATATTCCATTAACGTGTCGCTGGGCGTAACTCCAATCGCATTGTTGATAATACCATTAATCCTAACTTGCACATTTGATGTTATCGTTCCAACGTTTGTTTTATGTATTTCTCCCTCAAACGCTACCAATTTGCCTTTTTTAGATGATATTTTTTGTGGTATGCTACAACTTTTTCACCGGCGGTCTCGTGTTTGCCCATTTGCCACATGTGAATGTTTTGATCGCTGAATGTCAGCAAATTCTCCATCGTCCACTCATATACATTTTGGTATGTTCGTGGCGTTATAGCCTGTATTTCTATTTGTAGATAGATTTTACATAGGAGCTCGATCGTAGAGTTAATAGGCGTTCAATAGTTTTATATTGTTTTCAACTAACCCAAAATCGATCTATGAGAATCAATAATGATCCTGTTCGTTTTGGTTTAAAACCAAACATGCGAAGGTATCGAAACTGACCTGGAATATTGTCACATAGGTACGAACCTTGCCACTTGAGCGTAAGTATCGCGGAGTACGCCACTGTATAAAAAATGCGTACTTAATCATTATTAAGTATCGAGGTGGAAAAAGTGAGGGATTAACGCTTTCTCCGATCAACCGTGGGTAGGTGACTCGTTCGCTCCGTCCAAGAAAAATGTAAGTACCTCATTTTATTCTCTTGTAACTATAAGTTAGTAAATAGATCTTTTGGCAAGGCTATGTTAACTTTCTTTCCTACAAGCCTATAAAATTAATGCATTTTCTAAGTAAAAAGTGAGTAAGGTAAGTCCATATTTAAATCTTTTGATGTCGCTGCTCTACCATCTTTGGATAGATGCTTGATAAAATGTGTAGCCAGCACTCATAAAAAAATTAATTAATTTTGTCAAGTTGGCATATGCTGCCTAGACACATGTTATAAAAATAAAAACGAGAGTTGTAATTTTGTAGAGGAATAAAAAAGACAAGTTTGGTTTAAAACTCCTTTTATTTCTCGATTTTAAACTGGTTATGGGCCCAGATCGTACCTAAAGCGCAGTAATGTCCAGTAGTTTGATCGCGAGTGTTCCGAAGTTACGCGGACGCGAGAACTATGAAGAATGGACTTTTGCAGCCGAAAATTTTCTGTTGCTAGAAATTTTACAAAGTTGCGTGAACGGCACGGAAACGAACGCTGAGAAGATTACTCAGGCAAGAGCCAAACTCATTCTTACAGTCAACACATCACTTTATATTCACATAAAGGAAACCAAGACAGCAGCAGAACTGTGGAATAAATTGAAATCGTTGTATGCTGATAATGATTTTGCGCGAAGAATAAGTTTGCTGAAGACACTCATCTCCACGAGGTTGGAAGATTGTCAAAACATGGCATATGGCTATATGGTAGAGAAACAACAAGATGCTCACATTAAAATCTTAAAATCGGATGGTGGTGGAGAATTTTGTTCCAATGAATTTAACAATTTCCTAAGAAATATTGTGGAATAATTCAACAAGTCACCAATGCATACACTCCTCAACAGAATTGTTGTTCTGAGCTCGATGTCTCGTATATGATGCTAAGTTGGACAAGAAGTTTTACGGCGAAGCCGTAAATACTGCTGTATATTTGCGTAATCGTTCAATAGCAACTGGTTTGCAAGAAAAAACGCCATTTGAAGTTTGGACAGGCAAGAAGCCTGACCTCGCACACCTCAGGATTTTTGGAAGTGATGCAATGGTACACATTGCAAAGGAGACCAGATGCAAATGGGACAAAATATAAAACAAAATTATATTTGTGGGATATAGTGAAACCACCAAGGGATACCGATTGTACAACCCTGAAACACGTGATGTCACAATTAGTCGAGATGTTAACGTTTTTGAAGAAACGAAAGAAGTGAAATTAGAAATTAATTCTGAAAAGAAAAGAGAAGAATTGCAAGTCTCAGTGGGGGAAGAAGGTCCATCCAAGAGATGTCAAGTGATGATTGTGCGAGTGAAGTTGTTTCGTCCGAAGTTCCATCGACAGATACAGAAATCAGAAGATCCAGTATAGTTCCAGTACCGAAAAAAATGCGAAGACTTCGTCAGTTTTTCGTGCATTAGTCAAAGTGGGTTAGGTGAACCTGCAACGGTAGAAGAAGCACTAACACGAAGTAACTCAGCGCATCGGAGACGTTCTATCGATGATGAACTTCAGTCGTTTGAAGAAAATCAAACTTGGACGCACAAAGAAGTGAAGAAGCTTGTGAGTAGTCTATTTGCAAAACTAGATGTTCTGTCCAATTTCTACTTCGAACCGAAGCCAGTTGTGCCAGAACTCAATACTGTAACGAATCTGCCAGCAATGACCACGGAAGAGGTAGCGCTAATTGTGGTCAGCGACGCAGCACTTTTAGCAACCAAGGAGGACAAGGGCAATCTGATAAGTAAGATTGAAAGGACCAACACTGACAAAATGAGAGAACGGAGGAAGAAAAAGCTCAGGAAAACATTATAAGCATTTAATTAAACTCGGTACTTACGTGCAATAATTAATTTTTTCTTTGAGTTTTGGAGTGGGGGTGTTAAAATGTGTATGAGAAGATACCTAGCCAACACTCATAAAAAAATTAATTAATTTTGTCAAGTTGGCACATGTTGCCTAGACACATGTTATAAAAAATAAAAACGAAAGTTGTAATTTTGTAGAGGAATAAAAAAGACAAGTTTGGTTTAAAACTCCTTTTATTTCTCGATTTTTTAACTTTTGAGCATTCGTCTGAGCCATGCTGTTCTTGTCGGGTCATGATGTATGCACCACTCTAAATTCTACAGGTTTACGAGGCGACCGTAATCGAATGTAGTACTGAGAGTTTAATGCTCATTAAGTCGTAGCTGAAACAGCTACGACGATCTCCGACCGCTTCTTTGTTTATACTAAAACGCGAACAAACATGAATACAGTAGCTATCCTTTTGTCTTGCTGGTAAGCGCAGTTGATACGAAAATCGATATCACCTTGTGTATCTCCACTTTGCCACAGAACTTAGGCGATATACTCGTGAATTGAACTGCCTAGTTTAATCTTTGCTTCGGCGTTCTTTACTTTATCAGAGATTGCCTGAAGCAGTCCTTTTTTGAAGCAGAACTGTTGCACTTCGGGATTAATATTATCCAGTGCTACTCCAGCAGATTGAAGCATGTGGCGTTGCTCTGTAGTTTGAGTAGCACAAGTTCTTTGTTGAACGTCCCGTTGTGTCCTCCTTTGGTCGTATTTGAACTAGAATATTCCACTTAAGTTGGCGTCCAAAATTCCGCCACAGTTGGTGAACTGATGTTTGTCAATGATGATTGGTCTTGTTTTTCTCAAAAAATCCTTCTTTTTAGCGCAAGGCTTCTAGTTCTTTTTAGAATACCGTATCATTATTTCCACTGCTACAAGGATCTCCTTATTACCAGTGTTTGAATTATACGAAATATGAAATTGGATAAATGATTCGAAAAATCGAAAGTTGCCCTCGCTTTCCACCTACCTGGTGTATCGATGCGACTGTCACCTGGAGGCTTCGGCCAGGGCACACACAAGTCGATGAATGAATTTCTTTTTGTGCGATTTCGACAAAATGCACGGTACGTGACAGGAAAAGCGTGAGGCGGGCAGCTAGGGCAACCAACCCGCGACATTTAAGCACCACGAAATTAGAAGTGAAGAATGAACATACCGCCCACCAAAAGTAAAACTTTTATTATTAACCGCAAAAGAAAAATTTAATATAAATGTAAATATTGATATAAATGAAAAAAAATCATTCAAGTGATTAGCATACAAAAATAAAGAAAAGTATAACGAAATAATTATTGATTGTTGGGTTGGAAGAGGACACAAGTGTGTCACGGGTCTTTGAAAAGTATTATTTGCAGTACGCACGGTGGCAACGCGACAAATGCCATCAGAACCTGGGTGCAATTGTACCACACGAGCAAGTCGCCAATTCAAAAGCGGTAGTAATTCGTTTTTTATTAAAACCATTTTATTTATTTCTAGATTTGGTGTGTGTTTGTGCCATTTATTACGAATCTGTAAAGAAAGCAAATACTCATTGTGCCATCGTTTCCAAAAATCTTGCTGCGTGCGACTTAACAATTGCCACCGCGTTAATCGATTTATATTCGTATCCAATAAATTTGGTTCAGGTAACTGTGATAAAGGGGCAGTATTCAAGAAATGACCGGCAGTCAACGCTGAAAAATCGTTAGGATCTGAACTTACCGAACATAACGGACGGGAGTTGAGTACACTTTCTATCTGTGTAAATACCGTATACAGCTCTTCATAAGTAAGGATTTGGTTACCGATTATACTATTATACCGATTATACAAATGAGTTTTGACGCTTTTAATTCCGGCTTCCCATAAGCCTCCGAAGTGGGGGCTGATGGGGGGTTGAAATTCCATTTAACGGTTTCAGTTGCTGCTGCATGCTGCATATTTTCAACAATGACTCGATGGGCACCAATAAAATTTGTACCACAATCACTGTGGATAGATAGGCAGCGACCTCTTCTTGCGATGAACCGTCGCAAAGCAGCGAGAAAAGCTTGGGTTGAAAGKCTGKATGTCAATTCCAAATGGACAGCTTTCGTGGTAAAACAAACGAAAAGGCACAAGTAAGCGTTCTGAGACTTTATGCCACGACTTTTACCTATGGTAACCAAAAATGGTCCACCAAAGTCAACGCCTACTATACGAAAAGCCTTTATTTCCGAAACACGTTGCGATGGCAAATTGCCCTTAAACGGTACTATAGGCTTGGGATTAACACGAAAGCATTTAAAACATTTTGATATGGTGTGTCGAATAGCTCGTTTCGCCGACAGAATCAAAAAACGTTGTAATAACAAAAGATGAAGGGTTTGGAGCCCAGGATGAAAATATTTATTATGAAAATCTTCTATCAGTAAAGTTGTTAAGCGATGTTGACGAGGTAATAAAACTAGATGTTTTTGTTCATAGGATAATTGAGATTTCGCTAATCGACCGCCCACCCTGAAGATTTTCATTTTATAAAAAAATGGCGATAAATTTCGAAGGGGTTTAGAACAAAGTTGATTATTGCGCAGCTTCTGTATGTCTTCTCGGAATACCTCAGCCTGGACCAATTTAATCAAGAGCATCAAAACTTCTTCTAAATTTGCAGAACTAAGTGGCTCTGAAATCGGTTCCTTAATTTTACGGGCTCTGTGTACGAACGAAGGCAATAAGCAATGATAGCTTTAATTTTATTTAACGAAGAGAATTGATCTAATAGATCAAGAAAGCAATTTGAATTGATTGCTGACAGCAAAACGACAGCTTGTTCTTCCATATTTTCCGAGTTGCAAGCAGGGAGTCCATCCCACGAAATAGGCCAGTCTGAAATGTCAAAACGAAGCCATGCAGGTCCTGTCCACCACAATAGATGGCTAATCAATTCTGAAGGAGTCAAGCCCCGAGAGGCACAATCTGCAGGATTTTGATCACTGGGTATATGGTGCCAAAAACTAGGATCGGTTTTATCTTGAATACGATTCACTCTGTTACTTCCGAAATTTTTCCACCGATGAGGAGAAGAACGAATCCAGCAGAATCAGACCAACAATATATATTGTTAAATGATAATTTTTTATCATAAATTTTAATTACGTAATTGACGAGGTCAGCAAGAAGCACTGCGGCGCATAATTCAAGCCGTGGTAAAGTAACTCGCTTTAAGGAAGCTACTTTGGATTTTGCCATTACGAAGAAAGTTTGAACATTAGATTCTGAATCAGTTGAGACCCGGCTGCGTACCCTTTTTCAGACGCGTCACAGAAGCCATGTAGGTCGCAACTGTTATGACTCTCAATAAGTAAACGACGAGGAATATTTAGGCTTGAAAGCGTATTTAAATCTGACTTAAAATGTAACCATCTGTGAACCATATGGTCTGGTGGAGATTCATCCCAATTTGTACCCGACACTATCGGTTGCGCCATCGCAAACCCAAAAKCTTGACACAAGGATCTGAGTCAAACGAAACTGAAGTTTCGGGTAAGCACTGGGAAATCGACGACAAGAAATTAGAATCGTTACTAGCCCACTTACGTAAATCAAAGCCGCCTGACTGCAATAAATCGATTAATTACTGACGTATTTTAATGCATCTTCCAACGATTCGCATCCAGTTACAACATGATCAACATAGATATTTTCCAAAAGAACCCGTGATGCATCGGGATGGGTTTGCCGGCCCAGTTCAGCAAGAAGTTGAATAGTGCGTAACGCAAGAAATGGTGCTGAAGCGACACCATAAGTAACAGTGTTTAATTCATATTCCCTAACGGGATCTATCACTGAAAACGCCAAAATATTCTTTGAAAGCAACGATGCTCCGGGGTTACTAAAATCTGCCTGTACATTTGTTTAATGTCGGCGGTAAAAACAACTTTATGCAAACGAAAATAAAGCAATATTTCAACGATATCCCTTTGAAGTTTTGGACCCACTAATAATGTATCATTCAACGAAGTTCCATCAATATACTTTGCAGAAGCGTTAAAAACTACGCGAATTTTAGTTGTTGTGCTGTCGGGCTTTTCTACACAATGATGTGGCAAATAGAAGCTCTTATCACTATCTTTCAAAGTCGGCGCCAAGGACATGTGATTATTATCCAAATAATCTTGCATGAAAATGCTATAGTTAGTATATTAATCAGGATTTTTTAATAAACGTCGTTCCAGCGAAAGAAAACGATTGTAGGCTAGTTCACGTGAACTCACAAATGAGGGATTATTAATTTTAAAAGGCAACGAAATGACCCGTTTGATCTCGAAAAGTGGTTTTATTGTATATCTGTTCACAATGAAAATCATCTGGCGAAATATAAGACTTCTCCGGAATATTTTCTAATTCATAGAAGTTTTTTATACCAGTGTTTAAATCTTGTTCAATAGATGAAGTACTAAAAAAACACATATGATTTGATATTGGCTTTGAGTTTAGCTTTCCAATAAGAATCCAGCCGAAAATAGTTTTTAAAGCAGTTGGTTGGTTAGGATCGTCATAAATTTTACCATCCTGCAAAATTCTAACAAACAATTCTGCCCCTAATAATATATTAATCGGTCCAGGAACATTAAAATGTTTATTAGCGAGCAATAAGTTCGATAAGTTAACTTCTGCTAGTATCTGCATACCCTTTTTGAATATACACTTGTTAGCCAGCGTATTAAGCTCGCTAAACGGTCTTGTTCCTATGGCTTCCATCGTGTCCCATACACGGTCTACGTACGTAGGCAACTCATTAAAGGTCACCGGCACGATCACGGGGTGGACTTCGTTGGCGATAGGAATGGTGGCGACGCTGGTCGGGTCCTTTATCTTGAGGCGCGCGAAAATTCCGGCTTGTATGATTGCATCCGTTTCCTGGTTCTTCTTTCGACGAAATGCTTCATTTCTACGGGTCTGCGATCCCTTGCCAGTTTTATGCTTGCCTGTTTGATTGGCTCCCTTCCCGTCCCGTTACGAATTTCAACGGGCGCAGCGGGCATATTGTCATAGATTTTAGGAATAACAACAACATCAACCTTTAACGAAGTCATTTTGTTGTGTACAGGACGAATAATACAATTAACAGCTCCGGAAGGAGTAGTAGTTAGGCCTCCCAAAGCTTTAACTGGAATCGATATCTTATAACGCGGTAAACCTAAGCGCGTGCAACAAGAATCTGTTATAAAATTAGCTTGGCTTCCAGTAGCTCGAACATTGTAAAAATTACCATCAGCATCCATGATTTACAAAGCTGTAGTTGGAGAACTACTGTTTGTCAAAACATTAACTGAGCGCGAAGTGGAAGGTACCGGTTCGACGTTAAAAAGGTTTTCAGCTGGAGTGCCATTATCAACGAATGGTGTTGCCTCAGAAGACGAAGCATCAGCACTCTTATCCTTACTATCACTGGCATTACTAAAATGTAACAGAGTGTTGTGACGATTTTTACAAATACAACAAGCAAATTTCGAAAGGCAAGATTTTTTCTAGAAATAAAGGACACTTGTAATGAAGTGACTTTTTCTTCATAATGAACAAGGAGCTTCTTGAGTTTTACCAGTACTAGTGCTGGCGACAAAAGCTGCAGTTGAACGCCTGGGCGACGAAACAGGGCGAACGGTATTAAATTTCGCTACGTTCGAAGGTTTTTCGGTTTTTGAAGTGCTAAATGATAAAGCGCTACACTGTTTTTTCCAAGAACTGATAAAGTTCTTTGTATGTAGGAATGTCGTTGTTGATATTCACTGATGATCGCTGAAGCTCAAAACGTCTAATTGTCACGGAATCAATTTTTTGACCTAACAAATTAAAAATCACGAAATCCCACTCATCGGTAGGCAAACCTAACTTTTTCAAAGCTGCTAAATTTTCCGAAAATACATCTAATAATTATCTTAAAGTAGCTGGCGCATCTGATACAATTTTTGGACAATTTTGTAATTCTAGCCAATACGATGTTGCTAAAAGTCGTTTGTTTTGATACCGCTTTACTAAGGCATCATAAGCAATATAGTAATTATTTCTGACAGCGGAATAGATTTAACTAATATTAACGGCACTTGACTAAGACCTGATATCAGATATTGGAATTTTTCAATGTCAGAAAGCGAAGAATTTTGATGAATCAGTGAGTTATATAAGTCATAGAATGTACGCCATTGTTTTAAGTTAGCATTAAAGTTAGGTAAATTAATTTTAGGTAATTTGACATTATGCTGCTTAGTAGAAATAACAGGTACTGCCTGAGTTTTATCAAACAAATCATAATAAATGGTTTTAGTTTCGTAAAACATTTAATCGAAATCTTTTCGAACAACATCTTCTATATCTAAATCGACACTGACGTTCTTGGAAGTTAACATGTCTGGTACGGGAATATTTTACCCTTTTGATGCACAGAATGTTAGATCCTCGTGCGCTTAGTCTTTAACTGCAAATATTTTCACGATTGTGTCTAGGTTAGTACACCGAACATTTTGGAAGCTGAGCATGCAACAACGAACAAGTGATATGTGGGTGGTGGGTATTATTTCTTTGAATACTTTGAATACGAACTGACGAACAGTTATCCCACATTGCATGCTTTGTTGGTACGTATTCCGATAAATCGCTGTACACGCATGGTTTATCTTTTGACAAACTACAGTGTTCGGCGATGTGGGTCAGGAGGATTTGCTTAAATGTACTGAATGCTGGCGTATTATGCTGAATTGGAGGACCGGGATACTCGTAAAAATAAGCTAGTTTGAACTAGAAACCAACGTCATAATTAGAGAACTGCATGTGGAAAATAATATAAGAAAATCCGCCTCATATCCCCCTCATGTGGAAGTACTCGTTTTTTAGCTATCAACCCTCAGCCGTAATTAACAGTTGTTGGCCTTACTCATTTGCAAATGCACATAATGTGCAGAATGGTCTGTCCTTAACAGCCCATTTCTTGAAAACTACCTTGGAAGCCTATATGCGGTCTGTTGATCAATTCGTGACTGCTCTCTTGAATTGTTATCGTCCCTTGGAGTAGTTGAAGATGATCGTACCATGCTGCTGCCGCCTGTAGACTACCCCGACATTTATGACGCCCTATGACCGCTTCCTAGTTTGCCTACGGGGTAACTGAATTCCTCCTTCTTCCCGCGTTAGACTCCTAATTAACAATAATTTTGTTGTGAATGTGCCGCGATCTGGCCGTTAGCGCCACCAGTCCTGTTATAAACGCGTTCACGGTCCGTATAAGAGTTTTCTAGCAGGATTACTCATGGTCTAAAGACTGATTTGTCTGTGGAGACTTCACATATTACATATGAGAAAAAAGAATATCGAATATATTTGAATACTATTTATATTCCACTGGATGAACATCTTCAATTTAATGCGAAGCCTTACAATAAGGGTCTTGCGTAAAACAAGAAATATCGCCTTGTTAACTCTATGTTTACTGGAAAGGTGTCCAATACACTGATAGCTTGCAGGACTACGTTAATTCCAAAGGCTGAAAAAATACTTAATATGGTTGACAGTTTACGCATTATAGCAGTTGCAATTTGCATCCCCAATTACGATTAAAAGAGGCGTTAAACAGGGAAATCGGCTATCGTATATGTTTAATATCGCCTTAAATGAGTTGCTGGAGGATAGTTAAGAACTGGTTGTTTTCTATATCCCATTCGGAGTAGCAGTTACTAATTACTCTATGAAAACGTTTCTTCGAAGTTAGGGGTATGATACTGAATCGTAGCAAATGAGCTCATTTGGTATTAAAACTCCTGCCACCTGCCTTCTCATTTTCCCAGACTGGTGCCCAAGAGCTATCCCTGATGCCACTAAAAACCTATATTGCGCATCTCTCTAGGTCTCCTCTGAAACCTGTTTAGAAGATTTAACATCCTGTATACCTACATCATAGCGCGGTTTATCTACTCTCACCAGAATCCAAAAGTGAACAGCAGGTTGCTAGAAGCGGTTTATAGGAAATACGCCGTTTCACCAAACCTCCTGGCACCAAAACCCAATGTCTTTTTATACAGGGTGTATCCTAAAAGTAATGTCAGTGAGCCAATTAAAAATCATTTATTGAACTGTTCATTACAAGTGATCAAAAATAGGCTCCTTTTGCTTCAATAAATCGGCTCCAGCGAGTCTTCCAGCTCTCGAAGGCGTGAAAGCAAAAAGAAGTCTGAGGGAGCTACGTCAGAGCTGTACGGGGGCTGGGGATCATTGGCATCCCTGCTTTGACCAGGTAGTCGAAGACGATAAAGGCGATGTGGGCCGGATCATTGTCGTGGTGGTTTTAGATAAAATTTGCCGTTCATAGTTTTACCAGGTTCTACAAACTCGTGATAAACAAATCCGCGGATGTCAAAAAACGCGATGAGCATGATTTTCGTCATCGATTTCCTCATTCTCGCTTTCTTCGAGTGAGGGGAAGCTGTCGGGTGCCACTCTCAAGATTGCCTTTTCGTTTCTAGGTCATATTCAAATACTCAAGACACATCAGCTGTAATGACGTCCAAAAATTGGGGATTACGTTTGCATATGTCGAGGTTTCCTTGACACGTTGCAACGCGGCGCGACTTTTGGTACCATCTTTGCGCACACTTTCGACATGCCGATATGGTTCGTAACGATATCATAAACTTGAAACTTTTGAAATATTTAACATGTCGGCCATTGAACGAACACTTAATCGTCGGTCTGAGTTTGACAGTTCTCACTCGCGTCACATTGGCAGCTGTGGTGGTCGTGAATGGCCGTCCAGCGCGGTCCTCGTTGCCAACCTCTTTTCGCCCCTCCAAAAAGGTCTTGTGCCACCGGAATACTTGTTAATCTGACAGGGCATTTTCTTTGTAAGCTGACTTGATCATAAAAACAGTCTCCGTAGCGGTCTCCCCAAGTTTTACGCAAAATTTGATCGCAACTCTTTGTTCTAACGAGATTTGCATTTTCGCTTGTACAAGGTCACAAAACAATTTTTACGAATAGGCTCTTCCTTACTCTCCAGATGCTCGCAGCGCACTGAGCGGCGAAGCCAGCGTTGCCAACTAGTGGAAAAAAATGTCTGTAAAATCGTTCGCGAAAAGTCGGTATTTTCCATCGAAAAATCTGTAGTGCAAAATGACATTCTTTTGACATCAGCATACCCCCACGTTGTTTTTTAAATTCCTATTAAATTATGGAATGAAAATACTTAAAATTATATATTGTTTTATTTGAAAATGTGAACACAAGAAATAAACATAAAAAATAATATACTTATAGGTAATAAGCTAATAAAGATATTAAGGTAATAACTATACTAGTAGAACTATAAAATATGTGTCTTTTTTGTACATTTGGCGCTCAGTATTCAATTCAATTTTTATGTTTATAAATCGCCTGTGTTATTTTATTTCTGATTTCAGGTACTATCTGCAAATCATAACAGGACTTTACAATCGACTGCAAGTGTAGTGGTCCTGTTAAACTTTCTGACTCTAGCTTATTACGTTGTTTTGTTTTCATTAGATTGTATTTAGAAAAAATTCTCTCTACGTTCGCCGATGAGTGGGGAAGACAAAATAAAGCCAGCATAAATTTACTAAGTAGTGGAAAAGCAGGCTCACCTGAACCATATTTTATCTCACAGACACCGAACCAAAATTTAGCAGCTAGACAATCCAACAATTTTTTGACCTCTTCATAATTTCGAAGTAATCGCCATTCATTGTCTAATTTCTGAAAATCATTTTGTTTGATTAAGGCCCGGTATTTCAGTGAGAGGTTAAACTTTGGGTTAAAGTAAACTGGTTTTATTTTTAAACCAAAAGTTAAACCCATGAGCGTATTTCAGTTCACAAATCTGGTTTAGTGAAAATCGGTTTATCAGTCGACAGTTTTAACGTAGGTTGGCAGTACTTTTGTGGTTGCGCCTGCGTCGTAATGCTCATAAGCTGATAGTATGTTTACGTATCAGTTCGTTGACCTATAAACTCGTTGTCATTTCTAATAAAATAATGTTACGGTTCTAAAATGATATTGACAGTATGGAACTTACAGTAGACCGTTAACCCTCGTATTCATCCAGTTCGACATTTTTGGGTTAGGAACAAGTTGTACATTCACTTGCTTACCTTCATCAACAGAAAAAAGTGCCAAGACAACAACTACAACTTACAAAGGAATCATTTTCATCTAGTTGTTCTGGGAAAAATACCGGATTGGGCTTTAAATTCTTTCGTCAGAACCACCAATGCCAATTTTTTTTGTTAACTGCGAACAACTGCTAACTCCTTGCTCTGTAATAACCTACATAACTCTTAGTTTGAAGTAGTTTTACCAAATCGATCCTTTGTTTCGAAATTTTTAGTGCGAAAAGTCGTCGTTCKTCATTATTACCAAGGGTTTATTACGAATGATATAAAAAGTAACCCCCACAACGGAAATAAATAAAAGACAAAACCGCACGCTGTCACAACAAACCGAAACGAAATGCAGTTAGTTCAACAAATGTGAAGTCCTCGTTTCGCGGAGTGCGCAGGCTTAATCCAAAAATTGGGTTTAACCCTCCTCGATGGGTTGGTTTAACTTGCCGAGGAATTTAACCCGGTTTTACTCGTAAACGAGTACTGAAATACGCTGCGCGACTGGTAAACTAGTTTATCTTGACAATTTTGGTTTAAACCTTGACTGAAATACCGGCCCTAAGTTGGGAAAACGCACTGCTAGATCAGAAAGGCTCTTAACACTGTCAGCTCCAACAGTAAGAGCAACTTTAGGATTCAACACTCGAAGTTTTTGTAAAGTATTGTCACGTAATTTAAAACGTTTTAATATTTGTGACACAGATTCAATATAGAAACTTAGGCAATTTAATTTAAAGCTGTGGATTTGTTCTATGGTTAAAACATTGTAGCGTTCAGAGTATTGATTTAATATCACATTTACGTTGGCTCCCAAATAAATGTCTTCCAGAGGCAAATAATTGCTTGGATTCCTGAAGTTTACCTCAATCAAATCTTTATTGAGCAAACATTCAGCTTTAATAAAGCAGTTAAAAAGTGTTTTTAAAACCATACATATTGAATCATGCAAGAGATGAATTTGCGGTTCTTCAGACTGCATTTGTCTATTTAACTGATTAAAAATAGGTAAAACATAGTTTAGAAATTCTAAATAAAGTTTAGTATCTACAGAATTCAATCTGTCCAAAATATTTTGTGCGGATGGTAATTTATCACTTGCAACAGCATCAATGAAATAGAGCTTGAGCGCTTCATATTGCTCCAAAATTCTGGATACCACCTGTTCTAGTGATAACCATCGTGTCTGGGAAGGGTGAAGTATTTTGTGTGGTTTAATCATTAAAAAATCCTGAAACTGTTTATAAATTGCAGTCCTGCGAGGACTAGTACTTATTTAATTATAAATATTCCTGACTAAATCTTCAATATAATCAGGCAACTTTTGACAAGCATATGACGCTACTAAAGCAAACGAATGGCAAGTACATTTTATACCAAACAAACCCGGAATGTCATTTTTTAATAAAGACAAAACGGACAAACGTACTCCAAACATGACATTTGCTCCATCTGACCCAAAACCTAACATATTGACTTTGTATGGAATTTTTGACTTCACAAAAAACTCCACAATTTTGTGATATAAACTTTGCGCATCACATTCCTCAATCGGAATTAAACTTAAAAAAAACATCTTCTATATTTTGTTTGGAGTAGTTTGCGAAGCGTACAACAATGCGTAGATGCTTAATTGCAGTACGGTCAGTTGACTCATCGATTATTACTGAGAAGACATTGTCTTTTAGCAATAGACAGAGATTCAAAAGCATACTGTCCTAAGACATTAGTTACTATCGAAGTACACTTGGTTCTGCTTTCCCGAATACCTTTAGCTATAATTGAGTCGGTACACACAGCTTCAATTAATTTTGGGACATGTTCCATAATGTTAAAGGATATATTGTGTTCGGTGACAAAGCCAGCCAGGCAAATTTCCCCTTCTGCAATTTTATTTGCGATAGTTCCTCGAGTTTTCCACTCGTCCATGTCATTAATGGGTTTCTGTGATTTTAAAGCGCTGGCTGCTTTTACATGTGTTGTCCGTCTTAAATGCTTATATATTTCACTTTTACCAGACTTTATGGAAATATTAGTGTTGCAACAACAGCAATAGGCAAAATTCTCTCCTTTTTTACTTTTTTCTAGCCAGCCCGTGAAATCCTGAATCGATGTCCACGAGCTTTTGAATTTTTGGTAATTTCGCCTTGTTGGTGTTGGCTTAACACCCTGTTTACACCTAAAAAACAAACTTACTAAGTAATTTTTACCAAAATAACTGCCACAAATAATTACGATTTTTTTAATTTATGATCAAGTTTCCCAGTATTTTTTGATGTGGTAGCGGCAGCATGAAGACATTCGTMACTAGAACTGGATTTCAAAGTCGATTTCTCCTTGTCAAACAGTTCAGTTAGGTTTCTGATAAAAGTAAGTCAGTTAAAAGCTTGTCAACAATAATTTACTAACAAACCTGTCATCCTCATTTTCAAGTTTGCGTTTGCTCCTTTTACATTTTATAACGCGAGCTTCGTTACTTGAGTTTTCAGACGCAGATGAATCGTCCCTGAAATATTAGATGAAAATATACTTATCATCGGTAAAGGCACCGTAAAGTGTAATGATTATGATTATAATCACAAAACTGCACTTACATGATGAATTTTTTAAATCCTAGCAGATGCTAAAAACGATGGTAGTTGGGTTGCACCACTAATTATTGCACACATTTCGGAGTGGACCTTGAATTGAGAATTGCCAGTTTTCAATTGTCAGTACAATGTCAAGTTGTCAATTGTCATTGACACTGCACTTGTCACTATTCCGCATGGTGGGTGGGTGCGTTCCATTGTTGTATTTGAAAACTGCCAGACTTTTAAAAGTTATATTTGACTGAATCTGAAACTTTTCTTTCTAGACATGTTTTTCTGTTTGTAATACGGAAACTGATATGGTTTCGTCTGTATTTAGTGCAAAAAATCGGTATGTCGGTATCTCGTCGGAACGAAAGGTTAAAAGTCGGTATAAATACCGACAAATCGGTATAGTTGGCAACGCTGGGCGGAGCGCAGATTAGCTGACGCCCCCCACTATTAGTTTCAACCGGTCCAATCGCGCTTCGGCGTACAGTTGCGTCAAAATAAAATCACTGACATTACTTGCGGGACCCACCCTGTATGCTGATTCGAGGAGTGGTGGACTAAGTATTTTCTACTTCTTAACAAGAATCCCATCCATTCTGCTATCAAGGGTGGAGAAATTATGTCAGCATACTCGAATCTGTATGTATAATGATCGGTTATTACACGAAATCTAGTACCCTCGACGTATGTTCGAATTTTTCTATACAGAAAAGCAGTCCTATCAATGCACGCTGTCTTACACAATAATTACGTTCTGTTTTAGATAACGACCGCGAACAACAGGCAATTACGACTTCTTCCCAGAAGATATGAAGACGAAAAAACTGCTATGAACCGCCGCTACCAAGACCACATAGCAATAAACCTTTTTATTTCTATGGTATTTTTAGGACGAGAATAGTCAACATCTATAATAAATTCTAATATTTGGGATAGTACTGTCAATGGTTCCGGTTAATCGGTTAGGATATTGCAATATTAACCGTAATATACAACCCTGGCATAACAGGTTAAAAATTGACCGGTTATGAACCGCTTAAAAATTGGCCGGTTACGAACCGGTTAAAAATGAACCRGTTATAAAACCTGKACAAAAATAACTAAATAAATTAGTATTCAGCCCAGACTCAAGAATGCGCGGAATAAGACGCTCAGGCTCAGACTTGAAAACTACCATGTGTGCTAAGCACGCCCTGCTAACGAAAACGGCAAAACGCATACCCCYACAGCCGAATACCTGAAAAAAACAACGAACAAAAATTTGAATGTTAAATCAAATTGTTAAAGGTTGGTATGTTTAATAAATTAATATTTTAAAATTGATTGACAATTACGTACGTTCCGAGGTACGTTCATCGCGTTAGGTTAAACGCAAAACTGGTTCAGATTAAATATCCGTTAAAACGGTTATAATAGACGGTTCTTTCATTTCCATGTAAACAGGTTTTTCCTAACTGTTTAAGTTATTAATATCATATATTAAAAAAAACTTCATTGTCAAGTATGAGATGGTATAGAATATACATTAGCCGACTAAGGGGAAGACTATTAAAGGATTAACGTTAAACCGATTAACCGGTAAACTGTAACTGGTTAACCGGTCAATTTAAATCGGTTAACAGTCTCATCCCGTTAAACCGGTTAATTTTAATTGATTAAACGGTTAACATAGGCCGGTAACTGGTTAAAGTAAAACGGTTAACCGGTTAAAGTAAGCCGGTCAACCGGTTAACCGACGGTTTGATCATATTCATGAAAACCGGAACATAACCGGTTAAATTCGTTGTAACCGCCAAACCGGATACGGCGATCACTGTTGACAGCACTAATTTGGGATACAGATTTTTAAAAGGTACTACATTTTTCAAAGTTAATTGTGTGTCGTCCTCGCGATGAATGCTGAATTTCGTTGTGGAAAATAGCGCTTTAGAGCAAAATAAAATACGAAATTGCTTGCTACGTTTCGACACTTTGTTGCGTCTTCTTCAGGTTGTATGTTGGTGTTTCTGTTTGTATAGTCAGAGAGCGAGAACTGAATGTGATCGGCGTGGATGAGAAATAACTTAGAGAAAACAGTTTTCTCTTAGTTATTATTTTTCATGCGCATCGATCACGTTTGGTTCGTCTCATTTCTGTTCTGACCATGCCATACACACCACACAAACAGAAATTCATCGCCGGAAGAAGATACAACCAAGTGTCGAAACTGCGACGAAATTCAAGTCTTTTATTTTGTCCTATAGAACCGCTTTCCACAACAAGATTCAGCTTGGATTGTCAAGCCAGCTTCTTTAAACGATCGGAGTTGAGCTTAAAAAGTTTTAGATGATCATTAAAAGAACTAGACATAAGAATTGTATTGTCTACATAACAGAAGACAATAGGCTCTAAATCGGAACCAAAAGTGGCATTCATTAAACGTTACAAGGTTTCAGCAGAATATGATTCCCCAAAAATTCACTACTTTAAATTGGAACATCCAGTAAGGTAAAAACTTGTTTTTTCTTTAGATTCCTTACTCAATGGAATTTGCCAAAATGCTCTTCGAAAATCGATAAATGTAATAAATCTGACATCCCTTAACATACTTAGAATCCCATTTACTCGAGAGAAAAGATGCCTGTTAAGCTTGGTAACGGAGTTAATAGTTCTATCAAAACAAAATAAAAAAAATCTCAGTTTTGCTTTTAACTAATAATACGGGGGAACTCCATGCTCCATGAGATGGTTCTTTGCCATCAGTGCTAACATTTATCTTACTGCACTTTAATGTTGAAGTATATAAATAGACATTAAATATTTCCTTTGACGAAAGGGCTTTGCATTGCCAGTATCTATATGATAAATTAAATTATGCGTACGACCCAAACGGTCAGAAATTTTCTTAAATTTGTCAATTACACTAGCTGCTAATTTATCGTCGGCGTCTGTTAAAATGCGAGTTTCTGGGAGAACACTGCTTATTTCGGTAGTGTCTACAACACTGGTTTCTGCCCTATCCGTATGCATGCTCCACATTTAGTCTATCACTACCCTGAATTGATTACAAAAATTTCTGCCTAGTACTATAGCATATCTAAGCGGAAAAAACACAGAAATTTATAATCTGACAAATGTCTTCCAAACGAGCTGGTATATCATAGCATCCCTCTATATTTTCTTTTTTTATCGTGCCGTGTATGCTACTCGCGAGGTATTTATATTATGCATTTAAATTTTTTACCAAGTGCAATCTCATTTCACCTGTAAATCAGTGATGTCAGCTGTCAGCGTGTCCGCCAATCGAGGTCGAGGAATAAAGTTTTATTAAATGTTAAAGTTTGTTATGCGTCCATATGCACCAGTGATATTAATTCAATATATTAACCGTATCTGTGCCACTAACTCACTGGTTGGCACCATTTACAGTTCGTTATGAAATACTACAAGCAGGATATCAATAATTCTGATGTGTAAGCTTGCTACAGTACTTCATTTTGACACTACGGTAACGGTACGCATTTTTATGTACACAATAGAATTTACTCAAATGGGTTCGTTGGTACTGGTTTAAGAGGAATAGTGCCAATTTGGCACAGGATTTTAAGAACAAAAATATTTATTTCCACACGCCATTGTTGGCCAGAAAGACGTCTCTAATTCATCACTTACTTAACTATTAACACACGCATTAATTACGACGATTTCGTCATTTAAACGGGAAAAAATAATAGCGAAACCCCACAGCGTGATCCTAACCCATAGATTCTCGTAAAGTTACAACACAACACAAACTTCTCAAGACTACTTAATTTAGTCCCGAAATAAACTCCAGATACCGAGCAAAAATATCGTCCAAAGGAGGCATATTATTTCGAAACACTAGTTCTAAATATTCACCCCAAGGAGGTAAAACTGGTGGAAGAGCATTAACTGGGACAGCTAATTGCCCTTCAGGCGTCACTACTCCCGCTTCAACTGCAGCAGCAGCATCAGTAAGTCTAAGGAACATTTCGCCACCACGAAAACCACGAGCGTGAAGATCAATACAATTGTTCACATCCACTAACTCGTTATCCGCGGTACGCCATCCTCCAAGCAAAACGGGGTAAATGTCGTGGTGAAAAAGGTCTGGTTCATGGAAGTCAGAGTGAGAAAAGCTGTAAATCACTCCATCTCCATTGGCCTCGTTTGTGACTGGGTAAAACTTCTGACTATCAAATTCAGCCAAGCCTACCTGATCTAAGAACACAGCAATTGGAAGTATGCCAGTACTTAAATTACGCACAACACGTTCTACGCGCACTTCGCGTTCACCGTCTACAATTGGCGCGGACGATTTCTGACGTGCGAGAAACACTTTGGCATCCAACTGCAAGCTCGCAGCAAGTTGCACAGTCGTCACATCAAACGCAACGTCCTGTGATGGTACCTTACACGCATTCACCAAGGTATGAACTGTCTTTTCAGCGACCTCAGCTAACTTATGCGTTGATACACTTACAGGCTGCTCAGGCTTAACCACCGGGATCGATGAAACCATTTCTCCAAATAGCTCGCTTTGATCAATACCATGCTCTAAATGAAATTTGTTTATTCGGTCTGCGATCATTGCGGCTCCGACAGTCTCGTTCTTGTGTTTACGAAACTTCTCTGCTGCTTTCTCTCTGGATCCTCGTCCACGACGGTTCGTTTTCTTAGGGGTAGTCTTTGGAGTGCTACCTTGTGGAGGTGATGCATTAGCATCAACCTCAGAATCTTTAATGGAACTATTCATGATGTTAGTTGGGTTCGTAGTAAGGGACCACGATTTAGACCTACCTTTTGGTCGAGTCTCTGGACCCGCTCTATGGTAATCCCAATTATGTGAAATGTCATTAACTATCACTTTTCACTATTTAACTCTGAGGTGTCGGGAATGAACGTAATAAAAATGCTGTCTCAAAGTTTCGGAGCTAATTTATTATAATACTAGTTAAATTATGAAAAACGGAACAACAAGCCAACAAATGAACGTATTTACAATGGGCACTTACTTTTATAAATGAACTGACTAAACTTTTATTATAAGACTTGTTCTCAAAAACAAACATCCCTAACGACCCCAAACTACCAATCTCGAAAAGAGTATGTTCAAATAGGAAATATGAATTTATCCAAATGAAATTTAAGAAATCCCGACTATGGATGACTCTGAATCAAGCAGTGATTTGAAATAACGGACTGATTACCTCCAAACCACGATAACACGAATACACCTTTAACGTTCGCGAAATTGATTCAACTGTAATACGAGCTAACACGCACGTAAGCCGAGCAAGAAGAGAATTAATTTGGAAATCAAGCTCTCGAGCTTAAATAAACTTAAAAAATAGGTGTCAACTTTAAGGCCGAAAATAGTGAAGCCACTTAAACAATTTGACACATGTTTACGGAATTTCCAAGTGGGGGTGGTACAGAGCAACCCTCTCGATTGGTATGTGACACCTCGCCCGAGCGCCAAAGAAGCGTTCTATCCTTCAGACTTTTCCTTTTCTACGAGATTGCAATTTGTGCCACCTAATTCTTAGGGGTCAAAAATATTGGTAAATTATATCTTAATCTTAAATTTTATTCCTTACAATTAGTTCCGTGGTCTTCTTAACGCTCTCTTCTAGAAATTACCCTCGCAGTTGGCAGGCGAACGAAAACCTTAGAAAACCTGCAACGGTAACTTCCAGCGTCCTCTACCTTATACAATTCTAATTACGCAATCGGAACTAACCTTTCAGGTACGTTTCCACACAGCTCGCATAGGTACCTACTACCTTTAAATTTACATTATTGCCAGACTGGGCTTTCGCTAGGTTCGGAGGAGATTAGCAGAATCCTCGATTAAAAGTGAATCAAAATATGAATTTTATACTATATTAACTTGGTGTTCGCGAAAGTTGGCCCTAGCATCTTTCGACCATAAAACGTCCGTTGCTTTGTTCCCGCACATGGTCCTTTACGGGGACCGTTCTCAGAAGGCGAACAAAACTGTCCACGGCTTGGAGCTCATAAATTTTGTCCACTTTCTCTCTAACGACTAAGGGGACTTTACACAACTGCCATTTAATCACAATAGTAAAGGGTCATACTGTACTGTACTACATGAATATGACAAAAAAACCAAATGTGTAGCGCAGATGACTCTTTCCAGGCGTCTGAAAACGCGGATGTTATATTTCAACTTTGACAGCTACATGCACCGAGCAAATTCCAAAAGAAAACACTGACTAATAAATCTGGGGACCTCCCGGAATTAATTCGTCCTGCATACCCCCCCTCCCCCCTTTAAGCGGATCAATGAAGCAAGCTGAATTGATACGTCTGAAAGGTTCACCATAAGTATACAATATTAATCTTAAACCCGTACGCGAAACGCCATCTTCTACATGTCCTACTAGCACTACGCCTCCGTCACTCTGTGAGTCGCTCTGGGACGCCCACGTCTTGTGTCCTGGATCTCTTCTTCGCTGGTAGACGCTATCCGTCCTAACGGCTCGATCGTGTTACTGGAAATTAAGAAAACCAAGAGCGGCAGGGAGGAGAATTCATCCGATCGACTACAATCATCTTATATCCTCGATCGGCAGATTCAAGGTTGGTCCTCTACAGGGCCTTGGCTACGCGTGTGACACCTCCCGTTAGACCTGGTAGACCCCCTCGATGAGGTACCGCTCCTCCCGTTTTTTTTGCATTTATTTTACAGTATGTTCATTGCTGAAATCGACACATGTTAAAGAACGTCGCACGACCCCGAAATCCCAAGAGACTGTTTTAGTAGGGAACACGTTTCAAAAATAATGTAAATTTTGAAGGAATATAATCTACGTGATACATATTTTAAAAAATTGTGAAAATATCTAGTTATCATTAGCGATTACTTATTAATTTTAGACTGAAGACAGTTTTGTTACAAAATATGTTGTAATTTTGGAATGCATTCGTTTTTGTGCTTTATGTGGTCGCCATCTAATTACAAAACAAACTAATTTTCAATAGCGTTTCTTGTTTGCAAGCCACGTGGAATTCTTCCATCCATAATTTCCTGAACCATACAATTATAGTAAAATGCTCGCAACTTTGGAAGCATGGTTTTCTCCCAGAAAACAGGGTCCTTTGTTATCTGCTCTATATGGATGTCGTTTTTGGTATATAATACGAAATCACAATACCATCTATCTGTAATATTTAATTGACCTTGGACCTGGTAGTAATAATTGTGATTTTTTTTAACCTGGAAAATTCGTATTAGTTAAATTGTGGATTATGTAATAGAACTAACTTACTTTATTTGATCGTCTAAGACTTCAAAACAATATTATGTCGTATCGACATTTTGAAGAAAAACTGCTCCATCGATGGACGACATTTCACTTTCAACAGTCCGTCTTTTCCGATTAAGCCATCCGGACTAGCAGATAAGTACGGGTTATTTTTGTCTACAAACAAGCCGCATTTTTCTACCACGCAACCACGTAGTGACTCGTACTTTTGAATGGCTTCTTCTTCGCAAATCCTGCCAAACAAGGTTCCAGGTGTATTTAACTCACTGCCATTTAGCAGTTTTTTTAAGGTGGTTGTGGCAAGGTGTCGTTTTCTAAAAAAATATACGCACCCCACATTACCCTTCGCTTGATAACTACTCCAAAATTAGATGTAGTTAGCAACTCATGCCTAAGATCTCGCCATTTCTGATTTAAGTGCTAACCCCTGGTTTCTTGTTCCAGTATGTTTATTTTGTTCAAGTCAGACACTCTTTCTGCCAATTTGTGCATATGGCGTTCAATTGCCAACTTCATGTCTTCGTGTGGTAGGTCGGGCTGATCAGAAAAACTGTAGTGTTGATCCGGCCCAACATCGACAGSACGGCATTTTTAACTGGCTTTTTGAATGTGGCCTTTCGTAATTAAGCCATTCTGCTAATTACTTCTGTGTATTTAGGCCGACATCCCTACCCGAGCGCTTTTCCAGGAACTCATATGCCATGTATGTCCCAGCATATGAGACATCGTGTCTCCATTGGCCCTCGTAGTGTAGGAAAACGTGCTCCATAATTAACCCTTTTACCTCCGGTAATTTTGGCTACCAGCGACATATACCTAAAATTTCAGTAGAAGTTATATAATTATGATGTACTGGCTATGATATTTGCTTACCGTTTCGCCTGATTAGTAGTTTCGTTAAATGCCAATCTATCGGCTTTATTAATCAAGGGGTCCACAATACATTTGATGGAAGATAACAATCCACATTCTTCCAGGCGTCACTGGGATAAATAGTTGAATATAAAAAATTTTAATATCAGTTAACATCCTAAGTACTCACCTACAATTCTCATGTCTACCAAACACATGAAAAGGGGTGTTGCGGAGATCTTTAATCAGGTTGTCTGGATTACCAATATTATCTTTTGTGATAGCTGCACTTATGCCTTTTACAAAACGTGCGATATTGGTAATTCCATCCGTCTTTTGTGACAAAATTTTACGTGCTTGCACTAGATATGCCGTGTTTGTAGATAGCTTGTGCAATTTGTTACTTACATTACGTGTCATGTGATTTGCGCATTCTATTTTTGCCACTTGACGCCCAAACGGAACCCTTTCTATGATTTTGGAACGTTTTACATTGGAATCACCATCCCCTTTAAATATAAATGTGTTAATTTATTACGAAACGTACAAAAATACTTTTTATTCCATAATAGTACTTGTATATAAGCCCATGCTGTTCAATGCTGGTGCAGAAGCCCTCGACTATGATGTCATGTTCCATAGCAGTTAAAGGTCCAGTAAAATTTAAAGAACATTCATGCGGTCGTGGTGTCTCATCATTTTTTAAATATGTGCAAACTGAGCGCAGTTTATTTCTAACCCACAAAAATAGAGGTTTTTTAGGGGCAGCTGCAATTATTATACCCTGAAATAGATACATAATTCAGTACATACAAAGATATTTCCTAGGTATCCTACTTACAACACTAGATGTAGCATTATATCCGTGGCCATAAGTCCTCTTACTCCATCCATCATCTCCGATTACGGTTGTATATGGTATCCCTTCACAAGTTATAATGACCTTTTGCAACACCCAACATTTTCTCTTCCTCACCAGCAGCATGTCTCATCTCATCCTCTAAAGATTACTGCCACACCTGAAGTAATTTTTAATTTATAAACCTGAATAAGCGACTTGCCTTATGTTACAATACCTTTTTAATTTCACACGTTTCTTTAAAGAAAGTCTTTTTTGCCAGTATTGGTGTGTCCATCAAACCGAACAACTCTTCACACTGGGAATTACCAATTCCGTACTCAAACAATCCCACACCAATGCTTGATTTATTTCTCGCTTGTATTTGCTTGCATGGTTGAAGATGGATTCCGTCGATATAGTAATTGACTTTTAGCAGTTATCACAATGAAATTGTAAAAATGTGATACGCCTTTATATATTATAGATTAGAGATTATTTACGGCTTATTTATTATTATTATTATTTTATTTCCATGGCTTCCTGGTCTCTAGACAAAACTATCACACTATCGCAGTGGTTCCTTTTACTCCTTGTTTCTGGTGTTGCCTCCTTCACTTCCCTGATTTTCCTTAGATACTGGAGCCTATATAGTACTATAGATGTTCCCGGCATACGCATCAGCTAAAGCGACTTTTTCATTTATGACATCTAATCTTCTAACAATGGAATGTTCAGCTTAAACACCACATGCTAGCACAGCCATGAATATCAACCCCAACAGTATCAATTTGCTCAGTGGTAGTATAGTCCCGGATTCCTTCCTAGTTCCTCCTACTAGGGCATTCATAATAGACGATGCCGCACTCTGCACCACGCCAGTTCCGGTTCTCATTTCGAAGTTTCGAGGCACACTCTGTGATCGACTCTGAGATCTTGGTATGCGGGTAACTCTCGCTCTAGACCTGAACTCCCTTGTTGTTATTGGAGCTGGTACTGCCTGAGCTATACTATTGTCACTTTCTCTCCCGCGGCCTCTGCCTCTACCACGGTTGCCACTGCGACCCCGTCTCCCACGCCAATTGCTCTGGCCCCGTGAATAGTTCGACTTTCCTCGGTTGCTACCACTCGCTTCATGAGGTGTCCTGCCTACAGAGCTCGACCTGGATGACCCTCTCGAGCTTCCTTTAGATGATATATTTAAAGCTCCTAACTTAGACTCAAGTATTTTGATACGCCTGTTAGTGTTATGCAACTGAGTTGCTCCTTATCTACGTGCTTCTTGGTAACGAGCGGTGCTTCTACACAAATATGACATAGTTCCTTATTGTCTTTCACCAGTATTAGTCCACTAGTGTTTGTCTCGCCTTCTCGGATGATATGTAAGCGCATAAACGGGCGTGTGGCAACACGTGTCTCTTTAAATGCGACTAGTTCTTCTTTTGTTGAGAAGTTCTTACCACAATATATAATGCCAGGTTGTAATGTAGCTTCAACTACTTCGTCGCAAGTAATCCGGCCTCTAGGCCCAGTAAAATCTACTAACGAATAATAGCCATCTCTGGAGGTGTTTTTTGCAATACATTTAATGAAAACTAAGAAGAGATAAACACGAAAACAGTTGCAGGCCATTTACACACAAAACAATGAATACGTAAATATTTGTTATAATATTGCAATTCAACAAAATCTCACTGCAAATTTGAACAACGCTATATACGATAACGCTGATGAGGAACAAAGGTAATGTAACTGTGTTATTACATTTGGAATTTAGATTTCTGTTCGCAACGCGTGATGTTTAGCAATTAAGCAATGTTATTCACAGTCTACCGAATACTTCTGATACCCGTTACTGAATTTATTATTTTCAACCTGGCAAAACTGTTTATTTTGTATATGGCGACAACGGTTAACAAGCTGTATGAAACTTAATTGTTATAGCCGAAGACCTTTGCTTTTAAAAATTGGTTTATTAAGCTTAAGCTGTTTACAGGTGTGATTCTGAATCTAGACTGACTTTACAACGTGCTTTACAAGCGATAATATTATCGTGACATGCTGATTAAGCAAAAGTGCTGATGTTGTGAGATGGTGCGTGCTGTTCCAAGGTTACCGCTCTGGAACGGTTCGTTAACTCCTCCACCCCTAGAATGAAGCTTCCGTGGGAAGGTGAATCTTCTTGCGTTGCGGTTGGGGTTGTGATTGCTCTTCTTGAATACCACTCCCTTGATTGCGTTTATACTTCCTCCATTTGACCATGAAGAACCAAACTGCTGCTGCTGCTGTTATTATGTACAGAACGATGGTCCATATACTTGGGTTGCCATGGTGTTCTGAAGTTTCTTTTATAATTGGTAGCATTTGATTTTGGTGAAGTGATTGTAAATTTAAATTCCTCAGTTTAATTTGGAAATCTGGTATTGTAAAGTTTTGTATTTGTAGTTTGGTATTTTCAATTATTAATGGTCTACCAATTGTTTTATCCAAAAAAGCTATTTCTTGACCGTTGAATATTAATCGACAGTTATCGTTTTTTATTAAATAAACTCCTTGTAGAGTTTTCGTTTCTGCTTTATCTAAACAATTAAATTGAATACTGGCCTTTTTAGGGAAAATACCCAAACACTGGTTGGTTTCTGCGACTAATTCTATGTGGCTTTTGCTGACAGCGAGTTTTATGTACTGACAGTCAGTCGCCTTTGCATCCAAAAGGATTTGTTTTTCACACGTGGTGGGTTGATTAACTTGGAGGTGACTCGGGCAGTGAAATATTTTACCTTTGGTACAAATATCGCTCAGAGGCTTAATTGCGTTATCTTTTGATTTTAGAAAATATTTACTATCTGGAATTATTGTGTAAAAGTCTGACTCTGCCCGTGTAGGAACAGATGGTATAAGTCAAATTCTGTCTCGAAATATATTGGTACTGATAGATAATAGTGTACACTTTTTGAATGGATTTTGCAATTTACAGAAATTATCTTTTCAAAGTAAAATAAGTTTTCTTCTTTTAGGTCGATTGGAAATTGATTTCTGTAATAATTTGAAATTTTTATTAATTCAGCAAAAAGTTCATTAGGTTTTATGATACCGGGATGCAAAGTGTTTAATTTACAGAATGTAAGTGAATTTTCAATTGTTTCAAATACGGTTAATATAGATTTGTACAGCATCAACAGTTGGATATAAATATCCTTTGCGAATAACACATTAATATGTTGCAATTCGTTTCTAACCATTTGTTTTAACTGCATAATACTGGACGTTATTAGAATTTCATTATGACGTATATCCTGTATTGTACCATTAAAGCTTTTGATAATCTGGTTGTTAATAGTATACTGCAATTTTAACTGGTTGTCTAAGTTATTTTGATTTTGTTGCACGTCTTTTAAAATCTTATCATACCTTTCACCATCTTCAGAATCCAAGTTACCTGTTAGAACTTTATTATGCTACCTATTCCATTAATTAATCCTCTCTTAATTCTAGGGTTAGTAAAGTAGAAATTTATACTCCTAATCTTTTCGTTAATATTTAGTTTTGTAAAAGTAATTATCTTATCGTAATTGCTAGTTTCCCTAACGAACTCACTATTGTTAATTATACTTAACTAGGACTATTGTGTTGGCCGTTTCAGTTTTCATATTCGTTGAGTAACGGTTTGATGTCATAATAATGCACAAAAGTATGTTGTGTATTTTGAAGCCTGGCTATGCCTAAATTTATTGGTAATACTCCAATGTTGTGGGTAATATCCGTAATTTCTACTGCGCTTCCGATTGCGAGGACCCTGAAAGAGTTTGGAAAGTATAAGTTTGTTTCCTGGGGCGTTTAATATTGGAGAGGTGAATATTTTCAGTTGTGTTACCATGCTTCGGAATTAATTTTGCGGTTTTTAATTTAAGATCAACGTCTTTTAGTATTTCTTGTTTGTATTTATTTTTAGTTTTGCTTTGTTTTTGCTTATTTTTGACATAGACCAGTTTCGGTATATCAGGTTCTTTGTCTTCGTTTGCTTTTCTAATCTGAGCTTTGCCACATAATTATTTATAAGTTGCTTGTCGATCTCTATATTAAATGGAGAATCTGTGTTCAAGTGTCCCGATATAATTTCATAGGGTTTTAATTTTGTAACCGAATGTATCGTGTTATTATAAGTTAGTAATGCGTAATTTACTTTAATTTCGATTGGTTCCGTTTTATAAACATCTTGATTATTTAGTAACCGAATGTATTCAATTAATGTTGAGTGAAAACGTTCAATTACTCCATTGGATTCTGGGTGTTGCGAACTAATGAAATGAATTTTAACTTTGTGTGTTTCTAGCAATTCTTTAAGAACGGAATTTTTAAACTCAGCACCGTTGTCTGAAATTATTTGTTCTGGAATACAGGGATGTGTGAAGAACTTTATTAAATTATTTACAATTTCTATACTTCGAGCTGAATTTGATTTGTAGGCTTGTGCATACTTGGAGAACGAGTCAATGATCGTTAAAAATTTAACTTTTTCTAAAGTAACACTATCAATATGTACAATTTGAAAAGGCCTCACTGCTGTTGGGGTGACATTAAATTGTAGTTTTAATGGTTTTCTGTCATATTTTGTAATTTGACATAATACACAATCATTAATGTAGGTTTGAATTGATTTTCTCTGGTTCGGCTAATAGTAATTATTTTTTATTCTCGCTTCGGTGTCGTCTACACCTCTGTGATTGGTTTTTCCCTCATGATAGTTTTGTATAATTTGAATTACTTCGTTTTCGTCGTAGACATCTATTAATTTTAAGGTACATTTAATGAAATTAATTTCAGAATATTTGAAATAAGTTTGGAGAACATTACAAAATTTTTCGTAAATGAGGTCGTCAAAGTAAACAGTATTTTACCCTGGGTACAATAAATTCCTTAATAAAAGAAATTACTTCCTGAATAAAATTAGTTTTGGATAGTTGTACCAGAAAACGTTGTTTGTCTAGTTTTAGCCGGAGTGTGATCTACTTCTGAAATTATTGTTTGGTTTTTCCGTAATTTACGGGACATTCAATAATTGGAATTGTGGTGATGGGTTGCTCATGATTTGTGTGGACTGTATTATCGTCTTCGACATCATTTACATTTTGCGGATCTTGATTGTCAATTTGGACGGCTATGGATTCATTATCCAATTCTATATTTTTGGATGTACTAGGTTCCTGTTTTAAGTTTTCTATGTAATCAAATAATGCTCTTCTTTCGGATTCGTTCATATTTACCTCTATACGCGATAGGGCGTCAGCGTTTTTGTTCAAACTACCTTTTTTGTACACAATTTCGTAGTCGTACTCCTCTAGCTTTAGGCGCCACCTGACCAATTTAGAATTTGGCTCTTTAAGTGAGAACAACCACTGTAGCGGTTTATGATCTCTAACAATTTTAAAACGTATATCGAACAAATAAGGTCTAAAATACTCGACAGCCCAGACAATTGCTAATAACTCCTTCTCAATAGTAGAGTAGTTTGTTTCAGAGTCGTTTATAGTTCGACTGGCATACGCAATTGGCAAATCTGAACCGATTTTTCCTTCCGATAATACCGCGCCAATAGCAAAATTGCTCGCGTGAGTTGTCAAGTTAAATGTTTGTGCAAAATCCGGGTACTGCAGAATTGGTTGATTGATTAATAAATTTTTACAAATATCAAAACATTTTATGTACTCTGGATCGCTAGTATTGACCTCTGCGTCCTTTTTTAAACATTTTGTTAGGGGTTTTGTTAATTTCGCGAAGTCTTTTATGAACTTCCTATAATACCCTAATAAACCAAGAAAACCTTTAATTTGTTTCTTTGTTTTAGGCAATGGATAATTTTGAATACTTTTGATTTTGTCAGGGTTCGGTTTAACGTCGTTGGGGGTTTCAACGTGTCCCAAATAACCTACTTTCCTTCGAAGAAATTCAGATTTATCGATTTGTATTTTAAAATTTGACTGCCTTAGTCTTTCAAAAACTTCTTTTAACCGAGTTATGTGTTCTTGCAAACTAGTGCTGAAAATGATTATGCCATCTAAATATACTGGACACTTCTCGTTCTGTATTCCTCTTAGTATATTATCCATGACCCTCTGAAATGTTGCAGGTGCGTTTCGTAACCCGAAAGGCATCCTTAAATATTCAAAATGGCCATTTTCTGTGTTAAAAGCACTTTTTGGGATGTCTTCCTCAGCCATCTCGTTCTTATGAAACCCTGATGATAGATCGAGTGTTGAGAAATATTGACAAGGACCTAACTTGTCAAGTAATTCTGTAATATTCGGCAAGGGATATCGATCACCGATCGTTTTTTCGTTTAGCTTCCTATAATCAACCACGACTCGTCATTTGCGTTTGCCAGACGCGTCTATTTTCTTGGGCACTACCCATATGGGCGAGGACCAAGGGGAATGCGATGGCCTGATTATGTTTTCATTTAACATTTTTTTAACTTGGCTTTTTACTTCGTTACGATGAATTTCTGGGTACCGATATGACTTGGTATAAACTGGTAATTCATCCGTAGTTTTTATATGATGCTTGATTTCATTGGTAAATGTAAATTGATTACCTTCCACGTGAAATATGTCCGAATATTCTTTAATTAAATTTAGGGTGGCGTCTTTTTCCTCACTATTCATGTGATCTGTACGCACTTTTGACAAGTCAAATTTAATTTTTTCCGTGTTAATTGTATTTAGGTTGCAATAACTAGTATCTTGTTCATATTCTTTGAACGGTTCTACTGTTATTGGTGTAACTTGTGTTAGTGTGGAGCTTAAATCTGAAGGATTTAAAACGGTGCATATTGCTTTGTGGTTTACAGCTTTTGTAACGCACTCGGCAATTTCTAAGTTTCCGATTTTGGAATAAGGAATAATAATATCTCCATTTTTCCGATCTCGGTTGCACTACTATACAATTCGCGCAATGAGTCGAATTTTGGGTATGAATCTTAATTTTCGTGTATGGTGTTACCAATAGGTTGTCATTTAAATCGATTATTGCCTAGAGTAATTTTAAATTATCTAAACCTAGCAATAAATCAAAGTATTTGTGAAAATTGAACAAATGATATTTTAAAAACATTTTCGTTTTTAATTTAAAAATTTCTGAACATGGAACTAGTGTACTATGCATTTCCACCGATGAACCATGGGCAGATAATATCCTAAATGGATCTTTTTTAATCGATTGCTTGAAATATTTATTAGCAATTTCAAGTTTTATAAAAGATTTTGTACTACCAGTGTCGATTAAGACTTTTAGATTTAGTTCCGGGAGAACTATATACGGTAGCGAACTTTGGTCAAGAGTAAGATTCATTAATTCGATGTTCGTCCTCTAAAAAATTCTCTTCTTCATTTGGAAATTCGACTTTTGGATTTTCATCGATGTTAAATAACTCTTCGGAATGAAAATTTGGTTTACCTTGCGGTTTAAAATAATTACGATTCTGATTATTTTGAACTGTATTTCTTGTTGAAATACTCATAGGCGTTGGCTTTGGAAAATTTGTTTTATTATCGTTTTTAAACCCGTTAATGCTCTTATTTGTGTTGCATAAGTTTGGTTTAAWATTTTGAACACCACTAGTAGATGGTCGTGAGTTATGCGAAAAATTCGTTAACGCTAATTGCTGGTTAAATCGAGGCTGAACATATGGAAACTGATTTCTCTGTATGTGGGCATTAAACATTTCTGGTTTTGCTCCATGCGAATGATTTTGGTTACTGATTTCTAACTGAAAATCGTTTGTAAGCATATTTAATGCAGTATTTAAATCTGACGGGTTTTTAGTTCTCATTAGTGAACCAACAGGATCTTTTAATCCTCTTAAAAGAACTCTCAATGCGTAATTTCTGAAATACTCTGATAAAAGTTTGATTTCGATATCATTTGCGCTATGCGTGGTAAGATAAGAAATTTGTAGATTTGAAATGTGTTGAATACGATTGTAAAAATCAAATGCGCTTTCATTTGCTTGCTTCATTTCGGTTAATTCTATCCCTAACGTGTAAAAATCTCTTTTGTCGGAATAAGAATTCACTAAAGTTAGTTTTAGATCGTTCCAAGTTTCAATGGTACAACACGAGATTTTTATCGCGGCTTCGCCTTTAACTTTTGCCAGGATGCTTGACATCAAATATTCATTTTGAAAGTCACTTTTATTCACAGCATTATAAAACTTTTTTACAATTTTTTCGGAAATATTAATAAATCTAAATAGTAATTCAGTTTCGCCATGAAATTCTGGAATCATATCTAAGTATTCCTTCTTTAAAACTGGTACACTAGTAGGTACGTTTGTGGTTGCGTTTTGATTCATTGTTCTTAATTTTGGGGATCGAGAACGAAAAGAATGATCAAAATTTTGCGAGTCAGAATCAGTATCACTATCGGTTAAACTTAAACCTCTGAATGACATAGGTACTTACAGCAAAAAAATTATTCCACGCTCCATGAACTTGGTATCATCCAAAATCCTGGATTTCGGGTATTCCTTTGTGMCTTGATATTCACTCACGGTCACAACGAAACGGATATCTTCTTGTTGAGCTACTCAGTTCACCCAACTAAAGTCCCAAAATTCCCGAACGCGATTAACTTTTTCGATTGCCAATAAATTATTAAAATAAACCAATTGCTATATTCGGTAGCAATTGTTTGGCAATCCTACTGACTGCGCCACTTAATTGTTATAGCCGAAGACCTTTGTTTTTAAAAATTGGTTTATTAAGCTTAAGCTGTTTACAGGTGTGATTCTGAATCTAGACTGACTTTACAACGTGTTTTACAAGCGATAATATTATCGTGACATGCTGATTAAGCAAAAGTGCTGATGTTGTGAGACGGTGCGTGCTGTTCCAAGGTTACCGCTCTGGAACGGTTCGTTAACTTGAAGGCATTTTAATTTTTAATGAAATTAACAAAGTGACTAAGTGATTGTGCATGTAACGTGTTTGAATTATTTACACAACCACAGCAGCACACAAAAAACAAATACTGAGTATTCAGAGATCTGTGCTATTGAAGATTATGTATAGGTAGTACACAGTAGACAAACATAATTTATATCGATGAAACCTACATACATAGTGTCCATGTTCAGGGAAAGGGCTGATACCATGTGGCCTCTACTTCAAAAGAGGCTGCCAAGCCTATTAGTAAGAGCAACCGCTTAATTGTTGTCCATGCAGGTGAAGCTGCAGATTTCATACTGCATGCGCTGCTTATTTTTAAGTCTGATATGTACACCTGCGGCCATAGAAAATGAGACGATCTAGCCGGGCGGCATATCGGGCGGGGTATTTTGGTTCATAGCTCTTCTCAGTGAAATCAGTACAGCCAGTTGCCGCATAGCGGCGCAGGTAGAGCCATTTACATTATATCACTGGGAATTATGCTACCGTTATAATAACACTCGTCGGCGTTTTATGTTTCAGATATTCGAAAATTCATATGCTTGCTACGCTTACAAGTTTACTCCGCTCCGCTTGGTCGGCCAGGTTCCAGTTTTATTTATTTGTTGGCTCGCAATGATAAGGTTTAGCAAAGGAGAGTAGTCATCACGACTGACAAGAAGACAGGGGTAAATATAAGTTTTTTAGTGAAAGTAAGTTTTTATATTTACTTAACTATCCATAAGCACTTTAGAATCGTTCTAAAGTAAAATCCGGCTATATTATTTAATAATATTACATAACTTTATGAAAACAATTAATTTCTTTCTAAAAAAATGAGCAATATTACTTTTACCATTACACGTAAAAGTCAATAAAAACAATTATTGTGAAGAACAACAAGTACTTTTGCTTTTTAACATATATCAGAATGTCTCTCGTAACTGATTAAGATTTTTCTCGCGATGGGTGAACTAAACCCGGGCAAACGCTAGAACAAAAATTTTACCCGGAAACATGTTATCTATCGGGCCGTCCGTTTGCGTCGCCGGAGGGCCATAACAGTTTCAATACCAGAAAGTATAGGTAAGTAGTCCATCACAAATACAGAGGAGTGGCAATGCAAGATTGTTCTTACCTGCATCAAGTTTCGCAAAACAACCACGTAATAACAGACCCCAATGTGCTTAAGCTTACTTACGCGCCTCAAATCTTATTGCAAGATTACCTGAATGTTGATACAGTTTTAAATTACTACATACGATTTTTGTATCACTCAGTCTTACTGTAAACTAAGGACAGCTGCTAGATCGCTCCGGAAAAGGTGCAATCTTCACTTACTATTTTGCTACCTACTGTTCCAAATGTTTACAGTTAAGAATGCACTTTTATTGTTTAATGCAAAACTTCAGGTAGTTAAATAACTGTTAAGCATGCTTTTAGAAAAAAATGATAATAAAAGAAATGTGACATATTTTCGGTAAGCAAAATGCATATTATTTAAAAATTGGTATACCATTGTATATTACTGCAATGTAAAGAGCAGATTTGCGTTTATATTGAATCAATCAACCGTCTAAACCATATCAAATTTGAATAAATAGTACTGTATGAGGATGACGGGGCCAGACATCAACTTAAAAGAATAATATCTGTTGTAACTGATTACAACAAACATAAATTTGTATTGCCTATCTAATTCCAAACTCTGGTAAGTTACTGCTCACCAGAATTGAACTAAACAATATATTTTTATCAACTACGTAAAAAATTAACATATGTTAGTGAATTTTTACAGTTGATTATGACTAAACATTATTCATAAAAGATTTTACACATTTCGTGAACAGAAAGTTGTTTCTCTTGCTTCTGGGGTACACTATAAATAACCACAGCTAATTTACTTCATTGTAAAGGCGCTTGAAGTATATAATTTTTGCACCTCTGCAAATTTGTCTAAAGTTAACCGTTTGTGAGAAAAAAACTTTTCTAAACTAATACTAATAATAATAAGATTCTTTTACTTATATTGACGTCATATATCAATGTCTCTGTTATATTCAGTTTGGATCACATTTAATATGTCCTCACCACTGCTTAATATCTTCATTAAAATCTAAATTGCCCGAGTACTTATTTGTAGGAATTTCATTTTGCAACTTGTAATATCGCAATGTCTTTTCCCCATTTTCGTTTGCAAAGAAACAATTTGTTTTTTAAAAGTCGGCTAATATTATTGAATAATATATCCGGATTTTAGTTTCGAAAGATACTAAAGTGCTCATGAATAGTTAAGTAAATATGAAAGTAAACACAAACTTATTTTCACTAAAAAATAAGTCGTATTTTCCCCTGTTTGCTTGTCATTCGGGATAATAATTATTATTCACCTTTGCTAAACCTTATCATTGCGAGTCAACAAATAAATGAAACTGGAACCTAGCCAACCAAGCGGAGCAGAGTAAACTAGTAAGGGTAGTAAGCAAGCATATGAATTTTCGAATATCTGAAATTTGAAACATCGAGGAGTGTTATAATGGTAGCATACCTTCCAGTGATATAACGTATAAATGGTTCTACCTGCACCGCTATGTGGCAAGGGTTGGGATCCAAAATACCCCGCCTGATATGCCACCCGACTATGTCGTCTCATTTTCTATGTCCGCGGGTGTACATGAAATTTATTATTGCCATATTTATCATGATGACATGAACCATGCTAATTTTATGCTGTCGGTAAGACAATAGCTACTACCTAACATGTTGCCAAAGTCTGTGTTGGTGATTGACAACGCAAGTTACCACAACCTCAAAATAGAAAAAAAATATTACAACAGCCAACAGGAAGGAGTATATACTTCATTAGCTTATGGACCGCAGTACTTCATGTCTCCCAAAGATGACGAAGCCAGAATTGTACGGACGTTTTGGACAATCTGCTGCAGCAACATGGTCGTCGTGTATTACGTCTCCCACCTTACCACCCCGATCTAAATCCCATAGCGCTGATATTAGTCAGGGAACTACGCTCCAAATAGATGCATTTTAAAACGGGGGGAGTGCACTCGATTTTATAGTTTTACAAAAGTATGAAAACTATGGCGAATTGTCTCACTGATCCGAATCCAGAGGGCGCAATTAAATTCGCGATTGCAAACAAGCTGAAAAAATATGTTTTCCGAAAAAATCGTGATTCTTAAAAAAAACGGATTTTCCGTTTCCACTGCCGTATTAGGCGTATTTCTTCACTTATTTTAAAAATTCCTACGCCAATTGAAAACTTGAGTCTTCTAGAATGCAACGCCGGTGAGTAAATTCCAAAGAGTGTATTAATAATTGTTGTATAAATTATTTACTGACGCAAGATAAGAAATGTAACGTGAAATTTTGAGACGCTAGGTATCTTCGAAACCGTCAGAGTTAGATACGGACATCACAGTTCGAAATGTTCAGAAAATAGTGTAGAAAATTTTAGTGCAACAATCATTTCGATAGCTTGAACGYATCAAAAGTTATGAATTTTTATTTAAAGAGATCGGTGTGTGTCGCTCCACAATCTCGTCTACTCGCTATGCCAACCGCCGCGCCACTGTCCATTGCTAATGAAGCGTTGTCCATCKCTCTCCAACACCCAGAACGCGCTTTGTACATCTTATACGCATTATATGAAATAATAATAATAATAATAATAATAATAATAATAATAATAATAATAAGTAGCACATGAATTCAATCTGATACAGTTGTTCAGTTTAGTTCCACGTGTTTGTCCTTAGGAGCGATTTAAAACTTGAACTTGTGTGAATATTTTGATCGGTGGTGGTTTATTGCGTAGCTATGATTTCAGATCAAACTACATCAGGTTGTAAGCCCATAATATCCTACCTCTTTATGTATTACAATGCAGTTATTAATTTATTACAGGACGTCTTAATTATCTTATGCATTATTTGCCAAGAGATTTCCAACGAAACCATTCAAAAATTAACGGTCAAGGGATTCCAAACGTTGGTTAATTCTGCCAAAAATAAATATGATAGAATATAAAGGTAATAAAGCAGATTTCTTCAATTCCTTTAAAGCTTCATTAAAAGGCAAGTGGATTGAGACGAAGCAATTACCTCTAACACCAGACAAATTTACTTATATCATCGACATGATGGCGTTTATTCAAAGGCACCGATGCAACTGTAAAACATTTCTTGATCTAGTGACTAAATATGTCAACGTTATTTTATCGCTGAAAGCTCCAGAATGCGATACAGTTTGTTCTCGTCGGTGACGGATACAATACATCGTTTTGTACGAAAGAGATGGAAAGATCAATGCATCACAAACTAAAGGTCAAGAATTCGAAGTCCATCACAACGTCGAATTTCCGGACTGGCAACAACAACAATAAAGCTAGTTTTCTTACGTATATTTCTGAAAGAGCAGCACACGTAAATATTCCTCAAGATGTAAAAATCATTGTTGCTGGGATGTCTGAAAATAATATTACCACAATTGCGTCATCAAAAGAACTGGCAGAATTAGAATTTTGTCACCATAATGAAGTAGATACAATGATTATTGCAACCATGCAGTTTCTAACCACACTTGAGTACAAAGGAATCATTGAGGCCACCGACACAGATATCTTCGTTTTGAGTTTATATTTTAAATGTAGATTAGATGTCCAAGAAATATGGCTACGAAGATTTTGATGTATTCGTACCTATTCATACGATACTGTCATTGATGTCTGTGTCGCAGAGTGAAGAATACGTAAGCAGTATGCTTTTAAGTGTATACGCAATAACAGGTTGTGACACCATTCGCTTAATATTCCGAAGGGGGAAAACAAATGTTTTAAAAACATGTCTATAGCACCTCGATAATAATGGTTTGAAAGGTTTAATTGAAGATCGCCGAGCGGAAAATTTCAAAAATCCCGCCAGATATTTTTTTAAACTACTATATTATCGCCCGTCATTTTCTGGCGATTTGAAAGCTTTGAGGGCGCACCTACTTCCAATGTGTAAATCCGACATTAGAAACCTGCCTCCCACAGAAGACGCTTTCAGCCAACACCATTTGAGACCTGCCTTCCAACTTCTTGTATGGAGAAATGCGAATATTGTTTGTCCAGAACTCCCGCCACCAACCAATTATGGCTGGACTACATTGTTATTGAAAACACTGCATTTTGTAAAAGTAAATTAAAAAAATGTATGTGAAATTGCACCTGTAGGAAGGCAGGCGTTTATTGTGTTGTAGGCTAAAATTGTTATTTGGTGCGAGTCCCATTCTCGAATATCATCTTCGACAACGTATGCTAATGCTGTTTGACAACTTACGAAAACCTGATTGCTTCAAAGGCAAGATGTTATTATTCACCACGTATATTCTAATTTGTCCTTCCATCACATTTTCAAGGATTATTAAAAACGTGGATAATATATTTATGGATCTTGCTTTATTTTGGGTATAGGAATAACTTTAGCCTGCTTCCAGTCATACGGAAAGTATGATTTTCACAACACTCATTTATGATTTGTGTAATAAATGAAAGAATATACGGAAAACAGAGAGAGATTAAAGTAATACTGAGCTTATCAGGACCGTATGCCTTGGATTTGATACCTTTAATGCTTCTAAAATTACCGATTCACCAACATATTCAAATTTGAAGTGCTCTTTAATTTCAGGTTTAGCGTTTTGTGCGTAATATTTCAACAAATCTTCCGGCGCAGCTGGATTTGCGACTGAATTCACAAAGTAATAATTAAGTTTTTCAGGATGCGATAGGTTAGTCGGAATTGAAGTTGTTTTGCACTTATGATTAGTTTCCTTAATTCTTGCCACTTTTCTTCATAAGTACAGTTCTGAAATTTAAACTTGAGGTAAGCCTTTTTCACGCTTTATTGCCAGATTAACAGTATTGCGCAGTTGCTTGTAATAATTCGAATGTTCTTGGGGTTTACTTTTTTTAAATCCCCTTGTAATGTAAACGCTGCATAATTTGAATTGTATTTGTGATCCACGGAGCATGCTTAAAACTGCCGCGACAAGGCTTATAAGACCTTGGGGGAGCATGTGTATTGTACAAAGTTAATATATTTTCATTCAAGAAGGAAACCTTTTCATCTATACTATCTATTCTAAAACACGGAATTAAATTAATATCTCTTTGAAATTTTGTCATGTCAATATTAAAAAGGTCTCTGTATAATTTAATATGTGGTGGAGAAATGCTTGTATTAACACTAACTACATGAAACTAGACAGTGGGCAGAAATTTAAGCGTCTATAAAAGACACATTACTGATTACAGTCCATAGTTGGTAAAAATAAATCTAACAGCATGGATTAATATTTAGTGATTATAGTTGGTTCAGTGATAACTTGTACTAAATTAACGATTCTAGAATATATAAAAAATTTTCTACCAACTTTGTACTGGAGTTTAATAAATCTATGTTGAAGTCACCCACACAGAACAAGTAATCGCAGCCTGCACATGCATCAATCAAAACGTCTTCAAAAGAATCGAGAAACTCTTTTGTATCTGAATTTGGTGGTCTGTATACACAACTGAATGCTATTTATGCTTATCTGTAGTCAAACGAACGATCGAACGATGATAACTTTGTGGATAGTATTTTTTTGTAATTTAAAGAATTGCGTATATATTCTCCAACGCCACCTCATCGGCTACCTCGATCCTGCTTTAAGAAGGTGTAGTTTTGGACGTCGACAGCTGTAGCATCAACAAACTTGTTTAACCATGTTTCCGAAACTCCTAGAATGTCAAAATTGAATTGATTTAAATTTTCATGTAATTTTTCAAAATTTTAAAGTAAGCATCTTATATTGACATGTCCAATGTTTAACATAACTGCAGGAAGTGTATTGTAAGCAGACAGAATGAAGAAACTGAAAAAAGAGGAAAAATAAAGAAACGCCGGCTGGGAGTTCTATAAGCAACTGCGAAACTTCATAAATTCAGCAGTAAAGCGTAAAAAAGAGCTTATTTAGAGCATGCAGGCCGTCAAAATGGCTCAACGAGGTCTCTATGTAAAAGTAATTAACGAATTATGTAAATGTATACACTAAAAAAGGACGTCCGGAATTACGCCTACATATGGCTAATGTACAAAGTATCAATAAGTTCTTTATTCAGTCGTCTCAATTTGATCCCGTTCCTGATGTAGAATTATTGGCAAATTTCCTATACGCAGTTTCAGTTGACGTCGGTAGATTTAATTTTGTTTTCACTAATAAGGACGAGGTGCTACAAACCCTCCTTTCAATCAAGTCACAGGCTGTAGGTCATGATGATAATGTAGAATCTACATGCTTTGTTTGTGTTGCCAATACCTATTGCCGTATTTGGTTCATATAATGAACTGTGTAATTGAAAGCAATGTATATCCAGAACAATGGAAAATAGCTTTATTTTTTCTCTGTCAAAGAAGCGCATCCCCAACAATCTAGCTGATTTATGGTCAATAAGTATTTTTCCAGCACTCTCTAAAATTGTTGAACTTATTTTATACAAGCAAATCAAAAACCACGTTGAAACCTATAGTATTGTACCTAGGGTTACCATATTGAAAAATATAAATTCCTGACAACTCTAATGGAAAATCTGGACATTTTATAAAAATCCGGGCAAAATAATAAAACTTCAACTAATATCGGATACAATTCAAGACGGACAATAAAAAAGCATCGTTGTTGAAATTTGTCGAATCTATGGTCCCTCTGTGATCCCTTCCAAAACGAGTTGCTCTGTCACGGGCGCCATAGACATAATATCGGCTAGATACGTTTTTATCTGTCCGTCTTGAATTGCATCTGAATATTATTAATAATTACTAAATTTTTTATTAAAAAACCAACAAATAATACAAAATATAAACTCATTTGAATATTAAATGTAACAATAAAAACACAAATTATTGAATAAAAAAAGTAAAAAATAAAAATTAATATTCTTGGTCTTTTTTCAATAAACTATCGTTCTGGCAACAATTTAAGTAAAACTCTTCGCATGTTAGATTTTTCAAGTTAAGTTGTGTCAGTAGTAAGCCTTTTACGGAAAAAAGTGAAAGCCCTGTTTCCCTTTCCTTTGTCCCACTTGAGCCCCCATTAGTGAAAAACGTTTTCCATCGTTTGCCATTTTGTGCTTGAATTGCAAAGACCAAACAGACAAATTTGTAATAATTCTGGAAATCTTTGCCAGCATGCTTTTTAGAAAAACTTCAGTAAGTAAGGTCGAGTAGTGGTCATTTTGATTTGATTTTTACTACCCTTTTTTTTTAGTAAGGTACTGTAATAGTTGCAGTCGAATCATTTTCCAAAAATTAATACTGGTGCTCTTATTGGAATCTCATGCCATTCAAATATTTTAAGTTCTTCTAGAGGTTGAATCCACTTATTAAGGTAAGAAATGCAAGCTTCGTACATTTTTTTCCACTTCTTTTATAAATGCTTCTTTCTTCTCCGTCGATATTGAAGATAATCGTTCCCCTAACAACAATGGGCAATTTTAGTATATCATGCGTTGACTGCAAAATTTTAGTAACATCTAATACTGAGTTATTCTCTCGTTCAATCTGCTATCTTGGACTGAAATATAGACATGAACGAGTGCAAGAGGAACAAATACGCTTCGCTTAATTTATTTTCAAAAAAGATGCGATGGAAGCTGAGGTTGATCTAAAAAATATTCTTTAAGAGGAAGGTACATTTTTAAAATCTGGCTGGAAAAAGACTTAACCATTAGTCTTGCTGTGATAGAGGAGCTTCTGGTAACTAACGTTAACATATTCGCAGATCGATTTTAAATCTTCGGTTCGCACAGCGTAAACAGCGAAAAAGTTAAAAATTTTCATAACTAGCAACTCCATATCGACTGATAAAGTATCAGCTCCATGTTTGATGCTGTTATGTTATAAATGAGCCGCACACCCGATACCAATAACGTCTTTATTTAAAGATAATTTCAGTTTATTACTAAAATTTCTACCTTCTGCTGGACAATTAATTCCACCAAAATTAGCATTTGCATTGTCTGCAGTAAAAGAAATACATCTTTCTGTTAGATGKTACTTCTGAAGCGTTTCAAAAATAATACTTATTACTGTCTCAGCAGTCTCGTTTGGAGTGCTAATAATATCCAGTAATTTCGTCTGCATTCCTGCATTTTGAACACCAAAACATTGAATCATTATTGGGTATACCTTTTCAGCATTATGGTTGCTAGCATCCGTAGATACGCCAATGAATTTAATCTCACGTAATGAAGTCATTATTTGTCATCTGTCATCAAATTCTCCCGCTAATCAGTCCGACTGCCGCGGATAAAGCATGCCGGTTTTCCGTGTTCAGGCAGTTCTAACCGAGCCCGTCTTCCGGTGCACACCGATAAGAGACCAGGTGAGTGAGCTCTAGACTTAGTATTGTGGTGGCCTTCCTCTCTCTCACATCCATAACCGATCCCTGATATCCCACCATCGCCGGACTGTGGAGCGTGCTGCATACTTGCTTTGTAAGCGGTTCGCTCGCAGTAGACAGGGAGAGTTACCTGCTTGGTATTTGCCGCATACTAGATTTGTAGGCGGCCCATACCTCGTGAGTAATTTTCTTACGTCACCAACCGACCCCGACCGTGGAGACCGTCTGTTGTGGGTGCGCCGCATGCTAGATTTGCAGGCGGTTCGCCCGTGGCAGACAGGGAGAGCTGTCCGCTTGGTATTTGCCGCATGCTAGATTTGTAGGCGGCCCGTACCTCGTGAATAGCTTTCTTACGTCACCAACCGACTCGGACCGTGGAGACCGTCTGTTGTGGGTGCGCCGCATGCTAGATTTGTAGGCGGCTCGCTCGCAGTCAGTACAGGGAGAGCTGTCCGCTTGGTATTTGCAGCATGCTAGGTTTGTAGGCGGCCCGTACCTCGTGAACGGCTTTCTTACGTCACCAMCCGACCCCGACCGTGGAGACAGTCTGTTGTGGGTGCGCCGCATGCTAGATTTGTAGGCGGTTCGCCCGTAGCAGACAGGGAGAGTTGTCCGCTTGGTGTTTGCCGCATGCTAGGTTTGTAGGCGGCCCATACTTCGTGAACGGCTTTCTTACATCACCAACCGTTATTACCAACACCCGACACCGACTGTAGACTGTTACGCCTCCGTCCGTTCCTTACCTACTCCGTCAACCAACCCATTACCCAGTCTGAGAACATAACCCACCGGCCGTCACCAGACATAACACGCTCACTCAGTTTTGTTACCGCTTGCACCGCTTTTTCTCACGCTTGCTTGAACCGTAAACGTAATCTCACCACTTTTTCATCCGCTTGTTTCATCACAACCACCGCGCCGTTACTTGTACCGTAACCGTAATAACCGTAGACCGTTTTCATATCACCGTATTGCATAACATCAATTTTCCTTGACTGGGCACCGCATGTGAGGGGGGGCCGTTATATAATTTAGTATAGACGCGCTGTTGCAGGTATAATAAATTATTATTGAAAAGTAATAAACTGTGCTTATAGGTTCTTGTTGGTTTTTCTTTCTGCTGCACCGTCCGCACCCCGCTAACATCTTTTTCAGCTTGCGGCATCCGCCCTCGAGGGTTGTTCCCTGGAGTGCCGGTCTTCACTGTAGCTGCCCTGGTCTGTGCACGAAGGGGGATAGTGCACAGTAATCTGAGGAGCATACCTCAGTATAATAAAAAATTGGCGTCCGAGAAACCGTTTTGACGCCGAGCTTAGTGCTTACGTCACCACCGTACTGCTCATTGCGTAACTGTCCGCCCTCCGATCCGAAGGCCCGTTCCGCCGCTCAACGGAAAAGGCGTCACAATATTTTGAACGAAGATTATCAGCAAAAGTACACAAACCCTTGGGCTTGTTAGATGATGCCATCCTAATTTTGAAACAAAAAATTTTGACCATAAATTACCATTATCATATAGGTTAGGTATATATAACTTACCTCAAAGTTTCCGCATTCCCTGACTTATTGAAGGTTTCAAATGCACAAACAAGAATAAGATCACACAAAAGCTGGGAGAGACCGATTGACCATAGATTTATCAACAATTATCAAGCGATAGACGTTAAACGCATAACGTCATTGCCAAAGTTTACTGAGTACAGAGCCACAGAGCAAAACCGGCATCCGCAACGCAGTCATTGTCTGCGTAGGCTAGAGAGTTGAAAATAAGAGTTGCAGTGACAAAATTTGTCAAAGTTAATTTTAACGGCCAATATTGTTGTGTACACAAAATTTTGAAAACGTTTGATAATTTTCCCAAAAATTCCGGACAACTTATAATTTCCGTTTTGTACCTGAAAATCAGTTCGGTTTCCGCAGTCGCCACAGTTGCTCTACAGCTCTTAACTGTAACAGACGATATCAGAACTGTCACTGATAAAGGTATGTTAACTGCACTTGTTTTATTAGATTATACAAAGGCGTTTGATAGAATCAGCCATAAACTTACGACTGCCATGCTGCATCATATTGGTTTTTCTTTCAACGCAATGGAATTGATGACTAACTACCTCAGTGCTAGATTACAAATGGTAAAGTACAGGGAGGTGATATCCGATCCTTTTGCTTGTATTAGCTATCTACCGCAAGGGTCAGTGTTTGGGTCCTTGCTATTTACCATATACGTTTCATCGTTTGATCAAGCTTTGCAATATTGTCGAAGTCATCATTATGGAGATGACACACAGATTTATTTCTCCTCCGATGGTGTCCCAAACAGAATTTGCTAATTCCAGGATTAACACCGATCTGACTTGTAGTTAAGTACTCATTGGCTCTTAACCCGGCGAAGTCTAGGGTTGTGCTATTTGGCCCTAGAGCAGTTAAACTTTGAGTTGCCCCACGTATTAAAATCGCTTTAAATGGCGATGTGATGTAAAAAATTTGTGTATTTCTGGACTCTGAATTTAAATTTGACAAACACGTAAATCATTTAATCAAATCTTCATTTTCGAAACTAAGACTAATTTACGCTGCTAAAGGTCTTTTGAATTTCAACACTAAAGTGGCACTTTGCAACTCATTAGTACTTGCTTATAAGAATCATTGTAATCCTGTGTATGGCCTTGCACTGACGAAGCGAAATGTGCTCGTTTACAGCTTGTACAAAATGCTTGTGTCACGCTCATTCTCAATTTAAGACGAATGGACAGTGTGAGAAGTGGCATATTAGCTCTGAATTGGCTAAATTTAAATTAAAGACGGTTTTGCTGTATGTGCTGTCTATTCTTTAGAATCCTCAAACTTGGTAAGCCTAAATATCTATTAAAAACATTAACATTTCAGTCAGAAGTCCACAATATTCACGTTTGAGGTAAGCATCTGCTCGTACCACCAATGCACAAAACAGCTGAATACCAGAGGTTTTTTTCTTATATCGCAGTAAAAGTAATTAACTTCATATTACTTAATGGGCTTGATAAGCGTGGTTTGAATGGAATCGGGGAAGTTCTTAAGAAATTGATACTTAATCAAAAAGCTTTCATTCCTAACATGTATTTGTAGTCTTGCATATGATGGCGCACAAGTTTTGCTTAACGTAATTTATAAATGTTCGTTAACTAAAATGAAAACATACCAATGCATTTTTATCCAAAATATAATATTTAAACTATTCAAGAACATTCTGTAAGAAAAATAACGTAAAAGTAATTAMTCTTCAAGAAAAATTGACAAATTTATTTCGAGAGCGTTACACCAATTATTTTCATCTGTATACAATGAATGCTCGAACCGAAGTTCCGATTTCATCATGCTTGCTTTCTTGCCGTCTCAGCCTGTTTGTTTTTCTTTCCGATCACCCGCTTATCGGCGCCTACGTGTGTTATTAATCGCTCTGGCTATGTTGCCCACGATGGTCCCTGGAATTCGTGGCTACGCTAACACGGTCTTTCCTGACATCAAAAGCGTCCTCGCTTGACCTCATGCCAGAGCGCACCCCTGGGATGATCCTTGACTCTCCATCATGGCAGACTGAAGCTCACCCACGAGCATGAGATATCGGGCCACAAAAAGAATTTCTTTTTACAATGTAATAAAGGAAAATATAAAAAATTATAGTTTTTCAACTGCATCGCCTAACTGGCCCGCTAACACGATGCCACCTTAAACGTAAAATTACAAGGTTAACATGGCCATGTTTAATTAGTAAAACGAAAGAAATAATACGACTATTATTACTTCTGAGGCATAATTAATATATGGATAGCTAACTTAAACTACCTTAAAATACGTGTCACATAGGTTCTCCTTATCCATTGACCCTAGGAATGTACGTGTACCTAACAACATTCCAACCGGATAGCCACGAAGACCTTGCGCTTCCGCTCAATCCGAGCCGCAAGATCTCCGCGCTTCCACTATCCACTTACCTCTGGAGGACCATCTTCCACAGGCACACCCTGTCATCCATGAGAGGACCTCACCACCCTCTCATGCCTACATCCGGATCTAAGGGCGCATAACAGCCACCCAAACCACTCCGGTGCAGCTTCATCCCGCTCGAGTACTTTTCCGGGATATCAGCGACCTCATATTGGTCTCTTCTCAGCACCTTAGAAAACCAGAAAGCTTGCGAGATTTGGGCAATCAGCTTCAGACCACTCCCTGTACCGGAGTACTCGTGCCTCGAAACAACGAGATCACCTTCTTCACATTCAAGGGTTCCGCTTCGTTTTTGGTCGAACTTCGCTTTCTGTTCAACTTGATGCTTCTGCATCCACAGCTCCATCTCATCTCGAATCTTTGATACGTTTATCACCGTTTATCCCAACGGCACCGTCTGACCCTGTGACAAAATTCGATAAACCATTAGCGCCTTGTTTGGGCTCACACCAATGGCTTTATTTCGTCCTCAGATTTTTTTTGCCTCCTTGTAAGTAACGAATCGATATTTATGCTATTATAACATTTTATCTAGTCAGTCCTGCGAGGCAAAGCCACCGCTATCAGATAGTAAACAGGCCAGACTTCTTTACAACAATTTTGGAAGTCTTTACTCGTTGGATCATTAATGATTCGTTGTAAGCTTTCAAAAGTTTTGATCAAATCTTTAAGGCATTTAATGATTTGTAAGGGATCAAAATACCAATAAATAAATATTACTCGTTTTACTACGGATCAGGAACGAACCCTATATATTAATGATAAGAATAAATATTTGCTTGAATAAAATATTTAGAAACTAACAATTGCCATCAATTATTGTATTAACGACAGGTGATATTTTCTGGCACAGCTATTTATTTAATAATCTGTTAACACATACCTATTAGGTTCTACCCTACATAACATTTAATGATGCGCTAAATGCTACTAATCAGAGCATTCGTGATGTACCTAACTGTAAAGTTGATTAATTTACATAATGATATCTAAATTCAAGTGTTTATTTCAATATTAATGAAAATAAACTAAATGTGTTTTATTTAGAAAGCTCGGATTAATTTGGGATCGTTTGAATTACAAAACTAGGACCATCGGTAAAATTTTGTCCTGCCAAAACGTAAGCAAATGCTACGTGCCGCTCCACTATAAACAAGTGGATCACGCCCTCGATTGAAATATGCCTGTGCATTTCTTTTCTGCGTTATGATGTCACCGGTTAGCCAAGTGTTCTGTATATGATATGGTGATAAGGTCGTGGGGAGGATAACTTTTTGTGAACTTTTTGTAAAACGGAATTAATATGGTTTGGGAGTGGCAAGTAAAAGGATGTGTTTAGCCTGGAGTTTTATTTAACTATCCTGCAACAGCAATAGTAGTGAGATTAGTCTACTAATTAATAGTGGAGATTATTCACGACATAACACCAAGACAAAGCTATATGTACCAGCCTCAAAAGGCAATAACGCCCATGACTTAGATTTAGTAGTTTTTTTTAACGGACATTCAGTGTTCGGATTTGAATAACAACAATAACTGAATCGCGGCGTGACAGAATCAACATTTTTATTATATGGCCTGGTATTTTTAAATGAGGAACATTGCGCTTAAAATGATATGTGGCATTACAATTACACTCTGATACAGACTTTCCACTTGAAACTCTCACCTTTCTAGTTCTTAATACCAAACTATCAATTTCCCATATCATTCCCATCAGTGAACATCACCTTCATCGACCTGTACGATCTGCTAGCAAGTCTCATACTAAAGGCTGTCTCAAAGCTACCGATTTAGGCGTTACAGGTAATCAACGCAACTAATCTTTAGGGACACTTAGCGGATATTTTACTGTTTGGCTCGGGACAGTTTTAAATTTAGGAAATTTAGACATGAGTTGTTGCCTATTTCGATTGTAAATTGAACTTATGGATTAATTGAATTTTATTAAGTTCTCTGTAACCAATACACAATAGCTTTCCTCCATTTTTCTTAGTGACCAATAGAACTTGACTAGCGTATAGAATATGAGATTCTTGAATTGTGCCCTATTAAAGTAAATCGTTTATATATAATATTTTGCATTTCTATAATTTCCAAATCCGAAAATATGACGAGCTCGTCGTTAAATAATTTTATCTGAACTAAAAGTGTAAGCTAGGAGGGCGCGCACGTGTAAGTGTAATCGTAATCGTACACTACACTACTCCCTACACTGTATGGTTACCACTCTCTCTTAAGCTGAATGACTGTAAACCAAACAGAAACGTACCGAATTAAAATCAAACTATGACAGGACATTAAATTATTAGGATAAACAAGCAATTACTCGAGCTCATCACTCACCAGTTTCTATCTTTTGAATTATTCTTAACTCTTCCAGCCCAAATTACACAGAATAGTACAGAATAGTAGAGCGCGGAGCCGACACTTACGATAGCATTTGGCAAAATGAATTATGAATTATGGTCCAATTAATATAACAGTTTATTGCATTAGGAAAGACATTGCACGTGGTCGGCTCGAGGAGTGTGATAACCGAAATTAGGCGTAATTCTAGGGATCATAAGATACCCCCCTCCTGTTAAGTGTTCTGTGGCGGAGGTATATAAAGGTACAAAACACTAATGACTACTAAGCAAACAATATTATCATAAAACTGAAATCTAAACCTATCAAAACATAAAAAGATTAAAATAAAGTGAATAATTCGAAGGGGTGGATATAGAAAATGTAGTAAATATAGTAGTTGTTTGAATAAAAATAATAGCCATAGTTGGTTGCATTATTAGACATGAGTCCAAATGGATATAGAGTCCAATTGATTCAACTACACTCTGAACCGCTTCGATGAACAGGCGGTGTCTGGATCCAGTGGTTGGTCCAAGGATATCCGGGAGCAGGAACGAGAGCCGTGTTGGCGGATGATTTGGTCGAAGTCTTCCATGACCTCCTTGGTTTGAAGCTGAACCATGCCGATGCTGTCACCACCTCCTCGGCGTACGGGATCCCGGCCGTGGATGGTGTTGGTGTTGTTGATGCAGATGGCGTATCTTTGGCAATCGCTGGAATTGCAGATTTTCCGGATCCATCATAGTGGCCTCCATCGACACCAACGGCAGCAGCAACAGCATATGAATAGAAAGGCTGCTATCATTGCAACAGCACCAATTGCAATGTTTACCCAACTGGAATTGGGAATGATGAATGGACGATTAATGTTATTTTGAATAACTTCGTGGAGTTCGTGGAGTTTGGCCTGCGAATGGCGTAGGTGATCGAGATTGACATCAGTTAATTGAATGGGTTTCATTTCTTCAGCCTTGAGGAAATTTTGTCGTTGGATGCAGCATTCGTCATCAATGATGTTCGTAGTTGGAATGTAATGGGTGATGTTCCCAGTTTCATTGGTAGTGGCATAGAGAGCTGATGATGTAGTAAAACATTTACACTTTGGTTCCATGGTGAAAATGCCGGTTCCCATAAGCAGAATGTCGGCAATGGGCCTGTTGGCATCTTCGCAGCTAATGGTCCCAGTAGTTGGATTGGTGGTGATGTAGAACTGTTAATTGATGCCATATCTCCATTACTGTTGTGATGGTACGTGTTGCAATTTGTTGGAATTTGACGAACTTGTTTGACACGTAGTGTGACTTCGCAGACGGGCCGTTCTTGCGTTTTGTAGGTGATTCCGTTGCGGCAAATGTAACCCTGGTTGTCCAACTTGTAGCAGGTGCTCAGATCTTGCAGTTGGCCATAGTTCAGGCGTCGAGTGTTTAGGATTAGATAAGGAAACAGAGGATCGATATAGGAATAGATCGTAGTATTTGGACTTGAGTTGGAAGAGGTATGAGATGGTTGAAACAACTCTTTTGTGACCAACGTAATTTTGATTGCGTATAACAATACTCCTTTGTAACAAATGACCGATAAGGAGCAAAGTGACGTGTACATGTAAATATTATTATAATTTGTTGGATCAATAGGTAACTCGAAATTTGGACCGGTTTGAATTCGTAAAAGTTCTTGGCGAAACGCACGAGGAGCGACGACAGAGGGATATAAGACATTATTTTTTGAAAAAAGAATAGAAGAAATGGTAACATCTAGCTCTTCCTCTAATTCGATCATCATATCTTTCAGCTGATGGAAGTGCTGTTGTATAGTATTGGTGAATTCTAAGCTATTGAGACGATCAGTAGTATTTTGAGCGAATTTATTAAAAGYAGCAATATTTCGATTAAGTCGTTTTTCATTCTGATTACGAAGAGTGGCGGACTTATTATAATCAGTGACAGCGTCGGCCAAGATGTGAACTTGCTGTTTTAAGAGATTTTGAATATCATGATTTTGATACTCTAAGGCGTGGATTGCGTTTGTATAATATTCAGCATCTTCACTGTCTGGAATACCGAAGAGCCATTTAAAAGCATAAGAGACGCCATCCATTAAACCTCGGCGAACTCGTAGTGGTAAATCATCTGATTGATGTCCGATTATGTGACATATGGCATCAAAATTTTTCATTCGACAGTACCAATGTAATGACAGCGAAATAGTACTATCTGAAGTTGGTTGAGGTGTAGACAGCGCAGCATAGACATGCATTTTAGTACCAATCTCGTTTTGATGTTGTATAATTGTTTTGGACAGCGTGGAATAAATCCAGAGGAGTTTGTCATAGAGGGAGGAGTACTTGTGCAATAAGTTACACCTTTTATATACATTTCTTGTAGCAGGCGTAATTCATTTTCATAGATGCTAATGTTAGAAAAAGAAAATAGTGTGTAGTAATTGTGGGAAATGCGCACAGTACCAAGTTCTTGATTAAACATTCCGCTGGTATTATTCAGAGGTTGGCTAATATAAGGTAGAGTATTGACAAAGGAGAAAGATAGGAAAAAGAGTAAAGTAAGCGTAGCATGCATCTGAAATAGAATAGAAATAGAAGAGTTAGTCGAAGTTGTTACAAGGTTTTAGAAGATTATGGTGATATGTCTGAGTTTTATTGCGATTAATTTCTAATAAATAGGTGTTGTTAGGATAGACTTGTAAGATTTTGTAGTGACCTTTATATTTGGGAGCTAGTTTACTTGTAGGTGTTACATTGCGGAGATAGACATAATCTCATACCTGATATTGGACGTATTCGATATTTCTATCGTATTGAAATTTTGGATTTTTCTTTAGAATTTACTAGATTTTCCCTTACAATTTTGAAACTTTGATTTAATTTTAATTTGAGATTATGATAATAGTCACCATAAGTATAGCGAAACTCTGGGTTGGCTGTTAGGGAGTTTGGAATAGTGGCTTTCTTTCCAAATACTAATTCATAAGGTGTATATTTTGTTGACTTTTAAAATAGCTTTATCGAGATAAACTTGTATATCAATAATAACGGGTTGACCGTTGCCTTCGCGGATCTCAGGATTTCGAACAGTTACTTGAATTATTGTTTCACTACGGGGTTTCAGAATGATAGCACCGKTAGTGTTATCGCGCGGTCGTGAAAGATTKACTAGTAATTTGAGAGTAGATAAATAGAGACGAGGAAAAGGATTTTCGCAGCGAATTACGGATTTGTAGTGTTCGAGAAAGTCTAATCCTAAAATACCATCATATGGGAGATTGATATKATCAGATATGACGTTGAATTGGCATGGGATTAAACGATCGGAGGTTTGAAGTTGCAAATTGACGACACCTTTAGTTTCAACTGTATTACGTGTGTTTACTCCGGAAATAGAAATAATTTTAGTAGGATCGACAGTATCATTGAGTTTGTAAAAATTTTTACTAGTCGTAATGAGGCTGGTACACGCACCTGTGTCGAGAAGAAAATTGAAAAGATGGTTTTGTAAATAAGTTTGTAAATAGTAATGTTTTTGTGTTTTAAAGCAAATAGGGAAATACGTTTTCGATTTAGTAGTTGATTTATACATTTTAGAAATATTTGGATTTAGCATTTGCGATTTGCTCGATGTAGAAGATTTCGTAGTTATAGATTTATGAGATACAGAGGGAATTTTGCGCGATATAGGAGATTTAGTAGTTATAGTAGGAATTGTAAAAAAACGATTTTGCAGATTTAGTGTCGGACCGCATTGAATTTTGTTAGAGGGCTTTGTGCTTGGCTTAGTAATTTGCGGATGATTTTTTATTGCCATTCCGACGAGACCACCGGAGATTGTAGAGGTTCGTCGGAGGTTTCGCGAAAATTTTGCTCTTCATCTGAGCAGCTTGTTGTTGTCTACGATTATTATTATACTGTCTTTTGCGGCATTCGTCAATAGTATGTTCTTTGTTTTTAGAGTAACGGCATACCTTGACGGGGTTTGATTGAGGGGTTTCGTTTGACTGACGGAGCCAGCAATCTCTTGTGGCGTGCCTTGAAGATTCACATAATGTACAGGGAGGACTGTTCGGATTCAGTCGACGTAGTCGAATTTGTGGTGGTTTTGAAGAGGTAGCTAAACTTTAAGGACGTACTATACGGAGAGCACGTTCCTCGTCTGCTACAGTATTGAGTGCCTCTGAAAGTGTAAGGGGTTGCGCAAACACATTGATATAGAAGAATTTGAGTGATAGATGAAGCGTTGTAACGCCAATTGTTTGATCATATAGGTAGCGCCTGGGCGTGTAACTTTGCTAGGTACGGTTATAGAATTTAATAATCGTGTTTGTAGATGATCTATTCTATTAAGGAAATCCATGATGGATTCATTGGCATTTTGTCGCGTATTATTTAATTCTTACATCAACTGGACAGAATGTTTTTTATCTGAGAATAGAGTAAGCAATGTGTTTTTTAACTCATCCCAAGTCCCGAAGGACTCGTTGCGCAGCTGTGCGAACGCGCTTCTGACAAACGCGTGATAATAAAAGAGGGCAAACCCGGTTTTTGATCGTTCGTAGCCAAACCAATAGCTTGTTCGCAATTACTGATAAATTTATGAATTTCTAGTCTATTACCATCGAACGTCGCCGGTATAAAACTTTGCAGGAACGGTAGATTGTAGAATTTTGCGCGGTGGAATTTGTACTGCCAACAGAAGCAGCGGAAGTTGAGGGAGTAGACATAGTGATCACAAAATAAATGAGATAAGGAAAATAGTAATAAAACAAAAAAGCGAGCGCGAAAGAGTCGTTTCACTTAGAGGTAGGAATAAGAAAAAAAGTGCACTTGCCTTGAACCTAGTTGGTTGTTCCTGGATGTCTGGGATGTCCTTTGAGTTCTTCCTTCTCGTGATTGATATCACAATTGCCAATTGCATCGAAGGGATCGTGCCCCCAGCGCCAAATATGTTGTTGCCCAGGTGTGTTGGATTCGAAGTGTGCTTTTACGCGTTTTATTATAAGTTACTAAAATACAGTGGACTTAATACAAAATTGAAATAGCAGAAATAGTAGAGCGCGGAGCCGACACTTACGGTAGAATTTGGAAAAATGAATTATAATTGATTTCAAACAGACCCTTTTTATATGTTGCGAATTGTAACAAACAAAACTATTTAGATATGGCGAAAGTCACAATTAATATAACAGTTTATTGAATTAGGAAAGACACTGCACGTGGTCGGCTCGAGGAGTATGATAACCGAAATTAGGCGTAATTCTAGGGATCATAACATTACGAAAACAATTTTTTGTTTATCGAGGCAAAGAAAAACTTTGCATTTGGAACATTTTATTCTGGAATAAGATTTAATGCATAGTTTACAACGTGTTTTGTGATCAGCATGCTCAGGCCAATGACCTAACCCATCAAATTGTACATCAGGCACTGGTCGCTGCTGTAACACGCGCCTCTTAGGTGTGAAGATTTCAATCGATGGTCTTCCTCTTTTGCGGTCGATAATTTTACCTGAAAATTACATTTATTTATTTATTTTGTCAATTCAATTTTATATAGCTAGCTTACCTGCATTCAAAAGTGCAGTAAGTCACAAATAATTTAAATTTTAATAGAGTTATGTGCTTGCAGTTCTTCTGAACACAATGTCTCCGATAAAGTAGCCATGTATTGACTACGCATGTGTCAATTAAATGAAAAACAATACGTAGGTAAAAGCGTTTAGCTCTAATATCTGTCCGGTACAATTCTACTTGCATGTCATGCAAATCGACACCTCCCATAAATGCATTATATTCTCTTACTACTGCAGGGCGCTGTGTATCTGTATACATTTTTGTCTTTGAACACCATCGTTTTACCTTGTCAACAGGATTTTTGCCTCGATAGATAGATGCAATTATTACAGATTTATTGCCTAACCATTTCACTGCTGTAATGTCATTTTCTACCATTGTTCTCATATCGCTGGATCCTCTACCTTTCTTCATCAAGCTCTTGTCGTCTGTAAAACTGCATCCTTTGAGACGATTCGCTTTTACTGTTCCAGTTGCAAGGTACCCCTTTTCTTTAAGTGCAACTAATAAATCGTAAGATGTAAACCAGTTATCAGTAAAACCTTAAAATTTTGATTTGTCAGCAAATCCTCCAACAACCTCAGTACAATATCTCCACTGATGTCCAATCCCTTCTGGTCTGGTGCGGTACCTTTTCCTACATAAACTTCAAAATCGTATMGTATGCCGCTACTGCCTCCTCTAGCAAAAACTTTTATACCCCATCTAAGAGGTTTATTTTTAATATATTGTTTCAGGCTACTGTGACCTTTGAAAGGTATTATAAGCTCATCAATGCTGTTGCATTCTTCTGGTTCAAGGTTTTTTAAATTTTTTCGGACGCTAACTATCAATGGCCTAATTTTGAAAAGTTTGTCATAATTTTTATCATTTCTCTGAAGAGCTTCAGCATTGTCATTTATATGCAAAAATGTCCGGAGTTTATCAAATCTATTTCGTGACATAGCATCTGCCACTGTGTTATATCTTGTTTCTGTAGCCCAGTACATGCGGTAGCTAGGAACACGAACTATGCCGCTTAAAATATGTATTCCAAAAATTGTTCTATTTCTGCGGCAGTAGTGGCTATTGATTTTCCTGTTTTTTTTGAGTAGAATATAAATTAGTTTGATAAGCTATAGCATCAAAAAATGGTATCATCACAAAACATCTTGAAATACTGTAAGAGAGTAAAAGAATTTTCAGGTGCCGAAAAGCTACCTGTAAATGCAGTATCTACTTCAGCAATATCGCAGTCTTTCCATACAGGTTTTACATTATTTTTGTGTTTGATTTTTTACTCCTGGTTTTTCTTTTCCCGTTTCATTTTCAGATAAGAACTTTTCACCTTGCAGTTCATCTTCATCCAGGATATGCATTGCCGTTGCCTCGTTTATAACTTCGTCTTCAATTATTTCGTCGTCTGATATGTCTACCTCCACATCCGAATCGTCAATCAAATCTAGAACATCTTCATCTGTTAGATCTTCCAAATTAATTTTTTATGCCCAAGACGAAGCATCTACAAAGTAAATATGTCTTAATTTTATATTCATTTCTATATATGTAAATAATAAACACAACGTTTATACATTTCACTCTTGGCAATTGAGACTACAGTGAATGTCCAATGATGCCAAATGGCATCATTACAACAACTGAATGATTACAAACTTTATTGTGCAAAAAATCTGAAAATTATATATCTGACATTGTTCAAAGTTGAAAGAAAGTAAATATTTTTCCTAAACAAGATAATTCATTATACTTATTTTGTTTGTATGATAAACCAGCACACCACATAACATGCACCCACAGCTGATTCAGTTTCAAGGATACTATATTTCCGACCACTGAACAAGGATAATAAATGACAGACTCCCTACTGCCATCTAGTAGACTAAAATGGAATTATGAAAAGTCCGTTTACAGTACTCTGTAACGCCAAAACCTCGAATAATTTAGGAAAGTACAATATGATTCCAAATGAAATCATCTGACTGGAGAGGGTTAAAATCTGGTCTGTCATAATTAAAAACATAGATAAGTGTCCAGTCCAACATGTCAAGCCCCCATTGTTATATCTTAATAAAATCTACCTATCTAGTCCTTCTTAATAATCAAGTCATAACATAGACTCTAAAAATTAAGAACTGGCTAATCTCTGTCTCCTTCATAGCAAATAATTTACTATACAATCCTTTTGCAAATATACTGTCTTGCCCAAACAAAACCGCCGTCAGACAAATCCATGTCCTACATGTGCGCACGGCCCAAGGACCTATGTGTCCTTGCCGCCCCCGACCAGACAGTACCAACACTACTGAGACCAGAGATTCACCTTTCTACCTAATCATATTTTAGCTTCAATCTATCAGTTATCTATTAACTACGACACTGATATCTACCTATGCGCATCATTAACTACCTGCCTAAGCCTTTGATTTCTTGATTACGCCCTGTACACACAAAACACACTGCACTGTTTAAAATCCACAGCTAAATTGAATAACCTAATATTCTAAAACTTCGCTATTGGTTTTGACCAGCTATGTGTTAGAAATAAGTAAAAGCGCCCCTTTGTCCCTCTACGCATAAGTGGTCCAACACACCCCTCATGACCATAATCGTTAATCAGACACCAGAACTCAACCTCAAGCAGCGAAATAAACAATAACACGTGTTACTCACATTACATTCGGCCATCCTGCATCAGACTCGTCCCGAGTCTCCCACATCATCGCTGCTATTGCCTTCATCATCCATCGGAACTCCATCCGAGCCGCTAGCTTCATCAGTATCATCCGATACCCCTCCTGCCTGCTGTCATGGCTTAATGTGGTCCACAGCCACTATGTTCTTATATGTCCGTTTATTACGTGTACGATACGAATTCGGCATATCAGTAACTACGTACCGATCATTAGGCAATACTTTCCTAATTATCATTGGTCCACTATACGGAACACTCATTTTCCGCTACCCTAACACTGCGTCGTGTTATTGAATTACCACTAAATCGTCCTGTTTATAGTTTCTTGGTTTCTTATGCGTTTTATCGAAACGTAACTTTTGCTTAGCAGCATCTGCCTCTATTTTGTTACCGACCTTTTCACGAATGGATACTATATTTTTTAACATTTTCTGTAATTGTCCAACTTCGTCAATTAACTCCGAGTCAACACCGCATCTAGGACGAAAACCATGCAACAACTCACTAGCTGTTAACCCCGTAACTTTACGTTTTACATTGTTCATAGCAAATTGAATTTTCGATAAATAATTGTCCCATTTATTTTCATCGGCACATGTGGTCAATAATGAGGATTTAAGAGTACCATTAAAGCGTTCTACTTGACCGTTTGCTCTAGGAGTACACACTGCGTTGAGAACATGTTATAACTGTAACTGCCGACAATGTTGTACAAGCTTTCGCGATGTAAAGGCGCTTCCCCTATCAGAAATTAATACTCTGGGTTTCCCGTATAAAGCAAAAATTTCATCCAAAAATCGAATAATGTACTTAGTGTTCGTCGATCGCGCTACCTTTAGAAAAGTAAATTTTGTAAAAGAATCTACCGCTACAATTATGTGTACGTTCCCTTTGTTGGTTTTGGGCAAAGGTCCATAATGGTCTATATGTATCATATAAAATGGGACGGGCTTTTTGGGAATGGGATTAAGATATCCTTCTTTCTTCCCACTAGGTCTCTTGCCATAAATACAAGGCAAACAACAACTTATGTATGTCTCAACATATTGCCTCATGCGCGGAAACCAATAATTTTTACATAATCGGTTAAGTGTCTTCCGCAGCAAAATGCCCAAACTCATCATGCGCTGATTTAACGACTTGTCGCATTCCCTTTGGAACTACCCATTGCAGTCCTTTTACGGTGATCCTATAAATCCGACCATCCCGTAACGCATAATTTTTGTATATTTCTCTGTCATCATCAGTTTGAGGTGGCTTTGATAGCACTTCGCTGATTTTGTATATCTTTTCATTAGTGAGCTGTGCGGACAATACCCAATCTTCCTGCTCTATTCTCATAACAACTTCATCTTCAGGTTTCTCAGTTATAGACGGATTCTTACTGAGAGCATCGACATGCTTCATTCTATCACTGTACAGTGAAAGTATACTCTAAAAGTTGTAGCCACCATCGTGCAATTCGAGGTATCAACTGTTTCTTGTTACTACTAGCTTTTAATGCATTACAGTCTGTAACTACTACAAATTCGCGACCTACTAAATATGCTCTAAACTTTTTGAGACTTTCAACTACTGCTAAAGTTTCCAGCTCATATGAATGATATTTTGTTTCAGCAGGACTTGTTTTTCGGCTAAAGTACGCAACAGGCTGTAATTTTTCATCATTTTGTTTTTGTAATAAAATACCACCCAATCCTATAGAGCTTGCGTCTGTATGAACTTCGGTGTACGCTTCTTGATTAAAAATGTGCAGTATAGGACGATCTACTAACATCTGCTTTAACTTTTCAAATGCTTGTTTTTCTTTTTCATCCCAAACCAATGATTTACTTTTCTTGGTGAGTTCTGTTAAGGGTTTTGCAATCGTAGAATAATTTTTAACAAAATGTCTAAAAATAACCAGTGAGACCTAGAAACTGCCGAACATTATGAACATTTTTAAGGGTAGGAAATTCCTCAACTGCTTTTGTTTTTGCTTTTCCTGGCTTTACTGTGCAATTACTTATTTCAAAACCTAAATATTCGACTGAAGTCATTAAAAATTTACATTTATCGGGATTAAGTGTTAAACCTTCTTTTTGAAGTAAGATCAAAACATTTTTTAAGTTATTAAGAGCCTTATCGCAAGTTTTTGAATAAATTAATATGTCATCGAGATAAATGGCAGCAATATCGCGAGCTGGTTTTAAAATTCTGTTCATTAATCGCTGAAATGCACTGGGTGCGTTTGTTAATCCGAAAGGGAGCCTGTTGAATTCGTATTGAGATTCTGAAGTTACAAAAGTCGTAAACTTTTTAGTTTTCAGCTATTGGTATCTGATGATAACCATCTCTCAAATCTAAGGTTGTATAAAACACACTTCCTTGAAGTTTATCTAATTGGTCGTCAATTCTCGGTAACGATTATCGATCTTTAACTGTTAGCTGGTTTAATTTTCTATAGTCAATACACATTCTATATTCACCGTTCTTTTTCTTGACTAATAAAACTGGGGAAGAATAAGGTGAATTCGACTCGCGAATTATACCATTGTCAAGCAACTCAGTAACAATTGAACTGACTGCTTACTGCTCACTACTAGACATATGATAAGGTCTATATACAAATGGAGTATCATGTTGCAATTCAATAGATATTTCAGCAGATTTAACACACCCTAATTCATCAATACTCTTCGCAAAACAACATCTATATGTATTTAGCAATTTTCGCAACTTATTTTTGTCTTGTCTGTACCCATCTCCAACAATTATGTCATCGAGCGTCAATACAGGCAAACTTGCAAGATTTATACGCTGGACTATGTTGACAGACTCGTTTGATTGTTCAATACACGACCAACCCCTAGCAATAGGCTTCTTACTAGATATTTCAACATCACGATTAGATAAGCTTATAACTGGAATGACTACAGATATATCTTTGCCAAATCGCAAAATTGTATGTGGAATACAATACTCTTGCCCTTCATTAATACGAATGCTAGCCTCTACATATAAATCACCATTAAAATTATCAGTTCTAACAGGAACGTGTGCCCAAAATCCTGATGGAATTGTAATATCTGATTTTGCCCACAATCTTATTTTACGTGAAACACCACAAGTATTTTCAATACATGGCAATTTTGAAAACAACTGTAACATTTCGTTGTCTTTAAAAACTGCTATGTTTATATTTTCTGTTACCGGGTGACCTATAAAAAGTGGAGTTGCGTGCACAAAATCTGGTACTACAACAGCCGTCGTATGTAATTTTAAATTATCAATTTCCAAATCAAATTCAACAATCCCTTGAGATGTCACAATTCCCCCTCCATAGCCACGAATTGAACTAGCCTGTGATTTGTCACATTTCAAACCTATTTTGTTAGCATCATATTGTATTACATGTGCTACCAAGATCTACAAAAGCGCGCAGAATATTACCATTTACAACATCTTTATAATATTTTTGACCACTGGTTATATTATACGCCTCATCTTTAGCTAGTCATATGGTGTCATGAAACTTGCGACGTTTTGGGCAAGATGTCGCAAAGTGACCTACCTCATGACAGTTATAACACTGTTTAGGCAATTCACGTCCCCGGCTGCTATCTTTTTGTAATTTAGGACAGTTGCGCTTTACGTGTCCTGCCTTATTACAGTTAAAGCAAACACTTTTATGAACTGAAAATGTACGTATCATCATTCAAATTGCGTAAATACTCAAAAAGACTTTCTGGATCAGGACAGTTTGCCGCTTTAGCACCTATACGAATGTTTGTATCCGGTATACCACCAATAATGCAAGAAACAGCCTCACGCCCGGATATTGCACACATTCAATAGAGCCTGCTTCTCATAGAAGTATTGCGTAAAGCTTTCATCAGGTTTCTTCTTCTGCTTGATCATGTCTTCTAACATATCGTTAAAATCTCTTTGAGAAGGGCACGCACGGCAAAGTTTCTCTTTCCACTCCTCCCAAGTGAAATTAACTGMCCGGAACCTTTTATACCATACGGCAGCTAAGCCCTCAAGTTTGAATATAGCGTTAAAAATCGTAATGTCTTCAGACCAATTGAACATATTTTTAATTTCGTCAACTTTACGGCACCACGCGTCAATATCCTGATTTATGTCGTCCGGATTAAACGCTGGCACTACATCGCCTCGTATTATAAATTACCGCCCGGTGGATGTTGATGGCAAATTTCGCAAGGCACTACTTAAAGCGTCCGCCAAACGGTTAACCACGTCATCACCCCCTGAAGCTAAGCCAGGTGATACCACATTTTCGATGTTACTTTCGTCAAGTTCTGATACTGATATCATTTCCCATCCCGAACTTTTAGCATTATTTGCTCTACTGGGCCTCATTATGCAACTGATTTTATCGCGTAACGCGCACTGGACACTATCCGAAACTAGTCTTTGATTTTGATTTTTAATCTCGATTCTTATCCCACTCCTGAAAATTTGTAAGGCGGAGGGGCAGGGCGAGTAGGAGAGCGAGTACGCGTAAGTGTAATTGTAATCGTAATCATACACTACTCAGTACACTACTCCGTACACTATGGTTACCGCTCTCTTGAGCCGACTGACTGTAAACCAAACAGAAACGTACCGCATTAAAATCAATCAAACTATGACAGGACATTAAATTATTAATTAATCTGTTTGCTTCAGAAAATTCAGAAATTACTTGGTATAAATATATGGCTGTAGTCTGTATAAAACTCAAAAATGTTAAAAAGAACTCACAGTATTGTTTTTTAGTCTCTGAGTAGTATCTAATATGAATGCATAGTAGTTTGGCTGTTGCCGTATCAGTTGAATTGCATTTAATTATTGAGACAGGTCAACCGCCTACATCCTTTATTACATCCTCAAGTATTGAAGGATCTATGATATTTTTTATTACTGCTGCACACTTGCTTTTACCTAAATGCATATCTTCTTAATCGGAACCGTAATAGCAGCTTGACTGCCCTAGCCTCCTTTTACGAAAAGAGACAAAAAGTGATACCTATAAAAGTGTATATTAGTGTTATTCGGGTGCATTTCAGACTTACCCATATTTTGCATCGGCTGGATATTAGTTAATTTTCTTATTTGTTATTTACAAGCCCAGAATGTTGCTAAAAAATGTCAGATTGGATGTCTTAGAGACCAACGAGCAGGTTGTAGAAGGCATTTTGCTTTGAATAATCTTAATTGTTCTATTCAACATTCAAGTTTGTTTTAAGAATCGCTCATCACCGCGCCCGCTCTATCTGTTACGTCGGCCCGGGACAAAAAGGCAAATCGCCGCCCTTTATTAAGAATATATACAATAACTTGTAGTTATTAGTTTACGTATCTTTATTAGCCTTTAGACAATATAGTTAAAGTTTCACCCTCGAAAATACTGTTTTTAAAAAGTATTTATTACAGAATTGGGTGATTATTACAGACACGAACAGAGTAACAAGCCTAACGCCTAAATTACACAGAGCTAGCTCTTACCCTCGACTGGGAATTAAATACAGAAATCTTTATCTTAATGTTTTGTTATCTCTTCCGGCTCCTTCGGGGTAGCGGTGGTGCACGTTCTGGGTTCGTAATTCCTCCCACTTGGTCTTGAACGCCCTCGTTTAATTGTAGCAATTCCAGTTCCTTGGTCGAAATGTTGATAACTCTTCTTTACTTGCAGATATTCTTGTATAAATTTTTTTCTGAAATGATACATAATAATAATGCAGCCAATTATAAGTAGGGTTATAACAGTGGTCGCAGAGTAATGCGTGTACTGCAGAACCGGGTTGTGGATGATGGATTCGTCTCTCAGTATATGAGCTTCTTGTTGCAAATGCTCATTCTTGAGGAAAACTTCGTATTGACTTCGTAGAGTGACTTCTAGGACTGCTGGGCTTTCCAGGCTTTGGATGAGGCCGGGTCTTCTGAACACGTTGTTTTCTATGAGGCCACATGGTGTGGTTAGCATGACATTGAATTGAACTGTTAATTTTTAGACGTCGTATTCACAGTTTTCAATCACTTGTAGAGGCTGTTTGGAGCTGACTATTACTGCAGTGTTCTCTAATTGTAGTTGCAGCTGATACTCGTTGGAAACGGATGCAATTTTGCAGCGTTGGATATTTGTTAAAACACATTGTTCTTGAGTGACTATGTTGTAGCAAATGGTAATATTGCGAAGGCTCTTGCAGTCATTTGTCCACGGCTCGGACTTGTTGGAGGAAATGAAGCATTTTGCGGGTGGTAGAAGGATCTTATTTTGTTCATCAGGAATGGAGTAGATTCGGGAAAATTGGTAGATCGCCGGTTTAAGTATTGGGATTTTCAATACTATTATTACTGCATCATCAGCTATTATTAAAAGTGTTTTAGAATAATCTAATACTTCAAATAGGTGTGCATCTCCAGTGTGTAATATTTGTAACGGTGCATATTCTTTTTCTAAGTATCTGTTATCATTAATTCGTCATATGTAAATAATTCTAAATTAGGTATTTCAAGTTTGGCTAGATTTATCGAGCGGTCTATACGGCTAATGAAATCTTTAAGTCTTTTTGCATTAAATATTTCGTGATTGACTAACTGGAGGGTATCGAGTTTTGCTTTTATTGAGTTGGTCGCTTCAGCCGTTCGATCCATATTTTCGTTTAGTTTTAGGATATCTTCGTCAGATCGTTTTGTAATGTGTGCAGCTAGTGAAGTTAACTCTGTAAGTCGTGGAATTTCCTGCTTTTGTGTTTTCGATAAAACATTTAGGTTTTGATTAAGATTAACGAGATCGTCATTATCGAAGTTACCTGTTATGAATTTGATTGCTTTGGCGAGGACATTTATTAAACCTCTCTTATTCCTACGAGTAGATTGAGTGAGTTTTGCAATGACATTTTCTGAATCTTCGATTTCTCTCTTTAATGTGCTAAATTGGGGTCGAAGCAGTATATCATCTTGAGTTTTGTGCTCGAGAATGGCCATGTTTTGAATGATTTTTCTAGTTGTTTGAGTAAAATTTATGGTAACCGTCGAATATTTTTGCGACGCCTAACTGTTTGCGGTAATATCCATTTGTTTTAAGTTGATCCACCCGAAGTATATGGGATTGGGTGGTCCACCCCAATAACCTGTAATGATCTTTCTTAATCTCTTGACTTTCCTTAGATGAAAGTTAGTAATTTTGTTTTTGTTGGACATTCCTATTACTTTATTACTTTCATTCTGTGTTATCGTTATCTTTTCGTATAACGGATCTGTCTTTCCTGGTTTACTTTTTCTTGTAAATACTGTATCGCGGTTTATTTCGGGCTAGTCATTTTGAAGTTAATTTCTTTTCGTTAGTACTTTTGTTTCTTTTTGCAACGCTTTGTTATATACATCGGTTATAAACGGTAATAGCTCTTGTTTTTTCTATTATTGTATTCTTCATAAACCGTTAGGTTTATGTCAAAGTCGATTGATTGTAGATTATAATAGCGGATATCATCTGATTTTAAGGAGTTTCTTTTGGATTTTTTAATCTTAATATGCGTAATTTTTCTACTAGAGTCGAATGAAATCTTTTTATTGGGCTATTTGAATTTTGATTATTTATCGTTGTATAGTGGAGTTCTATTTTGTGAAGTTTGCAAAATTCTTTCATTGTTTTATTAAAGAACACGCGACCTTCGTCACAGACTATCCTTTTTGGATAATTATGGTGAGCAAAGTAATGTCTCATTTTGTTTAAAATTGTAAGACTAGTACCATCTTTTACAAAGTACGCTTGCGCGTATTTTGAAAATGAATCTATTATGGTAAGAAATTTGCAATTTTGGAATGTGAATGTGTCAATGAGTAAAGTATCAAAAGGTTTTTCACTTAACATGGGTCCTTCTAGTTTTATATTGTAAGGTTTTCTTTCGTATTTAGATTGTGAACATAAATCGCACGTATTGATCTCTTGTATAATCGTATTTTTCATATTGGGCCAAAAGTAATCAGATCTCAATTTTGCATATCTTTCATTGATGCCGGTACGTGATTCATTATGATATGTTGCTATTATATCCTTTTGTTCTTCTTCATTTACAATGTCTTTATGATATTTATTACTTATATACATTTTTACATTGTTGTTTAAATAGGTTTTGCTGAAGTCCCTAAAGGCTGCTATCAATTCTTCTTTCGAAAATATCACGTATATTTTATCTGGTCTGAATATTTCCCTGATCATTTGTTGAATGTCTAGATATTTCTTGCTTGCGGATGAAAATAATTTAATGATTCTTTTTAAATGGTTGTTTAAATCTAATTTCATAATAATTGCCGTACATTAAGATTATTCTATTGGAAAAATTATTTATTGGTTGTTCTGTAATTGGAATCACCTTTCCATCATCCTCGTCCGCTACTGAATGAACAGTATTATCATCTGATTGTTCTTCATTTTCGCGTTTTGTCTTATTGTCAATATCTAATTGGCTGTCGTTGTGGTCTAATTCTAATTGATCAAACAATTCGTCTAAATTTATTGGACAATTAGGTACAGCGAACTGTGTTTGATTAACGTCAGATAAGTATATAGGAGAGTTCGAGGAGTCGTCTAGATTTGTAGCATAGTCGGGGTTTGGGGAAACGGTAGTTTTTTGTTGATTAATCTCTCGAAATCTTCATCAGTTAAAATAGGGGTTTCATGCATTTCAGGTATGACTTGATGCTTTTTCTACTTCGTCATTGTGAATTTCAATATGCGACAACCCGTCGGCTACTTTATTTTCTTTCCCTTTTTTGTACACAATTTCAAAATCGAATTCCTCGAGTTTTAATTTCCAACGAATTAATCTGGAATTAGGTTCCTTTATTTTCGCTAACCATACCAATGGATTATGGTCAGTTTCTATTACAAAGTGCCTGCCATACAGGTAGCGACGGAAGTGTTTTGTACAATCTAGTATTGCTAATAATTCTTTTTCTATTGTACTGCAATTTTTCTCTACGGAATTGAGGGTACGTGAATAATAGCCAATAGGTTGATTATTTTGGCTCAGCACTCCTCCTACCGCTATATTAGAGGCATCTGTAGTTAACTTAAAAGGTTTTGAGAAGTCTGGATATTTTAAGATTGGAGTGTTCATTAACAAGTCTGCACAGCAAAAAGCACTCAACATAATCGGGGTCGGTAATGACAATTTTGGTTCCCTTTTTAAGACATTTTGTCATAGGTGATGTTATCTTTGCAAAACTAGTAATAAATCTACGATAATAGCCAATTAGACCTAGAAAGGACTTTATCTCCTTAGTTGTTTTTGGAATAGGGTATTGCATGATGGCCTCTATCTTCGAGGGGTTTGGCTTAATGCCTTCCGGTGTGATCAGGTGTCCTAAAAATGCTACCTCTTTGCACAGGAAATCAGACTTATCTAATAGTACCTTTAGATTTACTTCCCTTAACTTTGGAAATATTTTGCGGATATGGGTTAAATGGTCTTGAAGCGATTTAGAGAATATTACTACATCGTCCATGTATACAAAACAGAATTTATACAAATATTCACTAAGGACTTAGTCCATCATTCGTTGAAAAGTAGCAGGTGCATTTTTAAGGCCGAAGGGCATTTTAAATACTCATAGTGACCGTTATATACTGAGAATGCCGTTTTTCTATTGATTCTGGGTCCATTTCAATTTGGTGAAATCCTTGTACTAGGTCGAGTGTGGGAAAAATAGACCCCTTTACCTAAGTTATCTAGTATTTCTTCTATGCGCGGTAAGGGATACTTATCTTCTACTGTGATTTCGTTTAATTTCCTGTAATCTATTACCATTCTGTATTTTTTCTTTCCGCTTGCATCCATCTTTTTAGGAACGATCCATACAGGTGCACTGTATGGTGAAATTGATGGTCTGATTATATTATTGTCTAAAAGTTTTTGTATCTGTTTTTGAATTTCTTCTTGCATGGCTTTTGGATGTCGGAATGATTTTACATACACGGGGTTTTCACTCGTAGTCCTAATTTTATGTTTAACTTTATTAGTGAAGCGTAAATCGGCGTTTTCGTAATAAAACACGTCTTTGTATTCAGAACACAAACCTATTATAGCATTTTTTTCTTCTGAATTTAGATTATTTGTTCTTATCAGATTTTGAATTTTTGTGTTTGGTTGATGACCTTTATTTGTCGGGGTTTCTATCTGAAATACACTTACAGGCAATACCTTGATTCGTTGATTGAATGTGACTTTTCCTGTGTCAATAGGGTTTGGTATGGTACATGTAACGTTTTGTGGTTCCGCTAAACACTCAGGTGTGCAAACACCTTCCTTTAGCTGTAAAGGCGGTATAAGTACAAGGCCATCCTCAATACTTACTAGGATATTCAAAGATTTTGAAGATGAATTATTAACAAGGACTTGTTTATCATTGTATTCTAAATAAAAGGGAATTTTTGTGCCAGACAGTAAAAGGATTCTATCTTCATAATTTATAGTTGCCTTAAAATTTTCAAGGTTTCTGTTCCTATTAAAACATCGAAGCGCTTATGCCAGTCTACTATTCGTAGCTTAATCGGCACGTTAATACCATATTCTCGTAGTAAAGGGAACTTCAGATTGTCCTGTGATGTTACAGTACGGTTCATACTGGTTACTGAAAAGGGTTCTTGATAATAAAATTTTGAGTCACATTTGGGTTTATTATGGAATCAGTTGCGCCGGAATCTATTAGTACTTTTAATCCTAGACCTGGTAGGTAAAAGAAAGGTAATTTTGACTTATGGCAAACATTATTTAGGTCGACTATTTTTGGTACTCCATCTCCGAGGCGAGCATATGAAAATTTTCCTCATTATTGAAATCGTATCCAGTTTCATTTTCGTTGGTTTCATCGACTTCGCACGGTTCTTCGATATTCGATTCTGTTTCATTATTAAACAGCTCTTCCGACACGAAGGTCTGTTTACCGTGACACTATCCTGTTCGCAGCGCCAGTTAGTTTCACCCTCGAAAATACTGATTTTAAAAAGTCTTTGTTACACAATTGGGTGATTATTACAGACACGAACTAACAGAGTAACAAGCCTAACGCCTAAATTACACTAAGCTAACTCTTACCTCCGACTGGGGATTAAATACCCAAATCATCATCTTAATGTTTTGTTATCTCTTCCGGCTCCTTCGGGGTAGCGGTGATGCACGTTCTGGGTTCGTAATTATGTATGCTACGCGGCCAAAATCATTAGCGAACAAAAAAATCGGCATGTGATTTTTTTTAATCGGGTATTTAACACATCCTTATTTTTCGCATACCTAGGTATAGCAAAAATTCACCGCTCCCCAAAATTTTGGCGCTAAGTACAAATGTGGGTGTGGGTTGCCCACCCTAGAGCGGGCGCTGGTCGTCAGCAACATTTTTAGAGCGAAAGAAAACGTTTCTCCTTAAATTCAAAACCGGGTAGGTATTTCTTAACGGTGGTAGGTACGTAAACTGAGAACTTGAAGAATATTTTTGTTTTAATCAAGCCAATTTTGGGAAGTTCATTTCCTTAGAAGATGCGGAAAGAATAAGCTTAAAATATTTATTTGCACAAAAAATTAATTTTTCGCCACTAAACTATAAAGGCATGATTTTGAAGGAACATAGGACATTATAGAATATACATATGTACTTACACGTCGGTAAACTAAAAAAACTTTCAGTTTGGAATTAAGTTCAGGCAAAATATAAATATGGGGCGTATTCAGAAGAAAGAAGTGGTTTTAAAAATGCTTACTTTATTGAAATATAAACTACGTATATACAGCGTCAAAAATTGGTTAAGAACTTCTATATAAAAATACTAACTTTATAAACGGACTGACTAATCCAGAATAAATACACTAGATATAAATATAACCAACTTAGGATGCATCCTTTTCAAGAATAATCTTAGAAACCAGTAATTTTGACAAGATCGCAGTAGGTTTTGAACATTTATAAATTGAAGTCATTAGATAAAATCGTCTGGCAAAAATACACAGAAAAAATGTTCGATATGTCAGTAAGCAAAAGCTTATTTTGCGTGGCGAAACAAAGCAGCCTTCCAAAAAACAAAAATATGTACAGGAATTTGAAACTCTCACAGCATGTTGTAATGTTATTAAGAGGGGCGTTTACCTAGAGCGAATCGGGTCATTTTAAGCACCTACCGTTTTACATTTTACCGAGTTATTCGAAACTTTTTCGAAGTGAAATTGCGACATGGCAATGACAAAAGATGTAGCTACAACGTGGAGTTAGAGTTTTTTCTGAATTTTGTACGGTAACGTAAATATTTGTTGTTATATTTTGCTTAAAAATGCGTATTTTTGGCGAGCTATTTCTCGAAAACTAAGGCACATAAATGAAAAATTCGAACTCCACGTTGTAGCTACATATTTCTTTGTACACTACCAAAAACATGAGCACGATAAATGAATAAAAACATTAAAAAAATCTAAAACCGCAAACCCTTTCGCACGAGTCCGTCAGGAGAGCGGAATTCGAATGCCCATCCCTACCAGGTCCGTCGCGTGGTATCCACTGAACAGTGAGGCTAAGATACAATCCTGTCGGGAATGATCGCGCGGTATACGATCTATTCCGATATGACTGGATTTCTAAGATTGTATGTCTAATTAGTAATTACACGGGACAACTTTAATGTTAAAAGCTATTTCACATTAATTTACTGTCTGCCGAAGCAATGGGGAGGCGGAAGGAAAATTATTATAAAAGTTCCTCCAGAAATCATAGTCGACATGCAGTTAGAATGAAATGTTATATAGTTCATATTTTCAGAAATAAATGGGTTATTCCATATTTTGAATAACCTGGTGTAATATCATAGTAAGTTACTAATATCATGGTTACTTTTTTATGCACACCCTACAGTCAGCAATTTTCCGAATATTAGTTTAGCCCGTCTGTTGCTCGTACGATCTTTGCGTGATGTCAACCTATCGGCTACCCTCTTACGTCCCATGTCCCGCTGGTAATATGGGTTGCATAGTTTATATTTCTGCCCGATCGCTCAAGTAAATGCCCCTCTTAATAAAAAAAGAAAATACGCTTATTATTAAACAAATCTTTCACCTTATTCTTTATATAAACAAGTAAATCAAACACTGATGCCTATAGATAAAAAAACATAAATATAATCTAGAGAAATTACAGGTTTTTTAATATCTTCAGTTTTTGATGAGGCTTGGCTTGATCTGCGAAGCGTCGATTAACAGGTAGACACCATTTACATTATTTAAATATTTTGACCTTAATTAAAAGGTTTATTATAAATTGTCTATGTTGTAAACATTTAGAGTCCATGGCAAGAAATGTTGGGTCTATTCTAGCAACAATTTTTTTTATAAATTTTATGCAGAACTTTTCTTTTATATGAATATGTTTGAAATGCATCTGCAGAAGTGGATAGTGCCTGAGTGAGTCTTTCCACAACATTGTCTTGTGGGCAACGCAATGATATTAAAGAATCACTGAAATTAGTTGTAGTGTATAATTTATTTAGAATAAACAACTCATTTGGTTCTGTAAGTTTGGAATCACTTTTAATTAAATATTCTTCACAGTCTGCGCACTTGAATTTTTTAATGCATCTAAAACACAAATAACCTATGAAATAGGCTACTGCACAATCTTCTGCTGTGTTGTGAATTAATCTGGCTGCTGAATTTCATAGCTAGACGAGGATTCTGAACCAGAAACGCTGTCTGTCTGTTTATCTATATTTGCTGCCGACGATTCAGGCAATGAAGTATTGGTAACCGACTGTACTATTGTAAATATTGGTTACCATCTTGCTCACAATTGGCACTTTCTGGAGGCTGCATTAAATTCCTAATCGCAGCAATTCTAAATGAGGACCTAAAAATTCTGGCAGTAGGGTTACGGGTTACCCTCCCCTTTGTCCAATTACCGAAAAAAAGTTTTCCAAAACATCTTGATTCAGCCTGTACGTTAAAAGGTAATCAAAACCATTGCTTGCCTGTTCTTCGTGTAATGAAAGTATTGCATTAATAGTGGTTACAAGTCCGTCAAAACATGGTGGACGCGAAGTTTTGCCACTATTAAAGTTAATTTTCTTAATAATTTTCATAACATATTTGACATTTCTCAATGTTTCTGCAACAATCGGTGTTTTTGATGACATTGCACAGGAATATGGATTTCTTGAAAAACGATACTGACTGTTCATGCAATCAAATGTCTTATCCAACATTTCAACGAAATCTGCAGTAGTCAAAGCAGAATTATTCTTCAACTGACCAGTAGAACATGCAAGCAGTGCTGCAGCCATGGTATTGCTGAATATCTGCAATGCTAACTTGCAATTCATTTTTTCAAATGCATTTGGTGATATATGTGCATCAGTAATTTTTGTAAGCATTCGTGGCGAAATACTTCCCTTGTCAATGTTACAAGTGTCTATTATATCTTGAAATCGCACAGTCTTGTTTTCATATTGAAAATAACCATTTAAAAGGTTATTTCTAATGGATTTAATTAAATGAGTTGTATCGAAAATGGTGTAAATTTTATGTGAATTATATAGGAAATAGGGTTTTTCTGTAGTACTGCCCAAAATTTTGATAGCCGAAACATTTGGTGTTCCTTGGTCACATAAAATAGCTAGCGGTTTGTCGATGCACTTTTTATGAGTGTTGCAAGATTTGGTCCATCAACACCTTTATTACTTAAAAAATATCCCAGTGGTAATTTTCATTTGGAGTATAAGCCCCGGGCCATGAAGACAAGGGCTTTTTTGGCTGTCTTGTTACTGCGCCCAAGAGAAAGACCAAGATCTTCGTTCTTCGTAGCCTTCTATGAGATCTAGTAAAGGAGAGTATTCGAGAGATTCCTTTATGGCCATTTCATCTATGCATACAACACACGTTTGTTCCATTGCAGACATTGTGGTAGACTTTACTTTTATTTGCTTAAATAGCTCCGCACTAAAACCTGGCAAACACTTGGAAACACTTATCTATGTCTTTATTGTTGATACAGCAGGTAGAATAACATTTTTCCTTCTTAGAAATGTATAAGCTGTGGGTGATTTATAATATAAAGCTATTGCAAACTACTTTTCGTCTTGACTCCACACAGCCTTTTTCTTATACAATAGTTGCATTGTCACTAATGTCTGAATGTTGTGAAGGATATGGCAGTGTATGCAGGATATCGGTAAGAATTATCTTGTTTTCCAGTTTTGATTTTAATCGTGAGATTTGAGTTCGTTTTTTCTTTAGGAGTATTCCATGTCGAGCAATTGTTTTTTGTAATTCACTTATTTTTCTTCGTTTGGGAGTAATTAAGCCTTCTGAAACATCACCCAAATAAACAAGTTTTCGTTTGACCTTTTTTCCTTTTAATTCTGGTGTGAGCAAATCAGTAACGTTTTGTAAAAAATCACGTGTGCTGGGTGACAGATCCGATTCTGTAGGAAGAATTTCAGATGTAGTATGTTTAACATATGTTTTCTTTGGGGTGAGAACTTTTGGTGAGGGTATTTTATCTGGTGCGCTATATTCACTACTGGGACCTGGAATATCTGCTTGTAATGCTGCGCTCACATTATAACATGTGGGAACTGCCGTTCTTTTGAGATATTTTGAACCGGGATGCATAAACTCAGATAAAGGAAAATGGTAATGACACAAAAACCTTTTTTTCAATGATTCTGCCGGCAGATTTATTAGTTTTGCATTACCTGAAAATAATTACAATAATCAATACAAAATAAATAACAGTAAGATTATTGGTGGAGATTAATCAGCTTCATGCAACCCTTATTTGTGCCCTTCCTAGTTACTTATCATACCCTATTATTGTTTGGTGTTGATATAATGGAAAAAAGTGCACATTCAACTGAAACGAACTTGAGTCATAGTTTATAATATTTTAGGAGCATTAATTACGTAAAAGTTAAATTCCAAGTTAACTACAGATATTGCAATGCGATTTAAGAACCGTAGGTATTAGAAAGGCAAAATAAGAATCGCAAGATATTGACAAATGAACATCTTGAGTTTTTAATTTCTCCGCTTTCCCATATACCACCACTGACTATTAACTAATCAATGAACATAATCGCTACAATAATAACGTAACTAAAGAATTGATAGAGTTTTTGAAACAGAGCAATTTATTACTATGAAAAATACATGACTTCATTGAATGTGTTTTTTTTATACAAAATCCGATATATATTTTTGTGTCATTCGAGCACTTATTATTTTGAGCATAAAAACAATCAAAATGGGCACAAATGACGTCTAAAAAATCATATACAGAAGTAGGCAAGCAAATATTCAAAGTGTGATCAATCGATTTACAATATGACACCTAGTCGACCAAAAAATTGTTCAAATGAGTAGTAATGCGCGTTAGACCTGCTGGTACTTTATGTTCCTCTCGACTCCACCAAACACCAAACACTGAATATCTTGGATTAATGTAGTTGCAAAAATAAGAAAAACGTCAACTAGTATCAATAGTCTTCTAATAGTAGTCAATGTTTTTGTTACGTTACCTATATTAGATTTTTTTACAATTTTTGCAAATAAGCAGTATTTAGAATTTCATGTGTTGCTTTAGCGACACATTGCATTTATATTGCTATAAGATTGTATGATTTATAAAAAGATTGTATATGTTTCTTCCAATCCATCCAATAAAGAAATGGAATATGTTATGTACATGTTATAATAAACAGAACACTTTCTTCAAAAGAAGAAAATAAAGAAGTTTACTATTTTTGAAACAAATTGCCGAAAAGGTCAAGATTTGTAGATCCCAGCCTTATTATCAAAAATTTTTTATGCCAAGCTCAATTTAAGGCATTACACTTGTAGAACATTTTGAGTGTCTTGCATATCGTGAAAAAAAAACATGGCATAAAGTATTCGTAAAGAAAATGGAGCAATATACATTACTACCGAAACAATTGTGATAACTTTTAAAAAGCAATTGTTCTTAAAACCAATTCTATATTGTGTATAAATATTTATTTGAAGACAAACAGTTAGATAAATATAAGGGTTACTTACCACTATTAATAATCCATTTTCTGCATCTTTCTGTGTCTTTCACTGGAAAGCTAAACACACGTAGTCCTACATATTTAGCACTATTATTACAGTTAAAATAGCTGCACTTTACACCACTTCGTAAAGTGGATATTTTTTATTGGCGCAGTATTTATTACTAAAAAAATCTCACTGTTTAGAAACGCATCTTATTACGTATAGCGAACTATGGATGAGCTCGCTTGCAATGCTGGATTATTAAGACGTAATTTCCTATATTGTGTCAGACCCAAAAAAGGTAATGGAAAGATGGAGAGAGTACTTCTGCGACCTTCTAAATCCCACCAAGGAAAACAAAGAAATAGTAACTGCGGAAACAACTGAAAAAAATAATAGAAAAAGCAAATATAAGGTCAAATATAAATAACAAAGATATAGCAATGGAAGGACTAGAAAGAGCTATAAAGGGTATGAAAACTGGGAAGGCACCAGGACATGACGGGATAACACCAGAAATGATTAAATGCCTAGGAAGAAAAGGAAAATCACTAATGTTAGAAGTTTGTAGGAAAACTTGGACAGAAGGTAAAATACCAGAAGACTGGGAAATAGGGGTGATATTACCCATCTACAAAAAAGGTGACAGAACCCAGTGCAACAACTATAGAGGTATTACCCTTTTAAACGTGGCAGAGAAGATCTATGAAAGAATATTAGAAGCTAGGAAAATTGTAGAATCCCAAATTTCAAGTTCTCAAAGTGAATTCAGGAAGGGCTTCAGCATTCAAGATCATATCTTTACTTTAAAACAAATAATATATAAAACACTACAGCAGAACACGGAAGTATGCATGGCTTTCATAGATCTTGAAAAGGCATTTGATAGAGTTCCAAGGCAGGCAGTATGGGTAAGCCTGGAGCAGATAGATGTCGACCCTTAGCTAATTGATGTAACTAAAAGTCTGTACCACAACTGCCGAAACTTTGTCAGACTAAGAAACAACGAGTCACAGGAACTTAAAACCATCGAAGGTCTGAGACAAGGTGGAGTACTGAGCCCGCTATTATTTATAATTTTCATGGATGAAATAATGAAGAAGATAAGATCAAAAACAAAGAAGGTAACTGTTGGATATCGCAACTTGCTGCCTGTAACCATCACAGAGTGCGATTTTGCCGACGACCTTGTTATATTCAGAGCAAGCGAGAAGGAATTACAGAAAAATTTGGACTGCTGGAATGAAGTGCTCAAGGAATACAAGATGAAAGTGAACAAGGAAAAGACAAAATAATGGTCATCTCCAGGAACGGTAAGAAAGTGAATGTACATTTAGATGATACACAACTGGAACAAGTACAACATTTCAAATACCTAGGAGTAACAATAAATGAAAAAGGGAAGGAGGAAGCAGAAATAACCGAGCCAGTATCAGCAGCAGCAAATTTGTACCACGCACTAAGCAAATCCTTCATTAACAGAAAAGAAGTGAGTAAGAATGCAAAATTGACTGTTTATAAAACAATATGCCGCCCAATATTGACTTTTGGAAGCGAAGCATGGGTAATGACGAAAAGGCAGAAAAGTAAAGTACAAGCAATGGAGATGAAATATCTTAGAAGAGTACTTGGTGTTACTAGAAGAGACCGCATACCAAATAACACTATTAGAGAAGAATTGAAAACAGAATCTGTATTAACAAAAATTGAAGAAAACCAACTAAAATGGTTTGGCCATTTGTCAAGAATGGGGAATGAATCTCAAGTGCGCAGCATATGGCAGGCAAGAATATATCACCGGAGGACCCGAGGCCGACCTACAAAGCACTGGAACGATAGAGTTAGTGAAACAATGGGGAGAAGAGGATTAACTTGGAGGGAGGCGACAGATCTAGCACAGGACAAAAAAGGATGGGCCAAATTTGTTTATCAAATGAAATTTAATTTATTTATGTGTAGATAATTGTGTAAATAATTTCCTTGGGGTGTCCCGCATCCCGCTTCCCGAATCCCATTGACGACGGATTGAAGTTTATGTTTTGCCCTTGTTTATTTTACAATACATCGCGTTCGAGAATTTGTCTGCGGTTAACGTATTTAATTATTTATTTTATTATGAACGTGATTCCAGTGTGTAATTCATGCTGTCATTTCCATTTCACCTGGAAGTCTACCATAATGTTGATATACAAAAAATGTTTTACTTCCTCCGCTCGTCCTACCCTAACGCGCTCGGCGCTCTCGAAAAACCTTATAAACTGTTATTAAAAATAGTATTTTTATGTTGCACCACAAATAGAAGTAACATTCATTTAGAGGGTATCATTTAGTCCTCTTTTAAACCACAGCTTGCTAAATAACATTAGGTTCAGTCAATCTACAGTATCTCGTACTGATATAAATCGCCAGCCGGCGATTCGTAATCAGCGCCTCTAATGGTGAATAGGCATAGAGGTTGCTGTTCATTATTTGAGGCGTCTGTTAGAATCTGTAAATGCGCTTGCAGCACCGAGACAGCGCCTCTACAGTACTAACGCCCCTACTAGCTTCTAACGCCCTTTCTAGCGTTACATTTAAAAACATTGGATTGTCCTTCTATTACATTCTATATTCAAAGGTTCTATATAACCATTGATAGTTTCTGGTTACAGTCCAGTAATATGTTAAAGTCCTTTTCTATAATAACTGTAGAAAATCCGTCCTCAATGCCGTCACCTGGGTTGGGTGCTTCCACTGCGGAACAATGTTTGCCTGCGAGATATGCTGCCGAGTAAACAAATACAATTCTGATGACCAGTTTACATATGCGGCGCATATTTCAAATTTATGAATAAGTTGCAGAATACAGCAAGTTTTATAACATCCGTTAGAGCATTGAGTTTTTGTTTTGAAACTGAAAAATTGCTAAAATCCTTATAACACTGACCTTAAATGATAAATATAAATATGAGTCAGAATAACGCTTAATACTTACCATATAGCAAAATAAAACACAAGCTACGTATACTGCAAAATCTTTTGTGCTAATTCTTGCCAACAGTTAGAATAATCTTGTTTATATGGTAAAGGCTATAGTACGATAACAGGGTAAAAAGTACCCCCGCTGAAATTTGGCTCATTGCTCCTAATTGAGGGTGTATGTCACATACCTAGTTTCAGACTAACTACCGCATTCCACTTTTGGCCGTTTATCCCAATAAAATTATTCTTACACATATAAGTTTTTTTCGAAAACTAACAGAGATAAAATTTGAAATAAAACGGACTAATGTAGTTTGATAGGCATTACTACTCAAACTTATGATATACAATCCCCTTTCGGGAGTGGTTTTTAGTAGTGTTTTTCGAGTGTCCACTTTCTTTTCTGTATTAAAATACATGAATCAGATATGTAATATTCACAGTATTTCTTTCTGTAGCTATAAAATTGGTACTAAGGTGGTAAAATAATTATCTTGTCTGTTTACCACTCTTGGAGACCACAGAAGTACTCAGCCACATAGTAATAACTGTTAGTTATATAGTTATAAACGTAAAACAGCAAGCTCCGCATTTTGATAAAATGCAACGGGAGACTTCTACCAGACAACGTTTCTACCTTCCCTGGATGAGGAATACCAGGCAGTTCTCTGTGGTATCGCACCTTGCAACTGATACGATCATTTATTGTATTTTTGTATACTTATTAATTACCAAATATTGTAGTTAGCTTAGTAAAACTTTTCAAAAACGGGATTCGCGAAATTCGAATCTTAACTGCGGCTGCGAACAGGATTACCGTGACTGGATTGAGGCTAACGTTCACCCACCCCGAGCAACCCTTCCAGGGGGTTCTTAAACCATTACACGGAATACCTCGCAACTCAACAAGGAATGCATCTAAGGACGCCAACGCCTTACCTCTAGGATGAAATCTCGGTGCTGTAAATCCCTTGTTATTCCTACTGCTTTTAAGTGTAATTGTTTGATTAGAAACAAAATTTTTACATTTAATGAATGCGTCATCGTCTGACGAAGCGGATTTAGACAGTTTGAACGACCTTTTACAAACAGTAGAGTCAGATAAAAGACAAAGTAATCAATTTAAGCAAAACCAATCCAAAATTATTAAACAAGCTAGTTTTTGCCCCTATCGCAAAAGATAGCAACAGTAACGTTCCCACGCAGCAATCTGTAAACATGATACCGAACGTGACAACGCCCGACAGAACAGAACTATCTTTGCTTATGAATGCTATTCTCCAGGAAATAATTTATCAGTGTTTATAAAAGAAGTCGATAACGCTTTTGCTCATTTTAACGGTCGTTTAACACCTGATCTTTTGTATTTACTTTCATTTTCAATCCGATCAAAAATTAAGGGTGATGCTAGAGATGTTTTGCATGTCAGAATGCAACTGATTGGAATCAGATTAGCACCGCTTTACTTCAAAAGTGACTAGCGAAGCGGAGAACTGTTGGTTGCTGCACTAAGACATTGTGTACAAGACAAAACTGAAAGTTACATAGATTACTATAGCAGACTAATCAAAGCGTTCAATGACTTAATTCAACATATTTCACATTTCACTACATGTGTTACATATTTTTGTATTTAGAAAGTATGCGTGCGGTAGGTAAGCAAGGGTGGCTGGGTTAGTTACAGTTGCTGACCATATGTTTTTTTGGTTAAAGAAGTAAAGTGTATCCAAGCGGACGTGCCCTGCTGTGAAGGGACACTTATAATTGTTCAAGTGCGTAACGAAWGTTGAAGGAATGAYAGTGGAACTAAAATTTATGTGTATGGCGTGATTTTGTAAGCTTGAATGCTATTGGAGGGATGACTGAAAAACGTTATTGGAAGTTTGAATGTAATTGGTTGGATGAGATGGAGTGGGTGGTTAATTAAGTAAGATTAGATTTTAGAAGCCCAAAAAAACGAGGAGAACGTTGTTAGAGTCGAGAGAAAAAGGTTGTTTGTAATTCTTGTAGATCTTTGTACATAACTTGTAATATACAATTATTAGTTACGCCCGTGTGTTATTGGAATCATCCTGACAATTGTTAGATTATAACACATATCGCAGACGAAAATTTCTTGCAGTTTAAAAAGACCGAATAACACTTTGCCTTTAAAAACTTTCCAAATTGGCTTGATAGAACCTTACAGAAGTTACATAAGCAACTTCACCTTTTCGACAATCGAAGAATGTGTAAATAAATGTCGCTTTTACGATAATCGTAAACAAGTTTAATCGGTAGTGACGATTTTATCAAATTGAGTGCTAAAGTAGACTATCAAACTAACACTAGAAATAAATGCAGTAAAAATACAATTTCTCTTTCAGTACGTTTCAAAAGCTATTCCTCCGCAAAAGGCAAATTTAAATAATGTCATCAAAATTCCCGTTACACTAGAAGCTGGAGAAGTAATTTTCGTAGAAACAAAAATCACAGACGACTTTATAATTCCCGAATCAATCGCTATTGCACAGAATGGATATTGTAAATTTCCAATGGACCTGGTTCTGTTGAAACGGTGAAATTATTATGCCTCGAAAGTCAAGGTCACCAGTTCGTCGAAGTTTCCGCAGAACGAGATCACCTTCTGAGGATGGAATAGGTGATCGTGTGGGGCCGTCGCGGACAGAACGTAGTAGTCGTAAGCGACGACATGCCCGACGGGAGCGACGAAGGTCAGGTCGCCGACAGGAACGGAAGAGCACCAGGTCCCGGAGAAGGGCTTCGGGAACACCGGAGCTGGGCGGGGAGCTTGAGCGGCGGGTGTCAAGCGCTGGTGACAATACCACCGACCAGCAGCGTAGCGAAGCTACGGAGTCCGTGTCGCAGCTGGGGGAAGCGATTTCCCAGGGCATAGGTCGACTCGTACAAAACTTAGGGGTAAGCCAGGCAGAGCGTCAGGTACTGTACTGCTTCCACATCAATTACTGACGAATACAACCCGTTTACGCATAACATTACTGAGTGGTTGGCTGCAGTAGACGAATTCGCATATATTTACGGGTGGAGTGATAGGACAAKTTGTCATTTGGCACTAAGTCAGTTACKTGGTCTCGCAGAAGTTTGGTATAGGGCACCTCCAACACGAATTTTTACATGGCCGGGGTGGAAAAAATTATTAACTGAACAGTTCCGCGCAAAGAGAGATTTGCATGCTGATTTAACCAAAATGATGCAATGTGTCGCACATCCTAATCAGAGTTTATACGCTTATGTTTTTGAAAAACTATCCTTGATTCAAAAACTAAAATTACCACTTTCAGGCGAAGATCAGGTTAATTTAATTTTAGGCGGCATATCTAATGAACAAATAAAATTTTCAGTAG